>VDFB02000003.1:14117439-14739262 GCA_007258455.2 Sequoia sempervirens
GTACCCCTCCATTTATGCTTATGTTTTCTGTTTGCATGTTTTCACACTGTTAGACTTTGGTACTTTGGTTTGGATATTTTGATCGCTGATTTTGAGCGACAGTGGATTCACTTTGTGATATGATGATACATTGTATGGTGATAATTGATTTCTAATATTCTTTGTGATAGCGTAGATGTTTTCCTTTAGATGATTATTGCTATATATATGTTTATGATGGACTAACTATTATTTAATTCGTCAGTCGGATGTGACGTGTATTGGTGTGGAGAACGGAATTGCATCACTCGCTTGCGAGTGCCCTGTGATGTCTGTGATTTTCTCTGCACGGTGTGTCTGTACAATGGATTATATATATATGCATGTTATTTGTTTGGTTGTAGGATTGCAGGTACATGACACCGACTCCACCTGGTTACTTAGGTTTGAGCGTGTCAAGACTCAACGGATATGTTGATTGGGAGGTAGTAACATGGTTCATCCTAGTCTAGTCTTTAACCCAGTCACAGTACATTGTCAGTTTTAGTTCAGAGTCATAGATGGTCTTGTTTGTTCCTGATTGGATCAATTGCTTGGAAGGAAATTTTTTTCAATTTTAATGTTAGTTTATTATGCTTTAATTTACTGTTATTTAAATTAATTTTTAAATGTTAAAGAAATAAGTTTTACATTTTATTTAATTAATTAGTTAGTTTGTTTGGTTAAATAATTTGATCATTGAGATTAAATTTATTTAATTAAATAAATTAATTAATTAAATTAAAATTGTTTTAAATGTGTGTGTAAAGATTTAAATTTGAAATTAATTATTATTTGGGAAATGGCATTTTTAATTGTAAATAAATTTTGTATTTTTGAAAATTGGAAAATTTTAAATAAATTAAATGCATGCAAATCTTGAAAGATTGTCGAGAAGTTGTTGAAGATATTTTCTTCTTCTCGACAAGTGTTCCAGTTAAATTTATTGCTTTTGGTTGAGGAATTTCTCGGAGGTTATTTGGGATCTGGGAAAATACAGAAGATTCTTCTATTATTCATGGGAAAAATATTAGTGCTCTGTTAAAATTTTTGTTTATGTTTTTTTTGTATTGTTGTATATTTGTGGAAGTTCTCTGGTTTTGGAATATTGGGAATTGGTGTTCGTGAAAATCTTTGGAAGCTACAGGAAAAGTTGTTCTTCACCAGACAGAATTTTTGAAGCTTCCAGAAATAGGTATTTCCCTTGTATATTATAATTTGTTTGATGTTGAAAAGAAGACTGTGAAAAGAAATTTTATTTTATTAAATTCTTGTTCTTCTCCGCAAATGATCTGTAGAGAAAATAGTTATTTCTCTGTTAAAAGTTTTCTACAGACTCTGTTACTTCTTTGTTGAAAGTTTTATGTAGGAAACAGTTTGTATTAAGATTTGAGAAGGAAATTATTTGTTTGAAAAATGAAATTTAATCCTCAGGAAATAGAATAGAATTTATTAGGGAAAATTTTTGTGTATACTGTTGAAATATTCAGTTTCCCCATTTCAATCCTGAAGAAAATTTTCAATTTCCCTTTAGGAAAACCTTGTTGAAATATATATATATATATTTATAATATATATATATTTCATATATAAATTGGACTGCAAAACAATATTTAATATTTTATTTATTTGGCATTTTCGAAATCACCGTACAGGCGAAAATAAATAAACATGAATTACCATTTTTAAGTAAAAATCTGCAATTTAATTTGGAATAGTTTTATTTTTATTGGTATTTAATATTGACAGGGAGGGGCTAGGGTTATCCCCAACCCCGCCGCTCCCACTGTGGGGCGCGGCCGCTGTGAGGTAGCGCCCACCACAGTTCTATGGGGGCACGGCTGCCATGAGGCAGCATCCTCCATAGATCTATGGAGGTGACGCTGTCCCACAGGCAGCGTGCCCTCCACAGTGGAGGTTGCCTGGTGCGGCCGAGTCTTGTGTTAAAATTTCGATTTAGTAAAAAATGAATATAAGATTCGTATGGTTAGATTTAATTTCAATTTGGTAAAAATAAATAAAAATATATATATAATATATAGTATATGTGTTATATATATTATATATTATTAATAATATATAGTATATGTAATATATATATATGTATATATATATATATATATATATTTATATATAAATTATTTATATTGGTTGATTTTGGTAATTTTGTATTTGTTAAAGTTAATTTATAATTAACTAGGAGTTGAGGAAATAAAATAGTTAAGTGAATAAGAAGAGGATATTATATTGTTTTGTTCTAATAGGGAGTTGTATTTTATTATTAAGCATGATTGTGGAAATTGGAATTAACTGATGTAATTTCATTTATTGATTGAGAAAAGAATTACAATTAAGTTGCTATAATTCCTTGTTAATTCTTTTGTATGATTGGATTTAGTAAATCCGAATAGTAGACATTTAATTTTCTTGATTTGCTTTAAAATTGTGTTTCGTTATTGGGTAAATTGGGAATGTCGTAGATGTACAAGTCTTCCAGACAAATTGTTAAATGTGGGAATTGTGATTGTTTAAATTGAATTTTTTGTGTTGGCTAAGGTTGTGTACATGGTATTAACATGGTGTTTAGATACCTTATTTGTGAACATAGTCATTGATGTTCGTTATGAAAAGTGTAGAATTTTATGTTGTATGTTGGTACACCTTGTCAACCTTAGTCAAGAAAACTTAGAATTCCTTTGTTATGTTTAGGGGAGTGGCTCTGTGTGAGGGCCGACACACAAAGTGGTGTCAGGGTAACTTACAAAGAGTTAGTAAGTCAGTGATAACTAAATAACACAGTAGTTAGATTAAAATCCTTAATAAGATGATTATGCCTCACTTATGGACTCTTGAGCTAGTTCAATCTTGAGTATAAGATGAGAAGGCCTGGAATGGAAAATCGATATCTTGTTACCTTAAAATATATTTGATTCCGCAATAGTTTGCAAATGGGGCCGGGTTTCGTAAGAGGTTACCAGGGTAACCCAAGATGGGGGACGGAACCTAGGAAGAAACACCAGGGTAACCTTTGCAATATTGTGATGACACTCCACCTAAAATAACAGTTTATCCTTGTGTACTTAGCATATTTGATTGTCTTAAATCTGGAAGCAATGTAACCGTCAGTTAGTTATGTACTTGTGTCTAGGGTGAATAGGTTATGTCTAGGTAACCATATTACTATCTCCTAGCACAGGGGGTGGACCTACGGGTACCACATGGTTGGGTGGAACATGCACCTTACTCCGTTGGGTCCCCAGTTTATGATCATGGCAACGAGAGCTTCATGGATGGAGAGCTCGTACTTGGATACATATGTGTACTTTCTTTATTGCATTATTTGAAATCTTGTATTTGTAACATCCCTCAATTGTTTATGAGGTGAAAATTTGTAAAATGTAATTGTAACTATTATTGATCTACCTCATCAGATGAATGAGTATTGTAATATCTTTACAAATGCAATGTAAGAAATCATATTTTTACTTTATACTATTTTGAATGGAATTTCAAATGTTATGCAATGTTTATTTTTAAAGTTTATGATTAAATAAATATATGCAATGCGAAATACTAAAGTCGTCTATGGAAACTCAAGTAGTGTAACGTCGCGTAACTTAGTGAATGTATGCAACTAATTAAGTTAATATTATTACTTTAAAAAAAATTTATTTCACTTTTATACACAATCGCAACATTCCTTAGGTTATAAGACGGGGCATTACACAACCTACAGCAATAGGAGTGCAACAGACTATCCACTCAAATGAGCACAAACCACCTACAATAGCTAGACTGCAACAAACCTTTTGCTCAAAATAGACAAATATGAGCCTAACATATTCTCACCAAAAGAGGGGTAAGAATCACCACTTGCATCAGAGATACATTCTTTAAGATGCACTAACCAACCAAAAAAAAAACCCTAAAACCACCTCAAAAGGATGGGGCTCCCCTCTATAGGAGAGGAAGAAGTGGGGACCAACAAAGAAACCTTCCTACAAAGTAAGCACACTCCAATTCAACAGGAACTAGCAAAGGAGAGAAGAAATTCCCACCATTCCTACAACCTCCAACTCTACCTCAATAAGAGAGGGCTCCACCTCAATAGGAGCAATATTCACCTCTATTGAATATAATGTAGAAAAATGTAGCAAGTAAGAACTCCAGTAGAATAGGCCAACATCTCCTCCCAAGGCATCAAGGAAAAAGAAACAATAGGAAGGACAAAAACAACCTCCCAACCCAAAACATAAACAACCCTAAACACCATATAACCATCAACTCCTTCCATAGATGAAGCACCATCAGTCATAAGGGGACAACAACAAACCAGGGGAACCCCCACAAATAGGAAACCCACATCCAACCACAAAGGAACAAAGCATCTCCAAGCCACGTTGTGGTAGTAGGTACCAGAGAGAGATAAGAAACTCTAAAATAGGGCAGAGCCCCATCCCCCTACCAAACATAAGCACCAAAACAACCACTTCCATCAACCTAGAAGCCTTCCTAAAACAAGAAACCCACCACAACGAAACATGGTAGGGTTTCCACAACCACCAAAGGAACAACAAAGATTTTAGGATAGTACCCATTGAACACCTCTACAAAAGGAGGTCAACATTCTATAGTTTCACATATCCAAAGGATCAAATCCACCAGGTAGCATCAACAATAGTCTCGGCAATATACAATGCAACCCTCAATTTAGGAAAAGTAGCCCAAGAAAACAAAAAACCACTAACCACTAAGGCCAAGGTAGAAACCAGGTTAGAAACTCCTTCAAAAGTAAAAATATCCAAAGAAATTCTAAAAACCAATCTTAGAACCACCGCAGTGACTGTGGAATCCAAAGAGACTTGAAAGAACAACTCCAAGACCCCTAAGTAGTAGAGTAGCTCACAAAAAGAAAGAAAAACCTAGAGCCAACCCAAACCAACCATCACCACTATTCGAGAGACCATAGTATAGGGGAAAAGTCAGTGAGGGGAATGAACAAGACTTCTGCAAAGAAGAGCAGCACAAACGTCCCCAATAAAGTAGAAATGATGACTGAATAAAATCTCACCATTGCCACAAAACCACGTAGGCTTGTGAAGGAACAAAATAACCCCAACCACACAGCAAGGGAAATAATAGGGGGGTCAAGCAGCAACGAACAAACCCAAACCCGACCAATAGAAATAACTAGAGCTCTGCCAATGATGCACTTGGAAGGAGATCCCAAACACAAGGTGAACGGTACAAGAGCCAATCCAACAACAGAGGGTGAATCAGCACCCCCAACAAAATAGCAAACCCATCAGCCAATAGGTAATGGAATAGCATAAATAACCAACCATCGAAGACCATCTTCATTGTCATCAGACTCAACAATGTTGTCCCCCACATCCTCTAAGGAATTCAAAATTTTGCAACCATTAGTTCTCCCACTCACTGTCATTTTCTCCAATGTATAGTGCTACTAATGTTATTTTCAAATAAGATACTTATTTCCTTTAACATAGAACAAAGTTGTGACTACAAATATCTAGGATATTTTTTATTTTCTTCAAAAAATAAGTTCATTTCTAATGACTCTAGTTGAAAATACCTTAGTCTTTATTAAAAACTAGTACTTATTTTAAAAATATTTTTTCTCTAATTTGTATTCTTATAACTACCAAGAGTATAATATAGAAATTCATCCTAGAGATATAAGAAGAAAAAAAATGAAATATTCACTAAAAACATTTATCTATGCCAAAAACACAACTCTCACACATAGATTTACTTATGAACAAACTAAAATTATTAAAAATTAACTTATAATATTTATTTTATGTGGATAATTACATATGTTGAAATAAGATGTGTGGACACCGATTTTGGGTGTCCAAAGGGTTCTCTAGCACTTCTAGGGTTTTTCACCTAAAAAGAGAGAAATGGAATCAAAATGCTAATGTCTACATTCAATATTAATGTAACGATGGATGCAATATGCCTAACTATGATGTCTAAATTCACTAAACTGAAAAAGAAATGATTTATTGATGTTAAACCTAAGAAATGCAAAGTGTTGGAAAACACAGTGATAGATGCAAAAACACCTAAGAATGCGAGTAAATGATGTTAGAATGAAACAAGACTGGAGAGGTGCACCTGGAACCTAAATTCTAATGCAGATAGGCTCTAGAATCCTACAAAGTTGACTGGAAATGTTGACTGGGACGCTTCCACCAAGCTGGACGACTTAGTCCAATTTTGGGGAAAATCTGTCAGAACAAGAATTTGCCAAAAGGGTACTCAAAAATACAAAAAACACTTTTCAGGCCTGGCAATGGGACTAATTCTCCATAGATGGAGACTTAGTCCTCTTGGGAATCTCATGAAATTTGGGGTGAAATTCTATAGATTTCAGTCTGCACTTCCTTTTCTAACATGTGTCAAGTTCAGAAACTACAAAAAATGGGTTGAAAGAGGTCTCCAAGCTTCAATTAGGGCTTTGTTGACTTTCATGACTTTTATGGATTTAAAACACATTTTTTATGCTTTCCTCTTTGAAAAATCTACGTACAATACCTATAAACACACATGCAAAGAGGGGGAAAAGGATTGAGGGTTTGAGTATAGGGGTTTTCCTTGGTCAAACCCTGATTTGGTAATCAAGCCCTATGAAATGAAATGAAATAAGAAGAGAATGATGAATAAACAACATGCAATGTCATAAACTTACCAAACCCTTGATGTATAAATCTGAAGATGTGAAATTAAGTGCTCCAATGGATGACTTGATGTTGCTTAGAGTGCTTGAATGCTTGATAATTGCTTGGAAGATGAATTAGGTAGTAGGAGATTTTGGAGATTAGGAGATGAAAAATGAGGGGAAAACCCTTTATTTATACTTGATTTTCTATTATTTCCCTAAAAAAACACATCATAGGCTAACCTCAAGGGTAAGAGAATAAAATCCTACCAAAAAATTGAAATTATTTTTCTTTTTGTGCCCAGTGGGACTAAGTCACCCCAGATGGCGACTTGGTCCCACCAGGGAAATTTTACTGGGTGTCGGGGATTAAAGTGCATTAAATAAGGTTTAATGGGAATATTCTAAAAAATACACTTAAGTATGGTCATAAAGTTCATTAAGGTGTCATTTAAACATAAGAAAGGGTTGAATTAGTGATGACAAGTCTAGAAAAGCATGAGTTTGTTACTATTACCCATTTTTGTTACTTGCTCAAGTTGATTGAGCTAAAGAATTTGCAAACTGAAAGAGAGGTACATTTCATATCTATCTTTCCTATATTGCATTCAATTATATAAACAAAAAATCCAAAAATATTACACGATTATAGTAACAGATCAATGCATTTATACAAGTGCATGCAACAAAGAAAATATTTGCACAAATCTTTCTAAAAAGTAATATTTATTGATACAAAGGTGCATATTTGTCTCACACAAGCTGTGAGACTAACTTATTCAATGTAATGAAGAAAATTTTATACATTGATGGATAAATAAAATAAAATGCACATGTAAGGAAAGAGGCTAGTCATTGCATGATGACTGGTTTGGTCTGGGTTGCCTCACTTTCATTTCTATCTTGAGCTGCCTTTTGTCCTCCTAGTTCCTTGCTCTTATTTCTTGCATTAGAATGATTAAGTGTTGTTAGATTAATTAAGGTCTCTCACATTACATTTACAAGCACCCATGAACATATAAATTGATCCTCAAGTGCATTAAACAAGAATGTAAACTATAAATACCCAAGAAAGCAACAATATCATCAAGCACATCAATCATATGCACATATTTTTTCTAACTTTTTTGCTTCATGTGCAGGTATAGAAAAAGCAATGTTGTTGTTTTATCAAATTTTAGCACGTGGGGTAAATGTGGCTCCCAAGAGGGTTGAGCTCAGCACATTGCTTTGTTATGCTTTGAAGTGACATTGAAAGATAATTCATTAGATAAGTCATCTCTTTATTGTTTTACTCAAAAAAGTGTATATCATTTATGGTAATGAGTTTTATTCACTTCCCTAGATGACATACACTTGTTCAAGGAAATCATAAAGAATTAATGCAATAATATGTATCAGAGAAGATTGCATAAATGCATTGATGTGATAATCCATAAGAGCACTAATCTAAAAATAGAGTTATCAAAGAGACAATGATCATGAACCAATGGAAGATCCAAATTCTCAATAACATATGTCAAGAATACAGTGAACATAGGCTACAATAATGATAGTGAGAAAGGAAAAAGTGAAGAAATAATCAAGATCCAAAAGACAATCATCATTACATGCAATAGTGAAGACATATTATATTAGGCTCTCACCAAAGTTTGTCATTCAACAAGTTGCATGTTATTTCTCACATGTATGCCATTATCTTGTAAGGGTTTGTATTATAGGGGCATATTGTTTACTAAGGGTTGTATATCTTTAAAAGATCAGTTCTTTGTGTAGTGCTTATTTAAGTCTCATGGTAGGGATGTAAGGAGAATAGCTATCATTTTTTCTAATCATACTAAACATAGATAACAAGAATAGTGATTAAGGATGGAATTAGATGCTCAAATTTATACTTACAAATGTTGTCAGTACACATATAGAGGTGAAGGAATTTAAGACTCAAGTTCAAATTCCATCATATGAAAATCAAGATTTTTGAAATGATAAGATAAATTCATGAGGCTTAACATACCTATTGTATGCTACAAGACAACCACTACAGTCAAAGTCCCAATATAAGATTGCATACTATGGAGCAATGCCACAGAGAGAAATCTTATTGGTGATAGCTAAAAATTTTATTTGGAAAACATTAGACCAAATACAAGGCTACTGGAAGAAAGACAATAATCATGGCAATGGATTTCATTGAATTGTTACTTCCTTTCAAAAATAACAGTCTCTTGAAAATTGACAATATGAATACCACAGGGAAATCATAGTGAGGATGAGAGTCCTTGTACCTCATGGAGAATTTATAAGCATGTGGTTTTTATTCCCAGCCTTAGAGGTAAGTAAAATAATGAATAAATTCAAAGAAGAGAATAAGGTAAAACATGGTTGATGGTGTTTTTTCAATAAACCCTCGACTCAGGAAGGGTTTTCATTGCAATCATCATTTTTAAGAGATATGTCATGAAACTCTCAGACAAAAAAGAGAAATGCATATAACATTTCCAAAAACGTTTAAAGAAGACCAACAATGCAATATATGTGCTCATATCAATACAAATACCAAGCCAATGAAGGAGGATTTAAACCCTTGTTTAAAAACATGAGCAATCAAAATGGCCACAACCTGTAGATAGTGAAAGATGCATGATCATTCCTATGAATGAAATAAAGAGAAGCCATGGTCTGCTACAAGATGAAAGCTTTTATTTTCCTATAGGTGAAAAAAAGAGTACATGGACTTCATTTACAAAAACTAAATCAAAAAGAGAAAGAAACCCTTGGCCCAGGGAGGTATTTAAATAAAATAAGATGAGATATCCACAATAACAAAATAACCATGCGGCCATTTAAAGAGATGAAGGGAGTTTAAATTTATAGAGCAACCAAGAAACCCTCGAGGGTTTTTTTTTAAATCATCATAGATTCATTGAGAAAGGAGAGATGCATATGAGTGCACAAAATAGAAAATCTACTGTAAGACAGAGGCCAAGCATTGAAGGACAAAGATCAAAAAATCTACAAAAGAAATCAAGAATAATCATGCTTCTGAAAACAGGCTCAAAATGAGCTCTTTTATCTTTCAAAAAAACATAATGAATAAAAATTCCTTCAAAGCTTACCTAGAAATTTTCTTCAAGTTTCTTCCAAGGAAATGTAAGTATTATGCCTCTATATGATCAAGATCTTCCATGTTCATATTTGCAGGAAGCTCCAAATAAACCTTCAATGATGACGCTTTCAATGGACAAAAAAAAATTGCAATGTGCAAAATGGAAAGTGGAGTTGATGTTTGCTCGAGTTTTTCTTTTAGGGTTTAAGCCTAACATATGCTAACTTCTACATAAGGAATTTTTGCCTTTATTTTTAAACATTTGCATTTTGTTAATACCATTGTGAATTATGTGTTATGCCAAGTGACTAGGGGGCCACCTCAAAGCCTTATAATTTTTCATTGACTCCCATGAAGTTGAGTTATGAACTTTGTGTTTTGCACCAAGATATTATTTAAAACATGGTGAAAATGGTGATTTATGAACCATTTTTAATCAATGTTATTTATTGTGCAAAAGAGATTAAGGCGTATGCTTTTGGGCTCTAGCCAAAAAGGATAAATTTGAAGAGTTATTCTTTTGCAAGCATATTGGAGGAGGTTTAAAAGGTTTTCCAACATGTGTCAAGGATATAGGCATGGTTGAGAATCAATTTCAAAACATGAGGAGAGCATATAGTGGGGTTTTACTTTTGTTTGAGAGGTTGAGAGACATTTAAAGGGAAATTAGGCCTTTTAGACTAAGTTTTGAGTCAGTTTCTTATGCCTTTATGCTAAACTTGGTCAAAGTTGAATTTTTCAACTTTTTGAAGCTCATTTGGAGAGGTTTCAGTTGCTAAAAAATAGGCTTTTTGGGAGCATCCGACCCCAACTGTTTCTAGAACATATTTTGGTGGGATTTTGGAGGGAGATGGAGAGATATAGTCACTTTTTTGACTCGTTTGTAATCAATTATGAGATGTATTTTTTCTACGTAGTGACTACTTGTAGTCCTTTGGAGATTATGGCATGCTTTGTAACTCATTTTTGGGTATGAAATTTAGTGAAAGCCTTGGATGCCATTGACATGAAATATTTTCCTTCTTGTTTATTGCAATATTGTGTATTCCCCCATGATTGATCGAGTTATCTATGAGATGATATTAATTTCCTCCTAACTTTGTCTCATGTCTTTGATGCCTTTATGCAAAACTATGTTGTTGCAGATTGCAGATTGTGTCATAAAAATGAAAAATAGATTTTAGAAGTGGAGATATTTTTCCCTTTGAGGTTTGAGCTTTAAGACCTTCCTGTGAAGTACTTATGCAAGAATATCCGATAATAGGTTGTGAAAGTTTTTTTTTTTCTGTCATTGCAAGCAAGTGTTTGTAGGCTAAGTTTCATAGTCTAGTTTAGTTTGGTGCATCACCATAGGAGTATTTTTCAGTTTATGTACTCCTTCTTACCATTTTTCTTAGAAAAATCAGTAGTTTAGGTGATAACCAACTAGGATCTAGCCTCATCTAGAGATTTACTCCATTTTTTAGGTGACCTAGAGCCTAGGAGTGATTCCATGTTTCTCTAAAATGCTAGGTCCTGCAGCTTAGTCAGGGTGCAATTGTAGTAGATAACAGTTACAACTCTTTACAACACTTTGAAATAAGACTTGGTAAGTGATAAAAAGGGGTTTTTTAAGTGAATTATAATGAAAGGGTCCTAGAAAAGTGTGAAAGTGGGTTACAACACTTCACAACACTTTTACAAGACATCCTAGAAGTCTTAATGATTCTCAAAGGTCCAAGACCTAATGTGAATGTGTTGGCTACGTTACAACATTAAATCTAGGAAAAATCAAGCCAAAGTCCCTAAGAGAGACTCAAGTGAGTGTAAAAAATGTCCAACTATACATTTTTTGGTGACACATTAAGCCCCCACTTTAGTGAGACGATGAACTTGCTTCAAACTCACACTAAAGTAGCCCAACATGCACATCGAGAGTGATCTGAATGCACTCATGTTGGTAAGATGAGACAACAACAGTCAAGAGGGGTGATCAAAGCCCTAAGATCAAGATCCCATGGCAAACCAAACATAAGCACAAAGGAACACACATGAAAATGATGAATAAGAATGAAAGAAAGCTTTGATTGTTTATCCATCCTATTGTGGATCAGATCTAGGTTGTTTTTTTGGAAAAAGAAATATGTACTCACTCTAATGTGATGGAAATCATGGCTTTCCATCAGGTGAGAAGGCTTGAAGGGTGAAAAACATACACTCATGACTAGTATGCACTCACACACATGTAGGTGGCTATGGGGAAAATTCATGCCTCAAAGTGGGATTCCCGCTCAACCATATCAAAGTTATACCTCTAGATAATTTTAATAAGGTGCCACAAAGGAAAATGTCATTTCATGCTTCATGATCCAAGAAAAGCTTCGTATGCTTAGAACTCATGAACAAATGCAATGGAACTATAGGCATGCAAGCAGTGTTATACAAGGTGGCCATATAAATGCAAAATGTGACATGAAAAGAATGTTCAAAGGAGTATTTCCTAGTTCATATGAGGTCTTTAACTTAGGGAACATTGTGTCTAATGTCTCCAAGAGAGGACCAATCAAATAATATAAAATTTGCAACTTAGGGGATGCAGTGTGTCACATTAGGCAACTGAGAGGAATGTAATATGCTAAGATAGATCATGCTCATGAAGTGAACTACACCCAATGTCATCCATAAAGTTACAATTGCATCGTATAAAGTAACAAGGATAATCTAAGAACCCAGAAAAAGGAAAAAATGAATAATGCCAATGTATGCCCCTACTCTAAAGGAATTGCTACACACAATTTTGTGAGAAATTACTTTAAATTAGCAAAGGAAAAATGTAAAAAGAAACAATACATGAGAGCCAACTTAGAAATCTCCTATGCCAAGCCATACGTTTCTGAGTGAGCTTGTGTCATGTTGAGAAAGAAAAAGAAAGAAAGGATAGAAAGGGGTTTCCCCCAAAATGAAAACAGCAAACACATAAGGGAGCTATGGATTTGGGGTTAGTATGTTCTTTTCTACAATGTTTTGTAAAGACCTCAGGACTTTCATCATTCCCTGAATACATAGAACTAGAAGAATGACACAAAGAGAGTGAAAAAAAATAAAAGGAAAGATCTATTTGAGTCAACATGGAAGAGAAATAGGGTGTCTTGACGCTTTGCATCATCCCCAAAAGGAAAACAAAAGGAAAATAAAAAATGAAAAGGAAAAAGAAAATGAAAAAAGCTTTTGGGTCAACATGAAGGAGACATTTCAATCTTAATTCCTTTCATCATCCCCAAAAGGAAAACACAAGAGAAAAAGAAAAGGGGCCTTTTGGGTCAACATGGAAGAGATAGAGGGAATATCAATGATTTGCGTGTACAAATAGAAGAATGTCACAAAGAGAGAGAGAATATCAAACATCACATCACAAGGGAACATGATACACATGCAAAATACTAGTAAGGAAAATGAAACTCAAACGTCAAGGAATTCATCCACCTCCCAATCTCAATTGGTATAAACAAAAGGTGAATAACACAGTTAAGGGACAAGGAAAAATGCATTACTAAGACAAGGCTAACAAATTATTTCCCTCACTAAGTGCAAGACAAGAATGAGCCAAGATAGGTGATGGGAATGGTCATGAAATGGCGAGAATGGAAGATCCTACAACTATTGCATGGTGATGGGTTTGGTAGAGGTTGAGGGATTTATTGGATAACAATTATCACCATCAAAATGATACTTGTTCAGTATTTCTTTCAATTGGAAACACTCATCGCTACGATGTCCAATAACATGATTATATGCACAATGCACAACGTTAGCATCTTTAGGATAAATTACAAACCTATTCATATGTGGTAATAATATGAGTTATTTGTTTAGGAGAATTTGCAATTTTGTTTCACATCCAGGTGGTGGATGGAGAGGAAACTTGAGCTTTTGTAACTTTTAAGGCCTCTTGTGTTTGATAGATTTACCCTTTTCTCAAATAGAAGGAGGAGGAGGAGGACCCAAAGTGATCCTATCATCCTTTTCATTGTTATCATGTAAGGGTTTTTCATGAGGAAGGAGGAAATTCAGATCAAGAGGGGAATCAAAGATCACCCTACCATCATCATGAAGTCTCCAATATTCTAAAGGAGGCTTGCTATCATGAGGAGGATCTTGATATCCTAACCCTATTGTGTTTTCTTCTTTTGGAGTTTGTTCTAAAATTTGATGAATGTCATGCTCAGTTGTTGTGTCACAACCTTGTTTGCTTAATATGGTAAAACCTTTTTCATAGGTTTCTTCGAGGTTGATTGGTGTGTTTGTAACTTTGTGATCATAGAATGGTTAAGGAGTTGATTGATTAGAGGAACTAGGTCCACCTGATGGAGAGAGCTTAGGTCCTTTGTTTGTTTTAGGATGTAAGTAGCCAAATATAGTAGGAGGTGATATAGTAGGAAGGTCTTGTTGTTTCATGGAGGGATAAAAGGATGCATTGGATTCGAGGTTATCAAGACATTTATTTAAGAAATTATTCATGCTATCATCATATTCTCCAATGATTTCAACAACACAAGGAGGAAATTCATGAGTTTAAGGAGCATGAGGAAGCTCAAGGTCATTAGGATTAGTTCCAAAGGCACAATTTGACATGTCCACTAAAGATTTTAATGACATCCAAAACTTATTAAAATAGAAAGCCACGATGTAAGTAAACTAAATGCAAGAAAAATAATAAATATGGAAACTATAACAAAATGCAATAATAGAAAAATGAAATGCAAAAAAATCCAAAACAATGCTAGAAATTACAGTGCAAAATGTGCAGAAGGACTAAGTCGCCCAGTGTGGTGAATTAGTCCTAGTGATGTTTTTTTTGTGATTTTTTAGAAATTTTAAATGAAATTTGATGTTTTTAAGATGCACAAATTCAGCTATAGTATGAGAATGCAGAATTTTGTTGTTTTCCAATGAAATATGATGTAAAAAATGCAAGCTATATGAGCTTTTCACTAATGCAATTTTTAACACCCTAGGATGCAAATTAAACAATGCAACACCTAATGCAATGTTGATGCAAGTTAAACCTAGGATTCCAATGCACTTTAAATCAAAAAGAAAATGTTCAAAAGTCGGGTTCACCAAAATGTGGACATTGATTTTGGGTGTCTAAGATGCTCTAACTCTTCTAGGGTTTTTCACCTAAAAGGAGAGAAATGGACCCAAAATGCTAATGTATACATTCAATATTAATGTAAGGATGGATTCAATATTCCTAAATATGATGTCTAAATGTACTAAACTAAAAAAAATGATTTATTGATGTTAAACCTAAGAAATGCAAAGTCCTAGAAAACACAGTGATGTATGCAAAAATACCTAAGAATACAAGTAAATGATGATAGAATGAAACAATAATAGAGAGGTGCACTAGGAATCTGAAGTCTAATGAAGATAGACTCTAGAATCCTACAAAATTGACTATAAATGTTGACTGGGACACTTACGCCAAGCTAGGCAACTTAGTCCAGTTTTGGGGAAAATTTGTTGGAACAAGAATCTGCCAAATGGGTACTTAGAAATATAGAAACCACTTTTTAGGCCTGGAAGTGGGAATAATTCGCCACAAATGGTGACTTAGTCCACATGGGAATCTCATGAAATTCGGGACAGAATTATGTAGCTTTCAATCCGCACTTCCTTTTCTGACAGGTGTCTGGTTTAGAAATTGCAAAAAATGGGTTGAAAGAGGTTTCCAAGATTCAATTATGGATTTATTGACTTTCATGACTTTAATGGATTGAAAACACCTTTTTGGTGCTTTCCTCTTTGACAAATTTGCATACAATACCTACAAACACACATGCAAAGAGGGGAAAATGGGTTGAGGGTTAGAGTATAGGGGTTTTCCTTGGTCAAACCTTGATTTGGTAATCAAACCCTATGAAATGAAATTAAATAAGAAGATAATGATGAATAAACAACATGTAATTTCATAAACTTACCAAATCCTTGATGTATAAATCTGAAGATGTGCAATGAAGTGCTCCAATGAATGACTTGATGTTGCTTAGAGTGCTTGAATTCTTGATAAATGCTTGGATGATGAATTAGATAGTAGGAGATTGTAGGAGATTAGGAGATGAAAAATGAGGGGAAAACCCTTTATTTATACTTTATTTTCTATTATTTCCCAAAAAATAACACATCACAGACGACCTTAAGGGTAAGAGAATAAAATCCTACCAAAAAATTGAAATTATTTTTATTTTTGTGCCTAGTGGGACTAAGTCGGCCTAGGTGGCAACTTGGTCCCACCAAGATAATTTTACTAGGTGTTGGGGATTAAAGTGCATTAAATAAGGTTTAATGGGAATATTCAGAAAAATACACTTAAGTATGGATAGAAAGTGCATTAAGGGATCATTTAAACATAAGAAAGGGTTGAGTTAGTGATGAAAAGTCTCGAAAAGTGTGAGAGTTTGTTACAACTCTTTACAACACTTTGAAATAAGACTTGGTAAGTGATAAAAAGGGGTTATTTAAGTGAATTATAATGAAAGTTTCATAGAAAAGTGTGAAAGTGGGTTACAACACTTCACAACACTTTTACAAGACATCCTAGAAGTCTTAATGATTCTCAAGGGTCCAAGACCTAATGTGAATGTGTTGGCCACATTACAACATTAAATCTAGGAAAAATCAAGCCAAATTCTATAAGAGAGACTCAAGTGAGCGTAAAAATTTCCAACTATACATTTTTTGGTGACACAAGATGTAAATTAGTGTTTCCTAATACTACGACTAACTATCCTAAGGATAATTAATAATCACATGGTATGGTACTAATAATTAACAAGAAGCTATACCAAACCACAGAAAAACAAGGAAAATTAACAAAATGATTGACTATAAAAATTTTCAACTAGTGAATAAGTAGATGTAGATACACTTGTGGAACTTGTTTCACTAATAGGAAAATTCATATAGACACTTTCTATAAAATTTAGGAGTTCTAGGATCAAGAGGGTTGAGGTTGAGAAAACCTTACACCCAACTTGACAATAATGACCTCCCTAATAAGCAAGGAAAAAATAATTACTATGAGGTGGCATTGACTTATAAGATGGAAGGGTCATAGAAATTGATAGATATTCTCTTGAAAAAGATTTGAAGCTTCTCAAAATTGTACATCTATCAAAGAAAAGAAGGCATATAATTTGATGGAAACTTATAAAGTACTAATACACATTTAAATAAGACTAGTACTTCAAGTTGGAAAGATGGAATGGTTTCACCTACTAAATTATATGGTATGGTATTAAATGTAAATAGGGGTATCAGTAATATTTTATAGGAGTGTACCTAGCGATTCCACCTCGTGACCTAAAAAAGAAGTGTCAAACCCAACAAGAGACTTTATATTCAAAGATCATGAAGAAATAGAGAGAAAAATCAATAAATAGAAAACTTCCACTTGATAAAAATTTGATTCTAATTATGTATGGATCCCAAAATGTTGATATGGAACTATGAAAAAAAATTAAACCTCATAAACTACTTTTTTGGGCCTCTAATGAAAATAAGGTGGCTTGGTAGATAACCTTGACCTTGCTTAACAAACAAGTGGGTGGCCTTGAAATTTATATTTGGTCACTTAAAAATTTCAAGGATTCTTTGTTATCAAATTTAAGGGTAAATTGTGATTTGTCTCTACATCTAGAATGGTGCAAGGGCGCCTTTGAACAAAATTTGTCAATCAAGGTTGATCATGTGTAGGCTCTAGGTGTGGAGTCATTTTTGCATAAAATAAAGTCATTGAGACCATTTATTATTGTAATAGGTCATATTAGATGGTATTTTGGTGATTAGGAGATCTAGGATTGCTAAAAGTGCAAAAATAGTGAAAAGTTGTCATTTGTGGGAAAAATGCAAAATTGAAAAATTGTAAAATGGCAGAATTTGAAGATCAACGATCACTTGGTTTTGAATGGCCATTTGAGTCTGTTTTAGGAGTTATTTTTTGTAAGGAAAATGTATTAAATAGGTTGAAGACTTGTTGTATGGGTTGTTGTGAATATTGTAGAAGAATTTTAATCAATAAAATTATTGTTTTCCTCTAATTTCTATAGATTTCTCTTTGTACAGTGAACTTGCAAAGAATTGTATGGCCCATATAGGCCCCATATTGCTATGATTTAAATTTTAAGTTGTATTAGGGTGAATATAATATCAAAAATTCCAATTTTGGTGGAGTTTCATTGAAATTTGTAAAAGTTAGGAGGTTTTTACTAAAACTACCTGTGTAAACTAGTCTTAAGGGTTTTGGTGATTTAAATTTGAAATGAACCCATTCCACCTTCTATAAGTATTGTATATTATTGGAATGGGTAGAATAAAGTATTAATAGGTATTTGGGATCAATATGAGTGCAGGGGAGGTCGAGTGATGTGTTGGGCATGAAGCCCTAGATGGGAAAATTGAGTTTTCCAAGTGAAATTGTGTGGTTTTGGTATGGAAAAGAATGAATTTGGTTGGGGTAGAATTATTTATTGATTGATTGAGTATGTGCAGAGATATTTGAAGCTTTTTGAGGTGGTGGAAATTTTAGATAAGGCCTGGAAATGTGTTTTTCAATAAAACCCTAGGTTATTGGCTAGAAAAGAGGGTTTTGGGTCTAGGCACTTTGGAGAGTGACTTCTAAAAATTAGTTGTGAAATATTTGGTTTGGATACTTGTATATTGCTTCCCAATTGATTTTAGTGGTTTTGAAGAAGTTTTGAGGCAAGGTCCTTTGTAAAACAGACCTAATTTGAGGTCTAGTCAACGTAGAAACCTAATTTTGTTGAAGATGTTGCAACATAACTTGTTGTGGTCTAAGGATAAGTTTTTGTACACCCTAATGGGTCATTGAATTTTTTTTGGTCCTGATTTGAATGGACCTTCTCTAAAGGTTATACCCATTTCAAGGAGATTGTAGTGCTACAAGGAATAGTGAGGGTATGGTGAGTTAGGTTGAGTAACAAGTTTGATGATTTGTGACTGAGAGTTGTTGCTTTGGGATTAGAAATTATGTTGTGTGGTTGCAAGACCTCCCCTGTTGGGATCATAGAAGCATTTTGGTTTCTCTTCAAAATTCCTTCAATTTGACAATGTGAATGGCAACCCTACAAAAATAAGTGGTTAGAGATGATTTTTCTTTAGTTAGGCCCCTTGTGGGATTTTAATCTTAATGAAAATCCATGTTGATTTAAAATAAAATGGTAAACACATATATGCAATTAAATAACTCAAGTTAAAGGTATAAATAAGTAAAAAATATGTGATTATGGCATGGGTAATGTAAATAAGGAAAACCAAGAGGGGTAAGAGAAGTATTAAGAAAAAATAATATAAACAAAAAATGACTAACATAAGGTTTCTTCCGTATGCAGTCATCCTTAGCCCCTCTTGCATCATATTGCACCTTAGGCATAGGAATTTCTCATTTATTGTATGTGCATCTGCATTTACTGTAGTTTTCCTAGTTTTATTATGCCTTCAATCGGCTCTAACCCAGTAGTTATTGATGGTGTTGGTGGTTCGACAACTCTGCTCAATGGCCCCACCTCCAAACAAGAAACCCCAAAAAAAAATTTGAAGGTGTTTCACGAGGTAAGTCTTTTGATTCCTTGGCTGATGTGGTTTTATCCTTGCTAGATTTTGATTTTGCATGTCAATGGCTTGAGCAACATACTCTTGTAGGTTATTTTTTGGGAGGACTCCCTCTGAAAGTGTGCTTAAAGAATGGGTCCACAAGGCTTGGGTCCCTCATGGGGTCCGTCTTGACATGGTCCAAAATTTAACCAAAAGTTTTTTTCTTTTTCGCTTTGCGAAGGTCAGTCATGTTCAAGATATCCTAAGCCATGGTCCTTGGTATGTTTGGTCATCTTTTTTTGTCTTCCAGTCATGGACCCAAGATTGTGTTGCTTCAGATGACACCAAGTTATGGGTCTTGGTCTGGATTGAGTTCCCAGGTTTTCCTTTTCCCTGCATGCCTTTTTTGCAACATATTGCATCCTCTTTGGGGAAAGTTAATTATGTTGAAATAGATAGTTTCTTTCAAGCTCGACCTTAGAAAAGAGTCTATTTCAAAGTGTACCTTTCACAAGATTTGAAAGATTCCATTGAAATCCAAATTGGAGCTCTTCAACATACCTAGAAAGTCACTTATTTTAATCTATCGAACACGTGTTATAGGTGTCAATCAAAAAACCAAAAGATTAAGGATTACCCTATGGAAGTTCCTCGTACACCTTCACCATTGTGGGATACTGAAAATACCCACCAGGAAGATAGCTCTGCTGCCAAAATAGAGGAGAAATTGACAACGGTTACAAACTGTAAGAATAAGTCCAATGGCTCTAGGATGATTTCCAAAGTCCCTAAGCCTACCAAAGAAGTTTCAAACCCTTTGATGAAGGGGAAAGAAGCTCAAGTTGAATTACTTTTTCATGGCCAAGGCCAAAGGCCACGCCTCAACATGTTGCCAAAATGATAGCACAGTTGAATGAATCCCCTCTCATGTCGGGAGCTCATAGAAGGTCTTAGAGGTCGTCTCGGCCTCTGAAAAAAGGAGAATTTGTTCAGGAGAAACAAATAATTTATTCTCCCAACATACAAATTGGTTTAGTTCCACCAACAATTTTACAAAATCACTTCTCTACTTTAGATGAGGAGCTAGACTTTGATGATATGGAGGAGTTCTATCCATGAATTTCCTCTCATGGAATTTTTGAGCTCTAACAGACCTCTCTAGGAATTATTCCGTGAAGGATACTTTGTATATGTATGTTGGTATTGAAGTTCTTTGTCTCCAAGAAGTGATAATTGTTTGTTTTTTGCTTCCTTCAACTTGTCGATCTATCTGGCCAGCTAGTAAAATGTTTTGTACTGAACATGAGGCTGAACATGGTGAAGTAGTTACCCTATTTTACCCACGGTGACATGATTGTGTGGTTGATCATGGGTCTAACCCCACACATCGACTTGTATGGATACTTCTTAACACTAATAATCATTCTTTTGGGATTATTAATGTTTATGCCTTGAATGATGTTGTTGAAAGATCTCTTCTCTGACGTTGGATTGCAGATTCACTACCATTTTCTACCTGGATTTTGTGTGGGGATTTCAATATGGTTGAGATGGAATACAACAAGGATCATACTTTTCCATTCAAATGGGAAGCAAGTGAATGCGAGGCGTGGTACTACATATGTAATAAATTGGGGCTCTTTGATCCCAATATTGGCGATCATTCAATCTTCAATTCTTTTTCAATATTTTCTGCAAAATAGACTCAATTGTGATCTTTCCTTTCATTTTTCCCTTATTCCCTACTTGTGACTCATTGTTTGAGGCCTTTAAAATTCAAATACATAGAGGTTTTAAAAAATAAATGTGATTTCCTGCTTTTACTATGGGCACAGCCTAAACTAGGAATTCATTTCTTGTGGATTTTTCTGTATGCTCGGCCTTCCTTTAAGCATTCTTGGTTTACCTTGCATTCTAAGAGATAACAAGTCATTGAGGCATTCCTTCAAAAAATATTTACACCTTTTATGCTTCCATCTTAATGACAAGTCATGACCTCATTATATTTTCTAAAAAAAGAAGAAGGGTAAAACCTCTCTATCATGGTTGTGAGTTTATTCATTGATATGCATTATTTGTGCACCATATGCTTCAGCTACATCTATACATATGTCAAGACAATGTGCAAGGACTACATGAAGCCCATCATTCATGATGACACGAACACACTGAAACCTCAGTGGTATAAGGTCCTTCTCTGATGCATTTACAACTGATTTTAACATATTCAAAATGTTTAGTCAACTAGATCCTCATTAAAGCTCTATCGCCCTCATGCTCTGTCACTATATGACACTGTTATCCTTCCATGATTTTCCTGACCTTTCAAAATCACAAAGCAAGTAATACATTTTCATAAAAGCTTAAATATACTCCCCTCTGTTTTGGAAATTATGTGAATAGTACCTTGCAATACCATTTTGTTTTGTAGACTTTGAGGATTGGTTTGTAAATTCAGTAGTATGAATGAATTTTACCAAATTTATTCTATATAAATTTCTCAAATAAATGAGCTTCCATGACTTACGCCTTTAAACTGTTCTATTGTCTTGAATCTACACCTTTACTAGTAGATTTTATCATGCATACATATTCCTTTTGTATGTTGTTTCATTCTGATTGGCACAATGTATTTCTTTATGATGATGATGCTAAGGTTGTATTGTTCCACTTCAGTCTTCTATAGACCGTATATATGACTTAAATTTATAAGAAACAATTTAAATATTGAGTGCTTTGTATCTTTTCTTCAGTGTAAAGGGCTCAATACCTTATTGTAATGAAAAAGTGAATGCAAGGTAAAGTTGAAACTAAGATAACAAATGCAGTTGATGTTTCTTCAACATGTTTCCTTTTATATTGTTCTTCTCGATGATGAGCAAGAGGATGTTTTGATCAATTTTTTTTCATCATAATGAATTAAATACTGTTCTTATGGATTTCTTTTATTACAACAGTCCTTTCTTGATGACTATTCTGAATATTTGATAAATCTCAAATAATGATGTGAATGAGGTGTCCTTTCGATATGCTGGTCTCAACCCTTGTGGGAGCCCATTTTTCTCCACATATCTGATGAAATTAATCATAAATATAATGAACATGTTCCTGCACATTTAAACAAACATGTTAGCAAATAAATGAAGTTGAAAGCTTCCATTGAATTATGTTTTCTTTTGAATAGTAAAATCATCTGATGGATGCTTGATTGAATGTGCGTTATATTTTTGTTGGTAGTGTAGGAATATGATAGGATATGATTTTTCATTGCTTAGAGACCATCTCTAATACCACTTTTCGTCATACTTGCAGATGCTTTTGGAGCCTGGAGCTGGATCAATTCGAAAGCACAACACAACAACTGAATACTTTAACGTGAATACGATTCGTCATTCCAAGAAATGATGAATCACCTTCTATCTTATGCTCATGCTATTTTTAGTTGTATAGTTTACATTCTTTTATTGTATCCATCATTTGATTATGAAAATCAAATTAGCTACTCCTGCAGCTTGTGCAGGACTTCAGTCTTTCCATTATGAATAAAAACAACATTCTTTTATGCAAATTTATGAGTTCTTCTATTACAAAAATTTTCATAATCAAAATTTGAAATTCAATGAATACTTTTAGCAGAAATTTTGCGCCTTTCTGTGACAAATGCAATTCAACTCCACCTGTTTTGAGTTGTAGCTAAAAATAGGTAACAATTTGACGACCTATGTAGAGTGTTTTCCTGCTAAACACTATAGACCAATTGCCTCGTATATCCATTGGGTATGGAGTCTTCTTGCTCTTCTTTGACTCAGAAAAACTATAACTCGGATCAAACCACACAAACTAAAAGAAACTAATGCAACTCTATTTAAGACAGAGCTTGAAAACCAATGTGCAATAATTGCACCTTATTGAAAGAAAAACAACACTAGAATGAAAACGTGCCACGGGGCATTTATTGAAAGCATATTTGAAAATCTACCCTTCCCTACACTAACCAACAGTGTTAGTGCTCAGACATGACCATTTGCAGGCTATGAGAAATAGCTACCCTTTGTTAACAATAGAGGATGCTTCAAATCCTTAAGATTAATCAAAAAGAAGTATGTAAATGGTAAACATTTGATTAACTACTGCAGTGAAACTTGGAACACCATAAAAATAACACCTCCCTTATTTGATTGACCACCAAAGATGATATTTTGAGGCATATAGATGAGAGTAACATGTTTCTCCGCAGTTGCAATCACATGCTTTGGCAGAATCATGTCTTGTAATTCTGTAGACTCCTCTTTGGATAAATATCTGATCGAGCACCCTTTTGAGAGGATAAACTTTGGCCTCTCACTATTTCCTTCATGTTTATACACCATTGTCTCTCCATTTTGCTAATTAGACTACTCCACTTGCAATGTAATATTTTCTTCCTTCCTTCTTGTTGCCTCAATTTCAATCCGATTTGAAAGAGTTGGTTCACATAAATGAAATGAAGGAATGTGTGGCTCTTTGATCTGAACAAGTTGATCACATGTTGTTGGCTCATATAGTACTAGCTTATTATCTATGTTAGAGAAAAAGATCTCTATTATGCCTAAAAACACATTTTCATCTAACTCATAACTTTGCATTAAGTCTAGATGAGTTTTATTATTTAGTTGCTCCATACTAGGTATATATGCTACTATGCATGTGATATCCTCATTTTCATCAACAAATTGAGGAAGTTCATCAAACAAATCAGAAAAAATATGAAATTCAACCTTTATTTCTTTCTCCAAAACATGTTCAACCTGATCTTGTTTGCCATCTAAGTTTAACAAAAAAGACTTAAGATCATTCCAAAATGAATACTCATCAAATCTTTCTTGGTCCCTTGATAAAAAAGGAGTGGTTTTTACCTCATGAACTATCCTTTCCTCGTGTTCGTTTTCCTCTTTTAGCTGCTCAAAGACTTGATTATTACATTGATAGTCTTCAATCAACAATTCATTAGATTGTTTAACCTTTTCCTACTCATCCAGCTCAATAAAAGAAGGGATTTCATCGAATAAAAACATGACATCATTGTGTTTGATACATTTTTCAAGCTCCTCAACCTATAGTCCTAATTGATCATGTTCGTTCACTTCCTGCTACAAGTTTGCTTTGCAAATGGTATCAGGACATGCATGTGTATGTTGGGTCTCTTGAGATGACTGTTCATGAAGACTCATAGCTTGATTTGTTACGTGTACTTGTATTTGCAATAGAAGAGGATTTATGAAACTTGGAATGGGAGCCTCTTGAACTACATTTGGCATTTTGAAGTTAGGATGCTTTGTCCAAGAAGGTCGCCATGGTTGTTCAGTACCTTGATGATTTGGTTCAGGCTCTTGATATGATTGAAAATGAGGGTTCAAGGATCCTATAGGGGTTGAGCTATTGAAGTAGAGGGAACTTGAGGAATCTCTTGAATTTCTTGAAGGAAAATAGGCTCTTCATGTGGTTGGTCTTGAGGATTAACAAATTCAATTTGTACCAGCACAGGCTCTTGTATTGGTAAAAAATTTCTAAAACTTGGAACCTTGATTTTAAAAGGGTTAAGAGACTCACTTTGCTTGAAACTTGGAAACTTAAAATTACAAACCTTCTCCTGAACAGACTGATGTGGAATATAAGGAGCTACTTGGATCTCATGCCTCTATGTTTGAGCAAACAAAAGCTTCATCTACTCCTCTTTTGCTGCTAACTCCAACTTGATCTTTTCTTCAAACTGTATTCTTTGAGTCTCCAACCCCTATTCATAAAGGTGAGCCTAATAATCTAACTCCTGTTGCTGCAAATCAAGTTCTTGTTGCCTTCTAAACTCTTCGATTTGCTTTGTGATATCTAACAATATGTCCTTCATGCCCTTCATGCTATTTTTCATATAATCAACCTCTTGAACGTACAAATGTTGATCTAAAGGGGTGGGTGGGAGGTAAGAATGTTGAACATGCTGATGGGTTGTTGCATGGTTGTCTGGGATAAAACCAGCAACATAATTAGCCTAATATGACTAATAAGGATGTGGATAGGCAGGGCTTTCATGAAACGGATGTGGGTATACATGTTGACTATGAAAACTCAACATATTTACTCATATAATTAGCTGGAAATTAGAAATAAAGCTTGTGTTTGAAACATACCAGCACTAGGTCTTGTTGAAAATAGTAAATATGCTCGGAGTTGCCAAGTATAAATTTGTAACCTCTGAAAGGAAAAATATGTTGTTGTATATACCAGGATAGTAGCTTGAAACTCTTAAATTCTCACTCTAAATTGTGATTCAGAGTCCCACCAGGTGTGCCAAAAATTGTTGTCACATAAGCTTGATGTTCAAAGTAAATTCAAAACTATAGTGTGAAGGATCGTAAATCATCATGGCGACCTCAGAATGAGCAAAGGCATCAAAAAAATATTAAAGTATAAAACAATACATCAGAATATCACCAAAGTTGCGACTGTAGAAGCCTGAGAATGATTTCAAAATAAAGGTTATAGCTTAAATCCCTGACAAAGAAAGCTTACCTTTATTTTGTTGGTTTTTCCATTCAAAATCTCCCAGAAAATCAACAGAACAAAGCAAGAAATGGTGTTGTTCGAAATCACAACCCTAACATGATGGCATTCAGTTTCTTCTCCAAAGCAACAAGTAAAGAAATGGAATGGAATGTGACTTTGCGGGTTTTTTTTTGTCTAGAGTTCCTTTACCCTAGAAAATCCGACCCAATATAAGGTTTTTAACCTTTATTTTTAAAAAAAAAAATTGCATAAAATTAAATGCCCATGTATATGTTAGGGTTACGTATCTTTACACATATACCCTTTACATGTCTCAAACTTATGCAAATGTTATTTCAAATTTCAAACTTTCCTTAACTTCATTTTCCCTCAATCTTGCATGAATTGAGATGAGATAAACATTGTAAACAAATAATAAAGTAATAATTGATGAATTACTTTATTATTTGTCATTTTAAATGCAATATTGATCTATATCCACAATGCCCAACAAAGTGATACATCATGGATTAATTTTTTATCTGCTCAAATAGATTAACTCCAAGTCAAATCATGCAAAGTTACAAAAGAGATGGGTTTGGAGTGGGTTTTGCTTTGAATTTTATCAAACTGGAGCAATTTTTGGTCATGCAGTTCATGAGGAATAGTTTGGAGGTGTGTAGGTCAAGTTAACTTCAGTTTTGAGGCCTTTTTTCAAGGATTTTTTAGGAAGATATTTTTACTTTCAGTGCCACCTTCATGCATTTTGGAGCCAATTCAAGTTGTAGTTCGGTTATACACATTGTGACACAAAGTTTTGAGTTGTTAAAGTTCAGTTACGACATTGGTGATCCCTCTTTTCACACTGTTTTTTCCTTTGCTTGTGAGAGACATTTTCGAGGTGGTTTTCACTTTCAGTGAACTACTTCTTCCACCTTCTCACACTTTGGAGTTGTCTCATATTGTATATATTGGAAAAAGTGAATCATTTTCCTCTAGTTCTTTTTTTCTATCTTTGTGTTATGCAAAGAAGACTATCTTGTAACTCAACATTTTAGATTTAATACAATTTTACAACTTTACAGGTTATCATTTTTGCAGATTTTTTTTCCTTCATGATATTAATTGAAATAGAGTTCACCTTTCCAATTTCAGGTGTTTCATATTGTTTAAATAATTTGATGCAATTTTGATGAGTTTCATTTTTTAAACCTTCAAATTTTTGTCTTGTTTACGCATGCATATACACAATTGCAGTTCTTCACAGGTCATTAATTGTGCTCAAAAGTTGTTTTATTTTTCCTTTAATTTGTGAAAACTCAGTTTTCCTTAGTAGGAAAAGAATAGATGCAACCTTTTAATGAATTATTCATGTGTTTGAAGTGTTCAAATTGGACTATGTTAACAATTTTTCCTAAAGATATACATTGTGGATCATTCTTATTCTGCAAGTTTACCATCATTTAGGTGCATCACCGAGGTTTTAATTTTAGTTCATGCATTCAGTTCAGTCCTTTTTACCCTTTTCTCAAAACAAATAATTCAAGTACCTAATTGATCATCATATAGGAACCAGCCTAGAATCTGGAGGTTTATCTTCGCAATAGGAATACCCACAGCCTGAAGATAGTTCCCATGTTTCAATGGATTATTGAATTTAACCATTCAAGCATTCAGGTGCAATTTGATTGAAAATAGTTTCAATAATATGACTTGAAGTGGATTGGTCTAGGGGAATTTTTTCACTTTCTGGGCATTCACTTTTCCTTCTAGGCTTCCCCCACAGAGTTGTGGCAAGCGGTTCTTTCTTAGATTGAGCAAAATTTGGGTTACTTGATTACCAACCCTCACTCTAGCTAGGAAAATCTAGATCTCTTCTAAAGTTGTAGTGGCCACACATGTGTATTACTCTTCTTATTGGGATCCTTCAAAGGCCACTTACACTAAGCTTGAAAAGATGATAAGCGAATTTCTTTGGGCCTTTTATGAAACTCATCAAGGGTTTCACCGCGTAGCCTGGGAGTTTTGCTTCCTGCCTAGAGACTCTAGAGGGCTTGACCTTCTCTCCACTCAAAGGAAATGGATTTACCTATGTGTGAAATAGATAATCCAAGCTCTTAATGGTAAATGAAGCCTAGAAAATTCTCCTTAGGCATTGCATTCAAACTATCTTTCCTACACACAAACCAACCTAGAAAGGGATTGGTTTTCAAATCCTTCTAGTTATGAGGGAACCAATCCAAATTGTGGGAACTTTTGTGGCCAAAAATATTTGGAGAGTCTGGTAAGCTATTAAGCCCTGGCTCTGTTGGGTTGGCTTCAGTTTTTGTGATGAGCTCTCACTCAATGAACAAAATGTGTGGTGGTCGCCTATTTTTGCTAGAAATGCTCAGTCACTAGCCAAATCACCTTGGCTCAATGCTTTAAAATTTCACAAGAAAGGTATCCAAACCTTGCAACACGTCTTTGACAGATCCATAATGCATGTTATGTTGTGGGAGTATTTTCTTACTCATTACAGACTTCAAAACTAGGACCATGATACTTATGATGGTTTGGTGAATGTTATTCCATCAGAAATACCTCATAAGGTGGGTATTCATGGCACCAAGCCCTGGTGGAAGGACTAGAAGTGGTATCCAAACACCCCTTTCAAAAATTAAAATCCTAGGCTTGGATATTTGTGGCTTTTTCCACACTTTCCTATGATTAATAGTTTGAACCAGCAGTGGCATCTTCAGCTTTTTATGTCTATTTGGTGAAAGTAATTCTCTGTCACTTGGTATGCAAGTGTTGAGCCTAAAATCGCTCACTTTGCTTGGTGTATTCTTTTCCAATTCTTAATGGTGGGGTCTCAACTTGTTCACTTGGGGGTCTAGGACCCTCATTGCCCATTTTTTGGGTAAGTTGAGTCTTTTAAGCATATTTTTTGGTTTTGTACTAAAGCTCAATAGTTTTGGAATTGGATTCATGACTTCTTTCAACCATTCAGGTGAGATTCATTCCATTGGCACATGATTTTGTTGGGTGATTCACCTAGGCTTCCCGCTAAGTATACCCAGCTTTGGCACACTTTTAGGGTGGAAATCCTCTTCATTATTTAGAAAGATAGAAATGCCTGCATTTTTGCTAACCAAATTGATAAAAATGTATCTTTTTACTCTAAAGCTATTATTTGTTCTAATGTGCTTTTGCGGATTCAAGTTCAAGAAAAAAAAGTTGCAATTAAGGTCTCTCACCTCTAGGTGCTTTTGGACCATTAGGGAAATTCCCCATGCATTATGGCTTGGGTACCCTCTTCGCCCACCTCCTTATGTGACCGGTCGCCTTCATAGGGTCAACGACAAAGTGGTTCTGCTCATCCCCACTCTCAGGCTCCTCCTTGTCACGACTTCTGCCTTCCTTATTGGTTGTGTTTTCCTCCTTTGCAGGTTGACCTGGGGTGTCCCTCTGATCCTGCTCCTGGTAGCGGCTCTGGTTGGCCAGACTCTGCAAAATGTTTCCCGCGTTTGGCTTTGGAAATCTTTCCTAGATGTGAGGATGAATAAAAATATAAAGAGAAAGAAGATGACAATGGTTGGCGCCCTCCTAACCTCACTCCATACCCTGTTGATGTATGGGGCAAGAAGATGGATGATAGGGACCCTCCTGACTCTGATGGCACTGCTCTGGCTGCATAATGAAATTTTTATTTTTATTGTTGTTTGTAATGTTTGTGGGTTTTTAGGCTAGGCCCAAGTGACTCTAGTTTTCTGGGGATTTACCATATGACTCTCGGGGTGTGCCTTCTTACCAACCATATTTTTATGTGAATATGTATTATTATCTTTATGATTAATATAGATAACTTCCTATTCCTAAAAAATAAAATGACTAACATGGATTAGAATAGGATTGAATTAAGGAGGAGAAAACATAATTCTAAAGAAAAATTATTAGGGCATGATGGTAGAATGGAATACCATTGAAGAAGGGTAAACAAGGGTTTGAACACATAAATATAAGAAAAAAGGAGAGAGAACAAAAATAAAGGAAAAATGAAAATGTGACGGTTAATGTATTATGTAAAGGGATGAGAAAAGGTCTAAAATTAGAAAATGGAAAGGATTTTAAGGAAATGGAGAGGGAAATATGAGTCCATTCAATCCTCCAAAAATATATAAATGCATGGATTCAAAATAAAAGTTATGTTGCACATTTGAATACTATCTTTATTTATCTTGCATCCATTATTAGCTTTTTCATCCATCTTTAGCATAGTTTCATCAATATTAGCTTAGTTTTCATCAATGGAGTTCAATTAGATGATCATTTTATCAAAGGGATTGGGAAAGGGATACCATTCCATATCAATGTAGCACAAATCCCCCAATGGGATAGGGTTGGAAGCATTTACCTAGGTTTCATTTATGCATTTCTTTATTGTTTTGCTTAAATGGTTTCTTTTTTAATAGTTTTCAAAAAAATCATTAGGATTGTAGCTTAGTTAAATATTGCTTAATTTTGTATGTATCTGGTGTATTTAGCTCATACTATGACTACAATCACACATATAAAATAAATATATAAGTAAATAATAATTTAAATATTGAATGTAAATATATAATTTTATAATAACTAACAAATAATATCCTTGCTCGACTCTTGCTTTGCAAATTTCCCGCTCTTACATTTTTGAATTCTTTCGTTCCTACTCTGATTTGACTATCTCATGGGCCAGTTGGGTAGAGAACCTAGGAAGGCTCCTCATTCCATGAATGTTGTCCCTTTATCTAGTGTTAGTGTCTACTTTGATAGCTTCTAATGTTGTTCCCCATGTTGGTTCCCCTCCTCGTACCTCTATCCTTTCTCCTGGGGGAAGGACTGGGGGTACTTCTAGCAAGTTGCCTCTATCCCCGACTCTTGGGTTAGAATCTTTCTTCTCTGAAGAAGAATTGGTCTCTTTTTTGGAAAAACCGGTGGGTGTCAACTTTCCAACTATGGGAAAAAGGTTTTCAGAGTCTTCTTCCTGCTCTATCACTAGTTGGGAAGTTGACATCCCAGAAGCATTAATGATGAAGGTAATGGACAACCTCAAGTTGTCATTAGTTGGAAATTTTCTAGCCTATCATTTGAATATTGAATAGGTACATCTTTGGGTTTCTTTGGTTTGCAACCTAAAAGGTAGCATCTTTATCAATGTTATACCCAAAGGTATCTTCCTTTTCTCCTTTGTGGTTTATGAAGACATGTTAAAGGTGTTAATGGGTGGACCCCGGGCATTGGCTTCAAGAACTTCCTCTCTCTATGCAAATGGAAATCGGGCTTTGACCCTTCTATAGACCTAGGGGCTACGACTCCTACTTGGATTCACCTACCCAAGTTACCCCTTGATTTTTGGGAGATGGGTATCCTAAAATGGATTGCTAACTTTTTGGTAGCCTCTTAGCGATTGACAAGATAACGCAAGAAAATTCAAGACCATTTTATGCCCATATTTGTGTTAATGTTGTTATCAACACGATTTTGCACCAAAATCTATTCTTCTTAAGTCAAAATTTGGAAACTGGTCCCAACCCCTTGAATATGAAAATGCTTGACAATTCTACCAACTTTGAAAGAATTTTTGTCACCTTATTGATTCTTGTGGTAAAAGGTCTATTGAGGCGCCCAATGATGTCTTGCAACCTCTAACTGAGCAGGTGCCTAAGATCTCTAAGGATGTCTCTGTTGTCTGCCCCCTTATGGAAGCCCTTGTCTAAGTGGAAGTTGTCCCCCCAAAGAAGGATTATCCTTCTCATTACATGGATGTTTCCCCATTTGAGCCTCTTGTTGTTTCCAAAGTTATGGATAGTAAGGATTTCAAGGATGTAGCCCTAGATGAAAGAATCCAAACCCTAATATTTATGAAGGAATTGAACCCAAAGGAAGAGGAGGAAAGGCTAAAAGTAAAATTGATTGAAGAGATGGGAAAACCCCATAAGGAGGCCAACATTCTATTCCAAAAGGAATATGTTTTTGTTGGTAATTAAGGGTAAGAGATGGAAGAAGGATAAATAATGTCTTTAGCCCTTTCTATGTCCTTGGGTGATATTTCATTTCTGTCTCAGAAGGAGGGTGGAAACCTAAGTGAATCCCTAGCCATTTTGGGCTTTCCCCCTCACCCTAATGATAGAGAAGATGAGGAATAATGGCTACAAGCTCCAAATAAGTCTAAAAAGAAAAAAGAAGTCAGACGTTGGTAGGGGAAACAAAGTTAGAAGACCTTCCCAAAAAGAATCTAGGAACAAAGATATTGTAAGGGGTGTGGATGCTGGTAAACAAAGAACCTTGGACTCGATCACATGATCGAAGTCCAAAAAGAAGTAGACCTGGTTGTTCTTCTAATGGCCTTACAGTGTTTCTATACCTGTTTTGTTTCCTTAATGAAGTTTCTTTCCTATAATATTAGGGGCCTTAACAACCCATATATAATTTTCTTGGTCAAAACCTGTATTCTGGACAATAAAGTGTACTTTTTGCTTCTTCAAGAAACCAAAATTAAGAAAGAGACCTTTGACAAGGTGATTTTGAAAATTTGGCCTAGTGCGAATTTCTATGTGAGGTTGAAGGAGCCTCGAGGAGTATTGTTACTCTTTGGAATCCTTCAAAATTCAAAGAAACTTTAGGATTTGCTGGAAGGAATAGTCTAATGGTATCTCTAGAAGATCTCTCTTCTCAAGAGAAATGGAATTTAATCAATATCTATGCCTCTAACTTAAGTAGGGACAAATTGCAGCTATGGGATTCTCTTAATGATGTTATTCAAACTAGACCAAATGACTATTGGATGTTGAGAGGTGACTTCAACTCCCCTCTTCTACCCTCTGAAAATTCGATGGGATGGATGACTATTCTGATAGTATGATGGATTTGGCTAGATTCATAAATTCTATTGGGCCTTTTGATATTCCTCTACAAGGCTCCCAATTCACATGGTCCAATAGAAGGATTGGTAATCAATTGATTCAAGTAAAGCTAGATAGGTTTCTCATTTCTTCAAATTGGAACATCTCCCAATATCTCTCTCTCTGCTCTCCCAAGTTTTGGATCAAACCATAATGCTATTTTTCTTTTAAAAAATTTCAATCACAATAAAGGACCTTTCCCTTTTAGATTTGAAATAATGTGGAGCCTTTATCCTGATTTTGTTGCTTTAATAAAAATTGGAGGGTTGAACCTACAAGAGGTACCCCTATGTTTTTCTTGGTGGAGAAGCTAAGAAGAATCAAGCAGAGGGTGAAAGGATGGAATAAAGTTACCTTTGGTAATATATTTGAAACTAAAAAATCCCTGGGAAATAGCTTAAAGGAATTTTAGGCTAAAATGGAAGCCATCCTTGTGGATGATGAGATTTGCATTCAGGAACATGATCTAAGATCTTAATGGTTTAAGGTCAAAAAATAAGAGCAGGTTTTTTGGAAATAAAAGTCTCGTGTATGGTGGCTTACTGAAGGAGATTGTAACCCCAAATTCTTCCACCAATCTACCATGAAACACAGAAGCAAGAATAGGCTAAGAATTCTTAAGAAAGAAGATGGCTCCACAATTTTGACTAAAAAAGAAATTGTCGAGGAAGTTATTAATTTATTTTCCTCCTTCTAGAATGCCCAATGGGATGCTAATCAGGTATATGATGATTTCCTTGAAGTGATTCCTAAAGTAATATCTAATAAATAACTTAAGATTATGTCTAATTTTGTTTCTATGGAGGAAGTTAAATAGGTTGTTTTATCCTTTGGGGCTTACAAAGCCTCAAGACCTAATGGGTTCCCTCCTTCCTTTTTTCAAACTTACTGGGACATTATTAAAACCGACTTATTCAATGTTTCTAGAGATTTTTTTAGATCAAGGAGGCTCCTAAATCAATTGAATGCTACATTTATTTCCCTTATCCCTAAGGAAGAAGAAGTGTCTTATGTTAAGGAATTTAGAAACATTAGCCTATGCAATACTATCTATAAAGTCTTCTCAAAGCTTCTTGTGTATAGACTTAAAGATGTGTTATGCAAAATGATAGCCCCGAACCAGAAAGTATTTTTCCAAGGAAGAAATTTTAGATGTTGTAATTACTACCCATGAAATCTTTCATTCAATGGATCTTAGTAAAAACCCTAGGATGACCTAGAAAATTGATATCTCTAAGGCTTACGATAGAGTTTCCTAGCCATTTCTCTTTGTTGTTCTAAGGAAATTTGGGTTTGAGGGAAGATTCATTAAGTTGCTCACTGCTTGTGTTGCCACCCCTATGTGCTTAGTTCTTATTAATGGTGTCCCCCAGGGTTTCTTCTCATGTGGTCATGGCCTAAGACAAGGAGACCCCCTCTCCTCCTATCTATTTAAAATTGTTGCTAAGGTCTTTGGAAGGAATATCCAAAAGCTAATTGGCACTAAGGCCCTTAAAGGTGTTAAAGTTTCTTCGTTACTCTTTCCTAACTCCCAACAACAATTTTTTCATGATACTATCATCTTTGGTGAAGCCTTATTTGGGGAAGCTAGCCAATGGAAATCTTCTTTAAATGACTATGCTTTTGTTTCTGGTTAGCATATTAACTATGATTAAAAAAAGATATACTCCTTCCATGATGACCAATTAGTGAAGGAAAGAGTAGTGAGGATCTTGGGATGTCAGGAAGCTATTCTACCTATGGCTTACCTTGGGCTACCTATGATCTCTAGAAAGTTGGATAATAATTATTGGAATCATCTGATTGAAAGAGTCCAAAAAAAGCTGGCAGGTTGGAAAGGTAAACTTCTAAGCTTAGTTGGGAAGATACAATTGCTAAAAGCTTCTCTACATAATATCTCGATCTACTATTTGTCTCTCTTTAAAATCCTAGCCTTCATTGGGGAAAAAAAAGAATAGATTTAGAGAAGATTCATATGGTCTGGAACAAAAGAAAAAAATAGATTGGTGCTCGTTAGTTGGGAGAAAGTGTGTACTCCTAATTTTTTTTGGATGTCTGGGAATAAGGAGAATAAAATTGTTTAACAAAGCCCTTATTGCTAATATGGGATGGAATCTCTTGGAAGGGTCTAAGGATTGGGTGAAGATTTTCCAAGCTAAATATCCAAAGAATAGATACCCAAGTTGTTTCCTCTCTATAATTGATCTGTCTAATGGGTCATTTTTTTGGAACCATCTTATCAAAATAAAAAATGTGCTAAAACAAGGTGTGTGTGAGAGAGAGAGGATTGGAAATGGAAAAGACGCTAATTTTTGGAAAGACCCTTGCACTAAGGATTCCCCTCTCTTTTCCTTAGAAGGCTTCAACCCCCTTAAACAAATCTTGAAAATAATATGTGGTAAAAAGGTGGCAAACTATATCAATTGGGAGAACTTGAAGAACCTAAATGGAAGGAATTTAACAGGCTGCTTAGGAGTGCCAATTTGAGAGGTCAAAGAGATTAATTAGGAGTCAATTTTTTAAAGGTTACACACCCTGATTGGGGAGGTGACTTGGTTCTCCAATGAAAGGAAATATGAATGGTTGTGGAAGGGGGACACTTCTAGCTACTTCTCAGTTAAACATGCTTATAAGGAATTGGAAAAAACTCTAACCAACTATAGAGACCTTCACTCATGTTATAAAATAGATTTATTGGTTTAAAATGAATATTAAATTTTATTTTTATATTTGATTTAAGATAAATAAATTGATATGACTATACCATGTGAATCTTGTAATTAGATATGATCTTGGTTCAATATCATACCTACATCCTTGAACACCATGGATATAGTTTTGATAGTCTCTTTTATGTGATCTTAATCTTTTATTGTGGACCTGACCTTGTTGTCTTTAGATATCCATAACTACAAACAAGTTTTTTTTGAGCTTGTGACCCTACAAGACTTATGTTTAGGAACACCATTAGAACTTGCTATGTTAGATATGTGAGACAAATTGCTTCCCTCCCTTTGTCTCAATCAAGCCACAACAATTGATTTAATAATTTTAATAAAATTGAAATACAAGAAACAACAAATACAAATAACAATGATGTGATTATGATGAGCACTAAGTAACTAGGACTTGATGCAACAAAATGCAATGTAATGGATACTAAAGTGACCTAGTACATGAACTAGGATTTCACCATGTGTTGATGCAAGTGAAATAGTAATGATTATGAGTTGATCACTTATGAGAATCAATATTTATTTGAATGAAGTTGGTCAAACCCATAGTTGTAGGAATAACATGGATGGTTAAAAAACCACAAATGAAATTGATAACTAGGTATCTAAAATTTAAGGCCATTTTGTGACCCTTGTCATGCCCATTGTACCTTATTTGATACTTGATATTGTTTATACTCATACAATAACACTATGATAGATGGTTTGGTTTGTAGATTATTACTTATGTATATGTTGTATAGATGTTAGATTATATTGTAGTTGCTTGTTGCCTAAATAGTTTTCAGTTATTTGCATTTAGTTGTTTGAAGTTAATATGAATAGTTGTGGTTATATATTGATACTAACCTTAAATTTCATATTATTTCTTATTGAGAACTTAAAATTTTATAATAATTTATTATGTTTGATGCAATTTTATTATTAAGGAAAAAAATGAGATTTAAATTGAATTATGTTTTTTAACAAAAACATATTATGGATGGATAGAGTGCATTATATGAGTGTAAATGATATGATTTAATTATGATGAGTCATCACCTTTTTTTTATTTGCAATGATACTTTGCAATTACAATATATTTGAATTAATATTTAGTATTGATAGGTGAACAATTCAATTCTTTTATCTCTCTCTATCTATCTATTTGTGTGTGTAGTACTAGTGCAACCACGATAGGAGGGTCCTCAAAGATAACAATTCGGACCGTACAACAAGAGTAACACAATGAAAGCAACACATAATATGGAGGAAAATGTGGATGCAAATATTCTCATTAATAGAAATCTCAGTTACAATCGGCTGGCCACATCTGGGCTTACAGATTCGGCTCACGTGCCTGATATAACATGTTCAAAATTACAACATTCTAACATGCTCCTATATGTGAGAAAAATATTACATATCAGATCTATCTTAATCTACTCAATCAACTACTACCATTCTAATGATCAATTACAAGCTTTATATCATATCCACAATTCTGGAATCATCTGTGTTGGCCAAAGATCATCACATTATCCAAGGAAAGAAAATGTACTGTATGCATGAATAGGTTGGCCTCAAATTTTAATTACTCCTTGGTGAATGCATAGGATGAAGTGTGGAACTATAATCAAGGTCGGGGAAACTCCATTGAATAGTTAAAATAACACCATCAAGATCTACAAGCTACAAGAAAGATCCACGAGATCGAACTAGCCATTAGGCTTGAAAATTATTTTTGTGTCGATTCTAGAAACTGCCATAAAATATGGAAGCAATAACTTGTCAGAAAAAGATCCAATCGTGCTCAAATCTTGGAATAATGAAAATGAACATTTCCACAATGGAAATGTAGATCCACACGATCTAGTGAAAAAATATGATGAATCCACCAACATGAACTGAGCAAGAACAAAACTAAAAGAAGGAAATATTTTTGGTTGATGCAAGATTTCCAAGAACCAAGGATGCTCCTATATTAGACATCCAAGGTTAATGAAAAGTGAGTCCCTCACTTTGTTCAGGCTAAAGGAAAACTAAGTTAGTCTACCTCAGCCTGAAAAATCCAAGAAGAATCCTCCATTGGTCTAACATTCCATTTCACAAGATATTATTTATATTGTCTTCCATGAGTCTTCCTCCAATCTCTGATATCCAAAATCATTTCAATCTCATCTGATTGTTGTTTAGGAAATTTATTCTCTATTTTTTCTTAACTGTCTTCACTGAATTCTACTTCATGGTACTGATGTATATCTACAATGTTGAATATAGGTGATATACCCATGTCATCTAGTAACTCTACTTCATATGCATTTCCTAAATAAAATTTCTTCAAGATCTTACAAGGTCCAAACTTCCTCATCTTCAGCTTATTGTATGTGCCAATAGGAAATCTTTACTTCCTCAAGTACACTATTACTTCATCTCCAACTTCAAACTCCTTATGTCCCCTCTTTTCATCTACTTTTTCCTTATAGTTCTAGTTCATATTTTCCATCTACTCCTTCACTTGAGTATGCACTTTCTTCATATGTTATGAAAATTCCTCTACTTTTGCACCCCTTTTATCTTCCATGTTGATGTCTCTCAACTCTGATATACCCCTAGGGTGAACTCTAGTAATAGTCTCAAAAGGTGTCTTTCCAGTAATCATGTTCAATGAATTATTATAAGAAAATTGTGCCTGTGCAAGGACTAAATCCCAACTTTCAGCCTTCTCTCCAACCAAGCATCTCCAAAAATTCCCCAAACTCATGTTTACTACCTCTGTCTATCCATCAGTCTATGGGTTAAATGTAGAACTGAACTTTATATTTGTCTTCAAATTCTTCCAAAGTGTCCTCTAAAAGTAACCAAAAAACTTTGTATCTCTGTCTGAAACAATACTCCTAGGTAATCCGTGCAATCTGACCACTTCCTTGAAAAACAAGTTCGCTACATGTACTACATTTGTTGTCTTCTTACAAGGTATGAAATGTGTCATTTTAGAAAATCTATCCACCACCACAAATCTAGAATCATTACCTCTTTGTGTCTTTAGCAACCCAAGTATGAAATCCATGCTAATATCCTCCCAAGGTCTCTCTGGAACTATCAAAGGCTTATGCAATCCAACATTCTGACTACTCCCCTTGGCAACTTGACAAAATTTGCAACTTTGCACAAATTTCCTAGCATCCTTATAAATTTGTGGCCAAAAGTAATTCTCACTTATCAATGCTACTATCTTATCAACTCCAAAGTGTCCTAACAATCCTCCACAATTATTTTCTTTCACCAAGTTATCCCTCATTGAAATTTGGGGTATACACAATTGATTTCCCCTGAACAACATATCCTCCTAAATGAAATAATCCAACCACTGACTCCTATCCCTTAAAACTGGTTCTTTACAAGCTCTCCAAGGTTCTGCAAAATCTAGGTCTTCCTTATACAAGTTCTTTAATTCATCAAATCCTAATACCTCCACTCTCATCTCTATCATTAAATTCCTTCTCCTACTTAAAGCATCAGCAACTCTATTTGACTTTCCACTCCTATGCTTCAAAACAAAAGTATAACTTTGCAAGAATTCCACCCATCTCATGTGTCTCTGATTCAACTTACCTTGACTGCTCAAATATTGCAAAGCTTGATGATCTGTATACAACACAAAATCCTTAGGTAACAAATAATTTCTCCACTTCTTCAAGTCTTGAATTATGGCATAAAACTCCTAATCATACACTAAATATCTTCTCCTAGCATCATTCAACTTCTCACTAAAATAAGCCACTATTCTTCCTTCTTGACTCAACACTGCTCCAATTGCATTTACACTTGCATCGCAGTCTACTTGAAATAATTTATTAAAATATGGTAAAGCCAACACAGGTTACTCAATCACCTTTTGTTTCAACAACTCAAAACTTTGATCTACTCCTGATGTCCATTTAAAATCCTTCTTATCTCCTCTCATTATTTTTTTCATAGGACTACATATAGAACTGAAATTCCTAATGAACTTCTAGTAGAAGCTATCCAATCCATGAATGACCTTATCTCTCCAATGCTTTCCGGTGTAGGCCATTCAACAATTTCTCTTATCTTCTCAGGATCCATCCACAAATATCACAAATCCCATATATACCAATTCTTCCTTCATGAAACTACACTTCTTAATTTTTATCGACAACTGCTCTTCTCTCAACCTCTGCAAAAAAAAATTTATATGCAACAAATGTTCTTCTCTACTCTTACTGGAAATCAAGATGTCATCCAAATAAATAATCACAAACTTACCCAAGAATTTCTTCAATACCTCACTGATCATCCTCATGAAAGTACTCGATGCATTCGTTAGTCCAAAAGGCATCACCAACCACTCATACAATCCTTCGTTTGTCTTGAATGTTGTCTTCCACTCATCCCCTTCTCTGATTCTGATCTGATGATATCCACTCTTCAAATCTATCTTTGTAAAGTATCTAGCTCCACTCAAACAATCCATAATGTCATCCATTTGGGGCAAAGGAAATCTATACTTCATCGTGATCTTGTTTATGGCTCTAGAATTTGTACACATCCTCCATTCTCCATCCTTCTTAGGTGCTAAAATAGTAGGTATTGCACATGGACTTAAAATTTCTCTGATCAAACCTTTTTCTCAACAATTCTTGAACTTTTCTATTCAACTCCTTATTCTCTGCAAGTGTCATCCGGTGTGTTGCTTTATTAGGAAAAGTAGCTCAAGGAATCAGATCCATGCAATGAATAATACTCCTCACAGGTGGTAATCCATCAGGTACATTATCTGAAATGATATCATATTCTTTCAGCAACTCCTTTATCTCATTCGGTTGTTCTTCTACATGCTTAAAGTCTTCAACCTTCTTAGGAACCAAGGCATAGCACATGTTCTCATGTATCAGTCCATCCATAAATCTCTTTCCATCAACCAAAAAAATTCTAGAACTCGTACAAACCTCAAATGTAGGAACATCTTCCAATGGAAACAAATTCTACTTCATCCCATTAGAAACAATAGTATATGTATTCTTCTTTCCATCATGAATAGCCTGTCTATCATACTACCAAGGTCTTCCCAACAAAACACAGCATACATCCATAGGCATGATATCACACAAAAATTCATCATGGTAGTTTCCTATCTTCAATTTCACCAAACATTGTTCACTTACTAGTATCTTATGCTCATCTTGAATCCATGCTAACTGATAGGGATTCGGGTGTTTCAATCTTACCAACTTCAATTTGGTCACCATTTCTTCATAAACTAGGTTCTTTGAGCTTCCACTGTCAATGATCACTTTGCAACATTTACCAACTACCTTGCATCCGGTCTAAAACAAATTCTTTCTCTGCAACGATTCCTGCTCCACCTCACTTTGATATAATACTCTTCTATTCACCAACACTTCTCTATCTTCCGGTTTATTAGATGATCTGGCATGATCTTCCTCAACCAAGGTTGTTCTTCTATTTTTTTCCATCTTTTTTTCTTGTCCCTCCTTGATTGCACTCAAATGCTCTATGTCCTTCTCCACCACACTTAAAACAAGTTCCCTTGAATACTCATTTCTCCTTATCATCTCTTCTATAACCTTCATTCTGGTAACCACCATATCCTCCCCTTCTGCAAGAGTTTCCATCACCTCTATGGTACAAATTTTCATTCTTACTGACTTCCTTATCCTTATTCTGATATGCAAAAGTTCCTCTTCCTCCTCTAGTAAAAATTCTTCCTCTTTGAAATCTTCCACCTCTTCCTCTTTGTCTCTACTCATGTCTTTTATTCAGCTTCTCTCATGCTTTTAGGTCACACTAATATGCTTCTTCCACACTCTGTAACTTAATCAAACCGATCTCATCTTGTATAGATGACCTCAATCCATTCACATATCTGGCCACTTTCTCGATCTCATCCTCCAAATGTCCAGATCTGATATTCAACTTATAAAACTCTTCATTATACTCTGTTACAATTGACTCCTTTTTCTTCAAATTTTGCAACTTTCAAAACAAACTAATCTGATAATTTTTAGGCATAAATTTTGTCTTCAAATTATTCACCATCCGATCTCATGACTTTATCTTTTCTTTTCCTCTTATTTTACTATCTTTCTACAAATGTTCCCACCAAAGGGATGCATGTCCTTTCAACTTTGTACAAGAAAATTTGACCTTCTTATCTTCAATGGTACCTTCAAAATCAAAATACTTTTCCATCTATGTTATTCAATCTAGCAATTCTTTTGAATCCAACTTACCATTATAATCTGGTGGATTGAAATGTGGTTTTGTGTTCACTCTAGTTAGGCCTCTTATGAACCTCTCTTCTCCTTGATCTAGGCCAGGTTTCTCTTCTCTTCATCTTTATTCCTATACATCTACCTCTTCATAACTCACATCATCAACATGTTGACCTCTCCTCTAGGGCATTTCAATTGCATCTAATCTAGCAGCAATTCCTCTCACCATCTCCATTAGAGCTTGGTCTACATTTACACATGCTCCATTTCCTCTAACATTTCTTCTTCCCACCATTTTTACACAAGTCCTCTACAGCTGGAGGTCAAATCCTCAGTCTGCCACCCCACAAAAAATCTTCAACAGGACTCTACAAATTCTAGTGATCTCTCACAGATTGAATCCCGCTCTAATATCAATATAGTGCAACCATGGTAGGAGGGTCCTCAAAGAGAACAATTTGAATCGTGCAGCAAGAGTAACACAAAGAAAGCAACACAAAATATAGAGGAAAATGTAGATGCAAATATTCTCATTAACAGAAATCTCAGTTACAATCGGCCGAAAACATCCAAGCTTACAGATTCAACTCACAAGCATGATATAGCATGTTCAAAATTACAACATTCTAACATGCTCCTATATGCAAGCAAAATATTACATATTAGATCTATCTTAATCTACTCAATCAACTACTGCCATTCTAATGATCGATTACAATATTTATATCATATCTACAATTTTAGAATCATCCATGTTGGCCAAAGATCATCACATTATCCAAGGAAAGAAAATGTAATGTATGCATGAATAGGTCAACCTCAAATTTGAATTACTCCTCGGTGAATGCATAGGATGAAGTGTGGACCTATAATCAAGGTCGGGGACACTCCATGGAATAGTTAAAATCACATTGTCAAGTTCCACAAGCTATGGGAAAGATCCATGAGATCGAACTAGCCGTTAGGATTGAAAATTATTCTGGTGTCAGTTCCAGAAACTACCATAAAATCTAGAAGCAATAACTTGCCAGAAAAAGATCCAATCGCACTCAAATCTTGGAATAAGGAAAATGAACATGTCCACGATGGAAATGTAGATCCACATGGTCTGGTGAGAAAATATGATGAATCCACCAACATGAACTGAGCAAGAAGAGAACAAGAATAAAACTGAAAGAAAGAAATATTTTTGGTTGATGCAAGATTGCCAAGAACCAAGGATGCTCCTGCATCAAGTACTCATAGATGAACAGTGCAATAATTTTATCCATATTTTTTTGTGTATAAATGATGCAGTTGAAGACCAAGACCCCAAATCAAGGTGTTGTTCTTCACAACCACCACACAAATATCTCATCTACTCAACTAAAAAATTATTCTCATAGGGAAATAAACAAACCCAAAAAAAAATCTGCTATAGGCAATGCCAAATCAGCCTCAAACCTTCCTCTATTCCTCTTTGGATGCCATGGGTATGGCTCTGAAAAATTTCCTTCTTTCTTTTCATGTTTTCCTTCAAAATTTTCCTATTCAATTCTCTCTTTCCCTAGGCGTTGGATTTTTCTTTGCAACCACAACCTTCAGGCAAGATTCTCCTTTTCCTATTGTTATTCCTTGCCTGCAAGATTTTTAATGTCTTTGCTAAAAATTATCTCCATCATCCTCCATTCCACTACCTCCAACACTTGCACCCATAAGATTCTAGCACTAGTGGAAAATAATTTCAAACTCACAAGAGTTACAAAGGAGCCCAAATTGGAAAATTAATACCTGGGTGTTGGAATTTTTCCTCCAATTTGGTGAGGCAAAAGTCATTTTATGAGCCATAAAACACATAAAAATCAAGTCTTTGGTGTCATATATCCAATAGGCATTAGAATTTAGTTTTTAATATGTTGGAAATGTGCCCCGAAATCATGCTTGAAAAAAACTATCACAACAAAATTAAACGAAGAAAAATGCAACTTTTTTTTGTGTGATGCAAGATTGCCTACCCGGATGCTCCTGCATCAATATATATTGTAGACACCTAAAAATGACTAACCCATTTTTTCTAAATCATCACTTTTTGTCATCATTTCTTATCAATCTAGCATCACTATTAATTAAATATTTTAATTATTTAATTATTTCCTTATCTACAAAAGTTAAATGATTTTTAATTATTTAATTAAATTCTTAATTTCTTCTATCCACATTAATTAGATAATTTTTCTTGTTATTTAATTAATTCATACATTCTTCTCATCCACCATAATTAAATCTAATATTTCCTTTAAAATTAAATAAATTAATTTAATTTTCTTTTTCTATCTTGTTTTTTCTAAAAATAAACAATACCAATGTTTTATTTATTCATAAATATATCTTCACCTCATGCACTTGGAATTAAATAGCTAAATTTATTTAATTCTATTTATATTCTTTCATCTCCTAATTTAGTGAACTGACTAAAACACAATATTAGTTCACTCTCACTCTCTCTCACTTCACTCATCCATGTAGCTAGTTAACTCATCTTCTTAGCCTCTCATCTTTACACATGTCACTTGCACATTCATCATGATATCTCAATCAATCTCATCCATCGATCTTTCAAATCACCCTACAATGTTGATCAAGTATCAGGAAAAAGCTATAAATCGCCCATCATTCAACCATTCAAAGCCTCCACGAATTTTGAGAAACCAAGCCATCTTTGCATCAATTTTGTGAATCAAGGTTTTGCTAAGGAAAGAGCAATCTACATACCATTATTGAAGCATTTATCAAGTAAAATGGAGTAGGGTTCGGCATGTTTATGGAGGTAAGATTAGTTCAAATTGATTTACTTAATTTTTGGTGTACATACACTCATTGATGTATTCGTTGATTATTGAATTGGGTTTATTGCAATACTTATTTTTGGTTTCAGTAATTTTATAAACTCACAGATACACTCACATACATATATAAATATATTTTAAGTGTGAATCGAGTGTGTAGGTTGACATAGGTCACTAAGAAGAATGTGAGAATCATTAGAAACCCTAACCCATTCTACTTCACATGAAAAAGTAACATAATACCATTGCACCTCTATGTCTTGATCAAGAGTGGCTAAGACTTCAATCAAGCCAAGTTATTTCCTTAATTTTTATAATTTACCCTATTGTTATTATTTGTCATAGCTCAAATTTGTGAACTACAATTTTACTAAAATTTTCATCATATATTTTTCAGTACTTAAATGCATTTATTATTTAGATGTAGAAGATAGTTTTTTAATCATAGGTAAAAGGGGTTTTGAAAGGTCCCTAACCCTTTTACAATATAGGACCAAAAGAGAACATAGAAGGACCTAAGAGGTCATAAATATACAAGAACCAACATAGAAATATAGAATACACAAAAGAAAAGTAGTCAACAACTAAATGCCAACATATATTCCATCAAGACCTTAGAGCCAAAGGAATAAATTGTGAGCTCTACTAAATTGTTAAGAGGTATGGTAGCCTCCTCTTTTATGTGTTTCAAAATTGATCATTTAATTTATTCAATTCAAAGGATTCTAAATCATAAACTTGATAGTGGTCACAAGTTTTTTACTTGATCCACCTCGTACCAACCTAGTTGTCCATTCTTACCTATTCTCCATGTTATCTTGAAACCTCTAGATATTATTGACCAATATGATGTTAAATTTTATAATCTTATCAACATTGTGTTTAAGGGAGGCCATTTCATGTTGAATATTTCCTTTAAGGGGAGAAATTTTATTCTCCATCTTCTCCATCATAACCATTAAAACTTAAGATTCTTTCATAATGCTAAATTCCTATATTAAATTTTGGTTATAGTATATTCCATGAAAATACTGGAAGGACCTTCTATGTACTATTGTTGCCAAGACTTAAGTTTATGTGCTTGCTCTTGGATTGTATAGGTTAGGTAGAATTAGTAAGTTTTATAATAATATAATTCTATTATATAAAGAAATTCATTATAATCATTTAAATAAAATAAAATAAAATAAGTCATGATTGTTCATATCCTACAACCATAATATGTTATATATGAGGCATTTTGTCAAATAATTCAATGCGTGTCTATTCTCCCATGCTTGCATACATATCTTCCATGATTGTTGCAACCATATTATTTATAAAAAAAAATCTTCCTTTATGCCCTTGTATATATCCATAAATTATTTGAAAGATCCCATTCTAGTGCATGCTACACCTACCAATTACATTTACTTATATAGGAAGGGGAAAAGATAAAAAATATTAAATAAATAAAATAATATCAATATTAATTTATTAGAAAGAAAAAATAAAATAAAATAAAAAATAATAATAAGAAAAGGTAAAAGAAAAATACAATGAATATTAAGGAGGGAGGGTGTGGCCATGGGAAGTCATAGCCTCATTATGGAGTTGTAGCACCATAGCGGGTCGTACAACCTCATAATAATGGTTGTGATTCACAATAAACATGAATCTATTATTATAGCCACTCTCCAACTTTTAAAAAAAATAAAAAATTATTTAAATTAATAAGTAAGAAATAAAAAATGCAACCTCACTATGATGGTCATGAATAGATAGAAATAATGCATATTTTATTAGAACTTATGTCTACCCTATCACCAAAGCACTTTTCTTGACCTTTGGTTTTCATGAAAATTTCTACTACACTGCTCTCACTCTAGTTGGATGAACTTGACATTACAAAGAAAAAGAAAATAACAGAAATAATTAATATTATTTTGGATAATAATCTTTTTACTTTTTTTAGGGTTTCTTTTCTTTAATAAAGTAAAATAAAAAGATTATATATATATATGAAGTGAAATAGTCCATTTTTTATTCAAAGTTCCATATATTTTATATTTTAAGATATGTTTTATAATATAATATATTTTATTTTAGCTATTATTAAAATTTATTGAATAAATTTTAATATTTGCAATAAAGGTTTGTCCTTACAGATACAAATTAGATTCCAAGTCTTAATAATGTTTCTTATATGATATTTTACTATGTAAACATGAAATAACATATAACATCTCTTGCAATAATTAATTAAAACATATTAAATATATTATATAATATATAATACAATAGATGTATGATGCATATATTTGTCAAAAATAATTAGAATTATGAATATTGTAAGTACTATGATGAAATTAGATTTGTGAAGGAGTCACTTATGTGTATGCATTCATTATGGATGAACTTAAAATATGATGATTGTAGTTAGTATATAGTGATTAGGTCTTAAAAGGAGATTTATAGTCTTACAAGTTTTTTTGTGTATATGTATATATCATAAATAGTTAAGTGGATATACACATCTTCTAGATTTAGCATAATGCTTTTAATTAGATAAAAGGGGAAAAAAAGGCTTCTTCCCTTACAAAAAATAAAGGCAAGTCAGTTCATAACAAAAAAAACATTAAAAAATAGTCTAAAGCTACTAAACTAATAACAAACAAAACAAACAAAACCAACCCATAGCCTATAAAAGACCCAAGAAAATCCTAAAGGCTTCAAGATACCTCCCTCTCTTAAAAAATATTATGGATTTAAATTCTCAACAATTCAAAATTTGTACTAGGAACCTACTTTGTTGGCTTCTATTTTTTAGTTTTGGTCGCATGCTCCTCCAGCATAATCTAGTAGCTATTGATGGTGAATTTTAGGCTCTCCTTAGCTTTATTATCTTGCTCACATAATCTTCCAAAGTCTTTGAATTTTATTTTAATTTATAGCATTCCTTATTTGAAGAGGTCTATTTTCATTATATTGATGTGGCAGATGGTGCAAGGAACATCATACTAAACTTGTTTACTTCCTTGATTTCCTCTCTATTGGCTAGTTGACCCTTTTCCTTAGGTATTTCAATTTATTTTTGTTGTTCTTTAACATCCTTATCTTGGGATTTATCCATTTTTTTTTGTTGGTAGTGATTCTTCTCATTGGTTGTTTTCCCCCTTTGGGTTGGGTTTCCATTTTTTGTTTTTTCGTACCAACATAGGTCTTTCAAAAAAAAATTGTATTGGAAATATAGAGTCCAAGCTCAAACTATCCATAGTTTGGATTTCTTGAATGTCACCATCCTCATAATTAGGGACATTATTCTTCTCTTTAGGGTTATCCTTATCAAAGTCCCTAGGAACATATAGGCTATCCTCCCCACCCAGTAAAAACCACAACATTCACTTCTTCCTATATAGGATTGTCTTTCATTCTATGCTTGAGGTTGGATAATCTATTAGATATTTGATTCCTTTTAAGGATTTGGTGGGTAGCCACCTTCCCCTTTTTTACTTTTTAGTGTAGAAAATTGATTCTAACAATGGAAATAAGTTTCCTTGAGAACCAATATTCTATACTAACATTAGGATGAATCAAATGATATGTTATAAAATTTAATCAGTCCTTTTACAAATATTATAATTAGAAATAAAAATTAATCATTACAATTTCAATATGTACCCAAGTATAAAAGACTAGTGAAAAAATATATTTTTGTGCTAATAATTACAACTTGATAGCAACAAAAGTAGAAAGTATAGATTATAACAATGATTTTATAAACTTTTTACACCCTTTTTCACAAAAACCAACATGTTGTGTAGACTTCCTCCTGGCATGCCAACACTTTGTATAGATGAAAAGATAAAAGCCCAAAATGTCTCAAGATATGTGCCTATATAGATAAAAGAAATATCACGGGACCACTGTGTATAGAAGATATATAAATAACAAAAATAAAGGAGAAATATTTTAAAATAATTTAACCAGATTGATAAATTACAATCACACAAAAATAATAAAAATCACCCAAATATCACATTTCTCCCCACCTCAAATAATTGCAAACAAGAAAAAGGAGAAAAATGTTGGGTAAGTAGTTTAGGGGCTTGCCTCAGCTAAAACCCATTTTTGGTGTTTCCACCTCCACAAATAGCTAGGATTTATTTTGATAAAATTGATAAGAGATATTGAAAATGATTGATTAAGAGAAAAATGCAATGCCAATGATATAGAAAATAGATTAAATATATATGCTACACCAAATACATTTGATTGAGCTAACATAGGAGATTTGTAATCAATAAGAAGGAAACAAAAATAATGAAATATGATCTCTTGGAAGCTACAAAAGACCTCCAAAGTGGATTTCCAAGCTACAACAATGTTTTCTTATCCAATCTCATCATGAAAAAGTGACATACAAAGTATCAAGAGTGGTGTTTGCTTCAAATATTGAAAAATACTTCCAAAAATTTGTAGGGAGCCAAAACAAGAGCCTATGCATGAATGTGTGAGAGCGAGATTGAATGAAGAGATTCTATTTTTCAAAAGAGAAAGTCACAAATTTTCTACAAAACACAACTATCACTTAGGGGCATTAAATTTGAAATATTCTCGAGAATGTAATAGTCCAATGCCCACTTGAATCATAAATTTTTGAGGGACATCCACATGTGGTGATACCATCCAAGAAAAATAGACTCAAAAATCCAAGATCATATTTCTATCCAAGAGAAATTTTGGTATCAAAACATTACATTTAAACTATTTTTATATTACGAATTAAAGAGGAGGACATTACATAGTGTGAAATTGCAGTGCTACACAATTTTCATCGCTACATTTTCTCCCCACTTTAGCATGCATATATATTATGCTAAATATGCATGTTAAAGTAATAATGGATTATAATAAAAAATTACCAAAGGATATTGTAGAGGAAGAAGAATCATCAAACCCACATGGATATGCCCCTAAGGAGAAGACCTGCAAAACAACTAAAATATTTTGACACAAAATAGACATGTTATGCAAAAAAAATTGCATAGAGCATGTTAGCTAAAAAGACACATATTAACCAAAAAAAGAAAGAAATATAACAAGAAGAGTATGAGATTGGAGATTTTGATAAATAGTTTTGGTAAATGATTTTGATTGATCATGGTCATTGCAATCTATGTTGCAGGACAACTGTGGAAAATATAGGACATATGAAGATAAAAAATTTAGCAAGCTATTATATGCTAGGTAGTTGATATGCTATCAAGCTATTATAAATATTTTTTATTTGAGATAAAAATGTGATTGTGCATTGTGATATCCCCCCTTAAAATAATTATGTAACTTGAGGAGTGCAAATATTTTAAGGAGAGATGAAATAAAAAGATAAGTGCTTATGAAAGCAATATCAAATAGGATTTTATGTCATGAAACATAACAAATTGTGCTCATATAATGTCATCACATGATGTAGGGATGAGACATAAAATCCACATCACTTGCACCAAAAACACTAAGGGATCCACAAAATTGGGATCAATATGAAAAATTGATAATTGTGTATATCATTTGAATTAAGTTTTTGTATAGTCATCATTCCCCAAGCATAGTGGAACTACACGCACGAAGGAAGAAGTTCAAACTTTTAAAATAAAATAAAAAATTTGGGTCAACATGAAAGAGACCTTAATGTCTCAAGACTTTGCATCATCCCTAAAAATGAAAAGATCAATGTAAAACATAAACTAAAATGATGGTAAAAATTAAAAAAATTACAATGCTTCATCTCCTTGTATCCACATATAGGTACACGAGTATCATGGGTCCTCTAGGTAATATTACAAACATACACAAACAAGCATAGGGGAAAGCAAAACGAAGAACACATATATGACAACTAAAATATACATTTATAAGAGTACTACTTTAAAGTTCTTCCTCAAACAAATCATCAATCTCCAAATCTTGATCATAAAGGGGAGGGAGATAGATCTTGTAAAGGAAGTATCGTTAAAGTAGTACTAGGAATCTCACCTATAACATGAGCTAGAGAACTAGCTACAAGTACAACATCATCTTGTATATCCTTTATGGTGAGTGTCAACAATTTTGTGAAAATAGTAGACAATGTTGGAATATCTTCAATGGAATCAAATAGATTCTCCCCCTAAGGAGAAAATGGTGAATCAATATCAAAATATATGATAAGAGGGCTATCATGAATAATCTCATGAATAGGAGTGATGATCTACATAAATAATTTCACTTCTCCCATGAAGAAAACTGATGAAGAAGGATTTGTGTGTGGCAGAGAAGGCGAATTTAGTTTTTTTTATGGGGTGGGATTGGATAGTGATATATTTTTCTTTTGGGAGGTGGGCGAGGGATATTAATGTCAATGATGACCAAGCAAAGAACATCTATAAGAACTTTATGAAAAGTACATTAGAATGGTAATGAATTAGAAAGTGTGGCACAAGATATCATAGATGTGTTCAACATGTTTATTAGCTAAAAAAATGGGTGGATTTTAGGAAAATTTGGGATTAGAGGAAATTCCATTAAAGGAACCAAGAGCACTTGCACTCTCTTTAGATGAGGTTCATTAAGATTCGAGGAAGAAACAATGGGTAGTATTGAGGAAAAATAATTGGTGGTGGAGATGAAGGAGAAGAATGCATAACCAAATATGGAGGTGGTCACATTGGAGGAGGACATTCAAAATCTAGAATTTGTATGATAGTTTGTTCATAGTCCAACACACATTGACAATGCTTATGCTCATGCACAAGTTGATTACGTCGATGATGGGATCGATATGCAACTATTGGAGGGGTGAATCACTCTACTTCACTGGTGGGGTTGTCTTCACTTTTGAAATATGAGGAATAATAGTCTTGATAAGTGAAGGGAAAGAGATATGGGGTGCATGTTGCATACCATGGATCATTGTTATCTTTTCTCTTTCTATCATAAGGGTTGTTAGATGATTAGAAGGAACCACGAGAGGACAAGGTATGGGTGGTGCATGGGAATATTTATGTCTATTGGGTTGTTGTACTTTTGTACTAGAGGTGTAGGTCTTGAAATAATAGGTGCCACATGAGGATAGAAGATATAAGAGGAATATTTACCCAACATTGGTTCCTTTCCTCAATTTCCAAAACTAACATTTGGGGGAACAAAAGGCACCACCAAAGGTTGGAAAAAAATAGGGGGAATGGGAGGTTTACCTAATGGCATATGTTTATCCTTAGCCACCACAGGGGTAGGAATCAAGATAAATGAATGTTATTGTTGGTGGGAAATCGAAGGGGAAGCAACCACCTGAGAAGAAGAATGAACTATAAAAGAAGATGATGATGAAAAGCCTACTTTGAATTTTGAATATGATATAAATAATAAGTCTCCATGAGGTTTTAGAGGTCCTAAAGGAGTGGGCCAAAAATAATCAAGAGAAAATCTACCACAAGAAATAAGTGGTTTGTATATAGTATGTTGGATAGTATGCATTATACCATTGTGAGAAAATTTTAGACATTGTGCACCACTAAAGTGACTACATTCATGTAAGTTGAACATGAAATTCCTAACTTCACTTTGAACAACTAGATCTAGGGATAACCACAAATGTGATTTCTATTGACTTGGGTACAACCTAGACCAAAAAAGTAATGGAACCCATAGTAGGCAAAGAAAGACCATCACATGTATAAATGGTCACAAGAGTGCTATTATACGTGTTTGTAAAAGCCATTGATAAAGATAATTTTTTATGTGATAACATTGACCTTGATGGTAAGATCAACAAGAACACCATTAATGGTCTTATCATTAAAATGAGAAGGTATATAAAGAGGTTCATTCTCTATATCATAGGATAGATCATTAAAAGAGAAAACTATCTTAGGAATATATGGCGTATTGACATCAATCATGTTTACAAAAGTTTTTGAATTATATTTAAGAGAATTAGAAGTTGAAGTATCAATTTGTTATGAAGTTGTTCGAAAGTGATGGAAATTAATGTATAGATTTGAAGTTGTTTTAGTTTGGCAATCAACTTGTTAGTGCTCTCTTTCTTATCATAGATCCATATATTACCTACATTGATGTGGTCTTGCACCAAATGAAAAAGACACATACACCACTCAATATCATTCCCAAGAACATAATGAAATTGATAGAAAGATTTTGAATCATACCAATCTAGAAAAGGTTGATCGATTTGAAGTGGTTTAATTTCATGAGGTGTAATTAAAATATCTTTTAATAGATCATAAAATTTCATAAACGGTCTACACTATTGAGGTACTATAGTTGAGACCTCATAATTTAGTGATACAATAATTATGCTTGCCTGCTAATTAAAAGGTTTATTTATTTATTATTTTCTAAAAGAAGACACATTACCTTGTTTATTAGAGTGATCCAATGAGCTTGATCCCCTATATTGAATGATAGTCTGTTGATAATCTCACAAAGCAATACAAAGATGAGAAAAATATTTGTACTTCATCAATAAGATTTTATCCATAATACAAAGATGAGAAAAATATTTGTACTTCATCAATAAGATTTTATCCATAAGTGTTGGCTAAAAGTCTCCAATGAATGCACATTGTATGGAATATGAGAGCGCATAGGAAATTCAAAAATATAACAATTTACATCTAAAAATGAAATCAATTAATTTCTCAATAGGGCCCTGCTTACAATGGATGAGATCAATGAATGTGATATACAGTCCAATATTCACATGGAAATGTTGGAGAAATTGATTGATCAATTGTTCACATGTGTACATGGAATTTTCAAGTAGGGACAAAAACCAGTCCAACATGGTATCTTTCAAAGACCGCAAGAATAGTTTAGCTAACAATGCATCCTAAAAAAGAAAATTGTTGTATAATGTAGTGAATACATAAGTGTGACTCTAAGGGTCTCCTTTTCCATTCTATTTCTTGAATTGTGGTGCTTCGAAGCCCTATGAAATGGGCGTGTTAAGGATGTACAATACTAATGGAATGGATCTATAATATGGTTAAATTAATGGTTGGGAAGAAGTGTTGGATAAATTAGAAATCCGAGTTTAATTGACCAACATTTTGCAAACATTGGTTTAGTATGGGATCTACTATATGGGTATAAATAGTGAAAATCTGTGTGGCTACATATATAAGGATGGTAGATGTAAGGGGTTGAGAAGCACTTAACTCAAGAAATCCAAAAGAAAAACTAGAAGAAAGACTAGAGGAACAACTAGCAAAGAAACCTATAGAAGGCATAGCTATTGTGGGCATAGGTGATGTTGTCACCATATGGGCAATAATATTGGCATCAACATAGACAATTGTGTGCTAATAATATTGGAATGTGAATCTTGCAAGTTTCCCAAGTTTGAAGTATAGGAGGGGACATTGCTATGCACAAAGTGTGTCATACTCTAAAGAAACTCAAGTGCTTTAGTATAAAAAAGTAAATTACAGATAATATCCACGATGGGTACACCTTGTGTTAAAGTATCATTAGATGAATTTTGAAAGTCATGCAAATTTTATTCCAAGAACTAAATTTGTTTGAAAGGAACCTTGATAGTAGTTTCATGATCAACCTCACTACTCGAAGAAGGAGATGAGGCAATCAATGAAATAGGATTAGCATAAATATAATGACGATAATTAGGATAATTAGGCATGCTTGTTGTGAAATGTTCTTTTGAAAATTCTAGTAAAATCTAGATAGGAGTGCTAAAAGGTATTGTTTGTGACATGTTAAGATTTTAAAGGCTTCTTCTATATTAATAGAAGAAAGAGATTGGTTTGTAAAGTTCATAAGAGTCTTTACAACACTCAATCTAACTATAGTTTGGGTAACAAAGAAAAAAATATTTCTTAGAAGTGTTTCTAATTTATAATAAAAATAAAATTTAATCACCAAAATGCATTGTACAAAATTGATTCTAACAAAGGAAAGAAGTTTCCTTGAGAACCAAGGTTCTATACTAACATTAGGATGAATTAGACGATCTTTTATACAATCTAATAAATCCTTTTACAAAGTTTATAACTGGAAATGAAATTAATTATTATGATTTCAATACAAATACCTAGTTATAAAAGATTGGTGAAAATATCTATTTTTGCACCAATAATTACAAATTGATAACAACAAAAATAGAGTGCAAATTTTAACAATGATTTTGTGACCTTTTTAGAGCCTTGGCCATGGACACTAGTGCTTAGTATGAACATCCTAATGGTGTGTTGTCATCATGTATAGATGAAGAGATAAAATATTGTAATGTCTTGAGATATGTGCATAAATAGATAAAGGAAATATCACAAGACTATTGTGTATAGAAGATATCTAAATGACAAAAATGAAGGATAAATAATTAAAGGATTTAACAACATTGATAAAGTAGAATAATAGAAAAAGAATAAACGTCACCCAAATCTCATGTTTTTCCCCACCTTGAATAATTTGCTCAAAGAAAAGAGGAGAAAAATGTTGGGTTGGTAGTGTAGGGGCTTGCCTTAGTCAAACCCCAATTTTAGTGTTTTCACCTCCATATATAGCTAGAATTGATTTTGATAATATTGATAAGAGCTATTGAAAATGATTGATTAAATGAAAAATGCAATGTCAATGATATAGATAATAGATTAAATATACTATGCTAGAACTAGAAACATATGACTGCTAACATAGGAGAGTTGTAATCAATGAGGAGACAACAAAATGAAATATGATCGCTTGGAAGTTGCAAAAGACCTCCAAAGTGGATTTCCAAGCTACAACAATGTTGTCTTACCCAATCTCATCATGAAAGAGTGATGTATAAAGTATCAAGAGAGTGTTGTTTGCTTCAAAGTTTGAAAAAATCTAGAAATTTACGGAGCCAAAATAAAATCCTACGTGTGAATCTAAGAGAGACAAATTGAATGAACATCTTTCTTTTTCTAAAAATAGCAAGTTGTGGCTTTTCTACAAAAACAACTATCACTTAGGGGCACTATATTTGAAAGATTCTTGGGAATGTAACGCTCCAATGGCCACTTGAATCACATTTTTCCTTGGGATATTAACATGTTGTGTGGACATTCGCTCGTGGTGATTTTGTCTAAGAAAAATGGACTCAAAATCCTAGGATCATAAAAAAATTGCTATCCAAGAGACATTATGGTATCAACACTTTAGATTTAAACTATTTGTATTTATGAACTAAAGGGGAGGGCATTACGTAGTGTGAAATTGTAGGGGTATGCAATTAATGACACTATACACTTGTCCCAAATTTTTCTTTTCCTTTCTAAGAAATGATTTGGACTAGTTTCTTTTTAGGGCTTGAATGGATAATCTATCATAAATTTGTATATATAGTTTCACATTAATTGATTACACTTTTTTTAATTCATAAGTTGTGGGGATAGGGGCCCACTCCCTCTATTAAGAAAGTAATAAAAATTACAAATAGCTACCAAGCAACAAAGAAGGGGTTGAAAGCTATAGGAGTCTCCAGAAGAACAAAAAGAGGAGAGCTAAAAAGACCTACAGAAGAAAACATAACTGAAACAAATTTCTAGAATTGATACAATGACACTCAAGAAGAGAAAGCAAAGCACAAACACCCAAAAGACTATGCCCTACAAGTGTTTCAAAAGAGAAGTGTCTCCAAGGTCCGTTGCAAACCAACTTCCACCGCTTATAACCTTCAGTGCGAAGCTTTTTCCCATTAGACTTCCTCCTAGCCTCCCACTTTGAACCACAATCAGGTTTTAATTTGCCACTTAAAGACTGAGAAATCTCAAGTTTCTGGGGAGGATTTAGAGAAAGATCATCAAAATAGTCATGAATTTGCTCTTCCAAGTCCTCCATGAAAGGGAAGGTACCTTCAGATTCAAAGCCATATTCCCCCGACTTAGAGGGAGAATTAGGTGGGCTCTCATGGATAGGGACAATTGGAATCGAAGAGGGATCTGCCTACTGATCCAAAATCGACATGGACTCCTGGGGAGGATCAAAGAACTTACCATGATTCCTCCAAATGAACTCCGTATCAGAAGCACAACCCTTTTTGACCCACTTCTCCAAGAAAACATTCCTCACCCCCGCCAAATATTTGAGGGAACAAGCTTCAATCTTGTGTCCAAGCATATTGCAGCAGAAGCAACAGAAGGGTAAACCTTCAGTTTAAAAACTGAGTCTAGACACCGTGTGAAGAATGGATCTGAATAGAATGAGTGAGGGGTTTATAGATGTCCACCATTGCACACACCCTATATAATCTGCAATTTGAAGCCATCCCATCTGAATCAAGCTTGACAAAGGACCCCACCCAGTTGATCATATTGCTAAGCATATCCACATTGCGTAGAACCAGGGGCAGGTTGTAAAGCCTGATCCAAACATGAATAAGTGTAATCTTCGTTGTAGCTAGGTCAAAGAAAGGAGGCCAAGGAGAAATAAAGAGGCCAGAGCCCCCCAGAAACCAAGTCCCTTTCTGCAAAACAAAGTTACAGTCCTCCATAGAACAAAAGGTTATAAAAAAAAACCAAATCCAAAGATTCTACAGAAGGAAGAGTCAAATTACTCTAGGTGCATTTGATCCATTTGATAACAAAGGACACCGAAGGACACTTGTGTAGGCATCACAGAAACACCGAGCAGATACCCCAATCCTCCGCAATTGCTTCAATACATCCATCCGAGATGCAAAAGTCTGCTGGCTTGTCGGAAAAAGAGACAACCGAATCCCCAAAGGAGAAACAATCACTGCCAGATTGAGAGCCACTATCCATTTTTGGTGAAGGGGAGGGAGCAGGAGGAACCAGAGGGCTAGGTAGATTAAGGTTTTCCTGTGTAGCATGCTTACGCCAAAAATTTGAACACATGAAATGGATTCACCCTGTTTTTACACTCATCAGCAGAGCCAATGGGCACGACGCTAGAAGCAGCCCCTGCAACGTTAGCAGCTAGAGGATCGAAGGTCCGAAGTACAGGAGGAGAAGATGGCACTGAGTCCTGAGATACCCCAAAGCGAAGATCATACCTCTTTCGTCCCTCCCTCACCACAGTAGTACGTCCACCATGCCTCGCACCAAGGAAACGCGTGGATTTTCCCTTTGTTCGTTTCTACAAATCATCGTCTTTTGGTTCACCATCCCTACATGTAGCCGGAGCAACAACATCACCATTGCAAGCGACACCAAGAGATCCCTCACACATCATCACTATCAATTATACTCACATTAATTGATTACTTGATGTCAACTAGTGATCGTAAAATTTGAAAATAATTAAGGAAATGAAAATTAAAAATTTTATAACTTCCGTTTCTTTTGTAGGAATATAATTGAATTATTTCACCCTCTCACCCCTACTTGTACCAAAAGTATAAAATAAACAGATGCAAGTAATGGTAGATTATTATTATTGAATGAAAATGCTTAAATTGTTATAGTCATCTCTAATTATTTAATATGTTACATAACATTCAATTTCACTATACTATTATCATTTGAAATTAGATGGTGATGTTTTAAGTCTTAGGATTTCATATTTTAGACATAACCTAAACTCCTCATATTAACACTTAAATTAGAAAGGAAGAAGTTTGAATAATATTTTCCATTGAAATGCCATCCTAGGACTTTGGTGCTTGAGGGATAGAGAAAAGTTCCCTCCACCTAATTATAGGCTTGGGAATGGTAGTCCCCCCTTTTTCTTGGAGGATTCATCACTTAGAGCAGAAGTGTTCCCACTAGGGAGACTAGGAAATATTTAATGCACAACACAATATGTAGACCTATTTTCCCACCTATTTCTTGTAGAGCCCATGTATTAGTCTTATGTTTTTTATTAAAGGGGTAAAATGGGTTTTGAAGGGGCCCCAAAACCCTTTACAATAAACATCATCTAGCAAAAATCTAAACTACCAAAAAATTATGGTTGATTTGCCTCCCAACAACATTTGAGTTTTGAAAGGACCTAAAACCTTTCAAACTTTGTAGCTGAGGTGCCAACACAATAAAATAAGAAGGAAACCTACACAACCCCATGCCCCTTTCTTTCATTTTGAGCACCCTTAACCAAGGTGTGGAAGACACAAGCATGTTTAAGAAGACATATCTTCCTTTTTTGAACAATCTTAAACAAACCATCATCCTCCACAGGCTTAGAAAAAGGGGAGATAGGAGGGATAACCTTTACTAAGGACCCACTCTGAGCTAGATAATAGGTGCTAAAAGAGGTGTTGAAGGAAGCATCAAAGCTTCTAGTATAACATGATATATAGCCTTAATACCCAACATTAAAGGGCTGAAAGGTGGAGCAACCAATACTAGGCCTTGAGAAGACAACCCAATAGGAGAAATATTTGTTCAAAGTCTTGATGGACCTATGGGTAGGATCCTTGGTCGACTCATCATCCTCATAATCAAAATCATTGACAGTCAAATACTCATAAAAGGATTCCTCTAGCAAATTGCCTCACCCTTCTTGTGGCAAGAGCTCGAGTAATCCGAAGCAAGGTGTTTAATAATGAGGCAACTCTTGCTACAAATGGGAAGACCCTCATAGTTGAGTGTTAAAGTCCATGGTACATCCCTAACAAGAAAGAAAATATCCCCAAATAGATCCTTGGAGGTGTCAATATCCACAAAAATGTGAGTAAAAGTAGTATGGTCGAAGTTTGTTGATGAATCATCCTCATGTAAAAAATGACCAAGAACATTGTCAATAGATTCGAAAATAGAAATTTCCCAAAGTTGAAGAGGGGGATTGAATAGTCTAACCCAAATATACATAACACTTAAAGATTCAATTAAGGGGTTGAAAAAAGAAAACCACTCTATGAGTGAGAGGGAGTGATATCCTCATAACCAAACCCCACACTTTAGCACCCACAAATTATCTTCTTGTGATTGGAAGGATGCAAATAAAAATCCCCAAGCATAGGGATAAATTTCAATCCTATCCTTAGTAAGAGGTCTCCATGAGTTGAAAGTCTATTTATTCAATTCTAGAAGGGAGGGCTAGAAATGATTGAATCTATAGATGAGGGCTTGATGTTCAAAATTCTCTTCATTATCCACCACCTCCTTGAAACAAATGGAAATAGGAGAGGATGGAGAATAGTGAATAGGTTGGGGTTTGCCTCACAAGGAGGGACGAGAATGGCAAGATGAATGTCATGGCACACCAATAGTGTGAGCAACAATCACAAAAAATTTCCCCACTTCAGGCTTAAGAAAGGAGGCACGAGTAACACCACAGTCACAAGGAACATATGGGTTCACGTTAGAAGAGACTACAACCTTGAAACACGATACACACATCACAATGAGTGGCATTGTGGGCCTAAGAGGAAGAAAATCCACCTTCATTAAGGCACATGATCCACAAAGTGTGAGTGAGTTCATTCTAGGAGTGATTAGAAAAATAGGAGCAACAAACATTCTAGAAGCAAAAGCCAAGAACTCTTTGTACTTGGTTTTGATGGCTATGATATGATTATATGTATTTCTCTCATTAATGAGCATTTGAGTAGAATATTTATAAATGATTAGCAATATATAAAAACTGTGAGTACTTGTAGCTATATGAGCTCTCCATTCTAGATGAAGACTAATAAGCATTATCCTCCTTAGTAGAGGATGTGGTGCTAGAAAAACAAAAGGGACATCAACAATAAAGTCCAAGAAACATGGGAAATTGAAGTCACAGATCAAATGATCAACCAAGCAAGATGGTATTTCAATTAAATAGTGGGCAAACTCTTCCTCCACCCAATATCTTATTAATCTTTTTATCATACCAAAAACCTCATGTATCAACCTAAATATGACATTATTCCTATTAATTAATTAAATAAGAACTATTTAATTAATTCACCCCTTTATCCACTCTTAATTAATTAAATAAATATTATTTATTTAATTAATCCATTATTTTTCTTATAATTAATTAATATTGTATTTAATTAATTATATCATCCTCTAAACTATAGTTCCTCCAATCAATTAAATAATTCCTAATATTTAATTGACCCCATTAAATTCCCTCTTTCTTCTAATCTCCATTGTGTTAATTAATCCTTGATTAATTAACCTACTAACCTACATTATCCCATTCTCGAACTTTTAACCCCACTAAAGTTAGTGAACCCTTGGTTTATTAACTCCGCCTACATCATTAAGCTAATTAACCATTAATTAACTATCTTAACCCCCATCATTACTATTATTTCCTAATGTAAAATTCATCCTCAACCCCCTCATCTTGTCTCATTAATGAGATAAATCCCACCTACCTCCATTATCTTACCCATAGCCTCCAAAATTTAATGACTTGTCATCCCAAGGTGTGCTCACACATGTGTGAGCACACCTCACTTCTCTCCTCACACTCAATTGTGACACTTGTCACAATGCTAATTAGTCACAACCTTGATCCATGTCTCATCTTCTCAAACAATCCTAGCCCTTCATTAACATTCAATCCTAGCCCTCCATCTCACCCCCCTAATTTCTATAAATTGGGGCTTCAATCCCTCATTTCTCATCTTGAAATTGGCCATTGTTATGTTGGTGCAATTGTGGGCAATCCACATCCATACATAGAGAAAATCAAGCAAAATTAGGGTACATCTTGAGCTCAATCAAGGAGGGTCGTCAAATTTATAATATTTGTTTTGATTTCACGTTCATTTCCTTTGTGTTTTATGTTTTTTGGTGATTAATCTACCCCCTCCACACCTCCTATGAAGGGAGGTGTAATCCAAAATGGTCATTTTTCCTAACCCACTTGTTTTTCCAAATGGATTCATATCTCTAAACTAAACCGTGTGCCTATCTATTTTCATAAGTTCATAGTTACAATCTATTCAAAATCATGTCAATCTCTCTATCTTTGTGGTAATTTTTCCTTGTATATTTCTCTTGTAACTAAATAGCACATATTGGAAAAAAATATGTGTGTAGTGCAAACATATGAAAGGATATTGACTAATACATATACAACCTCCAAAAAAAATATTGTTCAAGTGAAACAAAGAGAAAGGAGATGGTTGTGGGGTTTAAAAATGGAGATTAACAAGATGATAAACCTGTTGGATCTCAGTTGTGATCATATGGTTTGTCCTTGATGACAAAATCCCTTTCAGTTGATTCTACTTGTTGACTGTTTCAGATTGGTCTCTCATGCTTTATCTTGGTACAATTTTGTCTATATGGTTTACTTGTCTTGGCATTAAGTGCACAGTCTACATTCAAAATTTTAAATATCTTATGGTACTGATCAGTTTGAGCTTCGTGCAGTCTCTGGTGACAGAAAAAGAACATATCAGCGTGAGAATGGCAGGGTCTCCCCGATCTATTTTTGAAATGTCTGTGTTGCCTATCGGCAAGACATTTCTGATGTCATAATGATTTGATTTTACATATAGGCAGCTTTTGGCATGACATTCACGTGGTCTTGGCGATAGTGGAAAGATCTATCGGCATGAGTTGTGTTCACCACTGAGAGGTCTTACCGAATGAGTCGGGTCTCACCGACTAACTCATGAGGTGCTTCATCGACATAAGTAATCCCTATCGGCATGTTGTTTCATCGAGCGCTTTGTGTCTTGCCAATTGGCACAAGAAAGATCATATCAGCAAGACTTATTTTATGTCACAGCGATCGAGATCCATCTCCAGGCATCTATTGGCGTGACATTCTCTTTTGTTTCAGCGACAGAAAAGGATTATATTGGCATAAGTTATACCGTCGGTATGTGGTCACAGCGAAATTGCTTTGTCTCACCGATTGGAGGTTGAATGGGAACATATCGGCAAGAGTTTAAGGCTTCGGTGAAGGATCATAGTGAAAAGGTTATGTCTCCCCGACTAATGCATGTGGAAGTCTATCGGCAGGAGTGTTGTTTTCAGTATGTAGTCTCACCGAAGACATATTGTCTCACCGACCGATGCACTAAATGTATTATCGGCATAAGGTTACTGCTTCGGTGAAATGTTATAACGACTCCGTAGTGTCTCATCGACTTGTGAAAAGGATTACTTCGGCCGAACTATGCAATATCGGAGTGTTGTCATAGCGAGCCCGTAAGGTCTTGCCGACTAAGTCTTATGAGGAGCTTTCGACGAGAGATTGGTTTTGTCACAGTGACTCATAATGGATAAATCCTTTCGGTGAAACATATTGTAGTCTACAAAACGTCTCCCCGATAACGATATGTCACAGCAACAAATAGAGGACGACAAATGGCGATAAAGATGCCTTCGGCATAGGTATTGAATTGTCTCGGCGAACAGGAATGATCACATGGTCTTTCGGTGAAACTTAACGAAATCTACATAAGGTCTTCCCGATAACAATTTTTTACGGCGACCCACATGAGAATGAAGGATACATCTCGATGAGAGAACTATTTTGTCTCAACGACTAGAAGAATGGTACATGGCTCTCAGAAAAACAAAGACATGTCTACAAGATGTCTCTCCAATATCAAAAGGCTATAGTGATAGTGAATGGAAAACAAAAGGGTCTATGTCGGTATGAGAATTGAATTCTCTTGGCGATCTAAGGTGTTCGGGTTGTTTTGGTATGACAATATAATCTACAAGAGGTCTCCCTGATGTCGGTATGCTATAGCGACCCGCTTGGGACAGATGGTCTCATCGGAAAGAAAAACTTATGTCACGACGACCAAAATGTATTATGTGAACTTTCAGTGAAACGTGGGGCATTCTATATAGCGTCTTCCCAACTATACAGTGTCTCAGCGAAGGCGAATATTGGGCACGTCTCAGTGAGAAAGACTCTTGTGTCTCAACGACTGAAACAAATTTAACAGAAATGTGATCTCGAGGAAACATAAAGATCTTCAATATGGTTTCTCCTCGATGGCAAAAGGTCATGGCGACGCATAGGGACAAAAGGAACAATCAACGTTATAATTGCCTTCGCCAAGACTATCTAAATGTCACAGCGACACATAAGAAACAAAAGGGCTTTCAGTGAAACTTGATGTGGTCTGCGAGAGGACTTGCCGACTTCTCTGGGTCACGGCGAAAGCAAATAAGGAAAAGGAAACACAGCTCACATAAGGTTAAAGCGAATCACAAAGAACACGTGGCTACTGTTGTCTCAGCGAATGATTTTTGAAGACTCATACACTGTGGCCGACATGTGATTTTCTAAGAATAGTTGCATGCTGATATCCTTGGTTGGCATCGAATCTCTGGAAGATATTCTCTAAGATTTTAGACGTTATGATTTTCTGTTAGTGGGCAGTTATGGCTTTGATGAAAATATTTCTGTTAAAATTTGAAATCTCCTGTTTCTGCGCAGAAATTTAAAGCCCTTTGGATAAGCATTACTCTGATTTTTACCATCATCTACAGACCATCATGAATCAGCTTCAGTTTCTTAAAATAGCAAGAGTTTCAGAATCTTGTGAAAAACGCTTGTTGAAGATTTTTCAAAATGACAGACATACTTGAAATGTATATAAAAACCAGTGTTGAAAACTGTGAAGTTGCTGTTGGCCTGTAATTCTGAGAGATAGTTATTTTGGCTGTATCAAGAGATATATTAAAATACTTTGTATTAAAAATCTGAAAAACAGAGAGTTATGAGCTTACTAGAAAACAGAGAGATCCTCTGATATTTTTATAGTTCTGAAAATGATTTGAGGGGTTGGTGCTCCTTGAGATAGATATCTCTAAACGAGGGGTTGGTGCTCCTTGAAATTGGTGTTTCAAAATGAGGGGTTGGTGCTCCTTGAGTTGGGGCTAAAAATTAGCCTATAAGGCATTGTTAAAAGTGGTTTTTGAAGATTAAGCCAGTGAGGAAATTTAGGAGTGGTTTTTCTACCCCAGGAGGGTTTTCCACTCGGCAAATCTTTTGTCTCTTTGTTCTTTTGTGTGCTCACTAATTTTTTTTGTTGTTGTTTCAGTTCACTGTTGGGTTTATTACTGTTCTCAATTCTATTTATGAATGATTACATTCAACTCATGAATGCTTTAATCAGAGTAATATTGAGATCAAATCTGAGCTATGTTTGTGAATTAGAGAAAATTGGTTGAATTTGTTAAGACATTGATTCCCCCCCCCCTCTCAGTGTCATTTTAACTCCAACAAAACCACCCCTTTTTCTCTTGTTATTTCATTCAATTATGCATAGATGAACATCAAAAAACAAACCTAACTGATAGAATAGTAAAAAGGTAGGTTTTAAGAAGGTAAAATGATGTGTACCTATTGCAAAAAGTGCTTTTTTGGGCCACACCAAGGACTCATTCGCCCAGTGGCGAATGGGTCCCTACTAGGGTTTTGGAAAATCAATTTCTAGGTTCTATTCTTCAATGTTTGCACACCCAGATCCTAGTTGTTCAGCTCCCGAAAGTTAGAAATAAATTTTGTAGAAGACTTTTCACGATCTTGCAATAAAGATGACAACTTTTACAACTTTGCAACTTTGACAAGTTTTGTTGTCCAATTGATCAACTTAAAACCTGCAATCACACATCAAAGGAGAAGAAAAATGTTGTTTTGTTAGGGAATAGGGGTTTTCCTTGGTCTAACCTCATTTTGGTAATTAAACCTTGAAATGAAATAATGCATAAAAGGAAAGATGAATGAACAATGTAATGCTACAACTCACCAATCCTCAATTGAACCTTGGAGTACAAATCATAAATCTTGCATGAAGTGACCTCAATAGATATAGATCTTGATCATGAGCTTTGATATGAAATGATGCTTGAATAGGATCTCCAATGCTACATCAACATATTAACTCAACAACATGCATGATGCACTATGCCTTTGGCATGATGATATGATATTTGATTGTTGCTATAAACTTCTATAAATCTGCCTTGAATGCTCTATAATGCTCTTGTGAACTCTTAGGATGCTTGCATAAAAAATCTTAGATTGCTTTGATGAAACTTTGTGAAATAAGCTTGTATTTATACATAACTTAAGATTAACTACTAAAATTCAAATAACACAAGCCGACATCAGATCTAGGATTTGAAATCATTAAAATACCGCCAAAAACATATCCCAAGGGGGGTGTCCTAAGTTAAGTGAGGACCTATTTTCCATAGGGCGAATGGGTCCTAGCATACTTAACTAGGACACACTTCAGGGATTGTGAAATTTCATGTCAAAAGAGGGTCCTAAGACCTAGTGAGGACCCATTCGCCAAGTCCCAGGTCACTAGCCTAGGACACATTCCTTGCAAAATTAAGTGGCGTAGTATTATTTAAGAGTGTCGGATTTTATCCCTCGGAAAATGCAATAAATTAGGCTTGGATTTGAATTTAAGGGGCCAATTAAGCTCAAATTAACCTCAATTAATTAATAAAGCCCTAGATTAGTGTGAAAGTGTAAAGATACACTTCACAACACCCTACATAAGGCATCATTAAGTCCATTTTATCATTAATTATTCATTCCCAAATTAAGTGTGAAAAAGGGTTACTTTTTTCTTCGCTACATCAAGAAATTTCAATTTGCAATTTACTTTATGCATTTAATTTAGCATACTACATAAACTCACTAAAGTGAGGGAAAAATTTAAATGTGAAACTCGTCTATTTTACAATTTCCACTCCATATAGTGCACTATTTTTAGTGTCCATTCCCTTAAAATGTTTTAAGTTCACATTCACTCAAATACTTCATCTTTTCACCCTCACCAAGTTGCCAAAATATACCTTCTATCTAACTTAAACATTTTCTAGATTTTAATTCTTGTATCTTCATACCTAGATGCTACACAATTATTGTAGAGTCTTAGACTCCGCCAAGATTATAATTGAGTCCCCAACATATAAACCATTTTTACAACAATCAAATCACAAGTTTTGAACCTTTCAATGGAGAAAGTTCAACTTTCATGAATTTTTATATTTTTTGAACCACTCATTTAAATCCCTTATAAAATACCTCTCATAGCCCTTAAAACTCAAAATCAATTGTGTATTTTATTGTGTTGCTTCTAACTTATTTTTTAGATATTATGTGAAAATTAATTCCATTTTCTATTTGTAAGCTCTATAATACTCATATATCCTTTCATAGCTTATTTTTATAATCTCGAAACTTCTATTGCTTGCTCTATCCCTTTGGCATATTTTATTGACTTTCATTTCCCCAAATATTCCATACACAACATGTAAGACATGTTAGCAATCCCCCTAGATTTTACAATTTCTAGAATATATTGCTTATTTGCTTAGCATAGAGCACCCTAGGCTAAGCTCACACACATCCAAGCTTCCATTGACTACATGATTGCAACAAACCAAACAAAGGCTTGATTAGAACAATTTTCTAAGCAATTCCAACAATTACCATCTACTATATGTGCAAATTCAAGTTTGTTCTCCTCATAGATACATTGAATTCTAGATTTGCAAGCACAATAGGAACCTATAAACTACCACACTCATCCTATGTGAAGTCATTTGGTTGATTCCATGATTGTACAATTTTCACTAGAATCTAGATGCCATTGGAATTATTCCAAAGCTAATCCATCCTATGTTTCTCTGCATTCAAAACACTTTAAATTTTAGTACTCAGATGCTACAAAGACTTTGACACAATATACTCATCATATTTGCACAACTCTAAAGAACTACACTATTAAACTTCAAATCAAGGATGTCCTCACTTTTCTTTGTCATTTCTATGGTATATCTAGTTCATTTGTATAAAACCCCATTCTTTGTATCAATGTGATTGAAGTAACTTAATATATTAGTTTAATGCATTACAGGGTAGGTTTAAACTACCCCCCTACCCACTAAACACATCAATTTCAAATGCATTCCCCACTTAAATAGAATTCAATCTCCCAAAATTCTTTAAATATAAATTGATGCAATCTCTAACATGTTATTGACAAAATGCTTGTTGCAACATGTGAATTAATTTCCCACTAGTCCAAAATTTAAACTTTTTTATAGAAAATGTTCATGGGTTGTGCTAACACAATTCATGTCATTATAGTTATGCAAACCCTAATGCAAAATGTATTGACACAAACTAAGATATCTACTAAAATTTTGACACAAGGTTTAGCACAAATTAATGAACAAATATGTTAGAGATGTGACATGTTTTGAAAATTGTGTTTTTTTGTTCCAATTCTAACACCATTGTAGTGGAATCTATAATGCTAAATGCATGAAATGAAAAAGCACAATTTTCTAAAATTTCTTTGAAAGACCTTTCACAATCAACCAACTAATTTTGTAGCTTGATATTCATCATCCAATGTTTGAGTATTTTCGAGTCTTGATCCTTATTAAGTGCATCTAATATCGCATGGGAATTCAATTATGTTTCTTGATTATTCTCCTATTAATTTTCCAATTATTTGTGTTGCTATTAACTTCTCTCCAAAAATTCTTATGACATTAACTCTCTTATTAGAAATTGAACTCAAAACTTCTAATATATTATGACGTTATTTTTATGAAAAATATTGGAGTTCAACTTACATGTCCTAGTTTTGACATATACTACAAATATATGCAATGCCATCTACATCTCTCTTAATTATTTAAGATTCTTCATAACTTAAAAATAAGTTTACCCTTGAAATCCAATTGAAATCCACATATATATCAATAAAATATATTTAGCTTTGCAAAAACAGTGTCTCTTATCATAATACATAAGATATATTAATCTAGGTGTACAATCAATTCAATGTCACAACACAACAATTAAAAATATAGAATGTAATGAAAAACACACAAACATGTTCTTACAAAATAACTTAATTTAAATTGGACAAAACAAGCTAAAGGACAATTCCCTGTAATGATAAAACTATAACGATTTACATTTTAATCACTATTTTTGTAAAAGCCATATTAAAATTGTATTTAAAAGGTCAGCATTCCGATGACAACAAACTAAAATTTAAGGTTGACTTAAAAAATCAACATTTTACATATAATTATACTTGTTATAAGACCATCACCAAGAAATACTATAATAATAAAGATCATCGCTTACCTTGTTATTTTAAAGATTTTTTTAACATCATTAAAAGTGTGGTAAAAATAACAATGATTTCTATGATCATAAAATGACCATTTATGTAACAAAGAAATGAGTATATTCTTAAAACTCAAAACTAAGGTAGGTTAATAGGAAATGTATAACAATTTGAAACAATATTTCCTTATATACCTAATAGTTGAACCACTATATTGAACCACTATATTACTAATAAGAATTATCATCTAATATTCTACAACTCTTGTGAACTTAAAAAGTAATTAAGAGTTCATCTTTTTGTAATAATCTAGTATGCTAGTAAACACTGGTAAACCCAAGATCATAATAATAAAATATTGAAAAATAATTTACTTTATAATTACTTTCAACAACCATCTATTAGAACTAAAGCATTCCTACAAAAACTTGTGATGTGCTATTAACATGGACTAAATTAAAAAGTTATATGAAAACCTGAATTTGAATAAAAATATTAATTTACAAAATTACAGTTAAAAAATATTATTCTACAATATAATATTATAGATCATCTTTTACACAAAAATATATAAAATAAAAATAATTCATAAAAAGATAAAATAATCTTTAAAAGATTTATCAATAAATTATAAATTAAATGCACATCACCATATTACATTCTCTTTGTGGAGGTGGGTATGTAATCCATAGAAAGAAAACCTTTAATATATGGCTCACCCAACTAGCTCATGAGACTTCCAAAATTTTAATATACGATCCAACTTCCTTAAGTATTATAGAATATTGCAATCTACATTATTATCAATTACATTAATTAAGCTACGTTGTACAGAGCTTTGGAATTATTTCATATATATACACAAGTATGGGAGATAATGAACAAAAATTCAGGTTCTCAAATTCTCTCTATATTGCCCTTTGCGATGATAAATACTGGATGAAATTTACTCCAGTTATGTACGTAGAGTTTCATTATTCTGAAAAGTTTTGAAAAAAGAAATTAGTTGGGCAAAGAAAACAATAGCTACCATGATGTTTATTAACAACTCATGGTAGAGAAAAAGATAGGATGCAAGCATTGTTCAAGAAACATTCATGTTTTCTATCAAGAATAAATAATTAACACAATCATTCTATAACAAAATAGAAAATGAAAATAAAAGGTAGATGTCTTACATTGGCTGGCCTCAGAAGGTCAATCTTTGAATGATCTAGCACACGTTGACCCTTAACATTTGTATGGATGAAATCAACATAGTCACTATCCCATGCCACATCACCATCGCACACGAAATAATCCTGCCAACAACATTGTAAACATAGATTAAGATCAAATATAATTGGTGAAGTCATGAGATGTTTGCAAAGTCTAAGCCCAAAGTCCAGACAGATACCAGCTTTAAATCATTTGAAGATGCATTCCATATTAAAACAAATGTAACTTTACTTTTGGAATCTAGACCAGAAGGTCAAAGACCTTAAAACTTATATTTGTGGTTGAAAACGTATGTCACCCGTAATTGAATGTTTGCAAGAAGTCCAAGGCCAAAGTTTAGACAAATAACAAATTTCAATAATATAATGATAAAATTGATATTAAAATAAATATAACTTTTATTTTCAAACTTAGATTAGGGGATCAAAGATCTTAAGACTTAAATTCGTGGTTGAGATCGATATTAAAATAAACATAACTTTTATTTTCAAACTTAGATTAGGGGATCAAAGATCTTAAGACTTAAATTCGTGGTTGAAAAAGAACATCTCATAATTGAGTTTAGTGAAAGGCTTTGTATGAGGTTGAAATTATCGCTGTTAAAGAGCACAATAAAACTATAAATGGATGATCCCACAATAATGCATCACATTTGTGGGATGAGAAAAAATGAAGGTCAACCTTCATCCAAAGATAAAATGCTTGTCACATGTCAATAATCTTCAAATAAAGATGATGTCATTCTTTCTTAGCTCACCTAGTTTTTAGTCGAAATTTCAAATTTGAAACAAAAGTTGGACCATCAAATGGAGTCACTATGACATAATATTTTGTAGGATCATAACCCTCAAAGTAAGCTTTCAAAAAAAATAATTTATAATAATATTTAATTTAATTAATATATTCATTTTCTATTTCCTAATTCCTAATGAAAGCAATTTTTTACCAAACATAAAAGCCTCTGAAGAAATATAGAAAAGTAAAAAAAAAAAAAAATTGTTTTAAAAATGCATGTGCAATTTTCTTTGTTTCATTAACAAAAAATTAATTAATTTGATAATACACAAAAAAAAAGTAAATCATAATAGAATAATATTATTCTAAATTCAAATAAAATTGAATTAAAAATAATAAATAAAATATGCAATAATAATACTGGTTTAATGATTTATGTTTAAAAATACTTACATATTTTTAAAAGTTTTGTTATGCAATAATATTTTGTTAAAAATACTATAAAGTATAAAACAAGTTACTAAGAAACATTTTAAAAATGAAAACAATATTTTTTTAATTTTTTAAAAAATATTTAAAATATACACATGAAATCTCAAAAATCATAAGCCCACATCATTTTTATATTTTTAACAATTTGATTTAAATGACGGATAGTGAAAATTTGATTTAAAATGTTCATTGAGTGTCTCACTTAGATTGTTGCCTTCCATTTGAAGGTCCCAATCATCCCCAATGTTGATGGTGTCATGTCTCTAGATTAACCTTTATGGTCATTGATCCATTATGTTATCCAACCTGTCAAACTAACATGTGGTTTCCACGTTCAACTATTCAGTCTCAACCTCATAATTGGTAACTTGAAGGGAAAATGCATATGGTAATGGAGATCTTGTCCTAAAAACAATCTCTAATATCATCACAACTTTCTCTATGGCAATATAGTTGTAAATTGTAATATTTCTTCGTTCACCAACTACTAGTGCAATAGTTGGTGTTTGAATTCCTTTTTTTCTTTTGAAAAAGAATATCTTTCCAAAGGATTGAGGGTTGCGGTATACAAATATTTTGGTAAACTCTGAAGCCACTTCAAAATGGTTCTTGAAATTAATACTAAGACTTCTTCCATGCTTTTCGATGGACAAGTAATCTTTTCAATTGTGACAACCACTCTTGACCAAGGAGAATGTTGTGAGTCCCTCAATGACATTACCACAAAGTTTAATTGAACATCTATGTGGATATCACATCTTTTTCAGTCACCAGAACTCCTAGAGGTTGTATCGGTTGATGAATACACTTAATTCTTTTCAATCTAAGAATGTGCTCTCGCGGAGATGTCGTGCACTATATATGCGGACAAGTCTTGTATAAGAATAGCTTTCTACATGAAATGCATCTACAGTGGGAAATAATGGAGAACGGAAAGAATGAAGTTGAGATCAAAAGAGTTAAAGAGTTTGCTGATCTAGCCTAAAGGAATCTAATGGAAAACCATGCCAACAAACCAAGTTAAATGCTAAAGAATAGATTTAATTGGAAATTAAAGTTGTTGAATCAAAATTGCTGGAAAATTAAAGTACGACTACCATTAAATCTGTAATTGCTTCAATGAAGTCACAAACTTTACATGGTGATAATAAACACACAGAAATACCACATAACTGTAAATAAGAAAATATGAACAAAAATATCGAACATGCATTAAAATTATAATCATATACGCCAGAACATTCATTTAATATAAACACTAACATTACTTAATCTGGGAAAAAGAAATCATGCACTAGAATTACTAAACAGAGCGGAGATGCATACATTTCATAAAATAAACTAAGTATCTAGAGTCCTAGACAGAATGTCACCTACCACCAATCTTCCTGAGTGGGCCGTTTCCCAGGAATAATGGTTTGACACCCTCTAGATCAAGAAATTTTGCAGTGGCCAGGAGCAGAATATATTGCTGAAATGATAGATTAAAAAAATATAGATCTATAACAGCCCCTTACTCCAAATTCAGCAAATTCAGCAGCTTTGTTAATACATAAAATATCAAATAGCTAAACAACCCAGTTTATTCTATCAAATCAATTAAACCTGTTGGCGTTTAAATTAGCACCTCTGGAGTGCTGATTGTAAACGTTCAGCTATTTCAAATGTTTTGCAACACTTCTTCGTTATTTAAAGAGGAGAAGTCCCTCTCTGCTGGAGCAATGCGTAGGGAAGGGAAATGTTAACTAAAGTTCCTATCTTTTTATGCTTCAGCGGCAGGACACAAGGGTGCACAAACACAATGCGCCGTAGCTAAGCTTTTTCTCTGGTTTCTGCAGATCTCAACTACGACTAATCTAGCTTTTATCTATCCAATACCTTCAAGGTAAACAGAGCATGAGGGTAAAGGAGCGGGAATGAGTTGGTTGGATCACCTGAATTCGCCGTCTCCCGAGAATATGACCGAGGCTCTGAACTCTCGGGTATACACCAAGATAAGGTTGGTACAAGCAAACACTCTATACGGTAAACTAGATCTGAGACCTGCCAAGGAGGAGGGACTCCTATCCGAGGTATGGGCTAGGAAATAGTTCACAAGAAACAACAATTTTACGATGCCTTGGCCAACGAGCTTGCTAAGGAGGAGGGACTCCTATCCGAAGTATAGCTTGGAAGACAACACATTAAACAACAACAAACGATAACTTGTCAATAACAAATGTCCAAGGAGGAGGGACTCCTATCCGAGGAGGGAAATGAAACAACGAGCTATTAAACACAAGACGTGGACACAACTCAAAAAGATTGACCAAAATGCAAGCGCCTTCTGATATTCTCCTTCAAAGCTTCATCAACGAATTACAAAGGTTGGGAAAGCAAAGGCACGAAATCATGCACAATTACAATCGACCAACAAACTCTCATCCAAGAGTGAACAAGTATCCGCTTTCAAAGCTGTTGGCAACAATGGCGCAGCAATTTTGCATAGCAAGTAAAAGTTAAACAAATAATGAGCCCAAGGCTCTTATTTATAGAACTCAAAGGAGTGGGCAACCCCAAAATCTCCTTGAGTTAACAATGAGTTCTTGCCAATCAATTAGCAAGATTTATTCCTAAAAAGGGGAAACAAGCAGTTAACTGGAAAACTACTTCAGTTAACTGAAAGTCAACAAAGAGTCAACTGGAAACTACTTCAGTTGACTGAAAGTAAACTAAAGGTAAACTTTAATGAAAGTATCCCTCCAAAATAGACATCCACATTTAGTGGAGATCTAAGATCCACAAATCATGGAAGTCAAATAGACATCCTTAATCAGTGGGATCTGACAATGCATGATTTAAGGAAAGTGGAGTTAAACTTGGAAAGAAGCATCAAGTTAACTCCAACTACATTTAATATCATCTTGAGTTGACTTGGAAAGAAGCATCAAGTTAACTCCAACTACATTTAATATCATCTTGAGTTGACTTGGAAAGAAGCATCAAGTCAAACTCAAGTCTCATGAATGCCACTTGGAGGGTGTATGGCGTCCTTTGGTGCATTTATAGTTCGCCACTAATCAGCAGTGTCTCTATCCATTGATTGACTTCATCAGCTTCTTGGGAGTTAATGCTTTGGAGAATGATGACGTGGCGTCGTAGCATGACCTCACCCATTGTGAGCTGATTTCCGAAGTCCATACACTGAGATGCTGCCTCTTCAAACTTGGTTGATAAAGCTGCTACCTTAGCCAACTTGCAACCATCTGGATCATCAAGAAAGGTACTACGGATGACATCCCTGAACTGGTTCTGTATAGTAACCATCTCGACGTATTCTCCTCCCTCACGCTGATATTCCATGCAAGGGAAAGCTATCACCAACATTCTTGCGAAGTTGATAATAGTGGCAACCACCCGTCTGTAATCAATCAACTCTACTGAATGAGTGTCATAGGCTTTCACCTTGTACGCCAATTGTTCCTTCCAAGCAAAAAGATGTTGCTTGTTTTCCTCAGAGTATACTGATTGATATGCCAATTGCAAATCTCCAATTGTGCTTTCGTCTTCAAGCCTCCTTTCTGCAATCCTTTGTTCTGATTGCTGGATCTCTGCACGAAGTCCATGTGCTCTATCCCGTAACTGGTATAGGTTTGCCAGTATACATCTACCTTTGAGAACAAACTCTTCCACTTGATCTCTCAAGTGTTTGCCGAATGTTATCAATTGCCGATGATTTTGTTCAGCGGGGAGATCTAGTAGTCCTGTTGGTAGGGCTGAGACGTTTGGTGTGCCATGTATCAAGTTGGTTATGTAAGACCTCAGTTTCTGATTTTCAGCCTTTAAGGCTGCTTTTTCTTTACCATCCTTAGCCATTCTTTCTTGTGCGCTCACCGAGGCTATTCCAAGAAGGTCTGCCTCCACCTGTCGTGTAATCTTCCCGAGGTTAAGTTGAGACAAAGTGTAGTCTCCTACTTGGACTTGGTGTATGCTTTTCTCTACTGGTGGAGCGGCAGTCTCTATGATGATCTCACACTCTGCATTCCTTTCTATGTGAACTTGATTCTTCAACCTTTTCGCCGACGTGTCTTGTGGGACGTGATGAATTCGGTAAAGTCAAGTTCATAGGAGGGTTTTTCCCTCTTTCTTCCTAGGAAGCCTTCAAGCCAAATAGAATCTCGGCGAACTTCGCTAGGAGGGACGTGAGCCCTTGTATGCTAGATGTGTGAGACTGTGCTGGAGCAATGTCTCTCGGTGGCGAATCCAAGTCGATGAGGACTTGTGACCGCTGTGGTACTGGTGATATTGGCGGCTCTGCTTCCATAACAGGCACTGTTTCTGCTGCTGCTTCTACTATTGTTGCTTCTGCCATTGGCTCAGCCACTGGTTCTTCAACTACTGCTGCTGGTTCCTCCGTGATAACTTCTGCTGAATCAGGGGTAGCAGTCTCTACTCTTTGTTCTAGGGCAGCAATACCCGTGATTACTTCAGGACTATGTGTGGCTTTCTCCACTGGTGTCCTCTGTGTTCTAGGCTTTGACATCCTCATCCCTCGGGGAGGATTGCACCATTGCTTCTGCCTAGGTTTCCTTCTTGAAGTGGAAGGTGGTGTAGACTGAACCTGTGGTGGCTCTGTTCTGTCAGGTATCACCTTCCTTGATTTCTTGCTGTCGAGATAGAGTTGGCTATTTCTAACCACTCTACTCGTTCTTTCTTCTATAGATGTGTCTTCTTTGGCATACCAATCCACTCTCGGGAGCGGTTGGGAGTCAACTGAATCTGCGAAGAATGAGGGGAGAGTGACTTCCCCTTCATCATCGGACAGGCCCTCGATGTCTGCTGACATAAAATTAGCAATTTGTGAGAGTCTGAACCTGCTGTAGTTCCTTCTTCGCACTTCATACTCGTCTTTGCAATTTACCCAATAATCTTCCATAGAAGACTTATGTGACGAGTGTTGCTCGAGGTGTGCTGCATAGAGTCCTCTGGGATCATAGGATCTTCTATCAATGAGATACTTGAGGTTAAACCTCGCTGTTTCCTGACTCATCATCTTAGCATCTGCCGCGAATCCACATCTATATAGTCCCATCTCAACAGGAAAGTTAACAGCTGTCTTCCTCTTCAAGCGCAAGTAGGCATGAACCTCGGACAACTGTCTCAGGAATTCCATGAAGACTACCCTATCTGAAGGGTATCTTGGTAGCATGGCGGGGTGGCCAATGTAGCCATACACGCGTATGTAGGAGAACGTAGGGAATTGAATGAACCAATCCGCCCAATCCGCCATTGCCTCTCTGGCTGTCTGTGAAATACGCACGTGCATCTCATGGTTAAGCTCACGTACTGTGTGCATAATGAAGTTATCACTCGTTCTCTTGAAGTGTCGCTCCGCTTGAGTAAACTCAAGACGTGCGAAATGTTCGTGAACCTTCTGCACACCTAAGGTTCCCACATTGTTCAATAACCTGAATTCACCTTGGAAGGCTATCAAGTATACCAGGTAAGAGCACATGTGGAACCTATGAGCTTCCAGATACCCAGTGATTTGTCGGTGGAGTGTGTCACTAATCAAAGTGGCCCAGTCATAATATTCCCTCTTGCCAATGATTTTAGCAATGATATAGTACATCCATGGCTGGAATTGACGACCATCTTCTTCTCCAGTGATTCTATTGAGTAGAGTGATTAACACTGCGTACTCATCTTTACATTCTCCTCGTCCCAACGGCTTAGGCAAGCTTGCCTTTGTCACTTTTAGCCATTTTTCAGCCATAACCTTTTTACATTTGTCCTTAGCTGTCTCAAATGCCCTCTCACATTCCGTCACTGATATGACTTTGCTGTTAGGACATGATGGAATATCAAAACACCGTTCGATATCCTGAGGCTTTAGACTGCAAACAATTCTTCCATCTGCTGCTCTGATTTCTCTGGTGGTAGGATTGTAATGCTTGATACAAGCGATTACAAGTTCTACGCTCTGTAGTGTGATGGGAATTGATGCGGCCTGCAGCAACCCGGATTCTTCAATATTCTGCAATGTGATTTGATTCATGCCTTCTAGCTGCTCCAAATCAACCACTGGATTTACTTGGTGTAAATTTGTGTCAACTGTTTTCAAGTAATCATGGAGTAAGACCGTCTTGGTCTCGTATTGTACCTGGGAGTACTGCATCTTGAAAAACTTAAAGATTGACTGTAATCTTGACCTTGTTCAGATGATTTTCGGAAACCCTTGAAAATAGCGCCTCGCCGAGAAGTATTTTTCCGGAAAAAATCTGGCACATGGGTTTTGTTCGTGCTTCAATGCTGAACAAACCCAGTTCCTCAGAATTTGGATTCTGAAACTTTTTCGGAAAAACCCCCAAAAATAGGGGCAGCAAGTTTGCTGATTTTGGAAAATTTGTCGAGATGGGTTTCTCTGAAAAATAATGCTGAATCAACCCAGTTGATCTGATCTGATATAGCCTGTTGCTTTTTCTGTCAAATGCAAGAAAAACCTAAGACCAGAAGAGAGGAAATAGACAGAAGGTGGATTGGAAGTTTTACTTGATTCCCTGAAAAAATCTATCTCTGGATCCAATCCTCAAAATAGCAATCCTCTTCTGCTTCAGATCTGCAAGAAAAATGAAGAACGGATGAAAACCTTGTTCAGATCTATCAATGGCGTCCTTGAGAGCTTGTGGCTGATCTTGATCTCTTAACCTGCAATGAAATAATGAAATGGGACGCCTTCACCTTGAATATATATGTTTAAGCTTCAGATCCACAAATTTGGGGACCTAACTCAAGCTCAAAAGGTGATTTTGGCTTGATCTAAAGTTGAAAAGGTGATTTCCACCAATCGTGGAGCGTTTTAGCCAACTTTAACTCAAAAAGCTCTTGACTTAGTCAACAAATTGACCCTTGACTTCTTTAGGCATCCCTTTTGCTTTCTTGTAAGTTTTTAAATATTTTCTCTCCTGAAAGTCCTCTGTTTGATCCTGAATCAAGCGTTGTCTGTTGATCCTGAGATGTCGTGGACACATTCACTGCGGAGCTGGATCCAAACTAAAAAGAAATGCCTGGGAAACACGTTGATGAAAAACTGAGTTTAGGTCTTCAAAAGGATGGGCGCCTTTTCCAAGGAAAGGCGCTTTTGCTAATGCCTTAGTGAATTTTCAAACTTCGTTCTTCTGCCTTTTGAAATGACCTCTCGTGCTTTGATCTCGATTTCTCGTTGATCAGAGAGTCAGATGATTTCGCTTGATGCTTCATCAGGTACCCAGCTCTGTTCTGTCACGAATGACTGACTTCAGAAAACCTGGATCTTATTTTAAGGTCCCTTTATTCAAGGGCGCCCCTCCTTGAAAAGGGCGCTTTTGTCTTTTGGCTTGATTATTTCCATCTGAAAAGTGGCCTACTTTGATCCAGATTATCCGTTGACTGCCCTGTTAGGTGTTGGTGTTTGCAGTTGCGTTTCCGAGATCTACTTGGGCTGAGAAGGTTATCCTGGGAAGCCTTTTGTCATTTATCAACATCTGCTTGTCAAGAAAGAAGGGCGCCTTTCTTTTGGAAAGGCTCTTTTTTCTTAGAACTTCGCCGTTAACTGTGGTTTCCTGATATTTCCTCAACTGCCTCTTTTTGCTTCGTCAGCAGTTGCTAGTGATCTATTCATCGGATGATCTGGATGTTTGTTTCACTGTTGAGTCAGCAATCAAACGTCGAGAATGACTGCTTTGGATGATCTTACTGACTGCATTTGACCCTCAAAGATCATGGGCGCCCCTGCTTGAAAAAGGCTCTTTTCAGCATTTTGAGTTCTCTCCTTCGTAACGTTTCCAGAGTTAGTCAAATTTTGACCTTTTTCACTTTCAGGAATCTCCTTCATCAAACAGCATCATTTTTGACCTTTTCTGCCATGGTTGCGTTGTTGAAGCTTTTGAAGCTTAGCTTTCAGCACCTGGTACTGGCCAATCTGCCATTAATGGCTGCAGAGGTTCTAACTTTGTTCCTGAAAAATAGAAATAGACCCACCAGAGTAAAACCTGTCTTTTGATGATTCTGACTTGACCAATGTGATCGTGAAGTCTTTTAATCCTATCAAAATCATTTTCAATCATTTCTGGGAAGGTCCTATTTTCGGGGGTTTCCCTGAAAATAGGAGCGAAAAACCCTAATTTTCAAATTTTCAGAATTTTGCACGTGTGTTCTTTGATAGAAACCCACCAAGATTCTATGATTGGTTTGACCTAAAACTGACTTAACATGGCATTTTAACAAGATTTAGCTCAATTTATACAGAATGCCAAAAAATTAATTTTGGGTACAACAAAACCCATCAAAATATCTATCATATACAGGAAGTTAACACATGGATTAAGTAGGCTCTATGCACTAAGATGATAGTGTTTAAGCCATAAACCGATACCAATCACAGAAATGAAATAGGATTACATATAGAAAAATCAACTGTTTTCAGTTCTCATAATTAGTATTGTTTGATCTATGCTTATAAGTGCAAAAGTAGTTGGCCAATAAGTTGGTCAGAGCAACGTTTTTTGTTTTATACAATTTCTTGGGCAATAGATTTACCTTTGATCTTCCATCTGCTCTCACATTCATCAAGTCAACCCTAGAACGTTTATACTTATGATAATGGTCTTCCCAATCTTCTTCATCATGAGTACCATGTGGTTGATCATCCGCTCCCTTATTTGCAGCATGAGCTCCATTGGCATTGTCATCATGCTAATGATATCTTAGGTTCTGAATATTTTGAAAAATAATTTCCATCCTGATCAGTGTTGTGGTATCTAAAACACTTGTTTACTTATCTCTTGGTCAGTTTGCTGACCACTAGTTGAGGCTTGTCTTGAACTATTCAATATCAACATGATTCAGTCCAATCTTCATGGATTTCTCCATTTCACATGCTTGCCTCCACCATTTATTTCCTTTTTGTCCAAGGATCCGAAAAATGCATCTTCTTGGCCTATAAGCGGGTCACAACCATAGCTCTTTCAACATCACCAATGTTTGTCATGTCCCTTTCTCAATGATCACCCTAAAGACGTATTAGCCTATTTAATTCCCGTAGGCTATAGTTGGGAAAAGAGAATTAATTTATTTAATTGTTTAATATTACCTAGCGGGAAAAGTACATTTAAAAGGTGATGCTGAATAATTAATTAAATGAGTTATAAAGTGACTTTGGAGATAAATCAAAAAGTAATTTTATAAAGTCACTTTATTATTATTTTGAGCGAGAATTAAAGTGAAGGATATAAAAGTGGATTTTGAAGCTCATTTGCTTTATGCTTGATTTATTTCTCACTTTTATTTTTGGAGAGCTTCTTGGAGTTATTGGTCTTGGGGAAGAGAAACCCTAGGGCAACTGGTTTCGATGGTGAAATGATTCCACCCTAGCTGGTTTTGTGGGGAGGTCACTCAGATCTTCCAGTTGGGTGATTAAGCAATTTTGTGAGTCTCCTACAGAGACAAAATTGAAGAAAATGATTTCTATATAGTTTGTGAGCATTGTTGCAAGGGTTACATTTGTGGACTGAGGTTAGGATGAATATCTTCTATTAGTTGGCTAGGCGATATCCCTTTTGAGCTTATATTTGCATATTCACAAGGCTGTGTTGCTATCCTATGGCTGGACGTGAGTCTTAGACATCCGCACTTATCCTAAACCCTCAACACAGTAGACAACGACTCAAAGCTAAAGGTGTGGTAGTTATATCAATTGTGGTTCCTTTCTTTGGGTCGTGGAGCATAGAAGGAGGTTGTGCTTTCAGAAAATACCCATCGAGCAACCAATAGTAGTCGTGTGAGCTTTGAAGGTGGCCGTTTGGGCATTTATTGGAGTGATGTGAGCTCCTAGGTGAAGCAAACAGTCAAACACCAGCCGTGAGTCTCCATACAAGACTACGAGTGAGTTAGAAGGACATCATGACATGAGATAGGAGCGTTGAGAGAAAGGTTTGGGACCTGTGGCTGTTTTGAACTTCTGGGCAATTTGCAAGCATTATCGAGCTTCAATCTGATTTGGGCATGCATATCCCAGGTCTGAGATTCTTTGTAATTGCACTAAATATCATTGTTGTTCAATCTATTGACATTTAGTTGCAAATCATTTGTTCTTGCGGCTGCATACGAGTCTGTGTAAAAGGTGGAATGAACATATTGTTGTAGCTTAGTAATGAGTCCAAAATATATACAATCTATCCTTGATATGGCTATGTCTGAGAATGTATAAGTCTATGTCTTGTCACTGCATTTATCTTAACATTGCTAGTCTATATGAAGGAAATGAAGTTGTAGAATTGATTATCAGTCCTATACTTGCATTTCATATTGAAACAAAGGGAAATAGGTTCACCACTATGAAATGGCAACAAGGGGGTATGATGCACCTATCTTCCTTAGTTCATTAGGAAAAATAGATCCCCTAGGGCAAGATTGACTTTCAACCCTTAGGTGAGTCAATCTTAATGGAGATCTTACTATTTTCCTTATGACAGAGGACGGGGTAAATCAACCTAAAATGCACTTTTGGGAGAAAAACTAAAAATAGCAAATGAACCCAATTGTGCAATGTAACACTTGAATCGTCAATTTAAAACCTTAATCTAGCAGAATCCACAAAGTTCTGGTAGATCTGAGAAGGTTATGATTTTATGCACCTGTCACAAAAAGCTCTTGTTGAGTGTCCTCCTTGGACAGATTCGCCCTAGGGCGAATGTGTCTTTGTAGGGATTTTCTACTCAACTTTTGGGGTCCTCTGGAAATGGATCTAAGCTTCTATTTTCCCTAGGTTTCACTGTCAGAAAGTTGGAAATAAATTTGGGATTTGAGTTTCTGTATCTTGACGACAATGTTGACAACTTTTAACAACTTTGCAAAATTGCACTTTTGATCAATCTTTAATCCTTCTTCACCTGCAAATCTGCAAACACAAAGAGAGGGGGAAATTGTTTGTTTTTTGGTGAATAGGGGTTTGCCTTGGTCAAACCCCGTTTTGGTAATTAAACCTTGAAATGAAATGAAAAATGAATGGAAGGAATGATCAATGAACACTTGCTTGTTGCAACTCACCAAACCCTTGAATAAAACCCTTAAGAGGACTGAAGTCTAACACATCTCTCCAAGGTCTTGATCTTGCATGAAATGGCTTGATTGGATGTTGATCTTGATGTTTGAATCTTGAAACCTACATCACAATGTTAGCTCCAAAAACATGCATGAATGCAAATAACTTTGACATGATCTTGAACTTGAATGTTGTTGTAGATGACAGATAGATCTGCTCTTCAATGCTCTTGACAATAATATTTGCTCATATGAAAGTTGCCCTCTAGCTAGATGTTTTCAATTGATAAAAAGACTAGGTATTTATAGGTATTTTTCTAATTTTCCAATAATTAAAATTCAAAAGCCAACAATTGCAACTTGAATTTCAATCATAGAAATGCCGCCAAAAACATATTAAAAATTGGGGTCCTAAACTTCTTACCCATTCACCCTTGGGTCCTAGGCCCCAAACCTAGGACACATCAATTTCAAGGCAATTTAATTAATGTTTGCAATTGTTTAATACAAGCTTCCCTTTCGGAAAACGAGATTAATTAGGCTTTTAAATGCATAATTGGGCCAATTAGAGGCTTAATTAAGTCCAATTAAATTAAGGGACCCAAACATAGAGTGAAAATGTAAAGGAGTACATTTTTCGACACTACACATATGTACAACACTTTAGTTTGCCTAATCAGTAATAGCTCAGAATCTGGAAACTTGCTTATATCTGCAAGCAAATAGTATTTCAATTCTCTATCATTCACTTAAACCTCTACAAACATCAGAAAATTGCATGCAATTCATTTGACAAAATGATAATATGTCAACAAGATAATCGTAAAAATATCGTCAACATTAGTGGGGGCTTTTACAATGGTATCAGAGTTGGTCTTCCTGCCAGCCTATGCATTTTGGGGGCTAAGTTGGTTTCAAATTGCATGATTATTTATGAATCCGGAAGATCATGCCTACATAACTTATAGGAGTAGGACGGAAAGAGAAAGAGTGTAATGTCCCCTTCTCGAGCATGATTTTTTCTGTTGACCGTTGGCCTATTCTGGAGACCCGTAGGCTTCTCGGTGGTGAAATTAGGGTTTCTTGGTTGGTGGATTCTTTTGCTCACGGATTGGTGATTGAACTGCGGTTTCCTTTTGGGTTTTTCGTGAGCTTCGCGGTGATGTGTTTTTCTTGGCATTATGAGCACTTTCATGAATTTACTATTTTTAGTAAATTCTATTTCTGGCAGTGGTCCTGTTGGTTTCGGCACAATTGACCTTCTACTTCAGTCTGTTCAGTTGGATTGCTCAACTTTGGCTTTGGGGCACGATTGGAGAGATAAGTTCGAATTATTTTAATAAAGTCATATTCTAATGTTATATTTTGCTGTTGACCCCCCCCTTAGCCTAGTGATTGAACTTAAGTTGTTTTAAAAGGTGGTCTTTATGGGTGGCGCCTCATGTAATTGATTTAATATTTTCTAAAAGGCAAAAACAATGTTTGGAGAAAGGGACGCCTATCTTATTGAAGAGATTATTCTCAAATTAAAAGTCAAATTGACCTTGGAAAGGGGAACGCCATCTTTGGAGGGAAAAGGAGTTATTTCAAATTTGAAAAGCAGGGTTTCTAGAAGCTTCTGGAAAATCCTCACAAGTTTATAAAAGGAGGTCTTGGTCTTCATTTGCATCATCTGATATCTTGAGTAATGTAATGTTGCCGAAATGGTGTTGGACTGCTTCAAGGAATGAATGCCTCCTAGCTTGGCTCAACTTCGTGCTTGTGAGATAGCACCTAATGGAGAGGTTTGCTTGTGTGAATGAATTTTGTAGTGAGGATTGCTTTGTTGTTGAGACAATGCTTTGTAGTTCATTTCTGCTCTTTACATCAATTTCTGGAGTTGTTGTTTTCTGTGTAGCTGGGAGTTATTTTTATTCATATATCAAAAACAAAAAAAGTTCTTGTTCTGGGTATTAATCCATTGGATTCCTTTGCTAGGGGCGACCAAGTTTGGTAAGTTGCAGATTTTTTCATTGAGTGCTGAATTTTTCTAGAAGAAAGTCGCCCTTCTTAGAGGGCCGTACATTTCTGTACTTGCCTTGAATTCCGTGCAAATAAAATAAAGATCTTTTGGGTCTGTTTTTTGGTTTAGTATTGGGCGCCATCATCTTAGAGTTGCTTTGCACTTTATCTCATGAGTTTTGGGTGGGTATTGAGTGAGATATGAGCATTTCATTGAGGAATGAGAGGGCTGGTCTGATATTCATGTTGCTGGTCTGTCATATCAGACTTGGGAAAATTGTGTATGAGTGAAGGGTGGGTGTTAGAACTTCACATTTGATCTAGTGGATGACATCCTTACTATTGCGGCTCTTTGTGGATCTCTAATTCTTGATCTTGCAGGCATTCTTCAACATATTTGTAAGCTGCACAGTAGTACTGTCAGCATCTCTTCTTTAATCTTGTTTTCATGCTTGTAATTGCCCACTGAATAAGTGGAAGAGGCTGGCTTGCCGCCTGTTATTTGAATTGCATTGTAATATCTTAGGTCTCCGCCATATGGTCGCCTCATCTCCATCCTGGATTGAGTAGCACATACTTGGTGTTGAGTTGCTTTCAGTATTGTAATAGATAGGGATCCTCTGACCATATGCTTGCCGTCATCTAGCGCATTCTTGGTTAGAGTTCTTTGTATCAACATTTCTTTAAGATCCTCTGACCAATGCTCACACCTTGCCCACATTGGGATCCTGGTGTACATTCTGGTTAGAGTTGCTTTCAGCATCGTTTTGGTTTAGAGCTAACCTTAACGGGTGCGTGTTGATTGTAACTTGCAATTGAAAATCAAAAAAAATTTGGCTCAGTATATTTCAAAGAGCAGTTAGTAGATTTGATTCAAAGTCAGAGGAAGAAGAGAACATGGGGGATAGGCTTGAACATCTTCAAGGTAGCACGCTACAAATCCTCAATGACCTTGCAAAGGGTCAACAACAGGTAAACCAACTCCTCACTCAGTTGATGGCTGATTGTAATAATGTTGGTAATAACGGTACAAGAGGTACTAATGGGCATAATAATGACAATGGGAACAATGGTGAAGGGAGTAATACTCATATTCCTGCTCAAAGTGTAAAGAGCCAACCCAATTTTTTCAATTTTTGAATGAACACACCAGCACAAGAAGCACCCGTTATGGTTAGCTCAAACCAAACTAGCAATTGGAAAGTAACTCTTTGCCAAGAATGTGCACTCAAACTCGAGATGAGAATGATGATGTCATATGGCAAGAGGGTCGTCAGTAGCAACTGGAAAGAATTACAATGCTGAAAGTAAGCTCAACGCCAAGAATGTGTTCTCCAACCCAAGGTGGGAATGGCGCTACCATATGGCGGAGGTACTAAGAAAAGAAATACAATGCTGGAGAGTAAACTCAACACCAAGCATGTGCACTCCAAACCCAAGGTGGTAATGGCGCTATCATATGGTGGAGAATCTATTAAAACAATGCAGAGCTGAAAGTAACTCAATCATTAAGCATGTGCACTCCAAGCCCAAGATGAGCAAGGCGCTATCATATGATGAATGAGGATCTAATGCAAGTACAATGAAGACTGAGCGAGGACCAGTCTCTTCCACACCCGTGGGAATTATATATGAACTTAACAAAGAAAGAAGTAACTAACAGTACTACTGTTCAGCTTTACAATGAAATAGAAATGCCTGCCAAGAACATAGAATTAGAGTATATAAAAGCTGCAATGATTTATAATGTCTCTCCAATGCTCAACCAAACCCCAAGGACTCAAACCCAACTCCTAAGACAAAATCTTACAATCTAATATGATTGAACAATGACTAAAAATGCATAACCAGCAACACTGTAACTCACTAAAATGCTCATAACTCTCTCTAGACTTGTCCAAATGACATGAAATCTGATGCAAATGAACACTATGAAGATGGCGACCAGATTCTAATTAGAAAATGACTCTAAAAACTTGTAGTTTTTATTTTTAATTGCCAGGCAGAACAGAATGGTTCGGCCTCAAGAGGGGCGATTTTCACTGGATAAAATCAGAATCTTCATTGAAAAATCTGCAAATTGGCACAAATGGTCACTCCTAGCAAAGAAATAGATTGGTGAAATGCCCAGAACAATTTTGTTTTTATTTCATGAAATATGAGCAAAAACTACAATCAGCTATGCTAAACCAGCAACTCCAAAATGTGACTGAAATGCAAGAACTCTACTACAATATGCAAGAAACTCAACTACAATGTGCAATAAACTCAACTACATCTAATATCTCAACTAGTTGTTATCTTTCAAGCAAGAAGTCGAGCCCAAGCTAGGAGGTATGCATTCCTCGAAGCAATCTCTCACCATTCCGGCAACATAACGTTGTAAAATTCATGGATGCTCAAATGAAGAACCAAGGCCTCCTTTTATAACTTTGTGTGGAGTCTCTAGCAAATTCTAGAAAGTACGTTCAAAATCCAATAGGCATTTTTTAATTTTAATTTTTGACTTAATCTTCTCTCAAAGTGGCATACCTCTTCTTGGCTGAATAAATCACTTTTTAAATAAAATATTTTCTCTCCTTGAGATGGCGTCCAATTTTCCTCAAGAGTAATTTGACTTTTGAAATAATCAAAATAATTCCTCATGGAATAGCCACCCTCAAAAGTCCCCTTTTTTAAAACAACTTTAAGTTGTAACACTAGGCCAAGGGGTCATAAGATAAAAATAAAACATTATTAATTTAAAATAACTTATTTCTCCAAAATGTGCACCATGAAGCCAAAATCAATATTACCAACTGAACTGCCAAAAGAGGAAGGCTTGTTGAGCTGATGCTGACTAGACCACTGCTAAAAATAGAATTTACTAAAAATAGTAAATTCAGAAAGTTGCTCAGATCGGAATGCATGCGACACCATTGCGAAGCTCTCCGAAAACCCAGAAAGAATCCACAAACCAAAATCCACAGTTCCAAGTGCAACCACTGAAATGTGCAGAAACAACCTCCTAGAAGATGGGAAACCCTAATTTCAGCTTCTGCTTAGCCTATGAGTTTCCGAAAATAGGCTAAATCCAAAAGAAGAGCGTAGGGATAAATTGGGGATATTACAATCCGCCCTTCCCTAAATCGCTTGTCCTCAAGCAATGCCACCACAACTTTAGGAAATCTCAAACTGATCCAAACCAAACCAAGTACAATCCCAGGGTCCCATACCCGTTTGAAGGAGGACCCACCATGTTGATGTTGCACTACTCTGATCACAATAGTGAAACCATAGTGCCCAAAACGCTCTGAGTCATCAAAATCAACAATGCCACTGTCTATCACAAACCTGGGCATCGGAAAAGATAGTCTACTCAACTCAAAACTGTAATCCTCAGCATATCTCCCCAAGGTATGTAACACAGCCACGACTACAAATGTGACCTCTCCAAATCTTCTTGCAAAGAGGAAAGCAATCCTTTGCAAGAGCTCATCAAACTCAAACTCATGACTCCACATGAATCTACTATGCCTCCCCTGAATTATTCTGATGCAACCATGAAGATTTTTGAAAACTCTTATAGTTCCCACTCCAAGAGCCTCAGAATGGTGAACCAAACCATGTGAAAGTTCGCTGTCCTGAACCAACACTGAGAGTAAACTGTCAAAGTTTACATCACAAACCTTCATAAGATGAATTTGGAGAGTAGGAAAGGTGTGAAGGAACAAATAATTGCTGCTGATCAAGGCTGGGATCAGCATAGTGCAATCTGATTCTAGAGTCCTACACAAAGAAAAACAGTAGCACCAATCAAATTCCCAAGTGTGAGCATGTGAGATGAGCATCGAGTTGCAAGGTGACACCTCCAAAGTGGCAGGAAAACAAACTAGAGCAATGTCCAACTGAAAACTACCACCTCTTTGGCAAGAAGTGATGAAGCAACTCTCCTGAATGAGAGTAACTCCCCATGTAAGGTGGCTGGTTTGCCTCCAACCAGCAAACTCATGTCTCAAAATCTACCTTTGTCTTAGCCGATAATCACTCCCAAGAGAAACCATCCATTCATCTCTCCAACCCATACTCAAAATTTCTCTCCAATCTATTGGTTGATGAACAAATGGGGCCATCAAAAGGCTGGTAAAGAAGGAGACAGCACCAAAAAATCTGATAATTTGATCCTTATCCCACCAAAAGTCCTTACCATATGTAATAAGCTCCATTAAGCCAAATTGAGGATTCCAAGCATAGATACCCAACTGAAAATGATTTTCAACATGCTGGAAAGAAAACTCAACACATCCCCAAGTGCTAGTAAGGATCAAGTGCATACTGAAGAGATTGATGCCTCCTCTAGTGAACCCTTGAAGCCTATCCATGAAAGTTTCAACAACATTGGAGCATGAAATATTAGATGACCTCAAATCCAACTCCAAAAATAGACTAATAAGTGCCAAAGCATCATTCAACCAAAGGAATGGGTTGACAAGCATGCAAACACCAAGTTCTGGTCCATCTTTCTTCCCTACTTCATGAGTAACAAGACTGAAATTTTTACTCCTTGCTGCTGTAATGAAGTTGCCAGCAGCTACCAAGTCTTGCTTTGTTAACACCTTGGTGTCAAAGATGTTGAAATCTCCTCAAATCAACACTTCCCGTGTAGAGACTTCATCCTCAAACCCACTTATGCATTCATTATCAAAAGGGCCTTGGAAGATTACTAATCACAAAATGTGGCACCTCCTCATGTAATGATATCAAAGCATCCATAGACTGGGGTTTATACTCGACCTCATACTTGGTCACTTCACCATATGACTCATTTCTCAAGTCAAAGAGAGGATTGACAAAAGTTGCTTCTACTCCTACTTGAAAGAGAGGATTGTCAAAGACTTGGAAGTCATCCCTTTCACCTTGCTGATCCAAATCTGTACATGCAACCTCTGATTTTCTTGTGAAACCTTCAAGATCAAACTCCTCTCGAAGACTATCAAGCTCGCCAATTACTTGCTTGATTTCTTCAACTTTTTGCTCATTCTCTTGCTCCCTGAAAAGTTTGAAATCAGCAAACTGGTCTTCAACCTCTAGTAGAGCCAACTGAGTTTCTTTCAACTTGTCATTTGTTGATTTAAGCTCCAGAGTGAGCTCCTCAACCAAACTCTCCTTTTCTTGGAAAGCACCAATGGTCTTCTTAGCAATTTCGAAGGCACAATCACGATCTTCAATCAAGTGTAAGTACTCTGATTTCAATGTCTCCAAGGAGTCTTTGACATGTTGCAAATTAGGGAGAGTAACTTCATCCTTAACCCCTTTTAGTCTCTCATCAAATTGAACCTTCCAGTAGAGATCTTCAACTAAGCTATGTGTGTGATCAAACATGGATAGAGCTTGCACTTCCTTGTCAATGGACACCTTGAATTGACCTTCCCACTCATAAGAATGCGAAAATGGTGAACTGCTGATAGGCTGCAACTGAAAATCTGAACCTTGTTCCTTGTCTTTGCTGCCCTCATTGCTGCTCCAACATTCTTGTACTTCACTATTGACTAGTGGAGAATGCTCATTGTCATAAAAAACATCATACTCCACAAATTCTTCAACCCAATGCTTGCAATCAGCTTCATGCATTGAAAAATCTGATTTGTGTTTAGTAACACCTTCAAACTCTACATCTTCAAGAGCCATATGGCCCTCTAGCTTTGCTTCCACCTCACTGTCACTTTGATCATACTTAAAGGCAGCCCCAAACTCAAGCATATTGTCACCATTGTTTTCCGATATAGAGTCCTCATCAAATTCCAATTCATCATCAAGATCAAAGGGAAATTCATCCCACACCGGTTCCTTGTCTTTGCTAAGTGCCTTCACACCTAGATCCCAAATGCAAAAGGGTTGATTGTAATGATCAACAAGAAGATGCATCTCATGTTTCTCTTGAAGTGTTGACTCTTTGAATAAGTCAGCTCCCAAATCACTTAAGCTGATATCTTCAAAAACAATTCTTTCTTTTGGTTTGGTTTGTTGATCAAACCCAAGAGCAACAGTGTCACCACCGGAATGAAGTGAAGTATCTTCAATGCTAGTTGTTTTGTAAACTTCACCAACATTATCTTCTATGAATCCATCATGAGTAAGTATGTCGCTGATTTCTTCATGTGGAACTTCTTGGGAAGTTGGGACAGCAATAAGAGGAAAATCCTTCATCACCAAATCTTCAACATGACCTTGCATGAGCTCTTTGGAATCATTTCCAACATCATGACCACTAATCTTTTCTTCATCACACTCTAACTTCTTCAAAAGTGGCTTCAATTTCTCCTCACATTGATTAAACAATTCCTTGATCAGCATAGCAGCCATAGGAGAAGCCTTTTCTTCATGTTCATAGGTGTCCAAGAGAAGAGATTGGACATTTGGTGGAATTTCATCAGCCTTTTTAATGGTGAGAACAAGAATATTTTTTATAGCTGCAATAACATCCTCTTCTTGTTCGCTCCAAGTGGATATGAAGAGGTAATGAAACAAGTGATAAATCTGATCATGCATTTCCAAGTCTAATTGCAAGTTACTTATCCTGAGATCTGAAAATGTCTTCAAGATAGCAACCTTTATGGGAAATTGATTGCTACCAGTTTCATCAAGATCTTGAAAACTTTTTACAATCTTGTGAAGAGTCTTCTTCATAATTTCATCTTCATAAGGCATCAAAGGTGCTACTATCCTCATAACTTCACTAAAGCATGAAGTAACCAGCAAACTGATTTCCTCATCTGAGTGCCTCAGCCAATATGGCTGATTCAAAGAGGCCACTGCAGGTGCTAATGCCAATTGCATCAACTCTGAAGGTGATTGCTTCACCTGTCTCAAACATTGATCCAACAAATGAAGATTGTTCTCTTCATCTTCCCTTGACTAAAATTCTTTTCCAAGTCTTTTTCCAACCTCATCAAGTGGCTCTGCTAGGTTCATCGCTTCAACAGGAGCCATAATCAAGTCTGACTTCTTGCAGTTCCTGAACAAAAATTGCAACATCTTCGAAACTTTTGAAAACTGATACTGAACTCAATTTTGACCTCTAGTGTAGAATCTGATTTCTTTGACACTCATCTATCAACTGAACACTGATGGTCACAAGATGGTAGGATCTTGGCTCTAATACCACTATAAAGAGCCAACCCAATTTTTTCAATTTTTGAATGCACACACTAGCACAAGAAGCGCCCGTTATGGTTAGCTCAAACCAAACCAGCTATTGGAAAGTAACTCTTTGCCAAGAAGGCGCACTCAATCTCGAGATGAGAATAATGCTGTCATATGGCAAGAGGGTTGTCAGTAGCAACTGGTAAAAATTACAATGCTGAAAGTAAGCTCAACGCCAAGAATGTGTTCTCCAACCCAAGGTGGGAATGGCGCTACCATATGGCGGAGGTACTAAGAAAAGAAATACAATGCTGGAAAGTAAACTCGACACCAAGCATGTGCACTCCAAACCCAAGGTGGGAATGGCGCTATCATATGGTGGAGAATCTATTAAAACAATGCAGAGCTGAAAGTAACTCAATCGTCAAGCATGTGCACTCCAAGCCCGAGATGAGCAAGGCACTATCATATGATGAATGAGGATCTAATACAAGTACAATGAAGACTGAGCGAGGGCCAGTCTCTTCCACACCCGTGGGAATTATATATAAACTTAGCAAAGAAAGAAGTAGCCGACAGTACTACTGTTCAACTTTACAATGAAATAGAAATGCCTGCCAAGAACATAGAATTAGAGTATATAAAAGCTGCAATGATTTATAATGTCTCTCCAATGCTCAACCAAACCCCAAGGACTCAAACCCAACTCCTAAGACAAAATCTTACAATCTGATATGACTGAACAATGACTAAAAATGCATAACCAGCAACACTGTAACTCACTAAAATGCTCATAATTCTCTCTAAACTTGTCCAAATGACATGAAATCTAATGCAAATGAACACTATGAAGATGGCGACCAGATTCTAATCAGAAAATGACTCTAAAAACTTGTAGTTTTTATTTTTATTTGCCAGGTAGAACAAAATGGTTCGGCCTCAAGAGGGGCGATTTTCACTAGATAAAATCAGAATCTTCATTGAAAAATCTGCAAACTGGCACAAATGGTCGCTCCTAGCAAAGAAATAGATTGGTGAAATGCCCAGAACAATTTTGTTTTTATTTCATGAAATATGAGCAAAAACTACAATCAGCTATGCTAAACCAGCAACTCCAAAATGTGACTGAAATGCAAGAACTCTACTACAATATGCAAGAAACTCAACTACAATGTGCAATAAACTCAACGACAACTAATATCTCGACTAGTTGCTATCTTTCAAGCAAGAAGTCGAGCCCAAGCTAGGAGGTATGCATTCCTCGAAGCAATCTCTCACCATTCCGGTAGCATAACGTTGTAAAATTCATGAATGCTCAAATGAAGAACCAAGGCCTCCTTTTATAACTTTGTGTGGAGTCTCTAGCAAATTCTAGAAAGTGCGTTCAAAATCCAATAGGCATTTTTAATTTTAATTTTTGACTAAATCTTCTCTCAAAGTGGCGTACCTCTTCTTGGCTGAATAAATCACTTTTTAAATAAAATATTTTCTCTCCTTGAGATGGCATCCAATTTTCCTCAAGAGTAATTTGACTTTTGGAATAATCAAAATAATTCCTCATGGAATAGCCACCCTCAAAAGTCCCCTTTTTTAAAACAACTTTTATTTGTAACACTAGGCCAAGGGGTCATAAGATAAAAATAAAACATTATTCATTTAAAATAACTTATTTCTCCAAAATGTGCACCATGAAGCCAAAATCAATATTACCAACTAAACTGCCAAAAGAGGAAGGCTTGCTAAGCTGATGCTGACTAGACCACTGCTAAAAATAGAATTTACTAAAAATAGTAAATTCAGAAAGTTGCTCAGATCGGAATGCATGCAACACCATTGCGAAGCTCTCTGAAAACCCAGAAAGAATCCGCAAACCAAAATCCACAGTTCCAAGTGCAACCACTAAAATGTGCAGAAACAACCTCCTAGAAGATGGGAAACCCTAATTTCAGCTCCTGCTTAGCCTACGAGTTTCCGGAAATAGGCTAAATCCAAAAGAAGAGCGTAGGGATAAATTGGGGACATTACACAAAGCCACACTAGGGCAGCGAGTAGAATGACTCCTAGACCCCTTATACCTCAATTTTTAGGAAGTCAACCAGCTGATAATCAAGGACAACAAGCAGAGGGTGAAAGATTCATAGATTACTTGAGGGAGTAGCAGTCTCTTGGTGACGAATTTCATGCAGCTATGACCTTACAAAAATTTTCTTCTATAAATAAAGATATAGGCCAAGGGATCACAATAGGGGCCCTCTGAATCACGATTTGCAATGTAAGGTTGGCAAATTATCTATACCTTCATTTGATGGTTCAAGTAAATGCACAGCTAGATCATGGGTTCAGAAGTTGGTTACTTATTTTGAATTCAACCCTATGTTGGAGTCTGAAGCTATCATGTATGCCACATTACATTCGGAGGGTGAGGCCCATGAGTGGTGGTACCATGGGTTAGTTACCTTGGGGCACGTTAGTATTACATCTTATTTTGACTTCACTCAGAAGCTGATGGATAGGTTTGACCAGAAGGATCCTGAATTGCACTTCAAGGAGTTAGCGTAGCTCAAGCAAAGTGGTACTGTGGATGAAATATTTTTGAGATCTAGAAACTCTGGGTTATGGTATCAAATGTGTTAGAGCACAGATTGATTATACTTTTCATTCAAGGTCTATTTGAGCCACTATGTGTTTAGATTAAGGCTTTCAAACCAGAGTCACTTCAGGATGCCATCATACGGGCACGTGACATGGAGCATTCAGTGCCTAAGAGTAAGTTTCCACATGGGCCAAGGGGGTACTTGTCGCTGCTTCAATGGGTGTTGCCCTTGGGTCTAGAAGAGTTGGCCACTAGGACACCCACTGCAGCTTCACTTACCCTACGAGGATTGACGAGGGAGTACAGCGAGAGGGTATCTTCTAGATACGCCACCCAAGAGGGGACAAGATGAGCCCACATGGGCCAAGTGGGTACTTTCCGTTGTCTCAAGGGGTGCTGCCCTTGGGTCTAGAAGAGTTGGCTACCAGGACACTCGCTGCAACTTCACTTACCCTACCATGTTGTCATGAGTTTACTAATACTTGAAATATGATTAATTGCTAATTATTGATATTGTGATAAATGATTATAATTTGTTACTTAGAAAGATTATGGTGATGATTTCTAACCTATGTGCAGGGTTCAACCTTCAAAAGAAAGGTACCCTCTAAACTCATTGTTTATTTAAGCAAGAAAATTAGGGCAAATTTAGGCATTCCCAATTAGGGACATTACAGTGGTATCAGAGCATCTTTCCTGCCATCCTGTGTAGACTTTATGTATTATGTGTACTCATGGGTTTGTCTATCAAGTTACTTGAGCTAGTTGCCTACTTGCTTGAGCTAGTTGCTTGCATTGCATGCTTGAGCTACTTGCTTGTCTACTTGAGCTACTTGCCTGTGTGCTTGAGCTAGTTGCTTCCTTGCTTGAGCTACTTGTTTGCCTACTTGAGCTACTTGCCTGTGTGTTTGAGCTAGTTGCTTGCTTGCTTGCTTGAGCTACTTGCTTGCCTGCTTGAGCTGGTTGCCTACTTGCTTGAGCTGGTTGTTTGTGTGCTTGAGCTACTTGTTTGTCTACTAGAGCTGATTACCTACTTGCTTGAGATGGTTTACTTGAGCTACTTGCTTGCGTGCTTGAGCTACTAGCCTGTGTGCTTGAGCTGGCTGCTTGCTTGCTTGAGCTACTTGTTTACATGGTTGAGCTACTTGGTGATTTATGTATTCAAGTGTATACTTTGTGACTTATGTGTATTCATGTGCCTACTTCATGTTGGATGTGTCTTCAGACAAGATTACTCCATGTGTGTTTATAACTACTTTATGCTTAAGATTTACGAAAATTGTTGAAACTTTGTTTATCAAAATGCTTCTTGAGTTGAAGAAGTGTAACTACTGAAATGAAAAGATGTTTGGAGTTTTGATTGCTCAAAGGACAAGCAATCTTGGGTGGGGTGGACTGTCATGTCACCGAAATAGAACACCAAAATATTAAAATAACTAAACATTGAAATACCAATAAATAGATAAAATAAATAAATGACAAAAATATATATTAAAAATGTAAATACACATATTAATAATTTAACATTATTATTATCAATATTATATTCATAATCATTATAATATAATATTACAAATATTAAAATATATAAATAAATATATATAAGTAAATGCAATTATCAAAACAAAATAAAATATGTAATTATTATCTGATAATTACTATATGATAAATAAATGAATAACAAAGCATTAGAAAAATACCCTTAAGGCAGCGATTCCTAACCAAACCATATGCAACGATAGTATGTTAAGGAGGACATTAATTTATTAAGATAAATAAAGCTGACTTATGAGGAATCGTGGATTTTGGAATAGATGACTCCCTTTGGCATTGGATGAGGCATATAAAGAGAATAGTAGAAGTTAAAAGAGGGAGGAGGAACAGAAATAGGGGTGATATAAAAGTAAAGAACAAGTATTATATGGATCATCGTTGGCTGAAAGAAAGGGTAAGTCTACAGATCGAGCAAGATAATAATAACCTGCAGATCGATACATCACAGCTGGGTATTGATTACTCACGGTAAAGACCATCAAGTGATAGATAGAATAGGAATGATATTTGATGCACTATATTAGGATATTGCTGTTATTGCTGTAGATAATGTTGATATCTGATGCATCGTATTGTCTAGGATATTGCTATTCTCATATTATTGTTGCGGTTAATACTAACATATGAGGCATCGTATTATTTAAGATAGTATTACTATCAGTACTGTTGGTCATATTAATATCTGATGCATCATGTTATTTATGATATTATTATTATTATCATTTATTATGATTATGCTGATAGTGTTATCTGATGTATTATATCATATATGGTATCAATATTATTTGTTATTATTGTTGCTAGTATACTTATCTACTTCACTCATGAATAGTAATCTATAATATTTTATTGAGATTATTTATTGATGTTTAGGGATGATATTCTTATGTTCTTATTGGTGTCAAGTACTCATTTACATTATTTCGTGAGAATGAATCATATGTGGTATTATTAGTCTTTATTAGATTGCTGATATATCCATCGAAGAATGACATCATTTTGTATATGCCTTAACCATGGGGGGAAAAAGGGGAATTGCCAAGAGGGTAGATCAAGGCGTCCTCTTCTAGATACGCCACCCAAATGAGGGGACAAGATGAGTCCCATGGGCCAAAGGGCTACTGTTGTTGCCTCAACGGGTATTGCCTTTGGGTCTAGGGGAATTGAGCCGCCAAGACACTTTCTTGCAACTCCTAATCACCCCTCATGGTTTAACGATGTTTTAATACATATCCACACTAGGAATAAGGGAAGGAAGCTTGCCGAGGGAGTACAGTGAGAGGGCACCTTCTAGATACGCCACCCAGGTGGGAACAAGATGAGCCCACATGGGCCAAGGGGATACTTGTCGTTGCCTTAACGAGTGCTGCCCTTGGGTCTAGAAGAGTTGGCTACCAAGACACCCACTGCAACTTCACTTGCCCTACGAGGATTGCCAAGGGAGTACAGCGAGAGGGCATCTTCTAGATACGCCATTCAGGGGAGGACAAGATGAGCCCACATGGGCAAAGGGGTTACTTGTCGTTGCCTCAAAGGATGCTGCCCATGGGTCTAGAAGAGTTGGCTACTAGGACACACATTGCAACTTCACTTACCCTACGAGGATTGCCGAGGGAGTACAGCGAGAGGGCATCTTCTAGATACGCCACCCGGGAGGGGACAAGATGAGCCCGCATGGGCCAAGGGGATACTTGTTGTTGTCTCAATGGGTGTTGCCCTTGGATCTAGAAGAGTTGGCTACCAGGACACCCGCTGCAACTTCACTTACCCTACCATGTTGTCATGAGTTTACTAATACTTGAAATATGATTAATTGCTAATTATTGATATTGTGATAGCTGATTATAATCTATTACTTAGAAAGATTATGGTGATGATTTCTAACCTATGTGCAGGGTTCAACCTTCAAAAGAAAGGTACTCTCTAAACTCATTGTTTATTTAAGCAAGAAAATTAGGGCAAATTTAGGCATTCCAAATTAGGGACATTACAGTGGTATCAGAGCATCTTTCTTGCCATCCTGTGTAGACTTTATGTATTATGTGTACTCATGGGTTTGTCTATCAAGTTACTTCAGCTAGTTGCTTGCATTGCATGCTTGAGCTACCTGCTTGTCTACTTGAGCTACTTGCTTCTGTGCTTGAGCTAGTTGCTTGCTTGCTTGAGCTACTTGTTTGCCTGCTTGAGCTACTTGCCTATGTGTTTGAGCTAGTTCTTGCTTGCTTGAGCTACTTGCATGCCTACTTGAGCTATTTGCTTGCTTGCTTGAGCTACTTGCCTACTTGCTTGAGCTGGTTGCTTGTGTGTTTGAACTACTTGCCTGTCTACTTGAACTAGTTGCCTACTTGCTTGAGCTGGTTGCTTGTGTGCTTGAGCTACTGGTTTTTCTACTTGAGCTGATTACCTACTTGCTTGAGATGGTTTACTTGAGCTACTTGCTTGCGTGCTTGAGCTACTAGCCTGTGTGCTCAAGCTGGTTGCTTGCTTACTTGAGCTACTTGTTTACTTGGTTGAGCTACTCGGTGATTTATGTATTCAAGTGTATACTTTGTGACTTATCTGTATTCATGTGTCTGCTTCATGTTGGATGTGTCTTCAAACAAGATTACTCCATGTGTGTTTATAACTACTTTATGCTTAAGAATTACGAAAATTGTTGAAACTTTGTTTGTCAAAATGCTTCTTGAGTTGAGGAGGTGTAACTATTGAAATGAAAAGATGTTTCGAGTTTTGATTGCTCAAGGACAAGCAATCTTGGGTGGGGTGGACTATCATGTCGCCGAAATAGAACACCAATATATTAAAATAACTAAACATTGAAATACCAATAGATAGATAAAATAAATAAATGACAAAAATACATATTAAAAATGTAAATACACATATTAATAATTTAACATTATTATTATCAATATTATATTCATAATCATTATAATATAATATTACAAATATTAAAATATATAAACTAATATAAATAAATATATATAAGTAAATGCAATTATCAAAACTGGATAAAATATGTAATTATTATCTGATTATTACTATATGATAAATAAATGAATAACACAGCATTAGAAAAATACCCTTAAGGCAGCGATTCCTAACCAAACCAAAAGCAGCGATAGTATGTTAAGGAGGACATTAATTTATTAAGATAAATAAAGCTGACTTATGAGGAATCGTGGCTTTTGGAAGAGATGCCTCCCTTTGGCATTGGATGAGGCATATAAAAGAGAATAGTAGAAGTTAAAAGAGGGAGGAGGAACAGAAATAGGGGTGATATAAAAATAAAGAACAAGTATTATATAGATCATCGCTGGCTGAAAGAAAGGGGAAGTCTACAGATCGAGCAAGATAATAATAACCTGCAGATCGATACATCACAGCTGGGTATTGATTACTCACGGTAAAGACCATCAGGTGATACATAGAATAGGAATGATATTTGATGCACTATATTAAGATATTGCTGTTATTGATGTAGATAATGTTGATATCTGATGCATCATATTGTCTAGGATATTGCTATTCTCATATTATTGTTGTAGTTAATACTAACATATGAGGCATCGTATTATTTAGGATAGTATTACTATCATTAATGTTGGTCATATTAATATCTGATGCATCATGTTATTTATGATATTATTATTATTATCATTTATTATGATTATGCTGATAGTGTTATCTGATGTATTATATCATATATGGTATCACTATTATTTGTTATTATTGTTGCTAGTATACTTGTCTACTTCACTCATTAATAGTAATCTATAATATTTTATTGAGATTATTTATTGATGTTTAGGGATGATATTCTTATGTTCTTATTGGTGTCAAGTACTCATTTACGTTATTTCGTGAGAATTAATCATATGTGGTATAATTAGTCTTTATTAGATTGCTGATATATCTATCGAAGAATGACATCATTTTGTATATGCTTTAACCATGGGGGGAAAGAGGGAAATTGCCAAGAGGGTAGATCAAGGGGGCCTCTTCTAGATACGCCACCCAAATTAGGGGACGAGATGAGTCCCATGGGCCAAAGGGGTACTGCCGTTGCCTCAATAGGTATTGCCTTTGGGTCTAGGGGAGTTGAGCCGCCAAGACACTTTCTTCCAACTCCTAATCACCCCTCATGGTGTAATGATGCTTTAATACATATCCACACCAAGGATAAGGGAAGGAAGCCTGCCAAGGGAGTACAGTGAGAGGGCACCTTCTAGATACACCACCTAGGAGGGGACAAGATGAGCCCACATGGGCCAAGGGGGTACTTGTCTTTGCCTCAACAGGTGCTGCCCTTGGGTCTAGAAGAGATGGCTACTAGGACACCCGTTGCAACTTCACTTACCCTACGAGGATTGCTGAGGGAGTACAGCGAGAGGGCATATTCTAGATACGCCACTCAGGGGGGGACAAGATGAGCCCACATGGGCCAAGGGGGTACTTGTCGTTGCCTCAGTGGGTGCTGCCCTTGGGTCTAGAAGAGTTGGCTACCAGGACACCCGCTGCAACTTCACTTACCCTACGAGGATTGCCGAGGGAGTACAACGAGAGGGCATCTTCTAGATACGCCACCTGGGAGGGGACAAGATGAGCCTACATGGGCCAAGGGGGTACTTGCCGTTGTCTCAACAAGTGCTGCCCTTGGGTCTAGAAGAGTTGGCTACCAGGATACCCGCTGCAACTTCACTTACCCTACCATGTTGTCATGAGTTTACGAATACTTGAAATATGATTAATTGCTAATTATTGATATTGTGATAGATGATTATAATCTGTTACTTAGAAAGATTATGGTGATGATTTCTAACCTATATGCAGGGTTCAACCTTCAAAAGAAAGGTACTCTCTGAACTCATTGTTTATTTAAGCAAGAAAATTAGGGAAAATTCAGGCATTCGCAATTAGGGACACTACAATACACAATGTATTTAAATGACTTGACGGTTGCCAAGAACACAACTGTCAACCAACTGATGCTTATAACTACCCACAACTGACAACCCATTAATACAACAATTAATACATAGTCAAATAACTAATATTATCGAAGCATAATAATAGACATCATACAACGACTACATCATCCCCCCAGAAGAAAAAGTCGTCTTCCAGACAACAAGTAAACATCAAGTAACATTAGGGAAGACGTGCCAAACTGATGATGATATTGTTGATAAGGACCGGTAACCCAACTTGGAAGTGTACATTGCAATTCAAATGAGTGCAATGGGTTTTGGAGGGAACGGCCCTAGTAGGGTCAAGAGGCAATGCGCCTTGCGGGGGTTTGGGGGCAACGCCCCTAGTAGGGGTTTGAGGTTAGCGCCCCCAGTAGGGTCGAGGGGCACCACCCCCTATGGAGTTGAGGGGCAGAGCCCCTGCCGCCAAGCCTAATTTAAGACCTTCAAAACCACACAGAACTCCATGACGCACGTCATTTTCATGATTTTTTGAGAGGCAAAAAAACAATACTAATGAAGCCAAAAATTAGAGGTTTTGGAGTGTTTAACTGACATATAATGGTGTCTAAGGAAGGAATTTGTCGTATGATGAAATAATTTGCAAACTGTACAGGGGAGAATAAGTTCAATCGAAGCCATACAAAGCAGAATAGGCACCGTATGATGGACAATGTACCCCGTATGTTGAAATTTTAAACTGGTCGTACGATGACTACAACTTGCCATATAGTGATTGTTCTTTGTTGTTGTACTCTCCAAGTGAATGGCGGTCGTACAAAATTTCTTAGTACAGTAGTAGGAATTAGAGGTTGTATGAGATCTTGTCGTACAGTATGAAAACTCTGGCTTCATCATATGTCCAAGGTTCGGACCATGGATTCTTATGTTCATCGTGGCTTGTGAAGTGGTGTTTGTTGTACTACGCCATGTTGTAGGATGCACCGTACAACAATTGTTGTATGAGGCTGTACTGCTATCCCCTGCACAGACAGTAACTGTTCCAAGGTTTTGCTAGGCCATAGTTAGTATGGAGGACTGATCATATGGTTGAATTCGCTCCCTTATCTAGAGACCTTATGGTATTAATGGTTTGAGTATTGATTCTTGCTGCTATTTGTACCTACTGATCCAACCTTGGTCATATGTTATAGAGGGGTCATACTAAATTGGCTTTCTTTCGTGCGATGATGGTTTTTTCCTTGCACAGTACATTCCAATTTATACCTCATATGGTGGTGAGGATGTTTGTGCGTCATCTTGTCTTCTTCCTTTTCGTATGTGTTGGGTAAGCCATAGTCGTACCGTATGGATGTTGTTCTTCTATATGCTAGTTTTTTTCATGTTCTTGCTTGACCGTATGATGTCCTTTCGTTTATTGCTTCTTCGTACGGTGCTCCCCTTTTCATTGTTCTTGCTAGATTGTACACTGATCTGTTGTACTACACTGCGCCGAACTTGGTGGTTTGACCATACGATTTGTGATTCTTATGTCGTACAGTGACCTTAGACCCTTCCTACCACCCACGAATCTCTTTTCTTTTGTTTTTTCATGGCAATATTTTAATACTTTTTAATATGTTCACTTTAATTTTTCGCCTTTGAGGTTTTTTTTTGCTTTTTTCTGTAAACTTTCTTTGAAGTTGATTTGTCTTTACCAGTATTTGTGCATTCCAAGTCAATTATTTTGCTTTTCATACTCTAAGACGTATTGTCTATTATTTTGTATTCTTCTACAAAGTTGGATACATTTGTTGCACTTGTCGTCTTTTGCCAACCATGGGTTGCATCCCGCGTATATAAACTATCCAACTTTCCAAAATCATTTTTCATCAGTTGCTTTTCATTGAGAGTCGTAGAGAAAATTACAAGTCGATGGAAATACCTCATAGTCCTTCATTTGCCTGTGAAATAGGTCATGAAGGGAATTTGTTTTGTCATTTGAACATGGTTGTAACTCCAAAATTCCTTCATCGTTTGGTTCCATCGGACCTTGACTCTCCGTCCATTCTTCTCTAGAGTCTGAATCTAACGAATCCGAGGAGGCTACCTCCTCACTAATTGCTTGGTTTTTCAAATCAATTATATACTTTCAACCCTTATTCTCAATGGAGATTGTATTCTTTTTTCACCTTCAATTCTTTCATCATCCGGAGCATGTCTCTTTGGAGTGCTTGTACCATTCTTGATTCATCAACACTATTGTCATCCGAATTTCCATCTTCCTCTATTTTTCTTTTACTACGCGAGGACATTTTATCTCCACTTTCTAGGTCCATTGCCCAATTGTAGGCTTCAACGTACGATGACAGAGGCACTACTTTCATTTTCTTCCTCAGCGAAGGAATCAATCCTTCAATGAACCATCTTTTCTTTAGTCCATCAACTAGCTGGATTTCTAATTTTACCAACAACTCCTTCAACCTACAATTATAGGCTCGTGCATTTTCACATTTTCCCTGCTTCGTGTTGTATTACTTTGCTATGATTTCCCTGTTGTCTCTCAGAAGTTTGAATTCTTCTTGAAATGCTCTTTATAATGCATCCCATGTGGCTTTGTGCACTACGTCTAATTTTGTATACCAATCAATCGCTATGCCTCTGAGAGTCACTGGAAATGCTCTCAACCAATATGCTTTGTCATCTTGACCATTTGCAACCCAGATTGTCTCACAAGTTTTACAATGTCGTATAGGGTCCTCCAACCCGTTTTTATTGAACTTCGAGAGTTTTTGCCGCTCCACATTTGAACTTGCTACAAGAGTCACCATTTTACTTCTCCGATGCACCTTCTGTGATGATCACTTGTTTGGAGAGTTTTGATTCGCACATTGTTCCCTACACTCTCTAACATGCCGCAATCCTCTACTCATCCCTCTTTAGCATTCATCACCCTCGAGCATCCTTTGGGGTCCTTCTGGTGCTCCCTTTGTCTTGGTGTTTCAGGCTCCGATCTTCCAATGTTCGAGGATGATTTTCAAATTTGGGATCTAAGAATCTTAATGCAAGGTGGATGGCTTCATCGATTGCCAGAGCATGATAGTGTTTGGGGCTTCAGTTGCATACATAAGTTTAGGGTTAGAGCATTCAACAGGATCATTTGAGATCCGGGTGGTTGGTGGACAGGTGCAGTTGGTTTTCCGCTTTGGCTTCCGATGCTATGGCAATTGGGCTGGTTTGCAGTTATAGATTGCTTGAGGGCAAGCAATCTCTGGGAAGGGAGGACTGTAATGTCCCCATTTTCCAACTCACCTAAATAATATTAATATATTTAATTATTTAATGTTCAATGGCAAAAGTACAAATAAAGGTAATATTAAATGATTAAATATTATCGGGTTATAAAGTTACAATGAGAAATATTAAAAGGTTTAATTAATAAAGTCACTTTATAATAATGTGTAAAGTGATTTAGGCAAGAAAACCCTAAAAGTGCAAAAAGGCATTATAAAAAGGATTTGAGAGCTCATTCTCTCATTTATTTGGATTTTTATTTTATTTGGGGTTTGAAGTTTGGAGGAGCTCTTCGGGGTTTGAAACGCTAGGTGGTTTTCCTATGGATTCCAGTTTCAATGGTGAAAGATTCCTCCCTAGCTAGTGTTGGTGGATTCAAACAAGATTTGCACATGCGTGATAAAGGAAAATTTATGTGTCTCCTTCAGAGATAAATTTGAAGCTCAACGATTGTATTCAGCTTTTCTGAGAAACAAAGTTTTTGAAGATTCAATTTGAGGGTTTCTGAATTATATTAACAGTTATCTCCTCTGCTCAGTTTGAGAGTATATTTTGTGTCTTTGAATTATTAAAATATTATTGACCTGGCTATGTGCCTACTTGGGTCGATATTATCTAAGGGACAATAATACTTAGGAAGTGATTCGCTGCCTTTGGGCAATAATCAGGCTTATGTGGAAGCCGTGAACAATCAAATAAGACAGAAGGGTTACATTTCAGAAAAGACAAACCACATATGAAGACAAATTCAGTGTTGGTAAAATATTTCTAAGAGGGTCGATATTATATTGGGGAGCTTCTTGTGTGTGAGGCCGATTATTCATATTTGAAGGAGTCGATTTAATATTAGCTGAAGTTTTGGTTGGTAGCATCACTAGAGACCACAATATATGTCACATTCCCTTGACAAGGCTGTTGTGGAAACAAAAGTTAAGACAAAAATTGTCTTATACAAAGTGGCTTGACAATACAATAGTCGTGGTTTTCAAATAGTTGCCTTTACTTGCTATCGATCCATTCTAATTGCTATCACCCAGGAGTTCAAGAATCACCAAGGAGGCGCTGCCTGGTTATTCAATTGCCAATGTGGGAACTAGTATTATCAGTTCTTTCCTGACATCACAGATCCCCGCACGCCATCCCCCCCTTCCTCCCCCCCGACCTCTCTATCATCTACTGATGTTACTACAAGAAAGGAGAGCGACTAGTATTGAGGCTCGGAAATCATCTCTAGACAATAGCGACTGCCTAGCACAAGGTTGTGTGAGTCTTCCTCTCCTAGACGTGGGTCTGAGACAACTTTATGGGCAGTATTTCCCGTGCTGTAGTCTTCCACGTGAATATTCCAGGTCTGCAATTGTTATAACTGCATTACTACTGTAGTGGCTTAATCTTTGAAGCTCTGTAAGCTGTTAGCTCTTTTGTAACTGCATTGTATAGAAAGGTTTTGTCAGATGTCAATGGTTCCTAAGTCTGAGTTGAGTATTAACCCTACATTTCAGATTAGGGAGAATACTATATCAGTCAGAAACATTGTTTAATTGAAGTATTGACATCATTGTCCTATTAACATCTTTGTTAGATCACTGTCATTGTGCTTCTGAGACTATTTCTGAGCATGTAATAATCTGATATAAATTTTTGAGCATCAGCATTTTGTAAATCAGAATTATATGAAGTCAAAATTATCATAGAATTGCTTACCAATGTTATTAATGAATGTACCTGGCTATGTCAATCAATATGACTATGTTGTTGTGCTAAGTTTGATAAAATAAAATATCTATCAAATTGGAAACCAATTGAAAAAATTCAGTCTATATGGGAAGGCATTTTATAGTTGTATCAGGGTTGAGCATCCTGCCAGTCTACAAGTGATCAGAAAAAAGGTTTCAGTTAATCTATTACAGATCAAAATTCTAGTTTGGGCTTCATGGCTTCTGTTAGTGATCCAATGAATTCTTTGCTTGAATCTCTAAAGCAAAATCAGATTTCTATTGAAAAAAGTTTGAATACAGGGTGTAAATAACATGAGGCTACCAAGGTTTTCCAAGAAAGGTTGAAATTTATAGGTAAGAAGTTAAAACACTTACCTCAACCAAAAGTAGTTCTTCTCAACATATTGGAAGAAGTGGAAAATAGTCTATGCAAGATTGGTCAATCACCTTCCCAGCCCTATGTCTTCATTGGTGCACTCTTTGGTTAAGCCAGTGCTGATGAGACATCAGGATGAAGAGGTAAGATTTGTAGTTGTCACTTGTATTAGTGAGGTTGTGAGAATTGCAGCTCCTAACGCACCCTATGATGATGACATCATGAGAGAAATACTTCAGCTGATTGTAGAGTGTTTTTAGGGGTTACATGATGTCAAAAGCCCTACCTTTGGTCAAAGAGTAAAATTTTTGGAAATTATGGCGAAGGTTAGGTTATGCCTCTTCATGATGGACCTTGGGTGTGATGAGTTGATTCTTTAGATGTTCCACTGTCTCATATCCAAAATCAGGAAACGTCATTCTGACAAGGTCAAACTAGGTATGTTAACTATCTTGTCCCTGATTCCTAATGAAGGTGATGATGTTTGCAAGCAGTTGCAATCAGAATTGTTGGTTATCTGGAGAAAAGAACATGTCTCAACCATAGCATACGATTTCACAAGAAGATTGGTTGAGCAGAAAATTGAGAAGTTCAAAGAACAAATGTCTGTAAAAGAACTAATCTCATTTGGTATACAGGTTCCAATTTCTCTATAAGAAGAAAACAGGCCATCATCTAGTGAATCAACTGAGTTGGATGATGAATATAAAGAACTTGAGCCCTCTTGTGCTATAACACCTAATGGGGGTGTTGATGATGATTCTATAGGTGGAATTAGCGTTGTCCTAATTCCAAATTAGAATATATGTATGGATGACATCACAGAAGAAAATAGTTGTGTGACTCAAGCACTTCAAGAACAATCTGATGTTTCTTCATGTGAAGCAAAAGTTCATATGCCCAATAGTCCGCACAATTTGGAGAACTAGTTGAAGGTGAGTGAAGATGAGATTGTGGCACCGATGTCTCATCATGATAAAATGCACAAGCTGATTGAAAATCACCTTTGGAAGGTTCAACTGGAAAGAAGACAAAAAGGAATTGAAGAAGAGTCTTCTTAGGATAGTCTACAGGTAATCAAAGAAGGTATGGGAACAATGAAATCAGACTATCTACATCTTCTTTCATATCGTGACTCCTCAACCTCGCTGAAATTTATTCAAATGCATTGAGAGGAAAGGAAGAGGAAATTGATAAGCTCTCTCATGAGCTTAAGCCTACTAGGGATTCGTTGAAGAGCACCCAGATGGCCGTTCAAGAATTTGAGATCCATGTGGATGAGCTTTGCTTGGAGTTAAGTTTGGTTTAGTGTTCATCACTTATAGCAGAGACCCAGTTGTCTATGGCAGCCCTAGTAATTGATGAAGAGAGTAGTGTTAAGTCTTTTGTCATTCACACTCAAGTTGCGAATGAAGTGCCTCTTACTGCCCCTTTGGTTTCAGGATGGGTGACTCATGTCATGGAGACATTTGGTGGAGTTGTGTTTGAGGGCTGTAATGTCCCCATTTTAGCCCTACGCTCTTCAATTGGATTTAGCCTATTTCCGGAAATCCATAGGCTAGGCTAAAGCAAAAAATTAGGGTTTCCTCTTCCAGATGTTTTTTCGAGGGTTTGCATGTAAAAGGTTTCTAGGTTTTTCTGGGTTTTCAAAGACCTCCAGAGTGATGTGACATGCATCTTATTCTAACATCCTTTCCGGGCACTTACTATTTATAATAAGTCATGATGGCTGCCCGGTTTGTGCTCAAATGATTTTGGAAACACTTACTATTTATAGTAAGTCGTGATACTGCTCAGTTAGCGTTCAGAGGAAGTTGTGCAAACTTACTATTTATAGCAATTTGCTATTTTTGGTAAGTCTATCTTTTAGCAGTATCTTTCTAGCAGCAGCTCAATCATTTGTAGTTCAGTTTGGTTGATCAATTTGGCTTTCAGATGGTTTTGAAGTCAACTTACTATTTTTGGCATTGGCTATTTTTAGTAAGTCTAATTTTGGCAGTGGCATCATCAGTAGTTCAGCTCAAGTCATCATTCTATTTCTGGCAAAATCAGTTTGAGCATTGGTTTTGGCTTTGGCTTCTATCTCTCCTTTGGATTGAGTTTTATACTTAGTCAATTTTCATGTCTTGAAGTTGTACCCCACGCCTAGGCTTAATAACTTCATGTTGTTTTAAAGAGGGGACATTAAGGCGTCATGTTGAGCATTTAATTATTTAATAAATGTTTTAGTTGCAATATGGAAATGGACGCCTAAAGGGGAAGTTGAATAATGTTTTATTATTTCAAAAAGTAAATGCTTAAAGGTGGCATCCCTCTTGGAAGTTGAAGTGATTCGGCTTCTTGGAATTTGAAGTGTTTCATTTGCCAATTGAAGCTTATATATTCAGGCTTTTTGGAGAACTGATTATGTTATGTTTTGGAAAACAAAGTTATGCTGCCAGACTAATTCTAGACCTAACTGAGGGGAAGCTTAGTAAACCTGGCTAAGGGGAAGCTTAACAAATTTATCTTTCTTCGGGCCTAAAACTATGGCTTCCTAGAAAGGATTTTTGAAGACCATGCTTCATTCAGGAGTGTGGATAGAGTTCAAATGTTGATTTCAATTACAAGCAGGTTGCTGATTTATAATCTGTTTGTATTGTTGATGTCAATGGCTGAAGCAAACTTTTGCTGATAGCTTCGCCTCTGAATTTTATATCATTCTAGGTACTGGCCCATGCTGTTTAACTGTGAAGGGCGCCCAAATTTGCAAGTTTGCAGATTTTAATATTGAAGTTTGGATTTTTTAGATGCAAGTCGACCTCCTTGAGAGGCCGTACCATTTCTAGCTGGCTTTGGAATTCGTGCCAACTATGGTTTGTTGTTTATGGTTCAAATTTCTTATTGGAAGATGGACACCATGTTTGGAGGCTTCATTTGACTGCTGTTTGAAGCTTTTCAAAGTTGTATTGAAGGAGTTACGTCCATTATGGTGATTTTCTTACTTGCTGGTCTGATTTTCTTACTTGCTGGTCTGATTTTCTGTATTCTCTGTTTCTGATTAGACTTGTTAGTTTTTGATATAATGCTGGTTTGAGCTTCATTTCTATATCATTACTGTATTGTAAGAGTTAGAGGAAGTGTTACTCTAACCATCGATTGTTTTGGAAGCATATCTTTCTTATTTGCAGCTGTTTAATTCATTGTAAAGCTGATTAGTAGTACTAACAGCTATTTATTTTATTTGCTGCAATTAGTTTAAATTTCATACTCCCACAATTGAGCGGTTGAGTTTAAATAATCATCTTTCTTTAATTGTAAGTTCCCCCCCACTAAATAAGTGGTTGTGTGGACTGTATTCCCCCCACGTTAATAAGTGGAAGTGAGGATTTAAATGGCTGGCTTGCCGCCTTTAATAATGTAATAATCTCACCCACTGAATAAGTGGAGTATCCCCACTACTTGTGGATGTCTACATCAGCAGATGAATTGTAATTTCAATTCAGTTTATTCCTAATGACCCTTTGACCATATGCTATTACCTCGCCCACATTGGGATCTTGGTGAACATTCTTGGTTAGAGTTACTTTTCATGCTGATTTGCATTTGGAGCTAACGCTAATCAGTGATTGGTTGCTGATTTGTGTGTTAAATTTTGGGAAAAAATTAAGGGGGAATATTTCAAGGGCAGAAGTATTCCTGCCCAAACTCCTAGGTTTCTACCTCCTACTTTGATAATTGATGGCTGTCCCACTTTTCTGATTAGAGAGTTTTCTGGTATTGAGGCTCAGAAATCATCTCCAAGAAAGGAAAGCGACTAGTATTGAGGCTCGGAAATCATCTCCAGACAATAGCGACTGCTTGGCACAAGGTTGTGTGAGTCTTCCTCTCCTAGACATGGGTCTGAGACAACTTTATGGGCAGTATTTTCTATGCTGTAGTCCTCCACGTGAATATTCCAGGTCTGCAATTGTTATAACTGCATTACTACTGTAGTGGCTTAATCTTTGAAGCTCTGTAAGCTGTTAGCTCTTTTGTAACTGCATTGTAAGGTGGATAATAGGTCTGAAATGTTGTATAGAAAGGTTTTGTCAGATGTCAATGGTTCCTGAGTCTCAGTTGAGTATTAACCCTGCATTTTAGATTAGGGAGAATACTATATCAGTCAGAAACAATGTTTAACTGAAGTATTGACATCATTTTCCTATTAACATCTTTGTTAGATCACTGTCATTGTGCTTCTGAGACTATTTCTGAGCATGTAATAATCTGATATAAATTTCTGAGCATCGGCATGTTGTAAACCAGACTTATATGAAGTCAAAATTATCAAAGAATTGCTTACCAGTGTTATTCATGAATGTACCTGGCTGTGGCAATCAATATGACTATGTTGTTGTGCTAAGTTTGATAAATAAAATATCTATCAAACTGGAAACCAATCGAAAAACTTCAGTCTATCTGGGAAGGCATTTTACACAAGAGTCACTATTGGAGCTGCTTTGAAGTTTCAGTTTTGGTTTCTCACTATGAATATTCTGATGATGTGATAAGTCATTCAGAGCTATTTGGAAACATAGCGATAGCTTGCATTCATTTCGGATGCATGTGGGAGTGATTTGGAGAGCTTTTTGAGTTTATATCTCGCTGTCCAGACTATAACAGCAGGGTTTCAGACCTGCACCAGCCATCTATTTGCCAATCTTTGAGGTATATTTGTTAATTCAATGATGGGTGGTTAGTTCTTTGATGTTTTGATACATGTGGGGATGTTCTATCAATTTCTTTCATGACCATACTTGTAACAGCAGATGCATATCTTGAATTTATAAGTTTTTCAATTGAGCTAACATTGTATTATGTTGCATGCATAGCTTGAATTATACTTTTTGAATTAGACTTATAAATTTTATATTGTTTGTTGCAGTGTCACAACGAGTTCTCATGACACGAGTGAAGATGAGGTTGAGGTTCACAATGAAAGTACCGAATCCGATTATGCACCTGACGCTAAGACTGAGAGGGATGACCATGATGATTAAATCCAAACCATTAGTTTCATGGCGAGTGCAATTCAAAGTATGAATTGCCCCTCCACATTAGTGACAAAGTATGCTAAGGGTCCTTTTGATCATAAGCCTCCTTTGAAACAATTTGCAAAAAAGTTACCGAGCAAGCCTGGGACATCTAGGGGCACAAGGTTGTGGAATTGCCACTTTTGTGCCTTTGAATTTTTTGGCAGCATTACCAAAGTTAATGCCCACCTCCTTCATATCTGAGGAAAAGGTGAGGAAGCATGTAAATTTTTGGGGAGATCAATAAACCTAAAATACGGAGCTGAGATATATAAGCAACGGGGTGTTAGTGAAAACAATGCAGCCGCACCTGTATTTGCTACTTTGTCTCATAGGCCCCAGGGTTATCAGGGCCAGCCACATAATTCTACGTCTACTTGGTAGAGGCAAGTTGCACATATGCCAAGTTCTTCTTCAAGGGCTCATGCAATAGAGGCTAGGGGGAAATGGAAGTTGACAAGTGATGCTGGTAACCCAATAGGTGAATTATTCATGTGCAGTTGAAGGATGATGTAGATGATGCCATTGGAAACTTCTTCTTTGCAAATGGCATTCCATTCCATGTGGCTTGATTTCCTTATTATAAAGAGATGATATTGATGGTAGCAAGGGGAGAACCATCATATGTGCCACCAGGGGAGACAAAATTAAGGACCACAATCTAGGATAAGAACTATTCCAAGATAAATGTGTTAATGGAGGAAATGAAGGAATGTTGGGTGCAAAGTGGATGCAGCATAATCATGGATGGTTGGACGGATGGTTGGACGAACATTAGGCACTGCCCACTCATCAATATCATGGTAACATGTACAAAGGGCCCATATTTTCTTAAGGCAGTTGATTGTTTAGGACATCTCAAAGATGCTGAATTTCAATTTAAGATCCTCTGTTACGACCCAATTCTGCGCAAATTAAAAACTTTCCAATTCTCACTTAAAACATGTAAAAGTAACATATAACAAAGATAATACAATAAAATTTCTTCCTTTCTTTATTGATAAACACGTACAAGTTACAATATGTTTCCTCATGAATTTCGTTTTCATTTCAAATATAAATCAGAGTTAAAAAGTAATACAGTTACATACATAGCTCGTAAGCTTTTGCACAAATAGAAGTAAGAAGGTCCAGGAATCCGTCCTTTCAAATCTTGGTACATCGGCCGCTTCTGTGGAGGAGAAACATCACTGCGCTTTTCGCCAACCACGGACTTATAATGCGGTCCCCCGCATCATTTAATGAACGGCCCTCCCTTCAAGAAGAGATTGGTAGGGTATCCTTTAACGATTACCAAGAGCATAGTGTTGTGTCCTACACAACTAGAACCTTGCTATTTCACAATCTCGATCTAGTACTCGGATCACAATGAACTGACAGTGTAGTCTCAACTATCTCACATCTAGGTGGATGTCGTACCTTTCACTACTTTGGCCAAAGTATTCTCATTCAGTACTTCGAATGAAGGTCATCTATCATAAACACTACTCAAGGCCGATTTGACTTAAGGCTTCCTTACTCTACGCATAGGTTTGTCCTTCAATGGGTGAATCCGTCATCCCAGACATCCTACAATCATACGAACCTACTAGAAATGAAAACAGTATTCAAGTGTCTTGTATCAAACCTCCTAACTAGGAATTCTTTATCCTAGGAGTACTTAACTTGTCTCAGTTATCCTAATAACTTAAGCTAAAAGACTTTACTTGATTCTGCCATCATTTCAATCCTAGTAGATAAATAATACGTCTACGTATTCTCCATATATAGAGATCATACACAACATGCAATAACCATTCAAAATGCAAATAAATCTTTCCCTTTTATCTTTTCCATTGTTTCGTTTTAACGCAAGAGAAATAATCTAATCCCTTAAGCTCTTTATCCAATTAATCCCTTTTTCACAATTTCCCCCTAATCATTGAATCCTTTTCACATTTTCTTCTTAAATGAATTGCTTTAAATATTCATCAAAACAGTTCTTCCCTATTAGAGCTAATTGAAAACAGCAATCAAAAAAAGAAACAATACTTTAATATAAATTATAACGTAGGAGGGTTCATGCCTGTTTTTAAAACTTCTCCTTCCAAATTTGCTCTTCTAGATTCTCCTTCAAATAAGCTTCCAGGGTTTAAGCTAAATATGGCTTCTTTTATGATAGTATTTCACTCTATAGTGAACTCCTATAACTCTTCTCTCAGACGTGTTTCCACCACTCAATTCCTACTCAACAATACAAATTCCTCACTTTAAACTCAAAATGGCTTAATTCACTATGACTGGTAAATGCTGGAAATATTTACTGTGCTTATCGAACTCAGCTATACAGGAAAACTCAGGCAGTACAATGTAATGGATATGGAATAAAAATAGTAAACTCAGATTGCTCCAAAAGTGTGTTCATAATGAATGGAAGGGCGTCATTATATAGGGCCCGAAATGCAACGGATTCCACCAATGGAGGCATGTGGATTGACATCTATGTGCTCAGAATTAGTCAAAATGCTAGATGGCGGATTCTTAAACCCTTATTCATCAAATTGAAGGTGATTTGACTTTTCTTTCAAGCCAGCAAATGAAGAATTTTTCGACTCTCACATGGCGGATTGACAGCTCAAGGCGTTTTCCAGATTTTAGGTTATTTTGTTGCAATAATTCAGGAAGTTTGTTTCCAAACGAAAAGGTCAAGTTTCATATGCTTCCACGTCGCCATTTCCGGCCAGGATATTAGCATTCGATCATTTCTCAGTGACCAGTTCTTTGCCCCGCGTTTCTGGCGCGTTTTTCTTCATGCGCGTGACTTTTCCAGGCGATTTTTATGCATTTTTCAGAGAAAAACGTGTTTTACAAAATAATACGTTTTTTCCTCATTTACAAATGTTCATTAAAAATAATTTCGACTTCTCTTGATTTAAAAATTTCAAGCAAAAGAATTTCGATTTCATATTGAGTTTAATATTTTCTCCATAGTCAAAACCGAAATATTTCCCCATTGTTTTAAATCCTTTTATTTTTCTATTACCTTTGTGTTCGGTTTCAATTTATTAAATATGTTATGTGTCAATTAAATTTATACATTTCACATTTTAACCTTAATCATTTATATATTTAATCATATATGTATTTTAATTAGGTGTAATATTTCTAAATATATAAATATATATATTTTCCGACATTATATCGTGATCTATATATATATTTATATATATGTAAATATTACCTTAATATTAATACGTATATTTAAATATATAAATATATAATACATTTATATTTATGTATTTATGTATATATATCCATAAATATAATCACATTGTTAATATATACATTATTACATAAATATTTATGTAATTTTGCTAGGCAATATTATTAAATATTATTTTCACTACAGATATCAGACGGAATGTGTACATATATACACGTGTATATACGTATGTATGTGTACATACATGTCGACACATGTGTATGAGCATATCTGTCTGCTTAACGTACACATGTATTGATATGTCTGTACATATAAATACGTGTTCACAATGTATAGATGTACGTGCGTTCCCATTCAATTATTAACACATAACATTCACATCATTTCATACTTGGGTCATGGTATAGCAAGTCTGACGTTTAAACAATCACATCCCTTAAACAGAAAGAAGTGAATTCAGAACCTTAATGTCAATAAACAAGCCTATAGACGACTTACCGTTATCTCGACAAACAGACTTGGCTTACTCAATCTATAGTATGTGTGTATGCTCAATTTGGTAATTGTTACTGTTTACCCGACCAAGTTCCTCCCCGAATGATGTCTCTCCTCTGTCCGAAGGAACAGTCTTCATACCTGCACATCATGACATGACATCGGCAGTCATATGCTCATAACAAGGTAAAAAACATCTCACAAGTTAGAATACTATTATTCCATAATTGTATGCAACATTTAATCAAGACTAAATCATTTAGAAGTAACAATCAAATGAAACCATCATTTATACAGGACTCATTCATTTAATAACGAGATCAACCATGTTTTATTCATCATCAAGATTCAAACATTACAATCAATTGCCCTATACAATAGTAGCTATAATATCGGGATGTAACATCCTCAAGGATGCTATTGAGGAAGTTGGGCCACAAAACGTGGTCCAAGTAGTGATAGATGCAGCCCATGTGTGCAAAGCTACAGGGAAATTGATTGAGACAACTTATAGACATATTTGGTGGACTCCTTGTTGTGTGCATGCTATGAATAATGCACTCAGGGACATGGGAAAGATTGATTGGATCAAAGTAATGGTCAATGATGCTAAAGATGTGTAGATGTTTATCTGCAACCACCACACTTCACATGCACTCTTCAAAAGCTTCTCTAAGGAGTTCTTGAAACCTGTCGAGACTAGATATGCATCCTAATTCATTCTCTTGGAGAGAATGCTTGAGTGGCAAGAGGCACTGCAACTAACTAATGGTTATGACAACAGAATGGAATCGGTGGCCCGAGTCCAGGACAAAGCAAGGGAAGAGAGTGAAGGATGTAGTGAAGAGTAATGGTTTTTGGGATGGTGCAAAATATATAGTCTCCATAACTACTCCAATTTTTGAGGTCATTATATATGGGGATGTCAATGCACCTAACCTTGGAAAGGTGTATGAGTGCATTGATGGTTTGCTTAACCAAATGAGGGTTGTCATGCGAGAGAAAGATCCCACATTAGCATTTTACAATGAGCACATTCAGCTTATCATTCATCGGATATAGGAAAAGCTCAACACTCCCTTGCACATGATTTCCTATGCATTGAACCCCAAGTGGTACAAGCAAAGACCCAGTACAGTTACACCCATATAGGATGCTAAGGTGAAGGCAAGGTTCTTTAGGGACATCAAAAAGATGTATGATCCTGTAGAGGCCAGCATCATTCGTATTGAGTGGACAAAATTTGCCACTCTTAGGGATTATTTTGAGGCGACCAAGATGGATATGGCAACTATGGCACAAGAGGACCCAATTTTGTGGAATTGTCATGGACCGATTTCTTTGACTACCACTAGCTATTTGACTGCTATCTCAAGTTTTTAGTTCTTCAACTACTGAGAGGAATTGGTCTACTTATAACTTCATGGAACTCTCTTAAGAGGAACAAACTTACCTCTAGGAGAGTAGAGAAGCTTGTGGCTGTACATAGTGCTTTGTGTTTCATTGACCACAAGAAACTTGTGTACAAAGAGATTCTAGCAGCACGGTCAGATGTAGAGCTAGACGAGTCAGCACAGATTGATGAGGATGCTACAATTACATAGGCAGGGTTGGTTGGTATTAGTTTGGTGGAGCTTTACCATGTGTCCACTTCCAACAATTCTAGTGATGAGGACTTTGGGGATGATTAGAGGCTTCACTTCACTCCATTTTGTTATTTTGACATCATTGTACTCATTGTAATCACCATTATGAAATCTTGAATATAAATGTCGAATTCGATATTTTCATTGTTCAAACTTCAATGTTAATTGTTAAGTAGTATTAATAGTATTTAAATATTTTAGATTTTACTAATTTACCAAAGTTCCATTTGTAAATAAAATATTGTAATTCTTATACATTTTTTTATAGCTATTTTTTCAAGTACTATATGTATATCAATGCCACCCCCCGCCCCACCATTCCCCAATAGTCTCCAAACTTAGGCCCTTGCTCCCCCCGTCCCAAAAACCCATCTCCACGTCCCCTCATTCCCTCGTCAGGAAACTTTGTAGAACTATGCAAAAGAGTCAATAATGATGTTCTTCATAGTGGCTTTAGTGTATCCATAAGCCATATGGACATATTCGAAAAAATAGAGGAAATTACTAGAGCTTCAACTTGAAAATTTTCTATCACAAAGGTAACTTGTGAAAATAACTTTGGTTTTTGAATTAAAAAAAATTAATTGTTTATTGTCAGATAGGTCCTTAATTGTTTTTCTTGGCTCACTAATTTCAATCCTATCAAGAATAAAGGAATGGCATTTTAATAGAGAATAGCTATTAAAACTAGTTTCCCTTTATATCATTTCAATCATATTTACATCTAAACATAGCACCTTGTGAAGACACCCTCAATCACACACATGCCAAACACTAAAAAAAATGCTATCCCATAGGCACATTCTCCGATTGCAACCTATCAAGGGCACGATTTTTAGCTACAGCGCATCGAGAGGACATCTTCCAGTTGATGGCACATTTTTCAGTCGCAGCCCATTAGGGGCACATCTTTGAATTGAGGGCATGTAGCCTAACCATGAGCAGGTGATAAAATGTACATTGTTTGTTTGTGCATGAGTGGGCATCAAGCATTTCTTGCCATTAAAAACAGCCTGCAGTCACGAATGGGCAATTCACAAGCTTTCACAAAAAAATTCCAAGCTTTCGAGCCCAAGTCAAAATTTAGCCATGCCAAGTTTTGTAGAGTTGCTGATTCCAAGTCAAATTTGGGCATGGTGAGTTTCGTCAAGTTATGAGTTTTTAAACTATGGTTTAAGTTAATCAATCTTAATTCCATAAGAATCTAAGGTTTATTTCAATTAGGGTTTCCTTTATGTAAGTTGTGATTTATTTCTCTACAATCATATACGAGTTGCTAGGAGATCAAACATTGAGATGATATGATTTTGTAATGACTACTTAAACATATTATCCTTTTGACACTTGTATGATACTTTAAAAAAAATGAATATTAAAACATATGCAAACCCTAACTCAATGGAGTTTGGTGCTAATGTTGAGTTGCACAAGCTAGCATGGAAGGAAGCATGCTAACTTTTGATGAAGAGTATTTAATTTACTTAAAGTTTCAATCACTCCTCCCATGGAATCTGGAAACATACTAATTGTAATATAAAAATTACATAACTTGTGATCTTAACATTATAAATTATACTTGTTTTGCTCACCCATTTTAGCCTATTTTCCAAGCTTTTTCCTAGCATGGAAGGAAGCATGCTAGCTTTTGATGAAGAGTATTTAATTTACTTAAAGTTTCAATCACTCCTCCCATGGAATCTGGAAACATACTAATTGTAATATAAAAATTACATAACTTGTGATCTTAAGATTATAAATTATACTTATTTTGCTCACCCATTTTAGCCTATTTTCCAAGCTTTTTCCTCTCACTGATTTCTATAATTCATTTTAAGTTTATTTTAGCCAGTTTTCTATGATTTTGTTTATACTTGGGCACATCCATTTTCCATAATGCTCATCCAGTTTTTGGACACTACCTACTTTTTGGATGCTTATCCAATGTTTGAATGATATTATAGTTGTTTCAATATCCTCCGAAATGGATAAGCACCCTACATGTATTAAATGTCCCTGTCAGATGCATTTTCAAAAGATTCTTAGCATAACAGCTCCTATAATTAACAACTTTGTAACTATTTTTTCTTGATTCCCTTGCTTGAAATAGCATGGGATGGCTTAGAATATAAAAAAAAATCGGGTTTTGAACATTTTTTTCTGTTGAGCATGTGAACATCTTCGTTGGGAAGCTTCCTACTCTATTCTTCTGCATTGGTTTATGTTTTTGAGTTCTTTGATCCACAAATTTTCCTTTATTGTGGATTTATTTGCTATACCTTCATTTCTTTATCATTTCTTTATATTTGCAAGTCTCTTGAATCTCAAAATACTTGACACTTTAGAGTTTTGTTGTGCTTTTTTGTTATGTTCCTTTTTTTGAATTGAGAATAACTTTCTAATTTAAGGTGTCTAAAAAGTAACTTTAGTTTTATAAGAAGACAATTTTTACTTGATTATTAAATTATGTAGTATCTAAAAGTGGTTTTAAAAAGGGACTCGAGATTTTTTCAAAGTGTTGGTAGGACAAGAGGGCTGATCGAAATATAATTTAGAAATTAAAAAAGAGTTTCTAGAGTCTTCTTGGAGGGCTAAAAATAGCAACCAGAGGATTGTAAAAGGAAAAACATCCATTGTTTGTTGCCAAAAATTCTTTTGAAGATTGAGCATTTGATGTTCATCTTTTGATTAGAAGACAAAAACCCTCTTATCCAACAAATGACAATTTCATCCAAGGATTGTATTTGCACAAAAGATTGTTTTGCAAGCATATTTGAAGAATTCAAAAATTGTGTAAAACATCAAAGATTTTCCAATTTTTCAATATGATGTGGAGTTTCCAGTTGAAATTTCAATTTGTGTCTCAGAGCTTCAGTATTCCAGTTTGGTATTTACAGTGATCAGTTGTGGTTGATTTCAAAATATCATTTTGGTATTAAACTGACTGTTGATATTTTATGATATATTTGGCCATTCCATATTTGTGAATGGCTAAGGAGCTGATTATATTGAATGAATGTTAATGAATTAAAGAGATTTTGTGAAGTTCGTACATAGTACGGAAGTGTCATGGCTTTCATATAGCCATCAAATTTTTTTTATATGATGCTGGTTGTGTTTATTGTCAAAAATAGAAAAGAAGAGGCACAGTATTATTAGGGAGACATTGAATACCTCTCTTCATGCCATCACCTTTATTTAATATTTGAATGGATGCCATATTAATTGGGTTTCACAGCCTAGTGGAATCGCAATATTTTAGTTGTGCAATGTAGCTGTTTGAATGGTAGACAAGTCTGATTTTGGTCTGCTAATTCCTTGAATTCTGGTCGCAGCATTTATATTAGAGTAAGGGTCGCAATTATGCAGAGCACAAGCTCTGACATTATGGTTTCTTTCGTCTTCTTTGTTGGAGTACCATGTCACCATATTTAGGAGATTGCTGCAAAAAGGGAGCAGCAAACTATAAACTCTGATTGTAGCATTACCATTTCTTGATTAAAGAAAAATAAAATGGAAAGGCTTGTGGGCCCAGCTGAAGGAGTTTTTAATTCAACCTTGATTTAGAACTGCCATACACTTCAAAAAGGGGAAGGCATGGAAATATAAGGTTGCTGCTGATCGCCATACATACTGAAGGAAAGCTGTAATATTTGGAGAGTTGGTATTTGATTATTAGCTGTTGGTCCTAAGGTTTAATTCTTTGAGTGGCCATTAAGCCAAACTCAAGCACTGGGCTTTTGCTGTTAGCTGCACCAATTCTGGTTAACATTTTGCAGTTATGGCAGGGTTCTGGGATGTTTCAGCCAGTTGTACCTCTTGTGCAAGGTGCTGTACCTGTCTAAGACAGAACCATTTATTATTGAGTGGCATATTCAGTGATCCTTGGCAACTAATTGGTTATATGGTAGTGTTTACCATTCAGAAGGACTCAGTGACAATTTGTGATAGCAATATTAATTTAACTTCTGCTGAATAATGCTCCTACATCTGGCCGTACAAATTGGAAAATACTACTGTTGTACAATCAGAGATATGATGTGAGATTTCAGTTTTTCATGCTTCATAGTCTGGGTATTTTCTTTATGTATTTTTCAGTTTATATTCCAGCTATTTGATGAAATGTTTACTTTTAGATTGTTGGTTAATTGTTTGTCATAATTCTTGGATTTGAATATTGAAGAGTATTTATTGCTTCTCATTCAAAATTGTCATCATCTGTGCAATTCATTGTCAGATTGGTTTGAATTTGTAAGGCTAGTTGGCAATGCTACCATGACATGATAAATTATTTAAATTTTGAGTACTGCATACATTGTAGAACTGTGTAACTTGCCACCAGTAAAATAGTGTCCCAATCAATGTATGTTTTCAAGAAAGTGAGGGTTTATGCATGTCATACAAACATATGCAAAATTTAAATAAAATACGAATTCATGACATCACAATTCCCTATTTATTGGAAAGGCAACAAAACCCCTTTCAATGTTATTTTGTATTGCAATCTACTTTCATTTTCAATCACCATTTTGTTTTCTTGGCATCTTCTAGCCTACATGTTATCAGTTTTTACCTTCTAAGAGTTTGTTGTCATAGATTTATTTTATCATTTTCTTCATTTGTTCATTCATTAACATTTATAGATTTGATTTCCATTCTCTCTAGGGGTTATTCCAAACATTGCTATTTCCTCCTCTTGGAAGGATAATACTATTTACTTGTATTTTCTCTAATGAGATTTGTATTATTCTTTGGTGCATTGGGATCTTAACATCTCCCTATTTCCTGTCGAAACACTTATAATACCAATGTAAAGTTCACACAGTAGAGATAAATTTGTACACCTGGTTTATTGTTAGTAGTTCAGTTTAGTCTTAGATGCACTTGGGCTAAGCATGTGTAAACGCACTTACATGTAACTCTTAGACCTAAACACACATGCTAAGTACACACATTTTATTTTTTGACTGCCTATGAAGGGTAAAACACCAAAATAAGGGTTTGATCGTTTTGTCAAGCTCCTATATAATCACCCTTTTTCCCCTATCCTAGACACAAGTTATTTTGTAGAGCTTCTTCCCTAGATTAAATCATTCTTCAACAGTTTCGTATCTCTTCCCTTCTTTGTATTTTTCCTTGTCATTTTAAATAGTTATTTCATTTTATTTAGATTAGCATATTCTATACTATTCTAATATTTTGGTTTTCTTGCCTTTATATTCTCAGCTTTTCTGCTTGCAAAATTTTTGGTCAATGTGTAGGTATGTTTCATTTTCTCTACATGCCGGAAGACAACAGACTAGAGGACCATAGTGTAACTACAATTTAGTCCCTAATCGTGATTTTGTCTAGGATAGCCTATTATTTCTTTCTTTACTCTATCCTGTGTTGTTAAAAATTCTTCACATATTCAGTATTGTTATATGTTCCTTTTATGTAATCAAAATCTGAACATCTTAATACAGTTGGCCCCTTGATAAATTCCCTGTTAGTCACGAACAAAGATGGCAGACTAGAGTTGGCCCTTCAGTATTACCATCCTTCCCTCTCTAGTGGGGTGCCGAGACGGGCCGTGAGAATTCCTAGGGTCTTTCTGGGGGCCTTGTTTATTCAGCAGTATCTGTATGTGCGCAAGCAGGTTTAGGGCAATGCTGGTGTTGGTAGTTTCTTGGGTACAGAGGCTGGGAGGGTCGGAAAAGGTGATGAACAGGGGGTGGTGAGTGCATCTGTTATGTGCTGATGTCTGGTTGGCTGGCTTTTTGGCATGTCAGGGTTTTGTTTTTTCGACAGGGGCCTTGATGGCAAGTTGGCAACCTTTCACTTGTAGTGGTTTAGCTTTAGAGGTGCTTTCTTTCATTGTTTTAATGATTCAATTTATTGTTTTTGTGTTTATATTTCATGGGCAAGGGCCATGATAGATCCCACGTTACTTTTATAAGAAAAGAAAAAGAAACCAAAAACAGATGTATTAGTACAACAAGGAATTATACACTTATTTATATCAATAGGCCTAGCATGAATCTATGGACATTCACAGGTCAAGATGACTGCATGTATTGCATACAATCAACCGAACTAAGTTATTTGTTTGTGACAGGTGTGCAAATATCTATTATTCATGATATGTTGCACAAACTTGGAAAGGAGTATGAATTTCACAATGCAAACACGTTCAAAAACGAAATCCCCCAAAGACTCACAAAATGGCTAAATTGTTAAAAACTAATTAAACAAGAGTAGAATATAATTTTTTTATAAAATTATAGAAAAAAATAAGTGAAGATGACAAATTCATAAAAAAGACATTTGTTTATTTTAATATATAGAAGTATTTTAATCCTTTATAGACAGGCCTATATATGTCATACCAAAAGGAACTACATGGAATACATCATAGACATAGCTCGTAATCTTCAAAATTATCAAAATCAACAATATAACCAGAAAAAGACCTAACAGCACATCAAACAGAAGGTGAATGAGGACAGCATTCGTCATCCTTGAGATCAAGTGCAGGCAAGAAATGTCCAAGCCAAGGTGTTCAAGATTCAGATCCCAATCTTCTTTTTTCCCTGTTGTATACTTTTATTTCTTGCAACAAACAAGATGAGGATTTGAATGCATAAAAACTGTATCATATACTTTCTTCAATATGAACCCTCTTCATTTTAAAGTCTATTAATTTTTTCTTACCTCTATTTTCTATAAAAAAAATTAAAGAAAAACCTTAGACTCCCCCCACCGAAAACACCAAATCTGGATGTCTTGAGTCTGGATGACAAGGTTCAAGATATTTTTAATGGGTCCAGTAAGAATTTTGGTTCCAGAGACTTTTTATAAATGGTAAACAAGGTAACTCCATTACAGCAGAACATCGGTGACTTATGAATTAAAAATTAATCATAGGTTCATAACATGATAAAAATATCAGGAAAGAATATACATTGAAATTTGAAAGTAAAACTACACGTTCCATTAAAAGAAAGAAAGGAATTTAAAAGAATGTTTGAACAATATAAATGGATGGAAATTTGGAAAAAGCTTAACTTTAAGAGCTCTTGGCCTAGTTGATTGAGTTGGTGGCATAATGAAAGCTGCCATGACGACAACATTCGATAGAATAAATGAGGTATGAAAGGGAATTCACAATAATCTACCTCAAGGTGAAATATAGGTTGCATAGATGACCTTTCTAGCCCCATGATTGTTAGTGAAAATGAAGCATCCCCCTCTTCCAAACTTCGCAAGGTATGGCCATACATAGGGCTCTTCTTGTCAACAACATGCCGAACCATCAGTCCATATCTAAGGTATGAAACCTGCAATGAATGGAGATATATTATGATTAGCAACTATGGTTCTTCTTTCTTGTAAAGCATTGTCCTGGAGTTCAATGTCGATACAAACTATTCCCAAACTCATTTAACTTCATCCTAACCATGAAATTGCATTTCTACCTACAATACATAAAAATGACCCAAAAAAGAACACATCTACTTTAATTTTTTAGAGATAAAAGTATTGTAATAAATTATGGTAATAGTATAAACGTCCATTTCAGAGTTTTAAGTTGAGATATGGATGATACCAACAATGCTTGGGAGTTTATAGCAAGATATAACCCATGATAAACTAGTTGTGGCAGCTAGATAGAGCTAAATGATGAAAATCCTCAAATAATTTTTCACAATACACTAAGGCCTATAGCAAAAGTATATAAAAGACAGAGTCAAAATGATGCAAGCTAGTTTCTCCCTTACAAGGAAATTGTAGCCATCCTAGGCATTCAGTTGATGTGACAGTTTCCAGCATTGGATTGGAAAATATTACCCCCATACACATTCCAGGGCCAGCCTATAGCTCCATCACTCATTCCTCCTATTTAGGCCAAACATGGACCTCTTTGGGTGACACCTTCACTTACTGGGTAGTTTTTGCTTGTATGGGTTTCGTTGTTGCTGAAATTGTGCTGAGCTATTGGAGGCCTAGAAGCATTTTCCTTTTGAAACCTTTCAACATTGAGTATCTTCTCTAGTTGTCATGCTGTAGTACAGTTTGATAACAACACCTATGTATTGAAATAATTTCTTCCTGCTTAGAGTGACAACTGCGTACTTGCTAAATGAATAAACAACTCTTTTATTGCAAAGTAAACTAATTACATACACATGAATGATTTATACAAGAGTTGCAGAGTAATCCTACTGAGTTTCCATATGATATTGGAATTGGTTTATTTATTCATCGATGCTCTTACACAAAAACTAGAATAAAAGAACAATTCCAACATGCAGTGCCATCCCTTGAGTGCAAAGGTTTCATATAAACTCCTTGATAGTTGCCAGGTAACTACAATCGAAAGCAACTACTAAAGACAATTTCTTGTAAACACCACAAGTTGACAAGGTATTATCATACCCATCAATAATAATCAAAACATAACTAATACAAATTATACTATCTACATCAGCCTGCCAAAAGAAAAAGTCATCTTCCAAATGACAAGAAGAAAAAATGCATAATTGTTAGGATTAAGGTACCATCCACTTTGTAAATTAAATCCTATGTCATGCTTCCAAAATCCTTGGAAAGTGTCCCTAGGCACTTAGGGTGAATTGGGAAAATATTTTGTAAAATTAATTCTCACCATTGTTTGTAATACATTCATAAGGGGTGGTGGGTTCCACTAACAATGGTAAAGGTGACTTGTGGTCATAAATATTTAATATTGTTTTCCCCACATGTGGATGCCTAGAATGGGATAATAAATGACAAGGAAAATGACAAATGTGTGACTGTTGGGATTCTCCAACTAGGAGCTTGAAAAGAGGCAACAAATGTCTCTTGGTATTCCATCATTTATTGCATTTAATGTAATGTTTATCTTCCAAGTTTGGGCGCCCAAGTTGGAGGGAAAGTATTGGACCCAAAATCGGTGTCCATTCGCATTCTAAAGAGGTAATCCAAGAGTTGGTGACATTTGGAACGAAGAGTCATCTTTGGCAGCTTTGTTTGAGGCTTAAGACCTCTTCACACATCTATATATTCAACCTCTTGGATGTAGAAAATATGAGCAATAGTTGAATGTAGAATTTCATTGCAAGAACAAGGACAAGTTTAGGCATAAAGAGGTTGTTCATACTTGCACAGGTGCTGCCATGGTGGAGGCAAAGAGGAGAATGGAAGTGAATGTATTCTAATCTCATTTATTTTAAGATAATGCATACTTGGCCTCTCTTATTAGTGGAGTGTTTTCCAGTGTTCCACAGAGTTTCCTGAAGGGGACGCATCCCCTGGCGGAGATGGGTTTCGAGGATGGGGGGACCAAGGGTCTAAGTTTGAGGATGGCGAGGGGACAATGGGGGGACGGCGGTGGCAGGGCGACGCTCATTTACATATAGTACTTGACAAACTAGTTATAAGATGATGTATAAGAATTACATTTCAAATTAAACTTTGGCAAATTAGTAAAATAGAAAAATTGCAAATACTAGCATTTTAAATACTTGAATACTATTACTAAAAGACTAAAAGTAAATTAAATTTGACAAATAAAATTGTCAAATTGGAGATTTCTATTATATTGAAAATATGATATCATAAAGATCATTACAATGAGTAGCATGATACATTGATATCAAAATAAGTATAAAATGTAAAAATGTAGTGAAGGGAGGCCTCTAATCATCCCCAAACTCCTCATCACTAGAACTACGGGAATCCTCATGGTCAAGCTCCACCAAACTAATACCAACCAACCCTGCATCTGAAGTCGAAGCATCCTCATCAATCTGTGCTAGCTCCTCTGGCTCTACATCCCGTCATGTTGTTGGACTTGTTGTGACTTTTTCACACCTCGCCCCACTCAAGATGGGGACCCCTAATTTTTGCTCCATTCTGGTCTTTTGGCTTTTGTTTTTGTCTCTCTCTCTCTCTTTTTCTGTCTCTTTTCTGCTGTCTTCCTTTCTGGGGACGTGCCTACCATTGAGTTTTAACATGAAATTGGCCAAGTCTGAAAAATTAGGGTTTTGAACTTCCTTGCCTATTTGAGGTCAAATGAGGTGAATAAATTGAAATCTGAGACTAACATTGATGTCAGTGTGCTTTCAGCAAGTTCTCAGCTAAGTTTCATCAGATTGCGGCTACTTACTATTTTTAGTAAGTGTGCAATTACAGGCAATCCTTCAGCATTTTTGTGAATCCGACAGTCACGCTGCGTCCAGAGCACATCAAGCTACTCACAGGTTAAATTTGAGCTGAAACAGACAACTTACTATTTTTAGCAGTTCAGCTTCCGGAGCCAATTTCAGGGCCTGTATGCAGAATTTTTCAACGCATGTCTGGAGATTCCTTCTGGGTTTTCAAAGACCTTCGCAATGGTGTGACATGCAAAGTGAGATAACGACTTTCAAAGTTCAGTCTTCCGAGGCTATTTTTAGGGTTTGCATGTCTGGGTTTTCTTTGCATGTCAGCATATTCTTTATAGGTTTTTCGAGAGCTTCGTGATGATATGACATGCAAACAGAGATAATCACTCCTTCAGCAACTTACTATTTTTAGCAGATACATTCCGGCGGCCGCCTCCCAGCACTTCAGAATCACGAACTGATCGCAATGCAACAGAAACGAGGACAAACGGAGGTCATTTGATACGCATGCAAGACCAATTAGGGTTTCTAGCTTCGGGACCCAAAAAGAGGCATAAAAAGTCAGAATTTTCGAAAACCGATGTATACCACCGCGATCAGCATCTCTCAAGCTATCTGCTGATAAAATTTGAAGGCAAACGGAGCACTTACTATTTATAGTAAGTCATTTCAGAAACAAGCTAAAAATAGAAAGTCGCAGCATGTGCGATGTCAACAAGCAAGTCACGTGGTGAGGAGCGCCTCATTCGAATTTCAAATCAAACGGAGTTGTGGAAGTCTCAGAAGCAAGCAGCTACTATAAATAGTAAGCCACCTCCAGAAACATGCCAAAAATAGCAGGTCAACGCGAAGCATCAGTATGAACAGGTCAAGCAGCTGATAAAGATCCCATGGCGCGAATTTCAAGTTGAACGGAGTTGCAGAAGATGGAAAATCAAGCACTTACTATTTTTAGCAGGCTTGGGCAGAGAAATTAGGGTTTCCTAAATTCAAGGGCAGAGCACAAAAGCCAGGCAGAAGCGACGTTCAGTCACAATCAACACCCTTCAAGCAATCAACACGCAAAATTTGAAGGCATTCCGAGCCATTGCTATTTTTAGTAAGTTGCTAAAAATAGCAGGGACAGACAGATATCAGGCATCAGTAGCACAAACACATCCCGAGGTGCAGAACAAAGCAAAATCCGGCCTTTTTGGAGCTTGGAATTGGCTTGAAGTGCAAAATTGAAAAACTTTCTAAAAATAGCAAATTAGGGTTAGCATGATCGAGTCACCCTAAATTAGGCAAGGAGCATAAAATTCACTGAAATTGATAAATTTTCAAGTCCAGCCAGTGAATAACACCTTTAAAAGCTGAGGGTTGATGAAAATTTTCTAAATATCTTGAATACGCCCTCGAGGTTGAAGAGGAGGTCTTGAAAATTTCTAAGTCCTTCAAATTTGAAGCTCAGGACTCAAAATGTGCCCTTAAGGTTAAAGCTTGATGAAATTTTCTGTAAGTCATCAAAATTTGAAGCTCAAGCCTCAAAGTGCGCCTAAACTTGCATGTGGAGCTTCAAAATTGTCTAAGTATCAAAAATTGGAAGTAGGGGGTCTTAAATGCGCCCTAGCTTGAGAGGTGCCTCGAAATTTTTCTAAGTGTTGATAAAATGGATGCTCACCCATGAAAATGCGCCCTTGAAGAAGAGAGGGTAAAATGTTCCTAAGTGTTGATAAATTGAAAGCTCCCATGATGAAATGCGCCCTTGAACTTGAAGCTGGTTGAAAAATAGTCAAAGTATTACAAATCTGAAGTTGACCCCTCCACAGACACCCAAGGACTTGGAAGGTGAAATTTCATTAAATGCTCAAAGTTAGATGCTCAGAGGGTCAAATGCGCCTCAAGCTTGAAAGATGGAGTTTAAAATTTTTCTAAGTCGTTTAAAATGGAAGTGGACCCCTCCAAGTGCGCCCTTGAAGTTAGAGTTGACAAATTAAAAGCATGAGGGGCTAAATGCGCCCAAGATGAAGAGAAGGCACTTGAAATTTATCTAAGGCACATCAAATTTGAAGTCCACCACCTCATTTGCGCCCAAGGGGAAGAGAAGTTCAAAAAAAAAAAAAATTTCTAAGTGTCCAAAGTTTGAAGCCTGAGCTCTTATATGCGCCCAAGGTCAAGGAGGAAGCTTGAAGATTTTCTAAGTACTCAAAAGTGGAAGCTCACATGCTAAAATGCGCCCTAGTTTGAAGAGAGATGCTTAGAAATTTTCTAAGTGTGGACAAATTTGAGGTAGCTACCCCTAAATGCGCCCATCAAGGTGAGAGGACTTCAAAATTTGACTAAGTCATCAAATTAAAAGCACAAGGGGTAAAATGCGCCCAGCTTAAGAAAGGGTGGTTAAAAGTTTCCAAGGCATAAATATTGGAAGTGCATCCCATGGATTTGCGCCCAGCAAAGAGGATGAGTTGAAGATTTTTTTTTCTAAGTGTGAGAAAATAGAAGCTCCCCCTATGAAATGCGCCCAAGATTGGGAAGGTGGCCTGAGAATATTCTAAGTGTTTCAAAGTGGAAGCTTGACTAGCAAAATGCGCCAAGGGTGGTGAGGTAAAATATTAAGGTGGTAAATAAAAAATTTCTCTAAAGCAAGTTGAATATTCCTCATCAAGTCTAATATGCGCCCAAGTTGATAAAAAATAAAACATGTTAAGCATGGTACGCTTTCAAGGAAAATTTTCTAAGATGAATTGATAAAGGTTTCACCACTGGCAGATGAAGGAAGTTGAATAAAATTTCTAAGGCAAAATTCAAAGTGCTTAGTGATTTAAAAAAATTTCTAAGGCAAAATATTTTCTTCCTTTAGAAAATACGCCTAGACGTGAGGGTGATGAAATTTTTCTTGAAGCATGAATGAATTTTTCGGTAATGGAGCCGGAGAATGTTGGCATTGCAGGATGAATTAAAAATTTTCAAGTCAGAGCAAAGAAATACTCTCAAGGGTGAAGAACAAGAATAAATTTGTTGAAGATTATTTTTCTAAGGTTCAAAATTCAAAAAAAAAAAATTAAATGAACCCGTTCGTTGGGTACCCATGGATTCGACACGTTCTGAGGAAAATTTTCTTCTGGGTATTGAAGATCTTTGATGAGAAGTTGATTTCAAAGTCTTCTACACTTTGTCGAGGCCTTCAGGATGGAGATTTTTGATGGGCACAGGATTGATGAGTTTTCCTAAAAGTTTGAAAAATTTTCTAAGGCAAGGAAAAGGATGTTGAAATATGTCGCCTTGGCGGATGAATTTGAAGTTGAGCCTAGATATTTTTTGATCAAATTCTGGATGAAAACATTTTTCTCGAGCCAGAGTTGAATGAAATATCAAAGTGAAGTGCGCCAGGCAGAATGCAAGATAGGTTGGAAATTTGACTAAGGCATGAAGAATTTAAACACGAAGCTAACTAGTGAAGACAATGAACGCTTGGAAGTTAGAGCGCGAAAATCCTGGTGAGTAAGTTGAATTTATATTATGAAATGTTCTAATACTCTTCTCCTTGCTTGTTTTGCAGGAGAAACGTCGAGACCAAGCGGTGATGATTTAAAGTGATGAAGAAGATAATCCAACATGACATTTCAACCTCGAAGGAAGAAAAGTTGCGAAAAATGGCTAAGTGTTGAGACTTGGTATAACTCAAGTGACAAAGAAGAAGTTGAAGAACAACGTCAAAAAGAAGATCAAGAGCAGTGTGAACGCGTTTCAAAGTTGGAATCTTATAGAAGGATGATGGACATTAATGGCTCATTTATTACCCCACTCCTCTTGGTGGCGGTTTTTAGCGCGAATCTTGTTTAGGGCTGAGGTGGCACGATCTAGGCCATCCATCCGATTGTAATATGAGCCGTCCGTTGGACTTGGCCAGCTATAAAAGGGGAAGTCCCCCTCATTTGTACTTTAGTAGAAGCAGAGCTTAGAGATCAGAGTAGAGAGTAGAACAGAGACACTTTAGTTGTAATATCTTAGCATAGCGTAGTTTGAAGGAGAAGGAAAGTTTTCCTTTGAAAACTTTGTAAGAGATTGTTGCGAAAAACTATTGTAATAGAAGATCTTTCATTGAATGGTGAATTCATCTTTGTTATAAGCAGCTAGCAAGGTTTCTTCATCCCTTCGACTTCAAGTAGCGTAAAGTAGAGTAGTTTTCATTCTCATGCAAGTAGATGTTAGTTGTGGATTTGTGGTGTCAATTGAGACAACTTCATTTTATCCATACCACTAGCGGCTTGCTGACGGTAAGTTTGCCTTGTGTGGTCAACTGGAAATATTGCGAACTTAACTTCGATTGTGATTCATGTGCTTGTATGCGTCGTTCTGATGGTACTTACATGTTGAGTCATAATTTGAAAACCTCTCGTCACTCCCTTGAAGATTGCACCGACTTTGTGTAAGTTGTCCAAAGTGAGGCGAAGCAGAGTCTGGTCGAAGTCTGTCGAAGATTGATCCCACGTCCTGTCCTTAGATAGAACATAAACTTCTTAGGCCCTACACTCTTTTAAATTCAGTTCGTTTCTGGTTAGAATTAGGAAACTTGCGCTCACTTGCTAAATCATCCAAATTGCATGAAAGCCCTTAGTCTACTGTCTGCTGTCAAGTTGTCGAACAATTGTGTAAGTCCCCTTGAAATACCAGCAAAATCACATCAAGCCAACTGAGACTATTCGTGTTTAAGGAACCTTGGAGTTAAATGTATGATCTATCTCGCAATCTTAGCATGCAGGAAACTTTGTTCAAGAGAGGATAGGGTATCCGTTGGGAAACTTTATTCTGTGTTGGTGCAGTCATGAAAACCACGTCAACAGGACTCTCTTTGTACACAAGCATTATGTGGTCAATGAGACACAAAGCACTATGTACAACCACAAGCTTCTCTTCTCTCCTAGAGGTAAGTTGGTTCCTCTTAAGACAGTGGATGAAGCTATAGGTAGACCAGTTCCTCTTAGCAACTAAAGAACTAGAAACCTAAGATAACAATTGAATGGCTAGAGTGGTAGTCAAAGATCCCAATCCATGGAAAGTCCACCACAAAATTGGGTCCTCCTGCACCATAGTTGCCATATCCATCTTGGCCGCATCAAAATAATCCCTAAGAGTGACAAATTTGGTCCACTTAGTGCAAATCATGTTGGAATCGACAGGATCATATATCTTCTCAATAGCCTTGAAGAACCCTGCCTTCACCTCCGACATCCTCTATCGGTGTCACTCTAGCAAGCCTAGTCTTGTACCACTTAGGATTCAATGCAGAGGTAGCCTTGTGCAAGGGAGTGTTGAGCTTCTCCCATCTATTGTGAATGATTGGTTGAATGTGCTCATTGTAGAATGCTAATGCGGGGTCCTTCTCTCGCACAACCCCCATCTGATCAAGCATAGAATCAATGCACTCATACACCTCTCCAAGGTTAGGTGCATCCGCATCCCCATTTCTGATGACCCGGAAAACTAGAGCAATGATGGAGACAACATATTTTGCATCACTCCAAAACACATCACTCTTCACTGTATCCTTCACCCTCCTCCCCTACTCTGTCTTGGACTTGGCCCACCTATTCCAATTTGCTTTCATAACCATGAATTTTGTAACTCAATCATTCTCTCCAAGAGAATGAAATAGGATGCATATCTCGTATCAGTAGGTTTCAATAAATCCTTAAAGAAGGTCCTGAAGAGTGCATGTGAAGTGTGGTGGTTGCAAATAAACATTTGCAAATCTCTAGCATCATTGACAACTGCTCTGATCCACTGACTCTTCCCCATGTCCTTGAGTGCATTGTTCATGGCATGCACACAACATGGAGTCCACCAAATATGCCTATAAGCGGCCTCAACAAGTTTGTAACGTACTAACCCTTCGATAAAATAAAAATTTCTAATTTTACACCATACGAGTAAATAAACTAAGTAACAACTCATTGCAATAAAAAATTTCTTTCTTTTATTGAGAATATATGATCAAGATGCCATATCATATTACAATAAAGATTCCACTTCATAACTTCAGAAGTACAAGTAACAAGAATACATACATTTACATACATAGCTCCAATGAGCTTTAGAACTAATAGTTGTAAGATGGTCCAGGATCCTTCCTTTCAAATCTTGGTTCTTCTGTCGTCTACTGTGGAGGAGAAGCATCACTCAAGCACTTTTCCACCAACCACGGACTCATAATGTGGTCCCCCGCACATCTATCATTCGATAGATGGCCCTTCCTTTCGACGAAGAGATTGGTAGAGTAACCGATAACGACAACCAACTAAGCATAGTGTTGTGTCCTACATAACTAGAACTTTGCAATCCCACAATCCCGAACTAGCATGTAATACTGGATCACAATGAACTGACAGTGTTAGTCTCGGTAGTCACACAACCTAGAGTGGAGTCACACAATCTAGAGTGGAGTCTCGGACATTCACACTACTTTGATCAAAAAGTTTTATTCAATAAACGACTGAGAGTCATCTATCACATACACTACTCAGGGTTGATTTGACTTAAGGCTATCTTAAGCTACGCATAGGTATTTCCTTCAATGGATAGTCCATCATCCCAGATAACCTACAACCATATTAATCCACTTGGAATTAACTACTTAACTAGTAAGTACACAAGCTAGGTATTCCTTTTATGGATAGTACATCATCCAAGATAACCTACATACTTGGATAACTCGACTTACATGTAAGTATATTAATCCCTCTCCCATATTGGATGACCTCTCTTAGGAGCAAACACAAGCTTTCCTAGTTAAATCAATAACTTAGCTAAGTGTACCATATGTACCTTTCATGTTCAATCATACCTAGTATATAATACTTATGATAAACACCCATCTCCTACTATGGAGTAAATACAAACACATTGCAACCCATGTTCAAACATATCTAGTATAATTGAATACCTATGTCAAGCAATCTCTTTGACATACCTGGTACAATTAAATACTTGTGTCAAGCAATCTCTCCTATTAGGGAGTACTTTAAAACACATTAAGGAAACAGCATAATAGCTTCAACTTTCTTTCCAAAACAATCTAAATTCTCTAATGTATATACTGGAAAAGACCTCTCAACCATGCATATAAGACTTATCTTTCAAAAGTAAAATAATCAAAAAAGAAGAGATCCTTGTGCCTGTTATCGCTTATCCAAATTAATGGCAACAGTGCAGCCTTCTCCAACAGCAATCAGCTTCTCTCAAACAGCTCTATCTCACTTGTTGATAGCTTACTTCTCTCAAACAATAATGATACCTCTTACTCAAAATAGATCGCTCTATTTCTCACTCACAAAACAAATCAAATATGGCTGGTAATAACTCAGAAGTATTGAACTGCAAAAGACGTATATCTCTTGGGAAAGAAGGCATCTCCCTCTCAAGTGAAATGGTTCAACTATTTATAGAGCAACCAAGCAATCAGAAAGCCTACAATTTAGGCATGAACAGTGACAACAAACTTCATGCAAAACAAATCAACATAAAGGTGGCAATGAATAAAGCTCAGACTCAACAAAACCTTCAACAGATCGAATTATCTCTTTGACAGCAATTCAAAGACCAATTCAAAAAGCACATGGAGAATTTGAATTCTTTTCCAGCAAAGACGTCTACAGGAAAATGCTTTAAGAGGTGGTGCCAAAGCTTCTCTTTTACAATCAAGTTGGCGCGGTTTCAGAAGGAGTGAAATAGTCAATCATATTTCTGCAACACTTAGCAAGTATCGACTGAAATAAAGGATGAGTCAACTAAGCCAATTAAGACGTTGGACTAAGTCCACATTATTCTCATTGACTGAATCGACCAAGTCCAAATTTAAAGTATTCCTACATATTCAGATTCGTGACATGGCAAGATATATGCGGCTTTACTTACAAAATCGTGAACGTTTCCAAATCATCTTCCAACTTCATAGTCGTTGATGACTATAATCGACATCTATTGCCATGGTCATTTAAACGTCAAAAGTAGCCTTTGTAAATCAACTTCTTAGTCATATTGAAGCGTCCTTCAATGAGGAAGCGACCTACTTGTTTTGACTAAGTCTCTAAGACTTACCTGCTGCGCCTTTGTTCACCACTTAATGTTGGTCATTCTCTCAAGGTACAACGCTATTACTTGCTCATGCGCTGGTCCCATACGCTTAAGATATAAATCAGTCAAGAAGTATATACTGTCATATTTAAATATATATTTATGGATGTACATATACATATATACAAATATCTCATATAGGTATATATGCATATGTATATTTATCATAATATATATTCTTACATTAGGACAAGCAAGAATGAATACAAACATATAAACATGCACATAGTAATAGCAATCATATTGAATATATATATTTACAAGCAAGTACATATACGTATATATATCTATATATATATATATATGTTCATAAATAGCATTAAATGCTATGTCACATATATATGTTGGCGTTTAAATTCGCACCTCTGGAATGCGGATTTGAAACGGACAGCTATGCATAGTAAAACTGCTCTTCAAATTAGGAGGGGAAGCTCCCTCCTGCTGATGGGGTAAAAGAAAGTAAATTAAATCTAATTCGCTTATCTTTTTGTTTCAACTAGAGCACAAGGTTTATAAAACACAAACACCGCAGCTGAGATTTTTTGATTTAAGAATTCCAACTACGACTAACTTAAGCTAAAGACGTTTCTAATATCTCAAGTAATACGCAGAGCAAGAGAATTAGAAATTAACAAGGTTGATTCTCTGACAAAGGCTTAAGAGAACTTTTTCTCAACATACATCTACACACTTCAATGTAAGCTGCAATTAAGATCACAAAAGCATAACACAATAAACGGAAATCTAAGACATTATACCAAGGAAAAAGAGGCTCATGATTTTATTTCTCAAACTTCTGGAACAAAAATTACTAAACACATGCATGGAACAAGAGCTTGCAGCTAAAGAGGCTTGCAAAACTTGTTCTTACGCACAAGGAACAGCAATTACAATAATTACTTGTTGGCTAAAAGAGACTCAACAATTCGCTATTATAAAACAATTGAACAACACTGAATAACAAATAGAAGGCACTTAGACTCAGCGTTTTGTTATCACTAGCATGGTTAAAGAAAACTAATGAGCAAAGGCTCTTATTTATAGGCAAGCAGAGGAGTAGGGAACCCTAAAATCTCCGTGCTTTCACAATCTAGGGCTTGCTCAGCAAGCAAGCTCTATTTCTAAATCTAGAAAGAAGATAACATCTAACACCTAGGAAAGCAGAAAAAGCAGGGACTGCCAACTATTACAATTTATCTTCTTTCTCTTCTCAAAGAATGGATAAGAATTGCTCCAAGAATAGAAAGAAAGCGGAAAGAAAGTGAAGTATGCTAACCAATTTTTTCGAAAGATTTACACAACATAAACCAGCACTAGCCAACTTTATTAGCATTAGCTCCAAATTGAAATCCAAGTTGAAAAGATCTCAACGCCAAGAATGCACACTCAATCCCAAGGAAGGAGAGGTGTTGTCATATGGCGGAGAAACTAAAAAACAATAACTTGAAATGAAGCAAACTCAACGTCAAGAATGTGCACTCAAGATCCCACTGAGGGCGAGGTGCTAACATATGACGGAGTTATTAATTAAAAACAGAAACAATAGGTGGATAACCAGCCATGGAAAATACAACGATCTAATTCATCCGCTGCGGCGGGCATCCACTCGAGAGTGGGGATTCACCACTTGAGAGTGGGTACAAAGAGATATTTAATGTTCATTTTTTCCACACTAGCGGTAAACCATCCAGGGGTAATTAAATATGAAAATAAACAAGTAATTGCAGCAATAACACTGGTTGGATTAGTACTACTAAATCTCAACCTTACAATTCAAGAGTCTGCAAATACGAGAATTACAATGATAGGAAATAAAGCCAAGAAGAGAAGAATGTATTCTATCAATGTTCTTTAGCTCTTCAATGATGAAAGAAAGTCAAAACTGAAAATTAATAAAGTCTGATATAAAAATGAGATTCTGGAAATTCTGATCAGCAACTGTGAAATTCAAAGAAATATTCACAACTCACTCAAAATACCTCCGATTTGCGTGAAACGAAAGCCAATGTGCTGCTGGGAGATAAGCGCCTAAACTCAGATGAAGAAACAGCAACAAAAACTCAGAATTTATTTCTTTGCACAATTCCCAATGCACCATGAATGGTACAGCATTCTTGAGGGGCGATTTGGCAAGTAAAAATCAGAAACTCCAAACTAAAATCTGCAAATTGGTAGAAGGGGGCGCCTTGGGTGTAGAAACAAATAGGTAAAATACCCTCAAGAAAAATAAATTTACTCCAAGAGCTGTATGCAAAAACCACCTTCAGCTATAGATGAACCAGCAACTTCAAAATTGATAAAATTCCAACATTCTTCAACAATCGAACTCAATCTGCTAGTCTGGATAAGAAGCAGTCCCAAAACCAACTAGGTGTTATCTTTCAAACACGAAATTGGACCAATGCTAAGAGGTAAGCATTCCTCGAAGCTAAATTCATGAAGTCATTCCGACAGCATAACAATATGATAAGCATAATGGATACCAAAACTGGAGCAAAGCATTCATTTTTATAGAAGAGTAGAAGACTCTTCAATTCCTCAAGAAAGTACGCCAAGAGTCACATGAGACTCTTCAAATTTCCAAAATTCAAATAATCCTTCAAGTGGCATCCCTTTTGCAAGAATATAATTTCACTTTATTATTTTTTTTAAAAAACACAACTCCTCAAAGTGTGGCGTCCCTTTTTCCAAGGCATTTAAATTTTGAATAATATTTAAACCAAATGAAGGCGTCCCCCTTCATGACCACCCTTTAACACAACTTTGAAGTTATTCTCCTTGAAGTTATTCTCCTAGACCAAGGGGTCAACTGCAATTTAAAACATTAATGCCTTTATTTATGAAATTCACCAAATAAAACTTTTAGAAGCCAAAACTTGAATTCAAATAATTGCTCCAACTGGAAATGAAGGGGGTGCCTTGGGTGTAGAAACAAATAGGTAAAATACCCACAAGCAAAATAAATTTACTCCAAGAGCTGTATGCAAAAACCACCTTCAGCTATAGATGAACCAGCAACTTCAAAATTGATAAAATTCCAACATTCTTCAACAATCGAACTCAATCTGCTAGTCTGGATAAGAAGTAGTCCCAAAACCAACTAGGTGTTATCTTTCAAACACGAAATTGGACCAATGCTAAGAGGTAAGCATTCCTCGAAGCTAAATTCATGAAGTCATTCCGACAGCATAACAATATGATAAGCATAATGGATACCAAAACTGGAGCAAAGCATTCATTTTTATAGAAGAGTAGAAGACTCTTCAATTCCTCAAGAAAGTACGCCAAGAGTTACATGAGACTCTTCAAATTTCCAAAATTCAAATAATCCTTCAAGTGGCGTCCCTTTTGCAAGAATATAATTTCACTTTATTATTTTTTTTAAAAAACACAACTCCTCAAAGTGTGGCGTCCCTTTTTCCAAGGCATTTAAATTTTGAATAATATTTAAACCAAATGAAGGCGTCCCCCTTCATGACCACCCTTTAACACAACTTTGAAGTTATTCTCCTTGAAGTTATTCTCCTAGGCCAAGGGGTCAACTGCAATTTAAAACATTAATGCCTTTATTTATGAAATTCACAAAATAAAACTTTTAGAAGCCAAAACTTGAATTCAAATAATTGCTCCAACTGGAAATGAAGTCCTGATAGTTGACAATCTTCATACTGCCAAAAGTAGAATTTACTATAAATAGTAAACTCCTTGAAATGACATAGAACCTCTGAACATGGAAACCCTAATTTTACCTCAAACGAGCCTACAGGCTTAAGGAATAGGCTGATGAGTGTCAGAACAAATCACTGATGAGAAGGGGACATTACAGAAAGCTTCTAAATGAAAACCATTTCAAATCTCAATCACATCCGCTAAAAAGTAGGAAATTGTGTCCCGATCTGGTGCATCTATTCCATCAATACCAAAGTTGCATTTTTCCAAGATATCTTCTCCATTTGCAATTGATCTCAAGAAATCTTCGACCTCATTGGCCGTTTTTTCAAATCTTGATGACATCATGGCAAGGTGATTCATTCTGCCACCAACTGTATTGTTGCTATCACAGCTGCAAACAACACTCTAAAATTGAGTTTGCACTTCATCAAGCCCCACATAGGAACCATCTTCAAGACTGTACCGAGAAGGAATCTCTGTGACAAACTCATTCATGAAAAGAAGAGCTTTGATCACCCTTTGTCTGTAGGCAATAAACTCCTCGGATATCCTCTCGTAGGTTTTAACCTTGAAGACATGAAGCTCTCTCCAAGCAAGGATCTGCCTCTTGTGTTCTTTTGAAGCCGCTGAACCATAGGCTGTATCTAAATCTGCAATGATGATCTCATGCCTTGGTTTTACTTTAGCCACTGATTGTTCAAACCCTTGGATACCTTGACATAGCTCATGAGCATTTTCTCTCAACTGAAACATCCATTCCAAGATGTCATTTCCTCTGACAATGAAACTCTCAATCCACTCTTGAGTTTCCTTCCCACAAATAACCAGCTGCCTCAACTGATGGTGATCAGCTGGTGTCTCTAAAACTTGGGGCAGCCTCTGGGTCGCCTGCGATGAGCCATGGACGAGGTTAGAAATATAAAGCCTAAGTTGTTGTATTTCAGCCTTGAGGGCTGCTTTGTCTTCTCCATCCTTGAGCACTCTTTCCTGAAGGCTTTCAGACACAACTCTGAATAGACTGACATCTGCATCTCTGGTGTTTTTACCAAGGTTAGTCTTAACCATCACGAAGTCCTCCATATTGACTTCATCTCTGTTCTTATGTTCAGGAGGTAAGGCAGTCTCCATGATCACCTCACCATCAGGATTCCTCTCATAATAAATTTGCTTCTTCGCTTTCTTCTTGGGTGGCTCCTGATAGATGTTGTCAAGGTCATCAAAATTTACCTGATATGAAGGTCTCCTTCTTTCCCTTCCCAAGGAGCTCTCAAGCCAAGACACGGTAGCGTCTTTACTAACTTCCTTGGGAGGTACAATTGCAATTTCTTCATCATCTTCAATATCTAGGCCAATATGGATTGGTGAAGACCCTGTCAATGGTATAGAATCATGTGCTAAGGGCAATTCTTCTCTCTCCTTCTGAGGTATAGGTTCTTCTGGAGGAGCTTCTACTTCAACCGTTGATGGCTCTTGTATGACTATACCTGAGAAGTCTAGCCTCCTTCTTACAGTTTTGGTTGACCTACTGCCCTTCACACCATCTTGAGACTGACTTACGCCTTTCCCTTTTGATTGTGCCCTGGAAGAGGAGGGAAGTGATGACTGTACCCTTGGCGGCTCTGCTACTAGTATGGACTTCTTCTTTTTCAGAAATAGGAAGACCTTGCTATGTTCGAGGACTTGCCTAGTCCTTTCTTCGACTGAGAGGGGTTCCTTATTAGCCCAATTGACTTGAGGAAGGGGTTGATCTTCAATTCTCTTCCGAGCATACATTGGGAGTAACACGTCCTCATCATCATCTGACAATCCTTCGATATCCTCTGACAGGCAGTCTTTCATTTGGTGAAGAGTGAGCCTACTGTAACTGCGCCTCCGCACCTTGAACTCATCTGTACATTTGGCCCAAAAATCTTCAAGGGCGGATATGTGAGCATAGTTTCTCTCAAGTCGAGCAACGTAGACGCCATGAGGATCATACGATCGTCTCTCGCTGTAAGGCTTGAGACAAAGTTTGTCTAACTCATCTCCCATGGTTTTAGCATATGTTGTTGTTCTACATGTATAGATTCCTAGTCCCAATAGAAAATTGAGGGCGGGTTTCTTCCTATTCCTCAAAAACGCGTGGACATCATGCGCCTGCCTTAAGAACTCCATGAAGACAACTTTGTCTGATGGGTACCTTGGTAGCATGAGTGGAGCACCGGAATAGCCATAGACTCTGAGATAGGTGAAAGTAGGAAATTGTATGAACCAATCTGCCCACTCCGCCATCGCTGCCCTAGCGACTGAAGAGATACGGACATGCAATTCATTGTCTAGGTCCCGCACTGTGTAAATTAGGAAAGCCTCCTTCACCCTCTTGTAGTGATGCAGTGACTTCGTGAATTACAACTGAGGGTAATAGTTGTAGATATGTTGTACGCTCAGAGACCCCTCAGTGTTCAACCCTCTGAATTGACCTTGATAGGCCACTAGGTAGACTAGGTAAGAAACCATATGGAACTCATGAATCTGGAAATACTCTGTTATCTGTTGATGGAGGTTGTCACTGATCAAGGTGGGCCAATCATAGAACACAGTCCTCTTCATGATATGGGGTATAGCGTAGAAGATCCAAGGCTGAAACTTGGTAGCATCTTTTGATCCAGTTACCCTGTTGAGCAAGGTGATTATGATAGCAATCTCATCTTTGAACTCGCCTCGCCCGATGTTCTTAGGCAAACTCTTATGCTTCTCCTTCATCCATCTTTGAGCAATCTTCTTGCTATATTTGTCCTTGTGCATTTCCCACATCCTCTCGCATTCACCCTTTGAGATAGTGACACTTTCAGGGCAAGGGGGAATGGAAAAACATTTCTCGTTCATATCAGGTTTCAAACTACATATCAATCTGCCATTAATTGATTGAATCTCCCTTGTAGCCGGATTGTAATGCTTGATGCAAGTGATTACAAACTCGAGGCTCTAAACTGAGATAGGAATAGATGCTACTGCGAGGAGTCCAGAGTGTCCCAAGTTTCTGATGGTAGTGTTGCTTACGCTCTCCAAAGCGTGTAGATCAAACACCGGCTTGCTGTGATGCAAGTCTGTCTCAGTTGTTTTGATGAAATCATGGTAGAGAGCTGATTTGGTCTTGAAATCATTGGGAGTGTATTCCATTTCAAAAGCCTTGAAGAATGACTGTAAACTCGCCTAGGTTCAGACAAGTTTTGAGCAACTTACTATTTTTAGAATGCTGATTTTTCTTCCTCCAACGGACAAATTTTTGAATTTTTTTTTGAGATATGGATTTTGCTCAAAATTTCCTCGCAAGGCAACCCAGATCGTTCGTTTTTGAAAATTTTGAATTTAGAGTGAAAAAGCAGCAAACCCTAATTTCTTCAATTTTTCATGAAAAAAGTTGGCACCTGGGTTTTGTTCAAAATACAATTAGAAATGGACCTAGTTGATTAGATTTGAAAAACACTGAGGGCTGATCGAAAAAGCAGCAAACCCTAATATTTGAAATTTGTTTGAAAAAAGCTGTGATATGGGTTTTCGTCAGAAGACTGATTTGAGAGGACCCAGATGATCAAACTTCGAATATATTGAGGATTTCACTAACATGCAAATAAAAAAGCAGCTGCTGCAACTTGTTGAATTTCTTGAAAATTTCTTCAGAAGAATGAGATGATAAGACCCAAATGGCTGAAAATTGAAAATCTTGGCCTTCTTCTTCAAAAATTTTGATCTTCTGCATGAAAAAGCATGAAAAAGCAAGGCCTTATGTTGCTGGTCTGAAAATTATTTATGAAAATCAGCAACCTTGAACTTGAATCTTGAAATATCACTTTAAATTTGCTGCTCCACTTTTCTCCTTTAGACGCCACCTGCAAAAATAATGAAAATTACATGAAAGAGAGGTGTTAAATAGACTTAGGGTTTGAAATAGGTTTGCTTTATTTTGCTTTTATCCTCAAAACCCTAAAATCAGCTGGTTCGATGAACTTGGACATTCTCTTCCTCTTGCCATTTTGAAAATTTTCACTAAGGCATTGTAAGTTGGGCGCCCTTCTTGGCTAGGGGCGCCAACTTGCTTCAGAGTTAGTCATTTTTTAGGAATTTTCAACTTTTCACAATTTTGACCCCCTACTTTGACCTCGATCTCTGGCTTCCAAATTGATCTGACAAGCGAGTTGGATGATCCATCGCGCAGCCTGAATGATTTTGAGAAGACTGTTCTGGAGGCGTCTCTGGTGAAAAACTTTGTTTTGACCTTCAAATTCATGGGAGCCTATTTCCTCCAGGGGCGCCCATTTTGTCCAGAGTTAGCCATTTTTATGATTTTCAAGTTCTTCCTTTTCCCTTTGATCTTCTAATGAAAACTTGATTATGGGGCTACGCTGATCCGATTGACTGGTTGTCTGCTTCGTTGGATAGCTTAACTGAATCAAACAAGACGATCTTAGAGGCCGCATTGGTGAATTCTATCATTTCAGACCTCAAAAGTTTGGGCGCCCTTCTTGGCTAGGGGCGCCCATGATTACCATACTTAGAATATTTTCATGAACTTCATCAATTTCTCTTCTACAGATGTTCTTGTCAGATCTGGAGATCTGGGCGTCGGATTGACTGATGGCTGAGCTCGTCGCTAAGCTGAGGAGATTCCACAAGGGGTCTTTTGGAGACACTTCTGTCAAAAAGTTGAATTTGGGCCTTCAAAAGCTTGGGCGCCCCTGGCAAATTGGGGCGCCCAACTTCACCAGACTTGGCCAATTTTTTGCAATTTTCACCTTTGCTTTTTAATTTTGGTTTTCAGCTCTTATCAGACCCTCCATTCAGCCTGCTACATCTAGTGACTGCCAACTCCGTTCAACGTGTTGAAGGTCTTATTGGAAAGCCTAATCAACTCTGAAGAAGTCACGTTAGGGCTTCGTCTGCAAATTCATCTGTTTGAGCCCTCAAAATCTTGGGCGCCTATCTCCTTCAGGGGCACCCATTTGCTCCAGACTAAGAAACTTTTCAAACTTTTTCGTGATTTTCACTCTGTAGTCTGTTTTAAAAACTCTCTGTTCAATCTCGAATTCCGGGTGTCTGGATAGTCTGATGACTACACTGCCGGACTTGCTGCGGAGCTAGAAGGATTCTGAACAACTTTGACTGGGAGCTCAAACCCTAATTTTATCATTTGATGCCCTAAAAAGATGGGCGCCTATTCTCTCCTGGGGCACCCATGTCAAGATGACTTAGTCAAATTTTCACAATTTTCACCTTGTTTCCTCGTTCTTAGTGCTTGCTCACCAACTCACCTTCTGCTCAATGCTTGAGTGTTGAATCTGACGCCTGGCAGCTGACTAACCTCCATTGATGACCTCGGAGCTCCTGAACTGCTTCTGAAAAAGCAGAATAGACCCACTAGGGCAAAACTGGTCTTTTTGAGATTCTGACTGCACCAGTCTGATATGGAAGTATTTTGAGCCAATCAAAATCAGTTTGGACCCTGGTGGACAAACTTTCTATTTTTAGAAAAAATTTCTAGTATTCGTTTTAAAAGAAACCCAGAAAAACCTACTATTTTTAGAAAATTTCTAAAAATAGCAGTTTTCCTAAAAAGTAGGGATGAAAAACTGAGATCTGGGTTTTGTAGATTAGGTCGCTCTAAGCTGACCCAGATTGTCAGATTTCGGAAATTTCACATTTTTACCCCTCATGCAAGACATGCAAACCCCAATTTTGACCTTTTTTCACAGATTTAACAAGACTTTTACTCATTTCTTCAAAATGTATAAGTGTAATGAAAATTTTAATTTTGGTGTACAACAATATACATATATGTATATGTTTATACTAATATATATATCCTATGTCGATCAGGTATGTATTCATTCAATATACGGATGAACACAACAGAGTAAATATTCTCATAATAATAACAATATATTTATATATATATATTTACATACATATATACTCCTCTATATAAGCATGAATGCTTATATATATATCCAGGTATATAATACTCATATCGTACAAAGCCATAACTTATTCAATAATCAAATATAGACCACTGTTTTGGCAGTCAAGCACACAGAGATGTTATGTGTGTGTGTGTATATACATACATACATACATACATACATATATATATATATACATTCTTTCCAAGCATGAATGCTCACATGTATATATGTATATATATATATATATATATATATATATAAACACTCTTCAACCACAAAATCAAGCATAGAGATATAAGGTAGGAACTCACAAGCTCAAACAAATAAACATCACCCAATAATGCACTCGCTAGTAAACAAGACCTTTACTTATGCAGACATATCAGTTAAGGATGACTTACCTACTACCCACAAACTGACTCAACCCAACCATTCTAATGTGGTGTGTGTATATGCTCAAATAGTTTACTTTTACCGGTTACCCGACCAAGATCTCCCGAGTGATACTTCCCCTCCGCCTGGAGGAATGGAACACATACCTGCATCCACTAACACATGCACATGACAATTAATTGTTCATAACATATGTAGTATACATAAACATTTCCAAAGTTAGAATAATAATAATTCAATAACCTTCCATTCACATATATGCAGTATTTCACCATGAATAACATCAACTGAGGAAATATCAAATGAGATAACATCAAATAAGATAACATTCATATTGATAACAAAGTACAAGCACAATCTATTCATCTCCAGAATTCACATTACATTCATATTTACCCTATGTAGTAATAGTAAATAGTAACTACACAACTGGGGTGTAACAAAGTTTCCCCGCAACTTTGCACACGTGTTCCATCTGTCACTACTTGGACCACATTTTGTGGCCCAACCTACTCAACAGCCTCCTTGAGAACCTAAAACTGAAAACCAGCCTCTTTGCGATGCCCTAAACAATCAACTGCCTTAAAAAAGTATGGGCCCTCTGTACATGTAACCATGATATTAATGAGTGGACGATGGCTAGTGTCTATCCACCCATCCATGAAGGGATTGCAGCAATTTTAACTCCAAAAACCTTCATCATCACCCCCAACATCCTCCTAAGTGGTACGGCCTGCAAGTGAAATGGTACAGCCCAGCTACCAAAGGAAAACCATGAAAGTCTCTCTCCAATCTGCACTTAAACAAACCCAACTATACACAAACAACACTAGGAAACATCAAAGCAATCTATCATTAAAACTTTGAAACTAAAACTTCACCAATAAGCTCTATGGAGGCTCCTGAAATGAAGCCACACCAATGTCTAGCTAGGGAGTGTCTTTCAACTCTGAAACTAGAACAGCCTTGAGGATTTTCGTCCTCAAAGCCTTGAAGGATTCAATCCTCAAACCAGCAGCACTTCATTATCTCAACTCAACATGTCTCAATGAGCTATCCCATGCCTCCTTTTATAGCCTTTTCGCTATTTTTTTCGAAAAAGCATGTTTTGCTTTTTCATTGCTTTTTGAAAAAGCACTTTTTTGCTTTATCCCAAAAAAAGCGTTTTTTAAAATAACTTTAAGTTCCCTTTTCCCCTACCATCCAATGTGGGGAACTAACTTTTTAACTTTATAATATTTAACACTAAAATAATATTTAAACATTATTTTATAACTTTAGTGTAAATATTAAAATATTTCCAACCACCTTACAAAAAGCACTGATGAGGCATCCGAAACAGAAACTAATCGAACCAAAGAGGCTACTAACGACGAGGAAAGATGTCAAGTGCCAAAACGGGCACTTACTAAAAATAGTAGTGTTCTCCAAGAAATGTGGAGAACAACCCAAATGAGCAGAAATACAACAAAGATCATCACCACCATCCCAAGGACCAAAAGAATATCAACACACCATTGGACGCTAAGAGAAACCACCACTGAGCTCTCCAAGAACCTTGGAACTCTCCTAGTTCACCTAGAAGCCTTCGAAAAACCCTGAAAACTAGTCAATGGTCACGGAACATGGCATAAAAATGGGGACATTATAAGCACCCATTCCCAATTTGAAATAGCATTTAAGTATTCTCCTTCAGATGATGCTTTCCCTACTACCCATTTGAAAGTTTCAAAAGTATCCTCTGGTGTAGAATTTTCAGATCTCATTTATATAAAATTGGTGGAGCAACAACATGGTGGTGAGCTCATTTTTCACATAAGAAAACCACTGGATAAGTTTGAAATTGTAGGAACAAAACAAACGGCTGGGTTAAATGGATCTAAGGAGTTTGCAAAACCTTTATAGGAGAATATTGATCAGGAAGAAAAGCAACTTGAGAATATTACATCACTAAAGGAAAATGAAGTCATCTCATAGCCAAATAAATTGGGTAGATGGGCATACAAACTCCCAAGGATGATTTTGGATCCTGGTCTAACAAAGATTATCATTCAAGAAAAGTCAAAGCTATAGGATTTGCATTGCTTAAAGACAATTTTGGAAAGTGAAAACTATCATGTCCCCTTTCCCAAAAAGAATAATTAAGAAAATAACTTAATAATAATATTTTAAGTTGGCCCCAACAACTTTATTTTAGGACAACTTAAATATCATTATTTTAATAAAATGGCCATCTAAATGGGACATCATAAGGCCTCATGTAATATTTAATTTTAAAAGTATTTTTCAAACACTTAGAAGGTAAAGTTATTTTTTAAACACTTTAGATAGAAGAAGCATTTTTAAACACGTTGAAGGGAAAAAAGAAAATTTAAATTGAGGGCCCTAAAGGAATTTATAAAAGGAGGGTGAATGGGTCATTTGCATCATTTGTTGTTGACATCAATTCCATTTCCAACTTGGGCACTCAAAGACAAAAACACTTCTGTGTGGGAGATCCAAAGAAGGAAACCCCTCTTGGTTTCCACTGTTAGATTTGAGAATGAAAACCCTCTTGTCCATGTAAGGTTATTCCATGCAAAAAATCACAATTTTGTTGATTATTGAGATTTATGGGAAAATTTCAGTTCATGAAAGAATGGATCAATCAATATTTGCAAGCAAATCAAGCTAATTTCCATTATTGGCAATTGTCAAGGAGTTCGAGGGAATATTCCAGCTGCCACAAGGAGTATCCAACTACTGTACAACATTTTGCAGCTACCATCATCAATAAACAATTCAGGTCTGAATTTTGTGGGCATCCTTGCTGCTATGCAGCCCTTTTCATTGCCTGTGCCTAGGTTTCCAACTGTACCACATTCCAACTGCCCTACAACTTGACCATTGCTAGTATTTTCTTCTTTTGACAGTTGTATATCCATTTGTTGCAACATGGTTTTGGATCATTGCACTTGTAGTGAAATTGCAGCACTTTATTTTGGTATTTCTGTTGGATATCATTTGTTTCAGTACCTAGAAATTGATATTGGTTGTAATCAGTTATTTTGTTGCTGATGTACATTTCCTATATGCTGTACTTTGTGATCAACTATCAATAATTGAGGATTTCTGTGAAATATGCCACTTTGCTTTTTCCCAAAATTTTCACAACACAAACCAGCACTACGCCAATGGTTAGCATTAGCTACCAAAAGATAATCAAACTGAATATGACCTACACCAAGAATGTTCACCAAGATCCTTTGTAAGGTGAGGTGATAGCATATGGCGATGGATTCTAAGCAACAACTGAATTTGAATTTCAAACTGAAATGGAAGTAGGCGGTGATCCATGCATAAAGAATTCCACACTGCCACTTATTTCAGTGGGGGGAAAGATTTTACAATGCAACACAATTCATCCACTTCTCAGCAGGCAACCACTCAGTAGTGTGGATTTGCCACTTTTCAGTGGGTGAAATATGAGAGATTTAATTATTCTTTTCTCCACACTGGTGGTAAACCATCCAGGGGTTACAATGTGTGAAAATTAACACTAATAAATGCAGCAAACAAATGACTAGAACAGTACTACTGTTTACAGTCCTACAATATCAAAATAACTGCAAAATTACAAGTGTTTTACAATAGTATCAAAGCACAATGATAGAAGATGATCTCCCACACTTATAATCTCTCAAATATTGAAAATACAAGCCAAAATCTGAACTGATATAAATCTGATATGACAAACAGCAAACTGAAATTATGAACCAACAAACTATGAAACGCCAAAATTGATCAAATCTCTTACCACACTCCACAAACTCCAGCCAAACTAAAATCTCACCAATTCAATGACTAGGCGACCAAGAAATAATCAATTTTCAAGCACAAAACACTCCCAAATACCCTGCTTGAATTCCAAGGCATTAAATACATGGTACGGCCCTCTTGGAAGGGTGATTTTTCAAGATAAAATCATACACTTCAAATTAAAATCTGAATTTCTACAAGAAGAGTCGCCATTAGTCTAGAAAATGTTTGCATCAATACCCAGAACAAAATTAAAATCCTTCAAAGAGCTGCGAGTGAAAATCTGCTTCAGTTGTATCAACACCAGCAATACAGAAAACTGAAAACATCACCAAAATTCGGCAACATTGAAGCTCAATCTGCTAGTCTGAATGAGAAGCAGCCATAATCCAATTAGGTGTTATCTCTCAAACACGAAATTGGTTCTATGCTAGGAGGTATGCATTCCTCGAAGCCAAATTCATTAAGTCATTTCGACAGCATAACATTAGCATAAACAATGGATGATCAAATGCTGGAGCAAAGTCTCTCTTTAATAGAACTTGAGGTGACCTTTCGGATTCCCCAAATTTCCCTCCAAAAAGGGACGCCCATTCTCTCTTTTTTGAAATATTTTACTTTACAAAATATTTAATTCCTCCTTAATATGGCATCCAAACTCCAAGGCAAAATAAACATTATAAAATATCAAATTAATGTCTCCATGAGGCGTCCACCCTTGAGTACCACCTTTTAACACAACTTCAAGTTATTACATTAGGCCAAGGGGTCAATTTAAAAACATAACATTAATGACTTGAAATAATTTATTTCTCCAAATATTGCACCTTTTGTTAGTTTTTATGATCAGATTAGATAGTCAAAATTTAATTCAAAATCAGACACAATAACACAGCATATACCTGGGAAAACCCTCCACTTGAGGGAGAAAAACCCAACAACAATATATCACTTATATATTGAATGTCAACACAAATGTCTCCTTTACAAAGAGGCTGATATGAAGGCCAATTAGAAGCACCACAACCTAATGCTAACAAGGTAATGCAATCTGCTAATAATAAACTCAGCCTTCCACAAAATATCGATCTGCACTTGATGAAAAACTCGCACTTATATATATCGAACTTGTGATGAACAAATGAATGAATGAATGTGAAACAATGAAAGACCATCGAACATATATACAAGATGAAGGGAGAGGTCGTGACTCTTCAATACTACAAGTCGGCCTCCTTGAAAAGTCGTGTCTCCAACACACATGAAGTCGGCCTCAAGGAATTCACAACACCTCATAAATTCGTATCTTAGCAATAATTAAATATTAAATGAATGAGGCGCCTCCTCATAACGGATATCATCATAAATTAAATAGCCAAAGGCTATTATTTAATTTATCCATCGATGCAAAGGAGATCGGGCTGGAAGATAATCCGACACTGCGCAATAACATCAACACTCCCTCTCAGCTAGGGAGGATACTTCCAGCTGCATAAGACATATCACCTCATCGTGATGTCAACACAATGGCTACTCCCATATGTGGAAAGAATATCACCTCATCGTGATATCAACCATCATGGCTACTCCCATGGATGGTAAATGTGCACAAGTACTCATCACTCAACGTGACGTCATCACCTCATCATGACATTCACCATGGCTACTCCCAGAGGATGAAAAACCACAAGTACAAGCAAATCATCACGGACTATCTCACGTGATGCTGTCATGGAGTCACACACATGACATCCACCATGGCAACTCCCAGAGGGTGGAAACAAGGGCTTTCACCTCAAATCTCTCTCACAGAGAGAAATGCATTAACAAGGCCTTGCACCTCAAATCTCTCTCACAGAGAGAAATGCATTCAGAAGATCACTGATACTGAGACTCCTTCTCAGCTAGGGATTCATTCTCCACCATACCAAGCATGTATCAAAAGTACACAAACTTTATCCTGGAGAGAAGCTTAGTGAGAATGTCTTCCGCCTGCTCATCAATGCCGATATACTTCAACTGGATCGCTTTCCCCAATACTATATCTCTGATATAGTGGTATTTGATCTCAACATGTTTAGTTCTGTCATGAAACACTAGATTGATAGAAAGCTTCACATAGCTTTGATTATCACAATGAATGACAGTCGGCTCCATTGATTGTCCAAACAATCCTGCAAGGAGCTTCCGAAGCCACACTGCTTCTCAGGCTTCCACACAAGCTGCAATATAATCGGACTCTGTTGTACTCAGTGCCACAAAAGACTGCTTCCTGCTACACCAGGATATCATCGCAGACCCCAAATTGAAGCAACATCCAGAGGTGCTCTTCCGATCAGTAACACACACTGCCCAATTAGAATCAGTATATCCATGCAGCTTCAACTCTACACCAGAAGACTACCTCAATCCATATCCAACTATGCCACGCAAGTATCTCAGGATATGCTTTGCTGCAACTATATGTATTTGCCTTGGTTCGCACATGAACTGACTAAGTGCACTCACTGCATAGCAAATATCTGATATAGTATTGAGTAGATACATCAATGATCCAATCAACTACCTATACATCATGGGATCCACCAGATCTGAACTACCTACAGCCTCTCTCAACTTATGCAAGTTGGCCTCCATAGGAATAGACATGGATTTGCAATCCATCATACCAAATCTCTTTAAAATATCAATGGTATACTTCCCTTGACTTAGAATGATCTCATCAAGCTTCTACCATACTTCTAAACCAAGGAAGTAGTGCATGAGACCAAGATCCTTCATTTCAAATTCAGAAGCTAACTCCTCCTTGCATTTGATAATGAGGTGATCTTCTCCAGTAAGAATTAAATCATCAACATAGAAAACCAAGATTAATGCTTCGCCATCAATTACCTTGAAGTATAGGTTTGAATCAGCATCATTCTTGGAGAAACCCAAGCTCATCAAGTAACGATCAATCCTTTCGTACCAAGCACGAGGAGCCTGCTTAAGGCCATACAAAGCCTTCTTCAGCCTGCAAACATGAGACTCCTTCCCATGTACCTCAAAGCCATCAGGTTGCTCAATATATACCTCTTCCTCGATTACACCATTCAGAAATGTTGTCTTCACGTCCATCTGGCGAATCTTCCATCCTTTAGATGCTGCAATAGCAATGATGGCCCTGACTAAAGTATAGCGAGCAACTGGAGCAAAGGTTTCCTCCTAGTCAACTCCCTCTTTCTCAAACAATCCTCTAGCCACGAACCTAGCCTTTTACTTCTCAATGCTCCCATCCCCCGCATGCTTGATCATGAAGAGCCACTTAGAAGAAACAATAGATTTTCCTTCAGGTCTAGGTACGATGTCCCAAACATCATTCTTGAGAATGGATTGATACTCTTTAGCCATAGCATCTCTCCAAACTTGCTGACTAGTAGCTTCCTCAACACTGGAAGGTTCTGACTCAATAATTTGACTCATCAATGCAACATAGCCGGAAAACTTATGAGGTCTCTTACTTTCTCTAAATGTTCCTCTCAGGGCTGCAAACCTTTCTGCCTCCTGCATTGTTTGCCTAGCCCAAAGAAGTCTTTTTCTTCCAATCACAATATCTGTACGCCCATCAGTAGATTCCAAAGGCTCAACTGGATCTTCATCTTCCTTTGGATCAATAGCCTTCCTCTGAATCTCAGGAGTATGGTCAAATTCCATATCCTGAGGAGACTCTTGATCTTCATGGTCTATCTCCATGTCGATGCCCTTAAATCTCCTGAATGCAACATCCTCTTCAAATGTAACATCCCTACTGATCTCTATCAACTTCTGGCCTGGAATGTAAATTTTGTAAGCTTTTGAAGACTCACTGTAGCCTACGAATATCCCCTTCTTGCCAGAAGGTTCCAATTTTGTCCTTTTATCTTTTGGTACATGAACATACACTGGACAACCAAAGATCCTCAAATGGACAACCAAAGATCCTCAAATGACATACTTCTGGTTTCACCCCTGTGAATGCTTCTTCAAGAGTCATGTACTCAAAAATGCGGTGAGGGCTTCTATTCTGAACATAAACACCTATCCTAGATGCTTCAGCCCAAAGGAAGGTTTGCAGATCTTGATCATGAATCATGGCTCTGGTTGCTTCTACAATAGATCTATTCTTCCTTTCTACAACACCATTCTGTTGAGGAAGCTTCTAGAGATGTACTCTCCTCCGTTGTCGGATCTCAGAACTTTGATCCTCTTCCCGGATAAGTTATTTACCTGTGCTTTAAATTCTTTGAACCTCCCAAGAAGTTCCTCAGATTCTTTAGATTTCAAGAAATACTCCAAGTCTTTCTAGAGTAGTCATCAATAAAAATAATGTAATACAAGAAACCACTCAAGGAAGCAACAAACATTGGACCACATAAATCGGAATGAATAAGATCTAGAATACATTTGGATCTACTTTCACTACTATGAAATGGAGCTTTAGTATTCTTACCCAATGCGCAACCTCTGCAACTGCCTTCATGCTCCTAGTTGAGTTTCAGAAGGCCCGTAACCATCTTCTCCGTGGTTGGTAGTGCTCGAAAGTGAAGATGAGCCAATCTTCTATGCCAAATTTCACACGAACTTGATGAATCATGCAATAGAGCCTGAAGTGGACAGATGCAAAGTTTGTAGAGGCTCTCATGACGAACTCCAATCACCCAAGCAGTCTTGATATTTGAGTTCTTTGCCCATGCAAGAACTTTACCTTCTGAAAATGCAACTTGGTACCCCTTGTCCTCCAAGGCCGAGATAGAGACAAGGTTTTGGTTGATACCTGGAACAAATAGAACATCACTCAACTGCAAAGAAATGTCGGAATCCAAGTGAAGAGACGAGGTCCCAACTCCTTTCATAGAATAACTAGCATTATCTAGAATAATTACTTGAACACTAGAATCTCTCTCCACCAAATCAGTTAGATGCTCTCTAAATCCGGTGATGTGGCAAGAAGCACCACTATCAATCAACCAAGTACTGTTGTTGGAAGGCACATTGCTTGAAAGAGCAAAATAGAATAAGAAAACACCTGAATCCTTTTGCGGAGAGATCTCACCAACATCTGAAATGGAAGCCTGCTGCTTAGGCCTGGCTGGACAATCCTTTGCATAGTGACCATACTTGTCACATCTAAAACATTGAACGCGGGAGAGGTCCTTCTTCTTCTTGAATGCAGGAGCACATCAGCTCCTTTATCTCTATTCCTCTTGAAATATCCTTTCTTTCCATCTTTCCCTTTCTTCTTTGAGGATTGAGTGGCAAGAACATGAATGTCTTCATTAGTAGAGCTTTGACCAATATGTAATGTCCCCTTCTCAAGCATGATCTTTTTTGTTGACCGTTGGCCTATTCCGGAGAACCATAGGCTACTCGGAGGTTGGAATTAGGGTTTCCTGTTTTGGGGGTTGTTGCTCGTGAACTGGTGTTTGATTTGCGGATTCTTTCTGGGTTTTCAGAGAGCTTCGCGGTGGTGTGATTTTCTTGGCATTCTGAGCACCTTCAGGAATTTACTATTTTTAGTAAATTCTATTTCTGGCAATGGTCCTGTCATTCTTGGCACAGATGGCTTTCCTCTTTAGTCAATTCAGTTGGGTTGTTCAATTTTGGCCTTGGGATGCATTTTGGAGAGATAAGTTCATTTTATTTAAATAATGTTATGATATCCCCTTGGCCTAGTCTTATCACTTGATGTTGTTTTAAAAAGTGGGTCTTCATGGGTGGGCGCCTCATGGAGGTGATTTTATATTTTATTAAAGTCAAATGAAGCTTGAATTTGGATGCCTATTTCTTGAAAAGGTGAATTAAAAATAAAAGTCAAAAAAGTGAAAGCTTGAAAAGGGACGCCTTCTCTTGGAGGGAAAAGGGTTTACTTCAAATTTGAAAATTAGGGTTTCTACAAGCTTCTGGAGGGTCTTCTCAAACTTATAAAAGGAAGCCTTGGGTCCTCACTTGGATATCTTATGTCTACAGAAATGTTACTTTGCCGGAATGGTACTGGATCGCTTCGAGGAATGAATGCCTCATAGCCTTGGCATTGCTTCTTGCTTGCAAAACAGCAACTAGTGATGAGTTAGTAGTAGTTGAGAGGACTTTTGTAGTGAGGTTTGCATTGTAGTGTTGTTTTGTCATTTGGAGTTTAGTTATTTGCATTTTGTTGTACCCAAAACAAAAAAATTTGCTTCACTAAGGCATTTTGCTTAATTGAGTCTTAATCTTGTTAAAGTGATGTCAGAAGGTCATTTTTGGGCTTTTTAAATATGGAGTTGGTGTCAGTTTCATGTCAGTCTGTTACTGAAGAAATTTAAGAAAACTAAAAATCTAAAGGAAAATCATCAAAATTTTCTATCTCTGGAGAGGGGAGCACATTTTCAAAAGGGCGCCCTATCTTTTAGGGGCTCAGATCCTGTTTTTAGGGTTTGTCATCTCTAGCAGACATTTGTCCAGTATCACGCCAGCTTCGCAATGGGCTATTAAGCCTATCAAACGGACCTGTTTCGTGCAAGTTACAGAAGATATAGCACAAAATGAGAGGAAAGTCAAAATTGGTTAACACTAGAAAAAGAGCAGCTTTTGAAAAAGGCGCCCATCTTTTTGAGGTGTCAAATGAAGGTTTTTGGCTAAATGCCACCTAGGATGTTTATCTCACATTTGTTCAATCTTCGCGACGCATCCGTCAGTGGGTGAATCTGAGTTGCAAAAGTGCCTGAACCAGAGATCAAACATAGGGTCAAATCTTAGTCAAAATATCAAGGAAAAAGCAAGAGAGCACTTTTTCAAAAAGGAGCCTAAGTTTTTCAAGCCTTTAATGCCTTCTTTTTTATGATCTCAGATATTCAATTTGTCCGTGTTACGTTCAGCTTTCCGTTGCCTGTCTCCGTCAGATCAGAAGATGACTCAGTAGCTTGGAGTCAGAGTTTTAATGATATTTTTGTCAGTTCCAGAAATGGCCAAGTCTGGGGGAAAAAAAGCAACTTTTCAAAAAGGTGCCCTTGATTTTCACCCCTCAAATGATGTCTTCTGGAGAAATGTGCCTTTGCAGCTGTCATGCAGAATGAGGTCAGCTCCGCAGTGAACCTGTGATCCAGTCCTGAAAATTGGTCAATCAGAAGTTATGAAGGATTTGTTTTTCCCTTCGCACGAGATCGAGATGAGAAAATTTGACTAAGTTTGAGAAAAAGAGCAGTTCTTGAAAAAGGCACTTGGATTTTTGACCCTTCAGATCTTAGTTTTATGATATTCAGTCTCAAGGTATCTTTTGATCAGTTTTTGTCCTGCTCTGCGATGCACCTATCAGCCAGCCAATCAGTGAAGTCAACCAGCCAGTGTCAGGGGATGAACAGAGGTCTCGAAGGAGTTTCAAATCCAAATTTTCATCGAAAATTGGCTAAGTCTGGAAAACACCTAGAGAGGTTAAAGTTGATTTTTCGAAAGAAGTTGACTGGTGTGCCCTAACTTGAGTTCTGACTTCAGTTAGACCGAACGATTTATGGGTTGTCATCTCCAGTTCACATCTTGGCATGCTGAGTGTTCTTTTAGTTCGCATGTCGAGTTAACTAGTTTGCATGTCTAGTTAACTGACTTTGCATGTTGAGTTAACTTGTTTCCATGTTCACTTATCTGAAGTGCATGTTTGAAAATCAACTTGAGTTTGAATGCATGGCGCATTAGTTGAAGTTGTGAAGATTTTGTGAAGTTGGCGCTTCACTTTGGGTTGTCAACTTCAGTTTCTAAAAGGGACGCTTTAGTTCTTAAAGCGTGAATTTAAAGCATGTGAAGTATGGCGAATTCAATTGTCAACTGAAGCTTAATTCGCATGATGCTTTAAATAGGTTTTGGCAACTGAAGTCTTAATAAGGCAACTTTAGTTCTAAAGCATGGTGCTTTATTTAGTCTTCAGTTAACCAATATTGAGGTCCAATCACAAGCCAAGCGCAACTTTCAAGGTTCAATGCATTTGCTACGAATTTTGATGATGAAACTCTATTTATTCAAGTTTAGGCGTCCATTATTTCTTCATCTCAAGCTTAGAAATATACATTCTTCTTGAGCGAGCAGCAATTTAAAGGTGCTACAGGTATCAAAATTCAGCATTCTTCATAGCAACGGATTCAGATTGTTCAAAGGAAGAAGATTCCAGACTTTGTTTTCAATTTGCATGCAGGTTTCATCAAATTCCAAAACAGAGATGGGCGAATTCTACAGAAGCAGAGCAAATAAAACCTTCTATCTTCTGTCTTATTTCTTCTATTTCTCATCTTAGATACTTTCTTCGCATATCAAAGAAAACAACAAATATTCAGAATCTGACCATCTGGGTTTGCATATTTCAGCATCAACAGCAAAACCCATGTCTTAGATTTTTTCGAGAAAATTGCCCCGCAGCCTTCATTCCTCTGTGCTTTTTTTCGAAGATTTCTTTGCATGTGGGCCAAAATCACATCTTTTTGAAAATCACATCATGTGGGTTTGTTCAGAATTCCGTTGTGCATAAAATCCATGTTCCAGATTTTCTCAAGAAAAATTGCCCCAAGAAGCTCTAGAACCCCTGCTTTTCTCAACTAAAAAGTCTCTGCAGGCCTAGCTAAAACTCACTTTTTCGAAATTTTATTGATCTGGGTTTGCTTAGAATTTGATTCTACACAAAACCCACGTTTCACAAAAATTTTGAAAAACTTTCCCGCGTTGAGCTATTTTTAGCCTTGTCCAGAGCTTTTTCAGCCTCTTCAAAAAGTTGTCAGAACATAGCCATGTTCACAGTCAACGGGCAAGTTTTTCAAAAGGCAGTTCAACTAGACTGAATTCAAGACCAAATCGGTCTTAAATTAGGTTTTCATCAGAGCAGCTAATAATGAAGCATTAAGCTGCAAAACGAACAGAGATCACTCCATTTCTGGAGCCGCCAAAGTCACTCAGATACTATGCCATTATCTTCATGAAGATGGTACCTACGCTGATCTCGAGGTTGTGCAAACTAAGTTCCAAAAGCATGTTCGTGATATCTTGATGGAGATTCTGGATCACATCTCTGTGATGACATCTAGTTTCAAGAAAGCAATTGAAGATATTAGAAACTGCCAAAAAGCAGTTAAGGAAAGTGACAGAGAATTGAAGAAACAGATTGTTGTTTTGGACAGCATCAAAGTGCCAGAAGACAGAGAGATTGATGAGTTTCTGGACGAAGTGTTAGACCGAGATGACGTGGAGTGATCTGCCAGTTGGAACCTGCAGTTAATTTCGAGGATAGAATCAAGAGCAACAGTTAACTCGACTTTGGTCTTGAGTTCACTTGCTGACTTTATACATGCTTATCTCTTCCTTGGGATTATCTTCACAAGAGTTACGGTTAGGGTTTCCAGTTAACTAAAGGTAGTGTCCAGTTAACTTTGCTTTAAATAAGGACGTGCATGCTTGCACATTGTCCTTTTAGGTTAGATGTATCGGTTAATTGATGGTAGTTTTCCAGTTAACTGTATAGTTTACTTTATTAGGGTTTAGCAATAAATCTTGCATGCATTGCAAGACTGTAGTTGACTCAAGGTGATTTTAGGGTTCCCTACACCTTTCGATGTCTATAAATAAGAACTTTTGCTCATTTGTACATAACTTTTGCACAAGAGAGAAATATATGTTGTGCCTACCTTGCCTATAATATTGTTCGTTCTGTATATGTTCATTAGTAGTTATTATGATAATGAATTATTATGCCACTCGGGTTTCATGCAATTATTATGGTGAATGCTTGCCTTAGTTAGATATAGTGGCTAGTTGATCGTAGATTGTATGCGTGTCTTGCCAATGCAATTTATTATCCTAGTTGGCTATCCTTCATGTTATGTGTTCAATAAACTTGTTCAGATTGAACTGATAGATGTGCCACCTTGCCTTCAAGTTGAGAATTTGTTCTTGGTTATCGTATGATGTGTGTGAATAATAAACTTATTCAGATTGAGCCGATAGTTGTGCCACCTTGCCTTCAAGCTGAGAATCTATACTTAGTTTATCGTGTATTGTTGTTTCCAATAAGCCTATTCAGACAAGCAGATAGTTGTGCCACCTTGCCTTCACATTGTGAATCTGTACCCGGCTTATCGTCAGATAATCATCCCTGCTCCATTTCCTCATGCTCTGTTTTCTTGAGGAAACTGGATAGATTTAAAGTAGTTACCTTAGTTGTAGTTAATGATCTGCGAAACCAAAAAATCCTTAGCTGCAACGTTCTTGGTTTTCTAACCTTGTGCCTCTTCCAGCTGAGAACAAAAAGATAGGACTGAGATTACTTTTCTTTTCCACGCATTCCAGCACTACGAGGGAGCTTCCCCTCCTAATTTGAAGAGCACTCATTACGCAGTGTGCATAGCTGTCTGTACAAACCTGCACTCAAGAGGTGTTAGTTTTTACACCAACACATTTCATGTCATTTTCTGGAGTTGCTGATATCAATGTTGAATCTGTAGTTTCATTCATAAATCCGAAAATAAAATTATTCTCATTCTGGGTATTTAACCATTGTGTTTCCTTGATAGGGGCGACTCTTCTTGGCAAGTTTCAGATTTTTTGAGTGAGATTTGGATTTTATAAGGGAAAATCGCCCTTCTTAGAGGGCCGTACCATTTGATGCTCCTTGGGATTTGTGTCAAAAATATTAAAGGTTATTTGGTGGGGTTTTGTTGTCCAAGCTTGGTCGCCATCTTCTTAAGAGTGCTATGCATTTGATTTCAAGTCAATAGAGTTAGTAATGAGTGAGAAAAGTGCATTTTAGTGAGTCTAAGGGGTGCTGATTTTGCATATTAAGTTGCTGGTCTGTCACATCAGATTTAAGTAATTTGCATTTTAGTGAAAGGATGATGTTATGAAGTCATATTAAGCCTTGTGGAGGACACATTTACTACTGCAGCAATTTGAAGAGCTCTAATCCTTGATCTTGCAGGCATTCTTCATCATATTGTAAGTTGCACAGTAGTACTGTCAGCATCTCTTCCAATCTTGTTTTTCATGCTTTGTAATTGCCCACTGAATAAGTGGAAGAGGCTGGCTTGCCGCCTATTTTTTTTTGAGTTGCATTGTAGTTTTAATATCTCCGCCTTATGGTAGCTCCCTTCTCACCTCGGGTTGGAAAGCACATGCTAGGCGTCAAGTTTCATTTCAGCAAATTTAGTTGATAGGGATCCTCTGACCATACACGTCGTCATCTGGCGCATTCTTGGTTAGAGTTGTTCAGTACTGCATTGCATTGAGATCCTCTGACCATATGCTCACACCTTGCCCATTCCGAGATCCTGGTGTACATTCTTGGTTAGAGTTGAATTCTGCATTGTTTCGGTTAATTGCTAACCCTAACGGGTGCATGTTGTTTGTAATTGCATTCAAAAATTGAAAAAAATTGGCTCGGTATATTTCAGTGGTATCAGAGCCACGCATCCTGCCATCTTGTGAAACAGACCTTCTATGAGTGACAGAGAACAGAGATACTCAGCAAGGGAATACAAGAAGGCTACAAGTCAGTTTCAGTCGCATCAAGCTCCAGAAGGTCAGACAGCTTCAGAGGTATTACGAGCAAATTGGGAGTCTTCTCCGGGAGAAGAAATGGGGGATAATGAGAGGACATCGGGTGGTAACGAGAGGTTTACCAACAACAGAGAAGAAAGTGGATAGGGAAGAGAAAGAACGCCAAGTCCAGGAAAGAGGTTCGAGAGGAAGATGGATGCCATAATGGATATGGTATCTTTCATGATGGGGAAAATGGGTCAGAACCCAATTCCACAGAACAATCCAGGGCAAACTGGAGAGCACAGTGCCTCCAACCCGCAAAATGGGCATGTTGCTCAGCCTACTCCAAATAGCACATACATTTCTTCCAGGCCATTCAAACCCACCTTCTTGGCACCAGTAAACCCTCAACCTGATCCGGAAGAAAATGCATCATTTGTGGAACAGTTGAGAATCGGTCGTGCTGAGTATGATTCTCTTCCTGATGAAATCAAGCTAGACATGTCTTACAATGATTTTATGGACCATAAAAGGAAGAATGAAGGACAAGGAAGACATCATGAACATAGAGGAACAGCAGTGCAGAGGGATTTGCATCAAGCTATCAACAAGGTTACGCTTCCACATTTTGATGGGAGTGACAACAGTTCAGCAAGGGCTTGGATACAAAAGTTAGACAACTATCTAGCTCTTAGACCCATGGCAGAAGAGGAGGCGATTAAGTTCGCTACGCTACACCTAGATGGGGTGGCGCACGAGTGGTGGTACCATGGCCAAGTCACTTTGGGTCATCGGTCTATCACTACCTATGATGAGTTCACCAATAGGCTCATAGAGAGATTTGAGAAAAAAGATCCAGAAGTGCATTTCAGAGAATTGGCACAGCTTAGGCAATATGGCACAGTTGATGCCTACATAGCTGAGTTTCAGAGACTTTCAGTCATGGTCACGGGAATCACTGAGAGGCGTTTGGTGATCCTATTCAGTGAAGGATTGATGGAGCCACTCAAGGGTTGGATTAAAGCTTTTGATCCACCCTCCCTACAGGAGGCAATGAAGAAAGCAAGAAACATGGAGTGGGCTGCTCCTAAGGCCAAATTTCAATCCAAGCCATCATTCCACAAGAAGGATAGAGGGAAAAGACCTCATCATAAGGAGTTCAAACAGCATAAACCTCATGTCACAAGGTTGGATCCAGAGACACTTAACGAACTCAAAAGAAAGGGGTTATGTTTCCGGTGTAGAGAAAAATGGTCCCAAGGTCATATTTGCCCAAAAGGAGTCAAATTTCATCAAACTGAATACTATTCAGCTGAAGAAAGTAATTCTGATTTTTCAGACCAGCAGTCTGATTTTGATGACAGCGAAGTGGAAAGAGCTCCAGAAGAGTCCAAAGATGAAAAGGGAAGTGGAGGTACTTTGGCTCAACTTTCGAGCTTTCAAAAGAATCAATCCTTCAAAGTTCGAGGGATGATTAAGGGGCAGCGAATAGTTGCTTTGATTGACACTGGAGCAACGCATAACTTCATTGATGAAGTTGTGGTGGCAAAGAAGGGGCTGCAAACAGAAGAGTTTGAAGGCTTCAAGGTTATGGTTGTTGATGGGTTTCACATCTCATGCACCAAGAAGATATCAAACATGACTATGCAATTGGGAAACTATGAAGTCAAGGACGACTTCTATGTAGTCAACATCGGAGATACGGATGTCGTTCTAGGCATTCAATGGCTGCGTTCACTTGGAGATATCTCTCTAAATCTGCAAACCATGGAGCTCAAGTTTCAATCCGATGGAAAGAAGGTAGTGCTAAGAGGAATGTCCAATGGTGGTCCTACGATCGTGTCATTCAAGAGAATGGCAAGGCTGGTTCGTCATGATCAAGTTGAGTGGGCTACGGAATGTATGATTCTTCCTGCTAGTCCGGTTGAAACAAAGAGAGACTATCCTCCTGATATTCAATCTTTACTCACAAAGAAGAGCAAGGTGTTTGCTGATTTACCTCCTGGGCCACCTCCGGAACGGGGTTCAGAGCATGTCATAGAGCTCAAGGAAGGGGCTAAGCCAGTTATTACAACTCCATATCCGTACCCTAAGAAGCAGAAGGACGAGATTGAGAAAAACATTAAGGAACTCTTGGAGATGGGCTTCATTCTTCCAAGCAAGAGTCCTTTCGCTTCAGCAGTTGTTCTTGTGAAGAAGGATGGTACCATCCGCATGTGTGTGGATTATCGTGCTTTGAATCAAAGCACCATCAAAAATTGATACCTCATTCCGAGGATAGATGAGCTCATTGATGAGCTACATGGAGCCAAGTTCTATTCAAAGATCGATTTGAGGTCGGGCTACTACCAGATTCGGATGAGAGGATTTGATGTTGAGAAGACAGCATTTAGATGTCACTATGGCCACTTTGAGTTTCTAGTCATGCAATTTGGGCTGACTAATGCTCCTACTACCTTCCAGTCTTGTATGAATAGAGTCTTTAAGAAGCAGTTGAGGAAGTTCGTATTGATATTTTTTGATGACATCTGATCTTCAGCAAGACATGGAAAGAACATCTCAAGCACTTGGAGGAAGTGCTTAGCATCCTAGAATCAGAGAGCTTATTTGCTAAAGAATCCAAATGTGAATTTGGAATGAAGGAGCTACTTTACCTTGGTCACATAATCAGTGCTGATGGAGTGAAGGTTGATCCGGAAAAGATCAAGGCAATTGTCGATTGGCCACCTCCTGAGAACTTGACTCATTTGAAAGGGTTCTTAGGTCTTTGTGGATTTTACAGAAGATTTGTGAAGGGCTACTCACAGAATGCTGCTCCTCTTACTGACCTCAAGAAAAAGGGGGCTTTTTGTTGGTTAGAAAAGGCTCAAACTACTTTTGATAAGTTTAAGAGGATCATGAGCTCTCGTCCGGTTTTGGCTATTCCATATTTTTCCAAGCCTTTCGAGCTACAATGTGATGCATCCGGTGAAGGAGTTGGGGCTGTTTTGATGCAGGACAAACATTCCATTGTGTTTGAGAGCAGAAAATTAAGAGGTGTTGAAAGGACCTACTCCATCTATGACAAGGAAATGCTTGCCATTATGCATGCATTAGCTAAGTTCAGACAGTATTTGGTGGGGAGCAAGTATGTGGTCAAGACTGATCACAATAGTCTCAAACACTTCATGCATCAGAAAGATTTGAACGAGAGGCAACAAAAGTGGGTGAGTAAGCTTCAAGCTTACGATTTTGACATTGACTATGTCAAAGGAAAAAACAATATTGTGGCTGATGCTCTATCTAGGAGACCCCATTTGAGCTCATTATGTGAGCTTACTGCTGATTGGAAGGACATGTTGCTTGCTGATTATGCCAAAAATCAGTTTGCAACCAGCATCATTGAAGGTACTTTTCATGACGAAAGGTACAAGGTGGTTGAAGGGCTGATACACTACAAGGGTAGAATCTTTTCGGTGGCTGATACATTCCACTTGCTGGTCATTAGGGTTTCTTCAAGACATGTCGGAATCCAAGTGAATAGACGAGGTCCCAACTCCTTTCACAGAATAACTAGCATCATCTAGAATAATTACTTGAACACTAGAATCTCTCTCCACCAAATCAGTTAGATGCTCTCTAAATCCGGTGATGTGGCAAGAAGCACCACTATCAATCAACCAAGTACTGTTGTTGGAAGGCACATTGCTTGAAAGAGCAAAATAGAATAAGAAACCACCTGAATCCTTTTGCGGAGAGATCTCACCAACATCTAAAATGGAAGCCTGCTGCTTAGGCCTGGCTGGACAATCCTTTGCATAGTGACCATACTTGTCACATCTAAAACATTGAACACGGGAGAGGTCCTTCTTCTTCTTGAATGCAGGAGCACCATCAGCTCCTTTATCTCTATTCCTCTAGAAATATCCTTTCTTTCCATCTTTCCCTTTCTTCTTCGAGGATTGAGTGGCAAGAACATGAATGTCTTCATTAGTAGAGCTTTGACAAATATGTAATGTCCCCTTCTCGAGCATAATCTTTTCTGTTGACCGTTGGCCTATTCCGGAGACCCATAGGCTACTCTGAGGTTGGAATTAGGGTTTCCTGTTATGGAGGTTGTTGTTGCTCGTGAACTGGTGATTGATTTGCGGATTCTTTCTGGGTTTTCAGAGAGCTTCGCGATGGTGTGATTTTCTTGGCATTCCGAGCACCTTCAGGAATTTACTATTTTTAGTAAATTCTATTTCTGGCATTGGTCCTGTCATTCTCGGCACAGATGGCTTTCCTCTTCAGTCGATTCAGTTGGGTTGTTCAATTTTGGCCTTGGGATGCATTTTGGAGAGATAAGTTCATTTTATTTAAATAATGTTATATTTTAATATTATGATATCCCCTTGGCCTAGTCTTATCACTTGATGTTGTTTTAAAAAGTGGGTCTTCATGGGTGGGCGCCTCATGGAGGTGATTTTATATTTTATTAAAGTCAAATGAAGCTTGAATTTGGACGCCTACTTCTTGAAAACGTGAATTAAAAATAAAAGTCAAAAAAGTGAAAGCTTGAAAAGGGACGCCTTCTCTTGGAGGGAAAAGGGTTTATTTCAAATTTGAAAATTAGGGTTTCTAGAAGCTTCTGGAGGGTCTTCTCAAACTTATGAAAGGAAGCCTTGGGTCCTCACTTGGATATCTTATGTCTACAGTAATGTTACTCTGCCGGAATGGTACTGGATCGCTTCGAGGAATGAATGCCTCATAGCCTTGGCATTGCTTCTTGCTTGCAAAACAGCAACTAGTGATGAGTTAGTAGTAATTGAGAGGACTTTTGTAGTGAGGTTTGCATGGTAGTGTTGTTTTGTCATTTGGAGTTTAGTTATTTGCATTTCATGTCATTTCCTGGAGTTGCTGATATCAATGTTGAATCTGTAGTTTCATTCATAAATCCGAAAATAAAATTATTCTCATTCTGGGTATTTAACCATTGTGTTTCCTTGATAGGGGCGACTCTTCTTGGCATGTTTCAGATTTTTTGAGTGAGAGTTGGATTTTACAAGGGAAAATCGCCCTTCTTAAAGGGTCGTACCATTTGATGCTCCTTGGGATTTGTGTCAAAAAATATTAAAGGTTATTTGGTGGGGTTTTGTTGTCCAAGCTTGGTCGCCATCTTCTTAAGGGTGCTATGCATTTGATTTCAAGTCAATAGAGTTAGTAATGAGTGAGAAAAGTGCATTTTAGTGAGTCTAAGGTGTGTTGGTTTTGCAGATTAAGTTGCTGGTCTGTCACATCAGATTTAAGTAATTTGCATTTTAGTGAAAGGATGATGGTATGAAGTTATATTAAGCCTTGTGGAGGACACATTTACTACTGCAGCAATTTGAAGAGCTCTAATCCTTGATCTTGTAGGCATTCTTCATCATATTGTAAGCTGCACAGTAGTACTGTCAGCATCTCTTCCAATCTTGCTTTTCATGCTTTGTAATTGCCCACTGAATAATTGGAAGAGGCTAGCTTGCCGCCTATTTACTTTTGAGTTGCATTGTAGTTTTAATATCTCCGCCTTATGGTAGCTCCCTTCTCACCTCGGGTTGGAAAGCACATGCTAGGCGTTGAGTTTCATTTCAGCAATTTTAGTTGATAGGTATCCTCTGACCATATGCACGCCGTCATCTAGTGCATTCTTGGTTAGAGTTGTTCAGTACTGCATTGCATTGAGATCCTCTGACCATATGCTCACACCTTGCCCATTCCGGGATCCTGGTGTACATTCTTGGTTAGAATTGAATTCTGCATTGTTTCGGTTAATTGCTAACCCTAACGGGTGCATGTTGTTTGTAATTGCATTCAAAAATTGAAAAAAATTGGCTCAGTATATTTCACAATACCTCTCGCAGCCAACCTAGACTCTTCTTGAATACAATCTGCCCTCAAATCATCAAACTTAGGGAGTTTTGATCTCGCACTGATTCCTTGAATGTAAGACTCCCAAGAGGAAGGAAGACCATTAAGAGCCAACATGGTCAAATCCTTGTCATCAACAATATGCCCAATAATAGAGAGTTGATCTCTCAACTCGCTGATCTTCATGAAGTATGAGATGACGGATTCTCCTTTCGCCATCTTGACATGATGAAGTTGTTGCTTTAATGCAAGAGCTCGACTTGTGTTGTTGATCTCATACATCTCCTCCAAAGTTTTGAACATATCTCTTGCAGATTTTAACTTGGGGATAATTGGCACAATGTGATCTTTCCCAGAATCCACCAACATCTTTTTCGCCTCAGTGCCAGTCCTCTTCCATTGTAATTTCTCATTCTGATCGGATGATTCGGGAACTTCGCCCTCCACGAATGTTGCTAACTCGTTTTCCTCCAAGGTGAGTATGACTCTGAATCTCCAAGATGTGAAATTAGATGCTCCCTCACGTCTATCTTCGATCTTGAGACCGTTCACCATCTTGATGACGAGGTAGATGCAATCAAAGATGAGAATAAGAATGGAGGATATCGCTGCTTGACTAAATCTGATCACGATGATCTTATACCCGTTCTGATACCATGTTAGTTTTTATGATCAAATTAGATAGTCAGAATTTAATTCAAAATCAGACACAATAACACAGCATATACCCTGGGAAAACCCTCCACTTGAGGAAGAAAAACCCAGCAACAATATATCACTTATTTATTGAATGTCAACACAAATATCTCCTTTACAAAGAGGCCGATATGAAGGCCAATTAGAAGCACCACAATCTGATGCTAACAAGGTAATGTAATCTGCTGATAATAAACTCAGCCTTCCACAAAATATTGATCTGCACTTGATGACAAACTCGCACTTATATATATCGAACTTGTTATGAACAAATGAATGAATGAATGTGAAACAATGAAACACCATCGAACATATATACAAGATGAAGGGAGAGGTCGTGACTCTTCAATACTACAAGTCAGCCTTCATGAAAAGTCGTGTCTCCAACACACATGAAGTCGGCCTCAAGGAATTCGCAACTCCTCATAAATTCATATCTTAGCAATAATTAAGTATTAAACGAATGAGGTGCCTCCTCATAACGGATATCATCATAAATTAAATAGCCAAAGGCTATTATTTAATTTATCCATCAATGCAAAGGAGATCGGGCTGGAAGATGATCCCGACGCTGCTCAATAACATCAACACCATTAACGCCAAAACCAAAAATACTCAACTACTCCAACTAAAATGGAAACTCACTAAAATGTTGTCAACTGGATCACTACCAAAATTAGAACTTAATAAAAAAAGTAAATTTTTAGAAATGTCAAAAACTTCAAAACAATGGAAACCCTAATTTCACCTCAACAAGCCTACGGGTCTCTGGAATAGGTTGATGAGCCACTGAACTGGTCATTGATGAGAAGGGGACATTACATTGTGTTGTACCTTCCTATTGCAGTATCAATTTGATCATCGGATCTCATAATTTGCTATTTTTATTCAAGTTGTATCTTTTGTTACAAAATTTCAAAAATTATGAATAATGGCTCTTAATGTGTCAAAGAGAAGACTCAATGTTCTATTTGTGAAAGGATTGACTAAACCTCTCAAAGGTGTTGGCAAAGCCTTTGATACTCCATCTTTACAAGAAGCCAAAGAAGGATATCGCACACAACCTCAAAAGAGCATACCACCAAGAAAAGATGAGGATACCAAGAACGAGCTCAAGAGGAAGAGATTGTGTTTATCCTAACAAAAGCCTTGGGAACCTAGTCACAAGTGTCTTGGCAATGGCCAAATACAGTACATTGAAGTTTCTAATGAGGAAGAACCATAAGAACTCAAGACAAAAAAGGTGGTAGAGGAATGGAAACTAAATCTGAATTTTGAAGATAATGACACTAGTCGAGGCATTCTTACTTTTCTCTTAGGAGAGCCTAGATATCATCCTTTCAAAGTTGAGGGAATACTATCCGAGTGGAGATCACAATACTCAATTATAGTGGAGCCACCCACAAAATCATTGACAAGGACTTCATGGTCAAGAGGAGACTTGAAGCTGAAGAATTTGAAGGATCCAATGTCATAGTAGCTAACAAATTCACATCCCTTGTACTAATAAAATTGGGTAGCTCAGCATAATCATAGGAGAACATAACGTATGCAATGATTTTTATGTTGTGAGCTTAGCAAAAATGAGCATAGTTTTGGGTGAACAATGGTTATACTACCCTAGAGAGTTTTCATAGAATTATCAATCCACGGAGCTTAAGTTCCAATCTAAAAGAAAGTAGGTGGTACTTAAGGAAATTTCAAATAAGACACCCAATCTAATCACACCAAAAGGAATGGAAGGTTCCATCCACAAATAACAAGATACGTGTGCAGCCAAGTATCCATTCATATCAATGGGTAAGCAAGACACTTATCATGTTCAAAATACTAAGGATGAATATAGTATGGTTTTCAATGGCTTGTCTCCCAAACTACCACTTGATAGAGGGACTTCGCACATCATGAAATAGTAATTAAGTTCCCAACCTACTAAAGCCACTCAATACCACCGACCCAAGATGCACTGAGGAGAATTTGCAAGAGTTCAAAGTTATTTTGATGAGAATCTAGTGTGTTTTTCGGTTGCAAAGAAATTAGAGATCATTCATGGTAACCTTTGTAATGTCCCCATTCTTTCACGAGCATCAGATATGTTGGATTAGCCTATTATGTCGATCCTCATAGGCTAGTGGTTCTGGATAGAGGGTCACTTGAACAGGCACTTGGTCGGTTAAAGGCAGTATTGGTATTCAGAGTGTGGTGACGTGGTGAATTTGCGCGTTTGGCGTGTAATTGGAGCTTAAGATATTGATCAACACCATTTATTTCACTTACTCAGGCTTGGGGACCATGTGTCTATTTGTTAAAGGGGTCACTTTATATTTTGCAGTTACTATTCACTGATAAAGTGAAAAAAAGAAATAACTTAAGTGAATAGTGTTTTTTTAATGAATAGTGTTTCAATGTAAATTTATAAAGGGAGAAGAGACAGTTCGAACTTCATTATGCTTGTGATTATTTGTTGAATGAAACTTGAAGTGTGGAGTTTGGGAGAAAAGGAAACTAGGGTTTCCTGATTTCTGCAGTGGGTAAGCCTGGATTGGGCTTGTAGTTAGGATTTTGGCATCTTGAAGGTGTGAAAGACCACCCTAAAGTTGCTGTTTTTTTCTTGTTGCTGCATTTTGGAGCTTGGAATTGCTGATAACAAGTTGTTGAAGCCATCCTTTGGAAAGGGGTTTGCTGCTAGAGTCTTCATTTGCCATCCAAAAGGTGTTGCTTGCATTTTATGAAGTTTTTGAGAGCTGATTCGATCACCTACAGCCAACCGCCATTACATGAGGGTTTGTGACAGCCAAAGCAAGTAAAAAGCCTTCAATTTGCAGCTGCTTTCTCTCCTAAAGAGGGCGCCCTCATCATTAGAAGCTTTTCCAACAAGATTTCGGAAGGAGAAACGTGTATGCAATTTTGTATGAGCATTTTAATGGGCGCGGGTACTGTAGCAGTCACTATTCACAGTGACGTTTGGCTGTAAGTAGAATTAAGACATAAGATGTATTGCCTCCCAAATTTCATGCTAGTTATCTATGCCATGTAAGCTCTTATATCATGTAGAATGCATCTTAAAGGTCATTTTGAATCTTGCTTGAGTATCTCTTTGAATGTATGCAAGCCGTCCCATTATGTACTCTCTCTTGTAATGAAGAAAGTCTATTAATTATGAATTTGGGACTTCTTGTGTTATCAATTGAAGTTTAGTTCATTTCGGGTTCATCTTACATGCAATTGATCGTTAAATTTATGTATATCATTGGCATTAATTCCCAAACACGAGAAACACAAAAAGAAAGACAAACACCAAACACAAATCAGACCTACAAGCACGGTGAAAGCTTCGCAGCAGAGTGTTGGATCATCACAGTGGTATCAGAACATATCACTACAGTGGTAGCAGACAGGATCGCCGGAGTGTGGTTAATCACAACCTTGGACATACTAGGAACAAGACCAAATATACAATCTGAACATTGTTGTGACCGTTTCACACATCGCCCCATTCAAATGGGGACCCCTAATTTTTGCTCCATTCTGGTCGTTTTGGCTTTGGTTTTTGTGTCTCTCTCTCTCCGTCTGTCTCTTTTTCTGCTTTCTGGGGACGTTCCCGTCTGCAAGCTTCAACATGAATTTGGCCGAGTCTGAAATTAGGGTTTGAGTCTTTCCAGCCAATTTGAAGTCAAACGAGGTGAGAAAATTGAAAATTGAACTTAATATTGTTGTCAGCAGACATCCAGCAGGTTTCCAGCCAAGTTTCATCAGATTCCAAGGTACTTACTATTTTTAGTAAGTCTGCTATTCAGGGCAATTTGTCAGCTATTTCGAGATTCCGATCATCACACTGCATTCAGAGTATATCAGATTGCTTGCATGCCAAATTTGAGCGAAAACAGACGACTTACTATTTTTTTCGGCACGAATTTCGTGGTCCGATCAGAGGTTTTCTTTGCATGTCGATATTCCTTCGGGTTTTGAGACCTTCGATGGTATAACATGCAAGGCAGGCGACCACTTTCGATTCACCTTAGAGGCTATTTTAGGGTTTGCATGTCGAGGTTTCTTTTGCATGTCGGTTCCGATGGGTTTTTCGCGATGGTGTGACATGCAAATGAGGATTCTCACTCGTAAGGAACTTGCTATTTTTAGCGGTGTGTCCGGAGCCGCCTCCAGTTCAGAATCACGAGGCGATCGCGCGCGAAACAAAGACAAACAGAGATCTTTTGATACGCATGCAGTGCAATTTAGGGTTTCCAGCTTCGGAGCCTAAAAATAGCCATCAAAAGTCAAAATCTTCGAAAACCGATGTAAACCACCGCGATCAGTATCCTTCAAGCTATCTGCTGGTGAAATTTCGAGTCAAACGGAGCACTTACTATTTATAGTAAGTCAAATTAGAAACGTGCTAAAAATAGTAAATCAGTTGCATGCATCAGTGTCAGCCAATAGGTCACGTGGTGAGGATCGCCTCATTCAAATTTCAACTCAATCAGAGCTTGGGAGCTATCAGAAACAAGAGCTTACTATTTATAGTAAGCCACCTTTAGAAACAGGCTATAAATAGCAGGGTGACTAAAAGTGGCAGTGTCGACAAGTTGATAAAGTCATGAGGATGCTACGTTCAAAATTTCAAGTTGATCCGAGCTCCAGAAATGCAAAATTCAGAGAACTTACTATAAATAGCAGGGCACGTAAGCTAGCGAAGATGATGAAAATTTGTCTAAGTCTGGAGTCTCGTCCAGCAGGCATAGGGAAATGCGCCCATCTCAGCTAGAGGCGTAGAAAATTTTTGAAAATGTGAGTTCATCCTTCACACAGGGCAAAATGCGCCCAAGGCAGGAAAGTCAAATGAAAGTCAAGGTTTTCGTCCTGCTGCCAGGCTAAAATGCGCCCAAGAAGGAAGAGGGAAAAGTTGAAAAAGTTTCTAAGGCATGAAAAATCCGCCTCACCCCTCAAAATGCGCCCATCCTCCTCAGGGGGTGAAATGCGCCCAGTTCACAGAGAAGTCAAAGCGTGGTCAAAGGTTTTTCATCCTTCTCCAAGGCCAAAATGCGCCCAAACTGGGCCATGTGAGGACAAAACATGGAAGTCGAAGAGTCACCCAAGAATGTTGGAAGAAGTTTCATCCTTCACACACATCAAAATGCGCCCAGGGTAAAGAAGAGTCAACAAGTCAAACAATTTCGTCCTTCACAAGCATGAAAATGCGCCCAAGGTAGGAGAAGGTCAACGAGGTCAAAGTTTTTTATCCTCCTCAAGGGCTAAAATGCGCCCAAGCTTGTGCATGTCAAGACAAAAGATGGAAGGCGAAGAGTCATCCTCTTGCTAGGATCAAATGCGCCCATGTTTGGATTGTAAGTGGTAAATAAAAGTGGTAAATAAGGTGAAAATTTTGCCAAGGCGTGGTGAATTCAAGGTGAAAGCTTGGACGTTATCCTCCATCATGTGTAGAATGCACCCAAGGTGGTGGGCCTTAGATAAATGTTGCTAGGCGTGATTTTCTCCAAGTATGTAAGGCGCCTAAGATGATTTTTAAATATTTTGAAAGCATTGGGATTTCCTCTCAAGTGTGCTAGGCGCCAAAGGTTGATGGGAGTCATAAGGTGTTAGAAAATTTGCTAAGGCGTGGTGAAGTGGTGTGTGTTGGAAAATATTTTAAGATGATGGAAATAAATTGTTAAGGCGTAATTTTAAAATTCTTCTAAGTATGCTAGGCGCCTAAGATGATTTTAAAATTTCTCTAAGGCATGGGAATATTTTCCTAAGTGTGGAGAAAAATGTAAAATGGTGAGTGAAGGGTAAAATGTACAAGGCGCCTCTGTGAATGAAATTTTTCTAAGTAAAGATGATACTTCTCTCGCTGGCAGGCAAACAAAATTTTCTAAGGCACAAAATTTTTTCTCCCTTAGAAAAATGCCTAAGTCTGGGGAGGTGATGGAATTTTTCCTTGAAACACAGCAGAGTTGCCAGAGATGAAGTCAGATGATGCCAGCTGCACAGGATTGGTAAAAATTTTCCAAGTCAGAGCAAAATTCTCAGAGGGGATCAAAGAACGAGAATAAATTTGATGAAAGAATATTTTCTAAGGTTCAAAATTCAGAGAAATAAAATGAACCCGTTCGTTGTGCACCCATGGGTTCGATGCGTTCTGGAGAAAATTTTCTTCTGGGTGTCGAAGATTATCAATGAGGAGTTGATTTTAAGGTCTTCCACAGCTTGTCGAGAATTTTGGGATGAAGATTTTTGATGGGCACCAGGTTGATGAATTTTCCTAAGGGAAAATTTTAAAATTTTCTAAGGCAAAATGAAGAAAATGTGTTTTCAAGGTGAAATTCTCTAGACGATGAATTTGAAAGAAACTGCCTAGGTGAATTTGCTTCAATCCTTCGTGAAGATAGTTTCCTTGAGCCAGAGGTGGATAAAATCAAGGTTGTCGGAGCTCCAGCGGGTGAAATGAATTTCTCAAAGATGCAGTTGAAGTTGATATTGTCCGAAGGATGATGGAATTTGGCTAAGGCATGAGGAATTATGAAGATGGCAAAAGTTTGCTAGTGGAGGCGATGAACACGAAAATCCCGGTAAGTAGGTTGAAATTACATTATGAAGTGTTCTAATACCCCTCTCCTTGCTTGTTTTGCAGGAGAAATGTTGAGGCCAGAGCGCGATGACTTGAAGTGGTGAAGCACGATGATATTACAACCTTCGGAGGAAGATAAAGTTGCGAGTTTCAATTTCGAAAGGAAGAAAGTTGCAAGAAATTGGCTAAGTGTTAGCTCAAATGACCCTCAAGTGGAAGAATTCAAAGAACAACGCCAAGAAAGAAGATCGAGAACAGTGTGAACGCGTCTACAAATGGAATCTTCTAGAAGGATGATGGTGGACATTATGGTGCATTTATTACCCCACTCTCCTCTGTGGCGGTTTTTAGGGCAATATTATTTAGGGCTGAGGTGGCACGATTCTGGCCACTCTATTGATTGTAACCCTAGCCGTCTTTTGGGACTTGGCTAGCTATATAAAGGGGGAGTCCCCCTCATTTGTAATTCATTAGAATTAGATTAGACATTGGAATAGTAGTAGTAGACATTGAGGGAGCATTAGCATTAGAGCTAGATAGTGTAGCATTGTAGAGCATTTTTGCATAATTTGGAGAAGAAAGAAAGTTTTCCCTTTTGAAAACTTTTGAGGAGATTGTTGTGTAACACATTTTATGATAATAGATCTTTTCATTGATGATGGAATTCGTCTTGTCATGAAATGCTAGCAAGGTTTCTTCTTCCTTCGTATCCAAGTAGCTTAAATTCATGCAAGTAGCTTACTTTGGTGTGTGGTGTTTTATTGAGATAGCTTCGCTTTATTCCATACCACTAGCGGCTTGTTGATGATAAGTCCGCCTTGTGTGGTCAACTGGACATTACATTGAGTTTAACTTCGGTTGTGGTTTACATACTTATATGCGTCGTTCTGATGGTGTATGTATGTTAAATTATAACTTGAACATCTTTTGCTATCCCTTGAAGATTGCACCGATTTTGCGAGGCTGTCCGACGGAGGCTAGGTGAAATCCGGTTGAAGTCTATTGAAACAAAGCTCCACATATCCTGCATTTAGAATAGAACATAAACTTCTTAGGCCCTACACCCTTTTAAATTCAGTTCATTTCCGGTTAAATTAGGAAACTTGCGCTCACCTGCCAAATCATTTGAATCACACGAAAGCCCTTAGTCTACTGTTTGTTGTTAGCCGTCGAACAATTGTGTAAGTCCCTTGACATACCAGCAATATCACATCAAGCCAAACGAGCCTATTCGCACTCAAGGAACCTTGGAGTTGAAAGCATGATCTTACTCGCAATCTTAGCATGCTGAATACTTTGTTCAAGAGAGGATAGAGCGTCCGTTGGGAGACTTTATTCTGTGTTGGTGCGGTCTCAAAAAGCACGTCAACAAACATATGCTGGAAAAGGTTTGATGAAAGGTACCATTTCTAATGTCTATTGATAATAGACATTCTTGCAATAAATCAAGTTAATTTTATTATTACAAGAATATATCCAAAAATTACAAGAAGTACAAAGGCTATTGGATAGTATGAAATCTATGCAACTTCTACAATTTTTGGAGTGTTGGCGTTTAAATTCACACCTCTGGAATGTGTATTTCAAACGGACAGCTATGCACAGATAAACTGCTCTTCAAATTAGGAGGGGAAGCTCCCTCTTGCTGATAGTGTTGAAAGAAAGTAAACTAAGAACTAAGTTTCCTATCTTTTTTATCAGCTTAGAGCACAAGGTTTATTAAACACAAACACCGCACCTAAGATTTTTTGATTTAAGAACTTCAACTACGACTAACTTAAACTAAAGACGTTTCTAACTTCTCAAGTAATAAGCAAAGCAAGAGAAACTAGAAATGAACAAGGTGGATTCTCTGACAAAATACTTCAATAAACTCTTTCTCAACAAACATCTACACACTTCAATGTAAGCTGAAATCAAGATCATAAAAGTAGAACACAAATAACGGAAATCTGAGATGTTATATCAAGGCAAAGGAGGCTCATGATTTTATTACTCAAACTTCTGGAACAAAATCTACTTCTAACATGCTTGGAACAAGAAATTGCAGCTAAAGAGGCTTGCAATCTTGTTCTTACACAATACGAACAGCAATTACAATAACTTCTTGTTGGCTAAAAGAGACTCAACAATTGGCTATCATAAAAAAATTTAACAACACTTGAATAACAAATAGAAGGCACAATAGGCTCAACGTTTTGTTATCACTAGCATGGTTAAACACAAAGTGAACTGACACTGAATAACAGCTTGCTGGCTAAAAGAGACTTAGCAATTTGCTATCACAATAACCGTTAAAGAAAACTAATGAGCAAAGGCTCTTATTTATAGGCAAGCAGAGGAGTAAGGAACCCTAAAATCTCCTTACTTTCACAATCTAGGGCTTGCTCAACAAGCAAGCTTTATTTCTAAATCTAGAAAGAAGATAACATCTAACACCTAAGAAAACAGAAAAAGCGGGAAATGCCAACTATTACATTTATCTTCTTTCTCTTCTCAAAGAATGGATAAGAATTATTCCAAGAATAGAAACAAAGCGGGAAAGAAAGCTTCTACAAGAAAACTGCTTTAAAGCTCGATCTCATCCGCTAGAAAATTAGAAACTGTCACGGTTCGGTGCATCTATGCCCTCAATAGCAAAACACCGCTTTTCTAGAATATCTTCAGCATCTACAACAAATCTCAGGAAATCTTCGACCTCATTGGCCGCTTTTTCAAACTTTGCTGACATCATCGAAATATGACTCATTCTTCCGTCAACTGTATTGCTGCCATCACAACCGCGAACAACACTCTGAAATTGATTTTGCACCTCATCAAGCCCGACGTAGGAACCATCTTCAAGGCTGTATTGAGAAGGAATCTCTGTGACAAACTCACTAAAGAAAAGAAGAGCTTCGATCACCCTTTGTCTGTAGGCAATAAACTCTTCGAATGTCCTCTCGTAAGTTTCAACTTTGAAAACATGACGCTCTCTCCAAGCAAGGATCTGCCTCTTGTGTTCTTTTGAAACTGCTGAACCACAGGCTGTATCTAAATCAGCAATGATGATTTCATTCCTTGGTCTTACTTCAACCAGTGTTTGTTCAAACCCTTGGATACCCTGGCGTAGCTCATGAGCGTTTTCTCTCAATTGGAACATCTTTGCCAAGATCTCCTTTCCTCTGACAATGAAACTCTCGATCCACTCCTAAGTTTCTTTCCCACAAATGACCAGTTGTCTCAAGTGATGATGATCAGCTGGTGTCTCTAAAATCTAGGGCAGCAACTGGGTTGCCTGTGAAGAACCATGAACAAGGTTAGAAATGTAAAGCCTGAGCTGCTGATTTTCAGCCTTGAGGGCTGCCTTGTCTTCTCCATCCTTGAGCACTTTTTCCTGAAGGTTTTCGGACACAACTCTGAATAGACTCACATCTGCATGTTTGGTATTTCTACCAAGATTAGCCTTGACCATCACAAAGTCATCCATATTCACCTCATCCCTGTTCTTGTCTTCTGGGTTCAAGGCAATCTCCATGACTATCTCATTATCAGGATTCCTATCAAAGTGAACTTGCTTCTTTGCTTTCTTCTTAGGAGGCTCCTGATAGATATTATCGAGATCATCAACATTCACCTGATATGAGGGCCTTCTTCTTACCCTTCCTAAGGAGTTATCAAGCCAAGACTCAATAGTATCTTTACTAACTTCCTTAGGAGGTACTATTGCAATTTCTTCATCATCTTCAATATCAAGGTTGATGTGAATCGGTGAAGAGCCTGTCAAAGGTATAGAAACATGTGTTAAACGCGGCTGCTATGCTTCTTTCTGAGGTACGGGCTCGTCAAGAGGAGCTTCTGTTACAACTGTAGGTTGCTCCTGTATGACTATGCCTGAGAAGTCTAACCTTCTTCTTACATTTTAATTTGATCTACCATCTTTGACGCCTTCTTCAGACTGACTTTTTCCCTTCCCTTTTGACTGTGCTCTGGAAGAAGCGTAAATTGTCCTTGCGACTCTGCTACTGGAATGGAGTTTTTCCTTTTAAGGATGAGGAAAACCTTGCTATGCTCAAGGACTTGTCTTGTCCTGTCTTCGACTGAGAGGGACTCTTTATTAGCCCAATTAACTTGAGGAAGAGGCTGATCTTCTATTTGCTTCTGAGTATACATCGGGAGAAGCACATACTTGTCATCATCTGATAACCCTTCTATATCTTCATTTAAGCAGTCTTTCATCTGGTGAAGAGTGAGTCTGCTGTAACTACGCCTCCACACCTCGAACTCATCTGTACAATTAGCCCAAAAATCTTCAAGGGCGGATATATGAGCATAGTTCTTCTCAAGTCGACCAGCGTAGACACCATGAGGATGAAATGATCGTCTCTCGCTGTAAGGCTTGAGGCCAAGTTTATCTAACTCATCTCCCATTGTCTTGGCATCTGCAGCAGTCCTGCATGTATAAATTCCCAGCGCTAAAGGAAAATGGAGGGAGGCTTTCTTTCTATTCCTCAAGACTGTGTGGACATCGTGGTCCTGCCTTAAGAACTCCATGAAGACGACCTCGTCTGACGGATACCTTGGTAACATGAGCAGGGCACCTGAATAGCCATAGACCCTGAGATAGGTGAAAGTAGGAAATTCCATGAACCAATCTGCCCACTCCGCCATTGCTGTCCTGGCAACTGAAGAGATACGGACGTGCAATTCATTGTCCAAGTCTCGCACTGTGTACATCAAAAAAGCCTCATTCACTCCCTTGTAGTGATGCAGCGACTTCGTGAATTCCAACTAGGGATAATAGTTATATATATGTTGTACACTCAATGATCCCTTGGTGTTCAACCCTCTGAATTGACCTTGATAGGCCACCAGGTAGACTAGGTAAGAAACTATATGGAATTCATGAAATTGGAAGTATTCTGTTATCTGCTGATGTACGTTGTCACTGATCAAGGTGGGCCAATCATAGAACTCGGTTTTCTTCATGATGTGGGGTATGGCGTAAAACATCCAAGGCTAAAACTTGGTGGCATCTTCTGAGCCAGTTACCCTGTTAAGCAAGGTGATAATGATGGCAATCTCATCTTTAAACTCCCCTCGCCCGACGTTCTTTGGCAAAGTCTTGTGTTTCTCTTTCATCCACCTCTGTGCAATCTTCTTGCTATATTTGTCTTTGTGCATGTCCCATATCCTTTCACATTCACCCTTTGAGATAGTAACACTTTCAGGCCATGGGGTAATGGAAAAACACTTCTCGATCATATCAGGCTTCAAACTGCAAATTAATCTACCATCAGCTGATTGGATCTCCCTAGTAGCTGGGTTGTAATGCTTGATGCAAGCGATTACGAACTCAAGACTCTGAACTGATATAGGGATAGACGCTGCTGCGAGGAGTCCAGAGTGTCCTAGGTTCCTGATGGAAGTGTTGCCTGCGCTCTCCAAAGCGTGTAGATCAAACACCGGCTTGATATGATGCAAGTCTGTCTCAGCTGTTTTGATGTAATCATGATAAAGAGTTGATCCAGTCTTGAAAACATTGGGAGTGTACTCCATTTCGGAAAACTTGAAGAATGACTGTAAACTCGCCTAGGTTCAAACAAGTTCTGAGCAACTTCTATTTTTAGAATCCTGATTTTCTTGCTCCAACAGACAAATTTTTGAAAAAATTTCTGAGATATGGATTTTGCTCAGAATTTTGTTGCAAGACAACCAAGATCGTTCGTTTTTGAAAATTTTGATTTTATACTGAAAAAGCAGCAAACCCTAATTTCTTCAATTTTTCACGAAAAAAGCTGACACCTGGGTTTTGTTCAGAATATGATTAGAAATGGACCCAGTTGATTAGATTTGCAAAATACTGATGGCTGATCGAAAAAAACAGCCAACCCTAGGATTTTGAAATTTTCTTGAAAAAAGCTGTGATATGGATTTTCTTCAGAAGACTAATTTGAGAGGACCCAGATGATTGAAAACTGAATGCACTGAGGATTTCACTGACATGCAAATAAAAAGCAACTGCTGCAACTTGATGAAGTTCTTGAAAATTTCTTCAAAAGAATGAAGTGAAAAGACCCAAATGGCTGAAAATTTGAAAACCTTGGCCTTCTCCTTGAAAAATTTGATCTTCTGGATGAAAAAGCAAGGGTTTATGTTGCTGGTCTGAAAATTTTGATGAATAACCAACAAACCAAGCTCTTGAATCTTGAAAAATTTCTTCAAACTTGTTGCTCCAACTTTCTCTTTTGAATGCTACCTGCAAAAATAATGAAAATTACATTGAAGAGAGGTGTTAAATAGACTTAGGGTTTTGATTTAGGTTTGCTTTCTTTTGCTTTTATTTTCAAAACCCTAAAAATCTCTTGACCATTGAACTTGGACGCCTTCTTCCTCTTTGCAATTTTAAAATTTTGAAAATCTTGGAAATTCTACTAAGGCATGAGAAGTTGGGCGCCCTTCTTGGCTAGGGGTGCCCACTTCAAGCAGTGTTAGTCATTTTTTGGTATTTTCATCTTCTCACGACTTTGACCCCCTACTTCGCCTTCGATTTCTGGCTTGCAAACTAATCTGATGGGCGAGCTGAATGATTCATTGCGGAGCCAAACCCGTTCTGAGAAGATTGTTCTGGAGGCGCCTCTGACTAAAAACTTCATTTCGACCTTCGAATTCATGGGAGCCTTTCTTCTCCAGGGGCGCCTATTTTGTCGAGAGTTAGCCATTTTTCATGATCTTCAATTTCTTCATTAACTCTTCTACAGATGATTTCATCAAATCTGGTGACTCAGGCGTCGGATTGACTACCAGTTATGCTTGTTGCGAAGCCGAGAAGATCTTAAGAGAGGTCTTCTGGGAGAAGCTTCGCCAAACAATTGAGTTTAGACCTTCAAAAGCTTGGGCGCCCTTCTTGGTTGGAGCGCCTAAGTTCACTATACTTAGTCATTTTTCATGAATTTTCACCTTGCTTCTGAATTTTGAAACCTCACTCTTGTTTCACCCTATGTTCAGCCTCTCGTATCTGGTGACTGCAACCTCCAATTGACACGCTAGATATCTCATTGGACAATCGGATCAACTGTGAAGAAATCATGTTAGAGCTACTTCTCCAAATTCATCTGTTTGACCCCTTGAAATCTTGGGCGCCTCTTCTCTCCTGGGGCGACCAAACCTTCCAGACTTAGCCATTTTTATCTAACTTTCATCTTCAAGTTTGAAACCTTCATTCTGTATGTTCCTCTTTGATCTGAATCTGCTAGAGATTGGGCAGTCGGATGCTTTGACGAAGACAGGCGTTGCGAAGCTGCTGAATATTGAAGAGATCGAGCATATTCTCAAACCCTAACTGCTGAGTTAGGTGCTTCAAAAAGTTGGGCGCCCTTCTTCACCAAGGGCGCCCAAAGTTTCCAGACTTAGTCAAATTTGACAATTTTCATGTTCTTCACTTTGACTTCTGTGTGAATCCTCTCTGTTCGACCTCGAATCCCGAATGACTAGATAATCAGATGACTACACCGTTGAATTCGTTGTGGAGCTGGCAAAGAACTAAGCAACTTTGATTGGAAGCGTAAACCCTAATTTCGACTGTTAGTGCCCTAAAAAGATGGGCGCCTATTCTCACCTGGGGCGCCCAAGTCAACCAGTGTTAGAAAATTCACATTTTTTACCTTCTCCTTCGTTCTTCGTGCTTGCTCACCAACTTGCGTTCTGTTGAACGCCTGAATGTTGAACCTAACGCCTGGCAGCTGACTGACCTTCATTGATGACCTCGGAGCTCCTAATATGCTTCTGAAAAAGCAGAATAGACCCACTAGGGCAAAACTGATCATTTTGAGATTCTGACTGCACCAGCCTAATATTGACGTATTTTGAGCTAATCAAAATCAGTTTGAACCCTAACGGACCAACTTTCTATTTTTAGAAAGTTTTGCTAGTATCCGTTTCAAAAGAAACCCAGAAAAACCCAGAAAAAGAATAGCAGTTTTCCTAAAAAGTAGGGATAAAAAACTGAGATCTGGGTTTTGTAGGTTAAGCTGCTCTGAGCAGACCCAGATCATCAGATTTTGAAAATTTTGCATTTTAACCCCTCATGCAAGACATGCACACCCAAATTTCGACCTTTTTGACTGATTTAACAAGACTTTTACTCATTTCTTCAAAATGTCTAAGTGTAACAAAAATTTTAATTTTGGGGTACAACATGGAGGATACAGTAGAGATTACAGATGTCACATCAGGGATAAGACTAATAGCAAGAACATGGCTACAATTGATCAATTTCGGAAAAGTAAAAATGAATAGGTTGCAAAAGTTAAAGATATCCTTCCTATTGAAGAAATGATAAATTCTCCTGAAGGGCATGAACTCCAACTTGTAGAAATCAAATTTCAGCAACAAGAAGAAGCTTGCAGCCAAGAATAGATTAAGCCTTAAGGTACACTTATGTATTATCAAATTTTAAATTTACAGTTGAAATTTCAGAATAAGTTGATAGAAAATGATAAAGTTTTCAAAGCAAAACTAAATGATCTTCAAAATATTGTTACACAAGAAAGTTTGATAGATATTCGAGATATTCTGGTAGCTATCCAACAACAGTGGTCACATATCTATTTGCTGATAATATCAAACCGTACTGATATACATTAAAGAAATTATAGTAAATACCTACTTGTTGTTTGGAGAATTCAAGAAGATGACATGAAGGTTTTAGAAATTGTTCTTCTCATGTCATTTCATTCAATATCAGAGCCACAACTTTCAAGTAAATCTAAGCTTTATAAGAAAACAAGTCTAACAAAATTTTCATAGTTGCAAAAGTATCATCTGGGGCAGATTTTTCAACTCCTAATCATATAAGAGTGGTGCAGTGGAAACATGGTGGTGTGTTTGTTTTCCAAGAAACTAACTCATCACAAAAAGAATTGAGGACATGGATTTGCGAACTCTCAAGGATGATTTTGAATCTTGGTATCACAAAAATTGTCAATTGGGAAGAGTCAAAGTTGTTGAACTTGTATTGCTTAAGAACAAGCAATTTTAGGAAAGGTAGACTGTCATGTCTCATTTTCTAATTAAATCAATTGGAGAACTACTTTTTCATTTCCAGTAAGCTAAGAGAAAAGTTAGACAAATGATTAATAATAAAAATTCAGGTTGGGCCCAATAACTTTATTTTAAAAGGACAACATAAATATTATTATTTTAATAAACTGGTTGTCTAAATGAGACATCATAAGGCCTCATTTAATATTTAATTTTAAAAGTGATTTGAAACACTCCTAGAGTGAATTGTAGGAGGGGAAAGAAAATTCATAAAGGGACCTAAAAGGAATTTATAAAAGCAGGGAGAATGGATCAAAAGGATTATACATTCTTATAATCAAATCAATTTCCAAATTTTGAACACTTGTGTTTCTTTTTATTTGAAACACAAACCCTTGATGTGTGGGAATGTGGAGGACAAAAACCATATCGGTTTACATTTGCGATTGGAGGACAAAAACTCTGTTGTCAAAGAGAGGTGATTCTATCTGGGGATTGCATTAATACTAATTTTTGCAAGTTCAACTTCAAATCTCGGAAAATAAGGAGCATTTTGGAGGATTTATTTCATGGAAAAGGTTTTCATAAAGTTTCAAATCTAATAGCAACAAAAATTGTTGAGTTTTCGTATGATGAGTTTATTTCAACATTTCAATTTGCTAGAATGCTCAATTATTGTGATAAGTATTTATTTCAGTATTTTAGTTGGATTTTAGTTTTGATTTGTAGTGGAGATAATTGTGAGCATTCAAATTTTATAAATATCCTTTTGTGCTGCTATCACATCATTGTAATAAGTGGTATTCCTATATTTATCTGTATTGCTATTTTAATGTGATTGTTGTTTTGCAACATTAAGTATACTGGTAGCAATTTTATGCTGCCAACATCATACTTTGTGTACCTGCAATTCATAAAGCATAGTAATTACTTCAGTTGCTACATCTATTGAAATCTTTAGCAGTCGTACCTACCGTGCTGTAATGTCCCCAATTTTGAGACAGCATAAATTAAATAACTAATTTAATGTTGTCAAGAAAGGTCAAAATATTAAGACAACTTAAGTTAATTATTAGTGCAAAAGTATTTATGTTTTGAAAAGTTAAAATAAATAAATTTACTTTTGAGGGGAATTCAAAAATGAATTAAAATTAAAAGATGGAGAAAAGATGAGAAGTCAAGAAGACGAAGAGTCACGAAGAGGGGTGAATAAAAGTTTGCAGGAGGGATTGTGCAAGTAGGCTGGATTTGATTTAGGAAGCAGGTTTTTGGCTGGATAATTTCCAAAACTTTGTGAGGACAGAATCTTTTACAAAGAATAATCATCTTCGGTGTTGGAAGATGCCCCCTAGATGATTGCTGATAGTCCTACTTCAGGGGTTGTGCCGGTGCTTAAATTGGTGAAAGTAATGAAGTTTTTGAAGCTGTGGTTTATGAAGACAATTCAATAAAGATAATCTGTATTTCAAATATTCGGTTTGAGATTGCAGAATTTTCTTCAGTAATGGGGAACCGTAAAGTTTCAGTTTGAAATATATTATTATGTAATTCTCAGTCAAGTGATGAAGAAAAGACTTTGCACATAATCTTTAACTTCATTGCTATATATATGTGTGTGTGTGTGTGTGTGTGTGTCTGTTGTACCCAAATAAATTTTTTACTTCATTAAGGCATTTTGTTTAAAATGGTCAAAAGCTTAGGATTGTCCGAAGTTGAAAATGCGAAAAAATAGAAATTTGCATGTCATATTTGATGATGAAAAACTCCAAATTTTCAAAATCTAACAATCTAGGTTACTTCAAGATGAAATTGTCAACAAAACCCAGATTTCAGTTTTTCATTCCTATTTTTTAGGGAAAATTTAGGGTTTTCTAGGTTTGTGGTAAAACAGATGCTGGTAAATTTTCTAAAAATAGAAAAACCCTTAAAAATAGGAACATCACACATGCAACCCAAACTGATTTTGATTGGTTGATTTTGCATCCTGATCAAGCTGGTCCTGTCAAAATCATCATATTGTCTGTATTTCTATCATGGGTCTACTCTGCTTTTTCGAATGATGAAGCATGAACTTCGGGGTCATCAATGCAAGATAGCTAAATTGCCAAGTCTCAGAATCAAGGTTTCAGATGTTGCACACATCACTCAACGACGAGATGTTGAAATCCTCTTGAATAAATAAAATATTATATTCTCTGAAAATTGTGTATACTTCATAAACTTGCTTGGTAAATCTTGTGTTTATATCTATGAAAGCTTTCATGTATTCCATTTATCATAAAGTTAAAGAATCTAACTTAGATAAAATACCAGGTATTATACAACTATAACACCATGGTGAAAACTTATGAAAGGATGCGCAATAGACCCAGTACAAGCAAGGATGACGAACAAAGAGACATGGGAGTTCAAGCGACCTTAGATTTGATTCTGGCAAGATTGTCTAACATAGAGAATGAAAGAGAAAAGGACAAGCTAGAAAAAGAATTAAACATAGACAACACGGAAGCTGAAAGCTCATCTCATGGACATGATGGAAATAACAACCATGGAAGAGAGAAATCACCAACCAACTCTGCCGAGAGAAATAGAAAGATAATTTCTACTGAGCTGTCACGGGACATGAAAAAGATAATACCGCCTAAATTTGACGGTAGTGCGGGAGGTGATGAAGCTGAAATTTGGCTTGTTCAAATGGAAAAATATTTCGAAATAAGAAATTATGACGAAGTAGCAAAAGCAGCTTGGGGAGCCTACCAATTAGCAGGAGAAGCCTCAACTTGGTGGATGAACAAGAAATTGGAACTGGATATAAGTTCTTGGAAGTTGACATGGGGAGAATTTGTGGAAATCTTCCGTAAACGGTGGTTGCCTCAACTATTCTATGATCAAAAACTCTCTAATTTCCAAGAGTTTAAACAAGGGACTATGTCAGTCCATGAATATTGGGAAAAGTTCACTAGACTCCTTCGATATGTTCCAATTTACCATAAGGATGAACGATTCCGTATCAGGAAGTTCATACTTGGGCTGAATGGTAAAATTGGTGGTGAGGTGGACATGCATAGTCCAACTACCATGGACTTAGTTTATGAGAAAGCTATAAAGAAGGAGCAGAAGCTCAAAGCTGATTCTCATCGCCAAGAGAAAAAGGAGCAAAAGAAGGACAACGAGGCTACTACTAAACCAACTCCAAAGAAGGATGAACCTGTCCGTGATGCTGTCAGGTCAAAAGGAAAGAGATCTCATTTCGGCGGGAAAGATTTCTGGAAAGATCAGAAGAGAAGCAACTACAGTAATGGAAACACTAGCAAGCCCAATGAAGGAAACAATAAACCTGGAGAGACATCCGCAAGAAAAGGACCACCTACAGGATGTTTCATATGCAAAGGTGATCATTACGCTAGGGATTGTCCAAACAAAACTTCTGGGAATTCCTTGCCTTCACAAAAAGCTATGTTCCAGCAGAGAATCCATGCAGCAGTTGATGATAGGCAAGCTGACTATCAAATAACGCCCATCGAAACTGCAGGTAAATTATTTGGTTTACCTATCTCAGTTCTTATTGATACTGGTGCAACTGAAAGTTTTTTTTCTCCTAGTATAGCAAATAAATTGTCTAGAAAGGCTGGGCACATGGCTACATCGTGGAATGTAGAGTATGCAAATAATACAAGAGCAAAGGTGGATCAATGTCTTTTTGAGGCCAACTTAGAATTGCCTAGTTTCACCACTGAAGTCAATCTTTATGTCACACCATTAGGATCCTATGACGTTATCCTAGGAATGAATTGGTTGTAGAGACATAGGGCCATAGTTGACTGTCAATCTAAAACAGTTAAATGTTTAGATGACTATGGGAATCAAGTGAATCTACAAGGAATACCTAGGGAGCTTAAACTTAGACAAATCTCGGCAATGCAACTGCTAAGAGCCAAAAAGAAAGGATGTAAACTCTTTGCGGTAAAGATTGAAGAGTTAGGTGATCCTGATATCGAAAGTACGCAGGAGACAGAAGATGGAGAGATTGATGAATCAGGAATCTCAGACATGGAGAAATACCCAGTTTTAAGGGAATTTGCTGATGTATTTCCTGAGGAATTACCAGGTCTACCCCCAAAGAGAGTCTTTGATTTTTCTATTGACATAATTCCTAGATCGGAGCCTGTATCCAAGGTACCATATAGAATGACTACTACAGAACTAGCAGAACTCAAGGCACAATTGGATGAGTTGCTGACAAAAGGACTTGTGAGACCAAGTGTTTCACCATGGGGAGCACCTATAATCTTCGTCAAGAAGAAGGATGGAACAATGCGGCTTTGCATTGACTATCATATGCTTAATAAAGCTATGATAAAGAACAAATACCCACTACCTCGAATTGATGATCTGTTTGATCAAGTTAGAGGAGCAGCCGTATTTTCTAAGATTGATCTGAGGTCTGGATATCACCAGCTTAGAGTTAAGGATGATGATATCTATAAAACCGCCTTTAGAACCCGGTATGGACACTATGAATTCACAGTATTACCATTTGGATTGACAAATGCACCTGCTGCATTTATGAACCTTATGAATAGTGTATTCAAAGATTACCTGGACAAGTTTGTGCTGGTATTTCTAGATGACATTTTAATCTATTCTAGAAACGAAGAAGAACATAATAGGCACTTAGGAATGGTTCTACAAAGTTTGCGTGAGCATAAGTTGTACGGAAAACTATCCAAGTGTACCTTCTTCCAACGCAAAGTGCATTACTTGGGTCATGTAATATCAGCCGAGGGAATTGAAGTTGATCCAGCTAGGATCACAGCAATAACTCAGTGGCTTATACCCAAGAATGTATCTGAAGTAAGAAGTTTTATGGGTTTGGCAGGTTATTATAGGAAGTTTGTAGAAAACTTTTCCAAAATTGCTTTTCCTATAACTTCTTTACAGAAAAAGGGAAAAAGATTTGACTGGAATGAGAAGTGTCAAAAGGCATTTGACCTACTGAAAAAGAAGCTAACTACCGCACCGATCTTGAAAGTGCCAGATCCTGAAAGGAGTTTCACAGTAGTCACTGATGCCTGCGGAGAAGGACTTGGTGGAGTACTTATGCAAGATAATCAAGTGATTGCATACGAGTCAAGGAAGCTAAAGCCATATGAGATGAATTATGCTTCGCATGATTTAGAGTTGGCAACCGTTGTTCATGCATTGAGAATGTGGAGACACTATTTGCTTGGGAAACCCTTTGAGTTGAAAACTGATCATAATGGTTTAAATACCTTTTTACTCAACCAAATCTAAATGCTAGACAAAGAAGATGGTTGGAGTTGATCGCTGATTATGACTTCAATATCAACTACATCAAGGGAAAGGAAAACCGGGTTGCTGATGCATTAAGTCGAAGACACCACATAGCTTCTATTGTTGCAATTCATACTGATTTTAAAGACCAAGTGCTCCAGAAATGTATGGAGGATGATTACTACATACAAGTTAGGCAAGCACTGAAGGAAAACCCTCAAGATACAAGGTATGATGGTTTCAAATTTGAACCAAGTGGAATGCTTAGGTACAAAGGAAGGATGTATGTACCTAACATTAGCAACTTAAGAAATTTGGTGTGGAAAGAAGTGCATGAAGCTCCATACTCTAGTCATCCAGGAGTAACAAAAATGATGGACGATGTAAAGCCATTATATTTCTGGAAAGGAATGAAGGGAGATGCTGCTAATTATGTAGCAAAATGCCTTGAATGTCAAAGAGTAAAAGTTGAGCATCATCACCCAGCAGGCTTACTATACCCACATGATATTCCAGAGTGGAAGTGGCAAGTGATAAGTATGGATTTTGTGCAAGGATTACCTATGTCAAGGAATAAGCACAATACCATACTAGTGGTAGTTGATAGACTAACAAAAGTGGCTCACTTTATACCGGGAAATCTAACTAATGGAGCACCAATTATTGCAAGGAAATTTGTGCAGGAAGTATTCAGATTGCATGGGATACCTGAAAAGATCATATCTGATAGGGATGCAAGAATCACTTCTAGGTTTTGGCAAACCTTATTTTCTGCACTCGGAACTCAGCTGAACATTAGTTCAGCATATCATCCAGAAACAGATGGGCAAACTGAAAGAGTAAATCAAGTTTTAGAAGACCTACTCCGAGTATATTGCATGGATCAGCAATATAAGTGGGAAGACTATTTACCTTTAGTCGAATTTGCCTATAATAATTCTTACCATTCTGCAATTAAAATGGCTCCGTTTGAAGCCTTATATGGTCGAAAGTGTCGGACTCCGATAAGTTGGGATAAACTTGAGGATCGAATAAGTCTTCGACCTGAAATTTTAGCAGAAATGGAAGAGCAAGTAAAGATTATAAAGCAAAGGTTAGCCGAAGCTAATAGCCGACAAAAGAGTTATGCTGATGCAAAGAGAGTACCCCAAAATTTTGCCATAGGTGATAAGGTTTTGTTGAGAGTCAAACCTCACAAAAGCTCCATCAAATTTGGAAAGTCTTCCAAATTAGCTCCACGATATGTTGGACCCTTCGACGTTTTAGATGAAGTAAACCCAGTAGCCTATCGAATTGCATTACCACCTGCTCTTGCCCGAATGCATAATGTTTTCCATGTGTCCTACCTTAAGAAGTATATACCAGGTGATAACCATGTTATTGATTGGGCTGCTTTACAGGTAAAGGATCCCGGGGTAGTTATGCTCGAGCCCATTAAAGTGCTTGAAGTCCGCAAGCTACGCTTATGGAATAGATAAGTCTCTCAATGCAAAGTCCAGTGGGACCAATATACTAAGGACTCAGCTAGCTGGGAAGACTATGAGGAAATCCAACGGAAATTTCCTGACATTCTTGAAGCATTCAAGAATGATGAATAAATTAGTGATGTGTTTGTTTTTATGTTTTAAATAATACCGTGTTCATCGGGGACAATGAATCATAAGGGGGGGAGTATGTTACACCCCAATTGTATAGTTACTACTGCATAGGAAGTACAATGTAATGTTTGAATCTTTTTGATGAATAAAACCATTGTTCTTGCGATCAAATTGAATGTGTCCTAATGATTGTCTCATTATCTAATACTTCTATTGATGTAATTCTTGAATGAAAATAGCATATTAAGTTATGGAATAATGTTGTTCTAACTTTCTACGATGTTTTATATATACCGCCTTGTTTTGAACATATGACTCCCGTTGTCATGTCATGATGTGTAGGGAACAGGTTCGTACCTCCAGGCAGAGGAGAGATATCACTCGGGGAGGAACTTGGTCGGGTAAACAGTAACGAGTACCAATTGGACATACACACACATACAATAGACTGAGTAAGCTAAGTCATTGTTGAGGTTAAGGGTAAGTCATCCGTAGGCTTGTTTAGTATCATTAGGAGTCGTATCTACTTCTGAACGTGTAAATAAGTGATGCTTGCCAGTATAATCTTATGTGGAGTAATGTTTCTTGTTAGAGATGGGCATGTGTATATGTATATATACATATAAATACGACATGTACAAGTGTCCATAAGTACATTCATGTCGATACAACGTATTAGAGCAGATGGATATGCCATACGTGTGCGTCGATATAACTGTATTTATGAATACTTATACATAAAGGAGATATACAAGTATATATATACACATATACGTACCCACAACTAACTAGTTGTATGAATATATTATGACGATATATTACCTCGAAATTTACATATACACATATATATACATATACATGAGTACGTATAGTGAAAGTATGCTGACTAGCTCGCAGTATACATACGTATAATTTAAAATGTAAATGTATATACATGTATAGGTGTAAAGGTAAATATATTTATATATTTAATATTATATTAAAGTATGTATATAATATAGTCTTTACAAAATATAGATATGTATACGATATTATTTAAATTATTAATTTAAATAATTATACATAAATATATAGAGTAAATTAAAACTATATTATATAAATATTTTAATATAATAAAATATATATATATATATAGATGTATTTTATAAAAGAATTTAAATCAACATTTTATTAAATATTCAATAGAGAAATGAGACTAAATCACAATTTTGGAAGTATGACGTTTTCTTTAAAAATGAAGTATTTCTTTTGAAAGTCGAAATCGAATTATTTTGACTTCTTTATTGAATCAAATGTCATTATCAAATGCGTCCAGACTCAAATATTTCATGTTGGACTATATCGAAGTTGTAAAGAATAAATTAAATACGAAATATGAGTTCAGGCCGTTAAAAATGGAGGAAAAAAGAAAAAACGCGCAGGAAGAATCGCGCGACTAGGACCAGGCGACTGAAAACGGCTGAGTAAATTCGTGCTTGGCTAAAATGCAAATGTGGACTCCATACAACCTGGGAAATAGTCTTACATTAAACCAACGCTTATCCATCGCTATTGAATCGCGCTAAAACCTGGAGGTGTCACGATTTTACAAACTTGACATGTGCGAAATGAAAATATCTCACTGTTGTCAGTTAATGGAGGACGAAATTCTATCCACAGAGCAACACGTTTCTCCTTTGAAGCATTCCAAGCTCCGTTGGCAACACAGACGCCATAAAAAGGGGAAATTGTTAAGTTTTCCAACACTATATAAAGCCTACGAATGTTCACTCATAAAAACACGAAAATACAAATCAGTAATTCATTTTGTCGTTCAAGAGTGAAGAGCATTTTCTGTTGAAGTGGAGATTATCAATTGAGAGCATTGTTTGAGTATTCGTCATTAGTTAGGAAAGACTTTAGTCTTTGGTTTGTTAAGGGAGAAATTCTGTTTGTATTGAAAGAAGCACTCTCAAAGTCTAAGAACAGCAACTTGAAACTATCCAACAACTGAGAAGAATTTGCTACAGAGCCAGTTGGAGATAAATTGGTAGTAGGCAAAGAGGAGAAGTAAACTCATTCTCCAAACTACCAAGGGAAAGCTCTTACCAGGCATGTCAATCTTTTCCTTTCTATGCTTTCAGTAATTCTTGTATTTAAAAGTAAATTTGTGTCTTGTCCTTTGACTGAAAAGAGCTGAGACTGAAAGCTGATTTACTTACAAAAAAATATGTAAGGATTAATGTTTGTCAACATAAGTTAAATTGTGAGATACAATGATATTTGCATATTGGTTTTTACATTCATTAGTGTACGGATTACACTAGGCATTGAAAAGTAAACTGCATAAATTGTATTGACTCCATATATGGAGTATATACTTGTATATAGCTTAATAAATTACTAGGAATGAATCGAGAACTTTTAATGAGCTACAAAATTACAACTAAATGCCAGTTAACTTAGTCAAGTTAAAGAATCTCCCAGGATGAGAGTATCCTGTGTAAGGGAGTTGGTTGTAGGTTCTTATTAAAATGTTCTCCGTTCTAGTAGTTATATTGTTGTAGGAAGTCTAGGGTACAGACTACCCCGATAGACCAACCTATGCGTAGAATAAGATAGCCTCAAGTCAAGTTGAACCTGGCTAGTGTATGTGACAAATGACCTATGTTCTTCATTGAACGTAAACACTTTGGCCAAAGTAGTGTCAGGAACCATTTAGTTGTAGTACTACACTGTCAGTTCACCGTGATCCCGAAATACATCCTAGATCGAGAATTGCCGGTTGCAAAGAATCTAGCTTTGTAGGATCACAGCACTATGTCCAGTTGGTAGTCGTTAAAGGTTACCCAACCAATCTCTTCTTCGAAGGGAGGGTCGTTCATTGAAAGATGATCGTGCGGGGGACCGCATTATAAGTCCGTGGTTGGCGGAAAAACGCACGAGTGATGTTTCTCCTCGTCAACAACCGACCGATGATCCAAGACTTGACAGGACGGACTCCTGGACCTTCTTATTTTTATTGGTGCCAAAAGCCTACAAGCTATGTATGTATAATGTTCTTCTTTACTTAGTAAATTCATTTGAAATGAAATAGTTAAAAGTTGCAAAAGATGTATCATGTTTATGTATTTGAAAAGAAAAAATTTATCATTACGGCATTGTTCTTACTTTTTGTGGTTGAATTCTAAAGTTTTAAATTTGACGTACAAGTGTGGTCGTCACAGAAATTTTTCTTACTCTGGAGCATAAAAGCGCCCTTGCTAGCCAGGGCCGCCCAAGGTTTCAAAGGCACAAATCAACTTTTCGAGGTTTGTCACTTCCAAGAAGTCTTCTCCAAAATTCTTCCAGCTTTGCAATGAACCTGCTAGTCAGACTAGGAGATCTATCTAATGCTCGAATTTGAAGATCAAATGAAGAACGGAGGAAGACGAAGGGAAATGAAGTTAGTCAAAATTTGACTAACACTAATGGGGAACAACGCCCCTGCTGACCAAGGGCGCCCAAACTTTTGAGGCACCACGTTACACCTCGATTGTATAGCTACTATTGCATAGGGCAATTGATTGTAATGACTAAATCAATGTGATGAATAAAACGTGCTATTTCTTGTTATCAATATGAATTTGTCACCATTTATTGATTGTCTCATTTAAATGTTAGTTCTATTGATGTTATTCTTGATGAATATGCATGCAAAGTTATAGAGTAATGTTTATTCTAACTTTTAAGATGTTTCATGTATATTGTTATGTTGTAAACATATGACTCCCGTTAGCGTGTCATTGAATGCAGGTGTGCAAACCATTCCTCCAAGCAGAGGAGAAATATCACTCGGGAGGGGAGCTTGGTTGGGTAAACAGTAACGAGAACCATTTGAGAATGCACACACGTCCCTTAGACTGAGTAAGCTAAGTCAGTTTGTTTGAAGTTATAGGTAAGTCACCCGTAGGCTTGTATGTTGGCATTAGGAGTTTTGTCTACTTTTGTATGCATGTATAAGTCGTGTTTATCTATGTAACTGTTCATGTTATTACAATCATTATGATGGTAACATAATTGGTTAGGAGGTGGGCATATATACATGTATATAGTATATGCACGTATCCATATGTGTTCATATCGATACAAATGTATGATGGTAAATGGATATACTCATACGAATGCATCGATATGGTATACATACATAGACATGCACATAGAGGCAAATATACAAACGTATATGTTGTACCCAAACCAAATTTTTTGCTTCATCAAGGCATTTTGCTTAAAATAGTTTGAACCTTGCTAAAATAATGTCAAATACAGTTTTTGGGCAATATCAAGCATGGAGTTTTGTCAATATTTTGTCAGTCAAAGGCAGTTCCATTGATTAGAACCTAGATCGGAGACTCAGAATGAAGCATTTCACGGTGGAGGAGCATTTCGCGACGACACTTATACTTTTAATAGTCATTTTAGTGACTAAAATGATGATTTCAATGATCAATTTTTGAAGATTTCTTAAGAAAAAGCAAAATTGCGCCCCTGTAGCCCAAGGGCGCCCTTCTTTTTGAAGGCCTAAATTTTGTGGTAAATGTTCATGAATACAATCAATCTCTTCAGAATTAGTCTGCCTATCCGATGAGATATCCTACGAGGCTATCTGAGACTCGTAACTCCAGTAACTGGCGATAGAAGTTGAAGATTCTAAAAGTTGCAGATTGCAGAAGCCTGTCTTTTTCAAGCTTTTGCGCCCCTGTAGCTCAAGGGCGCACTTCTTAATAGGGGGTTAGATCTTGGTATTCCTGATGATTGATGCAGTCAATCTCTTCACGACTAGCCTGCCTGTCCGACGAACTATCGAATGCAGTCATCCGAGTCCCAGAGCTTTGGCAGTCAGCGTCAGAAGATGAGCTTATGGAGAGACTTCACATCACAGAGCTTCCTCAAATAGCAAAATTGCACCCCTGTAGCTCAGGGGCGCCCTTCAAATTGACCCTTAAGATGGCAGAGTTTGCAGACGAGGTCTTCCTGTCATCTGTGCTACTCTAGTCCAACTTCACGATGCACCAAGTTGCCTGTTAATCCGACATTCTGAGAGATTGAAGCAAAGATTCTACCAGGCACGTAATTTCACGGGCGGACTGGCATAAAGCATTCACTATATTTCTATAGGCCAGAGGCGCCTAGCCTTCAGGCCTGTCAGATGAGGTTATTGACGTTCGAAGTCTTCACGAGACTTGAGCGTAATTACTCCAGCTATTCAACGAGCCCAGCCGTCAACCTTCGAGATTTGGCAAACGCTCATACGTGTGAGGTCTTTGGCGAAATACTGAAAAACGAAGACAGCTCAGAAAATCGCCAAATCTGGTCGTCTATTCCATCTTGGTAAAGGTGCCTTTCTATTTGAGGTCTTAGAAGCAGTTTTCTTGCTTCGTCACCTCCAGAGACGTCTCTCGTAGGTTTTTCTGGCTACACGTAGAAACAGACGATGCTCGAATCAGGCCATCCCAGCTCCGGATATCAAAGATCAAAGTAGGGCATCTGGTTGAGAGTTGCACTTTCGTCAAAATGGTGTCTGTGCCTTCTCAAGCCAGGGGCACTTTTACTTTTGGGGCCCTTAATACACTTTTCGGATGCCTTGCATATATCCGTTGGATGCGGAATATCTTTAGTCATGCAGTGAGCTTGGTTGCCTGTCAGCAGGGTTCACTGTTCGTCGTCAGCAGCTGTTTGAAGCATCAGATAGCAAAATGGAGAAATGACCAAGTCTGATACCTGAAAATCAATTTAATCAAGGGTGCCTAATTCTTTGAGGTGTTAAATGATGGATTTTGCAGTGATGACTCCCAGCAGACATTTCTTCCTTGTTCTGCAGGCTTCGCAATGAATATCCCTGTCCAGTCTCAGCATCACCCGGTCACGCGGAAATCAGTGTCGAAGATGGCCAGTTGTAACTTTGTAGTCAGCTACAAAATAGGAAGTTACTAAAAAGTGTGATATCTTGAGCAAATGGACGCCTGTGAGGACAAATGAGGACTTTTTGGAATCAGTGAAGTTCGTTCGGTGAATCCAGAAGATTTACTTGGTTTGTCAACTGATTAAAATAATATTAAATATTTATTTTGCATGCTAAGGCATTAAATGGTGATTTTTCTCAATAATTCATTATTGGTGCCTTTTTGATGCTGGGTTTCAAATTTGCATGATAAAGCAAGCTAAATATTTTATTATTATTTTAAAATCCGGAACTCCGAGTCAGTCACAGTTCAATTGAAGGGGGTCCAATCAGAATCATTCTATTTCAGTCGGGGTTTTTAGTCTTGCAATCACCTTTGAGGTGCGAATTTATTCTATTTATTCAAGCATGGCATCATATTTCATTCACATAGCTTGAGCAAATTCGTAATTCTTCAAAGCAAAGGCGAATTTTCTTCAGAGTTGGGCAAATTTTGTCATGTCCCCGAATTGGAGGTATGGTGATTTAATTAAACTATTTAATTAACTTGTCCAAATTATTGATATTTCATGAGGATAGCTTAATTGATGATTTAATTAAATCAAGAGATGTTATTAAATTAATTATTTATTAAGTTATTCCCATAAAATAAAATATCAAAAGGGATGACTTATTATTTAATTAATTTAATAATAAAAAGTGACTTAAGTGACTTAATAATAAAATAATAAAATAATAAAGTCACTTAAGGAATAATCAAGAATCTTCTAGAAGTCTCTTGGTGATGAGGTTGAAAAAGTATAAAAAGAGGCTTGGGCTATGCATTTGGACATCTTGAGTTGAATACACTTTTCTACTACACTGCTGAAGCTGAATGCTTAGCTTATTGTTTTCCAGTCTTCGTTTGTGAAAGACCAAACCTAGCTGGTTAAGTGCCAATTTCGGTTGTGCAACACCAACCCTAGTTGGATAGTGGAGGAAGATACTTCAGTCTTTCTCATTGGACTTATTGCAATCATTGGAGGTTATTTTTGGAGAGATTTATGAGATATTTTGAGGTCTGTAATTTTGCTTCAGTCTGCAGATCAGCCATGGAAGGATTAGCATTTTCATTCATTACTCTTCATTGAAGCTTCATCTCTTTGTGGGTATTGGAGGGATCACTTTCTCTTGCGAAGACAATCATTTCTATAACAATTTTGGAAGCCAATACTGCTGTATTTATTTTTCTAAAAAGTTGCCAGGCAAACCAAGGACGACCTCTTGGCAAGGGGGCGATTTTAGTTTTGGAGGCACAATAAATTCCAATAAAATTTGTGTGGCATTGCTGGGCATAGAGAAGGGTTGACACACCTTCTTGAAGGAAAAATTCAGCTTCATCAAAGAGAAACGAGCTTATTTGTGGGTGCTGCTACAAAACCAGGTTCTTCATTTCTGAAGTTATTTTGCATTTAGTGTCTCATTTACATTAGGGGTCATTTGCTGGTATAATCAGCATCACGACAATGTAATTACAGTCATATTATGAACAATCAAATTGCATATGTAAGGCTGTCATAAGTATGGTAGTTGGCATTGATAGTTTCAGTCATATCTATATTGTAATAAGTATGATTGCACTTCATCTACAGCTTGTAATCACTTATATATTGCAATATCATATTGGAGATATAAGGATTTTGCTGGTCATTTATTTGACAAAATGTCTTTTACATGTAATTGCATTACTTTGTGTTAGTTTTCATGCCAAGTGTTTGTGAAAATTCCTCTTGGCTGTAGGTGTGCATTTGCATTTAGAAATTCTTTATATGCACTTGAAAACACATAAAGAGTTGCATCTTCATTTTAGATAATTGCATAGTCATCTTAGAAGATATTTACAAGCATTTATTCATCATTGCATCAAGACAAAAGAAAGCAAAGCAATCTGAAGCTTATTATCAGCAAGTTGGGTGTTGCAAGCAAAGTGTTTGTCAAAATTCCAAGGGAAGAAAATCAAGTGTTCTTGGATCAGATTTGGCAAGGCACTTTACAAATTTCTCATCAGCAATCATTGGTGAAGACATCAAAACACTTTCTTTGCAAGTACAAGTCAGAATTATCAACGAATTTCAAGGCAGAGTGGCAATTTTGGCAAAGGAAAACATCAAAAAACGTCTTTCTTCTTCTCAAATTCTTCTATTTCTCATCTTAAATTCTTTCGCATATTTGAAGAATTGGAAAATTTTGGCAAAACAAATCATCTGGGTCTATTCAGAATAGCTTCCTCGAGGAAACCCATGTGCCAGAATTTTTCAGAAAAATTTACTCCAGAGCATCAATTCTCAAGTTTCTAATTTTCTCAACTAAAAATTCCTTGCATGGTTGAGTAAAAGTCAAATTTTCGCATTTTTCACGATCTGGGTTGTGTTAGAATCTTTTTTTGGACAAAACCCATATGTAATGTCCCCATTTTGGCCATACACTCTTCTTTTCAATTTAGCCTATTTTCGGAAATCCGTAGGCTAAGCTGAAGTAGAAAACTAGGGTTTCCTCTTTCAGATACTGCTCAGTTGGCATTCAGAGGATGTTGTGCAAACTTACTATTTATAGCAGTTTGCTATTTTTAGCAAGTCTATCTTTTGGCAGTATCTATCCAGCAGCAATTCAATCCTTTGTAGTTCAGTGTTCAGTTTGGCTTTCTGATGGTTTTGAAGTTAACTTACGATTTTTGGCATTTGCTATTTTTAGTAAGTTCATTTTTGGGCAGAAGCATCATCATCAACTTGGTTCAGTTTGGCATTTGTCAGTTTGGCATTTGTCAGTTTGTTATTTTTAGCATTTCATCAGTTGCAGCTTGGGCATTGTATTTGGTTATCTCCTTGGACTGAGTTTCAGACTTAGTCAATTTTCATGTCTTGAAGTTGTACCCCACGCCTAGGCTTGATGACTTCAAGTTGTTTTAAAGAAGGGGACATAAAGGGGTCAAGTGAGCATTTAATTATTTAATAAATGCTTTATTGTTGCAATATGAAATGGATGCCTAAAGGGGAAGTTGAATGATATTTAAAATATTTCAAAAAGTGAAATGCTTAAAGTGGCGTCCCTTTTGGAAGTTAAAGTGATTCAACTTCTTGGAATTTGAAGAGTCTCTTGTTGCTTCATTTGCCAATTGAAACTTATATATTGCTGCTGTTTGAAGAGCTGATGATCCATTGTTAATTGCTAAAGTTATGTTGTCGAAATGAAATTGTGATTATTTCTTCGAGGGATGCTTACCTCCTAGATTCCAATCAATTTCGTGTTTGAAAGACAACACCTAATTGGTTTTATTGCTGCTTCTCATCCAGACTAGCAGATTGAGCCTATTGTTGAAGAATTTTGGAGTTTATTATCATTTTTGAGTTGCTGGTTCATCTACAGCTGAAAGTGAATTTTGTATACAGCTTTGTGAGTAAATTTTATTTCATTCTGGGCATTTGTGCTACATGATTGTTGACATTTGGCAACCCTTCTCATAGAAGATGAGATTTAAATTCAAAGAACCTGATTTTTAAGAGCAAAATCGCCCTTCCAGCTAGGCCGTACCTTCTTAGAGCACATTGGGATTCGTGCCAAATAAATGAGGAGGATTTGATGTTGTTTTATGACTTGTTCTTGGGTGCCATTTTCCTAGAGAGCCTTTGCAAAAGGTTTTAGTCAATTTGAAGGTATATTGATGAAGTTATGAGCATTTCATGGTGTTTTCTGTTTGCTGATCAGAATTTCCAGAACTCAGATTTTTATATCAGATTGCATTAGTTTTATGTTTTTGGCCTTTATTTCATCATTTCAGGGATAAACACTGTAAAGCATTCATTCTTTACATCTTAGCATTATTCTCTATCATTGTAATACTTGTATTTGCAGATTCCTTGATTGTAAGGTTGAGATTTAGTAGTACTAATCCAACCATTGTTATTGCTGCAATTACTTGTTATACTTTCATACATTTGTAACCCCTGGATGGTTTACCGCCAGTGTGGAAAAAGAACAATTAATCTCTCTTTAGTCACCCACTGTAAAGTGGCGAATTCCCACTCATAAGTGGATGCCCGCCGCAGCAGATGAATTAGTTTTGTATTGTAATGTTTTCCCCCCACTGTTCAAGTGGTAGCGTGGAAATTCTCATGGCTAGTTATCTGCCTATTGTTTTAGTTTTTTAATTAATAACTCCGTCATATGTTAGCACCTCGCCCTCAATGGGATCTTGAGTGCACATTCTTGACGTTGAGTTGTTTCATTTCAAGTATTGTTCTTTAATTTCTCCGCCATATGACAACACCTATCCTTCTTTGGGATTGAGTGTGCATTCTTGGCGTTGAGTCCTTTCAAGCTTGGATTTCAGTTTTGATGCTAACGCTAATCAAGTTGGTAGTGTTGGCTTGTGTTATGATACTTCAAGAAAAAAAATTGGTTAGCATATTTAACCATATCTCATATTTTTCGCTAAAAATTACCCTTCGATAGGCTATTTTTAGCCTCAGCGGGCTATTTTTAGCTTTCCAGAAAAGTTGTCAAAATATTGCCGTGTTCACAGTAAACAGGCGAGTTTTTCAGAGTGCAGTTCATGTAGACTGAATTCAAGACCAAATCGGTCTTAATTCACGATTTCATCAAAAAAGTTGAGACCGATTTGTATCAAGTGCTTTCAGAGGGTTGACAGGCGTAGTTACTCAAATCCATATGGTTGCATGCCTCGTATGGCCAATTGTCTTCCAAGGCCGGTTTAGAGGGTTGAAACCGTTGGAATTTTGCATGTGCAGCAAGTTCATTTGCATTTCTCACAACCAGAGTGTTCACGGTCAAACTTCGCAGTTTCGTCATGCAAAAGCGTCAGAAGCATAAAGCCATAGAAGAAATAGTGGCCATCACTTAAGTTACGGAGCCGCCATAGTTACCAGTTAGTGAAATGCTAGTTTGAGTGTGCAAAGATTGCCAAGATTGCTCAAGTTGCTAACCTTTAGATGCTGATGCATTCAACAACCTCGTGGAGGGGTTACTTGCTCGAGATCACGGCCAGTAGACTTCAGTTCCCACCTCTCAGAATAGACATTAACACAGGAGTTAAACTTGGTGTTATCTTTTCAAGTTAACTCGCTGTCTCATCTCATGCATATCTATTCTGAGATTAGCTTTATTCACTTGGAGTTTTATTTAGGGTTTACGTTAACTGATGGTAGTGTTCCAATTAACATGCTTTCAATAAGGACGTGCATGCTTGCGCAATTGTCCATTTTTTAGATTAGATGTTTCAGTTAACTGATGGTAGTTTTCCAGTTAACTGTATAGTTTACTTTATTAGGGTATAGCAATAAATCTTGCATGCATTGCAAGACTGTAGTTGACTCAAGGTGATTTTAGGGTTCCCTATACCTTTCAATGTCTATAAATAAGAGTTTTTGCTCATTTGTACATAACTTTTGCACGAGAGAGAAATATATGCTGTGCCTACCTTGCCTGTAATATTGCTCGTTCTGTATTTGTTCATGAGTATTTGCTATTGTGATGAATTGTTATGCCACTTGGGTTTCATGCAATTATGATGGTGAATTCTTGCTTTAGTTAGATATAGTGGCTAGTTGATCGTAGATTCTATGCGTGTCTCGCCAATGCAATTTATTATCCTAGTTGGCTATCGTATATATTTTTTTGTTCAATAAACTTCTCCAGATTGAGCTGATAGATGTGCCACCTTGCCTTCAAGTTGAGAATTTGTACTTGGTTATCGTGTGATGTGTGTGAATAATAAACTTATTCAGATTGAGCTGATAGTTGTGCCACCTTGCCTTCAAGTTGAGAATCTGTACTTAGTTTATCGTATATTGTTGTTTCCAATAAGCCTATTCGACAAGCAGATAGTGTGCCACCTTGCCTTCTTGTGAGTCCGTACCGCTTATCGTCCGATAATCATTCCTGCTCCATTTCCTCATGCTCTGTTTTCTTGAGGAACCGGATAGATTTAAAGTAGTTAGCTTAGTTGTAGTTAATGATGAAACCAGAAAATCCTTAGTTGCAACGTTCTTGGTTTTCTTAACCTTGTGCCTCTTCCGGTGAGAACAAAAAGATAGGACTTAGATTACTTTTCTTTTCCACGCATTCCAGCACTACGAGGGAGCTTCCCCTCCTAATTTGAAGAGCACTCATTACGCAGTGTGCATAGCTGTCCGTACAAACCTGCACTCCAGAGGTGTTAGTTTTTATGCCAACAGTATATACATGTATATATATACCCACAACGAATGATATATGTGGATATTAATAATATTATATTATTATTGGCTGACAATTTATATATATATGTACATATCGAATTACGATATGATTACAGGATGACATATATTTATATGTAAATATAAATATACTATATATTATGTAAATATATATATATATATATTAAAGTAAAATAATATATATACATATATATATATATATATATATAAATTATTGGGAGTAATTAAATATATATATATATATATATATATATATATATATTAAATTGTTACTCTAATATATTTATATATTTATATATATATAATATATAATGAGTTTATTATATTTTAAATCTCATTATTGGAAAATCAAATTAAATTAAATATCACTTGAGTTTATATTTAAACCAAATGAAGGAAATCGATTTATTTCTTAAGTGATAAAATATTTACCATTAAACTTGGAATCGAACTTTTCCAATGCTTAAATTATTTGAATCATTTCTTTTTAAATCGAAACTTTATAAAAAGGGATTGAGGAAATATTTCTTATGAAACTATTGTGTAACTTTTGAAATTAAAGAAATGTTGCGCTGAGAAGAAAATATCACGCACAGGCTGAGGCGCACGCCATGACCAGGTCTCTGGGAATGCAACGCAGCCATGGAACTGTGTCATTTGAACACCGAATTTAGGCAAAGTGGTGAGCCATTAATCTTGACCATTTCAATAAGGAAAATCAACAAACAGATTGCTGCATTAGCGCCATTGTTGGAGACACCTGTAGGTGTCAATTCACCATTTTTAACATGTGCAAAGGTTTGAAATATTCTCTGTTTTGTTGGAGGTCGATTCACCTCTGAAATCCGCCACATTTCACATTGGAAATATTCAAAGTTATGTCCTGGCAGTTTACATGCCAAGTAATGTGGAAAATTGTTGGGCAGGGGGCTCTATATATAGCCGCCTTGCTCATTCTTCACCATCACTTCTGAAATCCGAGTTTCTTCTATTTTCTGAGAGGTTTTATTATTCATATTTGCTGAGAGCATTCATATTTCTGAGAGCATTAATATTTCTGAGAGTATCAATTTATCACATTCTGAATTAAATTCTTCAATTCGGTTGTGACCATTACCAGTTGAATAGCAATTTTGAGTGATTATATTCTAAGTGAGAAGTGGCATATGTGAGTAAACCTGAGAAGGAAAGTCTGCAACTTGAGAAGGATTTGCAGACAACCAGAAGTGTTGGACGTGCTAAGACGTCATCTTTTGAAGGGACGCTATATCAGGCATGAGTTATTCTCTTGTTATTCATTCTAATCTTGAATACTAGAATGTTATAATCTCTGTGAATACTGTTTGTGCATTGGCAAGAAGTCATTTGTTGAACTGCATTTCCATGAAAAGGAGAAAATGAGTTACATTTGAATTACATATTAGTTGTAATTAGGAAGTAAACTGTATAAAGGATAAGGCTGCATATTTGAGTAAAATACATTTCTTGTATAATCTCCAGATAAGGGGAATATGTTAAAATAGTTACTAAAATACTAGGATGGAAATGCAGGCGTTGAGTTAAGTAACAAACACAGCCTAAGTTATTGGATTAACTTAGAAAGCTTATGAAACTCCTAGGATGAGGATTTCCAGTATAGGAGGGGATTATGTAATTACTTGTTTTGCTGTTTCATTTCTAATAGGTTAGTATGTTGTAGGATGTCTAGGGTACGTATTACCCACTGAAGGACAAACCTATGCGTAGTGTAAGATAGCCTTAAGTCAAATCAGCCCTGAGTAGTGTTGAATAGTTTATGCTAGACGACCTTCATTCAAAGTACTGAATGAGACTACATTGTCAGTTCATTCTGATCCTTATACTAGTTTGAGATTGTGAAATAGCAAGGTTCTAGTTGTGTAGGACACAGCACTATGCTCAATTGGTAATTGTTAACGGATACCCTACCAATCTCTTCGTTTGAAGGGAGGGCCATCTATCGAATGATAGGCATGTGGGGGACCACATTATAAGTCTGTGGTTGGCGGAAAAGCGTCCGAGTGATGTTTGTCCTCCACAGCAAGCGGTCGATGTACCAAGATTTGAAAGGACGAACTCCTGGACCTTCTTACTACTATTTGTTCTAAAGCTCATTGGAGCTATGTTAGTTAAGGTATGTATTCTTGTTTCATGTACTTGTGAAGTTATTATAATGAAATGGAATCTTTATTGTAATTTGATATGGCATCTTGTTCATGTATTATCAATGAAGAAGAAAAAATTTATTGCAATGTCATGTTAACACGTTTACATACTCGTACGATGTAAATTATGGAAATCTTACTTTACCGAAGGGTTGGGCCATTACACACCAAATGCAACTTTTTGAGCAAATCACATCTAAGATGTTTCTCTCAGACTTGATCAGACTTCGCAACGAGTCCGTCAGCAGATCAATCAGAGTTGCCGAACTGCCAGAATCAGGAGTCAAACAGAAGGATTTAGTCATGGAAGTCAAAGTCAAATTATGAGTTCAGAGCACAAAAGCGCCCCTGCTGGCCAGGGGCGCCTAAGGTTTTGAGTCCTCAAATGCAGTTGCTAGGGTTTGCTAAAATATTCATCCTGTTTGGAATTCTTCAACCTTTCCATTGAATATCTCAGCTTGATCAAAAGAATTGTCAGTAGCCAGCAGTTGCAAATTGAACGAAGAACGGAGCACGAAGGACAAAATTACAAAGTTGTAAAAATGGTAGTATGGTAATAAAAGCAAACCTATTGGCCAAGGGCACCCAAGATTTTAACATGCCAGATGTAGTTTTTAGGGTTTATGCCCTCTAGAAGATCATGTTTAGTTTTAATCTAGCGCTGCAGTCAACCTGTCAACCAACTCAAGAGATTTGTCAAGTGCCGAGAAATGTAGACTTAAGGGAGGTGAAAATCAAGTTTGAGATGGTGAAAATCCTTGAAAATTTTCTAAGTCTGATGAACAAAAGCACCCCTGTTGGCCAAGGTCGCCCTGAGTTTTGATGATCTAGAAGTCAAAATTCAGGTTTGCAACCTCAAGAAATTCCTTTTCAGTTTTGATCCTACTCTTCAATGAGACTATCAACTAGTCTAATGGATCTGTCAGTCATTCAGAAACAGTCATCAAACAAAGGCTTTGGTGACGTTTGCAAAGGCTAAAAAATGGAAAAATTTTAAAAAGTTTCTAAGTCTGGATAAGTTGGCATCCAAAGTCAACTTTGACTTGAAGATACTTTTGAAGTGAAGTGCATGCCTTAGCCGCCCTAAAATTTAGGGATTTGAGAACTGAACTCAAACTGATGAGCAGTCTTCAGTTAACAACTCCAAACTGAACTGTGAACTGCTCCATTTTCTTGCATGCTACGTCCTTTCTCTTGTACATGATTTTTGACGCCTATTGAAGGATTAGTCCTCATTCTCTTGACTAAATGGAGGCCCAATAAGGTCGCTTCATCCTAAATTTAGGATTTAACTGCATGAGATGCCTCTATTCATGTAAAATTATTTAATTAAGCATTTGGGCATTCATTTTCTCCATCACAGGTTGAAGACGAGTGCATCTTTTCTCATACAAACAGGATTTGGAGATGCTACAAGAGGAATTTTTCAGATTTATTCAAAGATTCATGAACAGATTGCACAAAAGAATGCATTGGCAACATTGATTTTTCCAGAGTAAGTTTCAAGAACAAATTCTCTTTTTCTTCAATTTTCATTAATTTGGGTCCTCATATTTTTGGCTTCTCTTAAAAATCAGCAACTTTTTCTTCAAAACTTCTACACTAAATTTTTGGGTTTTCTCTTCTATCTTTTACTAAAATCGATCAACTGGGTTTACTTTGTACAAAATGTTCCAGAATTTTTAGCCACTTAGAGCTGAAAATTGAAGGCTTTGCATGGTGGTCAAAAAGACATCTTTTTCAAAATCTTGTCATATGGGTTTGTTCGGCACAGCGTTGGTAACAAAACCCATGTTCCTCAATTTTTCAAGAAAATTGCCTCGTTGCTGCCCTCTTTTTGAAGTTTCCTTTGCATGAACGTGAAAAAGCCATCTTTTTCGAAAACGGGTGATCTGGGTTTAATCAGCATAGCATTCTCAACAAAACCCATGTTGCAGAATTTTGGGAAGCTATTTTTAGCTTTTTCAGGTGTTTGTCTGAACTATAGTTTACATACTCAGATTTGGAGAGTACTCGGCAAGCCCAAATTTTTTGACTCGGAAAATACTCGGTAAATACTCGGCAAATACTCAGTGAAATACTTGGCGACATATCTTACTAATAAATATAATCTATAATTTTATAGTATATACATTAATAATAAATATAATAATAATATATATTAAATAAATATAATTTATAATATATATATTAAATAAATATAATAATAAATATATATAATAATAGTATATTTAATAAATATCATGCCATGAAAACATAATATAAATTAGTTAAATTTTATATATTAATAATTTAAAATATAAATCAAATATTTTAAAATATTAAATTTTAACTTACTGAATGTTAAAATTAAAAATAAAATGAAATAATATTGAATATAAATATATTAAATGTTAAAATGCTCTATAAACATTTTAATGTAAATAAATGTAATATTTAATTTTTATAAACTTTCGTTATTAAAATCTAAAATGCATATTTAAAATTTTATGAAAGACAAAGCGAAATAGAAAACACTAAAAATATATTGCGAATGCCTTCTTGGAAGTTATTGCGGGAGTCGCACATTTTCTTCCAGTCAACACGCCTGGCACGAGCGCTTAAAGGAAATTTGCAGATGAAGACGCGGTTTGAAATTGACGCCATCACACTTGCATGCCGATGCTCAACTCTCGCTTGGACGGGACCAAATTTCAAATGCCCACGGCTTGAAAGAAGCATAGCCCTAACCTACATCTGTTGCTGCAAATCGAGATGAAAATGAAGGGAACATCGCTCAAAAAATGAAGGGAAAATCACGGGTATGTGATAAAATGCAAAAAAATGAGGGTTTACATTGGAAATTCTGCGCGAAAATGAAAAAAAAACACGGTAAAAATGCTTGCTACAGTGATTGGCGAGTAAAGGTAGGGAATACTCGTTTTCTCAATTTTCCTGCAATTAATCGGGCACTCAGAGAGTACTCGGCGACTATGTAAACTATGGTCCGAACATATCCAAGTTTACAGTCAAAAGTCTAGTTTCTCAAAATTGAATACAAGACCAAGTAGGTCTTAATTCATGATTTCTTGAAAACTTTTGACACTAACTTGTGCCATGTTCATCCAATGATTAAATTGAGCACTTTGGAAGGCGTAGACAGTACTACAATTAAGCATCTTGATCGCAGCGGATTGTTGGCAACAGCTTCTATTCCCATCACAATGTCAGATCTCGAGTTTGTCATTGCATGCATCAAGCATTATAACCCTTCTACACAACAAATTCAATCAGCAGATGGGTGAGTTGTTTGCAACCTCAAGCCGAGAGATGTTGAAAAGAGTTTTGCCATTCCACCTCGTACAGATAATTGCATCATAATCATGGATGAATGTGAAAAGATATGGCATGTAGAAAAGGATAGATCCCAAAAAAAGGTCACTCAAAGGTGGTTGAAAGAGCAACGAACCAATTTGCCAAAGAAACTTGGACATGGAGAATTCAAAGATGAGATTGCTATCCTAATTACCTTGCTCAACCGGATCACGGACCAAGAAAAAGCTAATATCTTTCGGCCATTGATGTTTTATGACATCTCTCAAACTATCAATAATAAAGAACATTACGATTGGGCAATGTTGATCAGTGAAGTTCTTCACCAGCAGCTCACGGGATTTCTCAAGCTCCATGAGTTTCATATGGTTTCACATCTCGTCTATCTAATTGCTTTCCAAGGCAATTTTAGAGTCTTGAAAACCGTTGGAACTCTTGGTGCTCAGAGTGTGCAAGAATACTTCCCACAGTTGGAGTTCTCGCGAGCTGAATATGATTTCAAGCAGGTGAACGATAATTTTCTGATGAAGACAGTGAGAGATCTTGAAAACAAGATGCACATAAGGATTTGAGCCAATGTTACAAGACTCGGACTTCCAAAGCCAATTTTTGACTTGAACTCGGACTCGGAGCCTAGACTTGGCGTAGACTTAACAAATAGAAAAACCCAAGAAATTCAGAGATTTTAAGGATTTAAAACTTGTTTCATGCACCCTTTAATAAATAAACCTTGAAGACACAATAACATCATCAAATAGAAATTACTATGATCCCATGCACAAACATACATCGATCACATAAGTATAAACGCAAACTTTAGTTGAAGGAAATAACACATTCAGATATATAAATATTGTCAAATGTATACAAAACTCATGGAATATGAAATCCATGGCATCAAAACAAATATCAAAACTAAAAATATAAGTCTATGGCTCAAAAGAGCTTGCATTACTCATCCCAACATCACGACAAGTCATGCGCTAGTGTCTAAGATAGGTCTTAGACGATGATGTAGCCATGATATTTGCTTGCGTCTCAATGATTGGTGTGTATATTCAAGTGAGGAATTAATTATTAAAATTTTATTGAAGCCTTCAAGACTGCATGTTTTTGTTATCTAACGTATGAAACAAGATATTCCTTGATTACGGCTTTGACTATGAAAGATGCAGTGGTTTGCAACAGGGAATATGTATTTTCTAGGGTTTATGATCATGATTCATCATTGGTCTATAACATGCTTAAACCTATAGTTTGATGAGGGTTTCAGGGAAACACCCCAACGGGGTCGAGGGGCAGTGCCCCTTGCGGGGGTTTGGGGGCAGCGCACCCAGTAGGGTCAAGGGGAAGCGCCCCTTGCAAGGGTCTGGGGGCAACACCCCCAGCAGTGTTGAGGAGCAACACACCATTTAATTAAAAAAATTGTAAATGAAAGATTCCAAAAACCACACAAACCTTCATGGTGCACACCATTTAATCAAAAAATTTGTAAATGAAAGATTGCAAATTTTTTTAAAAAAATTAATTAAAATGGTCGAGTCTGAGGCACGAGACTTGCCGATTTTGGCGAGTCTAGCGAGTCCAGTGGGTCTTGGCGAGTACTCGATTGCCAAGTCTCTAGGACTCGTTTAGGGTCACCTACCTCGCGACTCGCTGAGTTTAGGCAAGTTTCTACGAGTCTTGTAACACTAATTTCAGTTGATGCCAAATCAGCAATGGTGAATTCGGCTGATTGGTTTATCCAATTTCCCACATTCACCTACATTACAATGTATGGTTTCTCAGGAGAACCTTTGATGCTACCAAGATACACATCTGACAAAGTCTTGTTCATGGAGTTCTTGAGACAAGTTCATGAGGTTCATTCTTTTCTACGCAATTGGCATAAGACAATGTTCACTTTTCCATGTGGATTGGGCATATACAAATGCAAATCAACAGTCGATTGCAAGTTGATGAGCTACGAATTGTCAAAACTTCATCTCAAGTACCTCAACGAAAAGCGCTCGTATGATCCTTTAGGCCTCTTTCGAGCTCGTTTGGAGAGGAATCATTCACACAAGCCTACACTTGAATACTTTTGGGTCAATTGATATTCGAAGTACACAGGCGCCATTATTGCAAACTCACTCTCCCTCAACTTGCTGATTTCTTATCAGAAGATGTTGAAGGTTTGTCGGATGATAGAGAAGTTTTACTTACTACACTCATCAAAGAGCAAGTTGCTTGCCAGGCGCTTCGACAACAAGATTGGTATGCCAAAGAGAGCACTTCAATTGAGGATCTTTCAAATCGAGTTGTTAAGACCAATATGCTTTTCTTGGATGGCAAGAGGAGGCGGAAGGTAGTCCCAGTTTCAGAGCCGCCCATTGTACATTATTCACTACCTTCCACATCAAGATCAAAACCCGGACAAAAGATGTGGAGCAATCCGCTCGAAGGTGTCAGGGTTAGCGAAAAAATGAAGAATTTGAAAGGAAATGCAAGTCAACGAGAACAACTAGAAAAGGTGCAAGAAATTCTAGTGGAGCCAGTGGCACAAGCTGAAGTCGGGTCCTCATCTTTCGGCCCACCACTATCTCCTGAGCCTCCTCCCATTTAGATAAATTCAGAATCAGAATCGCCAATTCGTGGAGTCTCAATGCCAATTAATTTATCAGGAGTTAACATAGTTGCGGTTGTTTCTCCCAAAGAAGTTAGCGTAGACCACTTGTCTTGGCTTGAGAAAACTTTCGGTAGAAAGAGGCGAAAACCTTCCTTCAGCTGGATCTTTCGGAGTTTGGCAATGTCTATCAAGACACGTCAGATAAGAAGATCAAGAAACAGGTGCACATAGAGCAGAGTCCTAATGTAGAGATTGTCATTGAGGTTGCTACATCGTCGGAGGGCAAAAGACTGGATGAGGTTGAGGCTGATGATTTCACCTTTGTCAAATCCAACCTTGGTAGAAGCACTCGGCACATGGATGTGAGCCTCTCTAAGGTAGCTGCAAGTAATCTTCAGGAGCAGGTGATGAAGGACGGAGAAGACAAAGCAGCCCTCAAGGCTAAAAAATAAGCAACTACGACAATATATCTCAAATCTTCTTCATGGGACTTCAAACGTTGCGGCTATTTTTCCACATGTTCTAGAATCACCTGCAGATCAATAGCGGTTGGGTCAGTTGGTCAATCGTCGAAAGCATTTAGAAGACTGGATCGAAGATTTCGTGACCAAGGGCAGATACATTCTTGCAGAGATGTACCAATTAAAGGTACAAGGCCCACGATCTTCGTTCAAGAATTCGGCAGCTTGAGTTGAGTGTGGTGGAAAACAAACCAAGAGATGAGATTATCATTTCTCACTTGGCAATCACATATGTTGTCGTTGTAGCAGATGAAGACAAAAGGAAGCTTTTTGCTTGGAGAGAACAACACCTCTTCAAAAGTAGAAACTTATAAAAGAGTGTTTGTAAAGATGGTTGAAATTAAACAAAATATTGTCGATGCTCTCAAACTCGTAAGCGGATTCATCACACAGATCTCGCGCCATTATCTTCATGCTGATGGTACCTACATTGATCTTGGTGTCATACAAGCAGAATTCTAGAGTTTTGTCCGTGATGGTTTTGACGGTGATCCTGTGGCGTCCAAGTTGAATCATTTTTCCATGATGTCAACAAGTTTTGACAAGGCAGCTAAGGAGGTCAAAGAATGTCTGAGATTGATCACAGATGGAGAGAAGACGTTGAGCAAACAGTCCATTATTTTGGACAGTACCAAAGTACCTGAGGAAGATGAAGTTAACAATTTCCTAGAGGATATGATTGTTCAAGATGGCTTGGAGTAGACAGCCAGTTAGATCCCGTGATTTTCTTCAAAAGTACTAGTCAACTCAACATCACTCTTGAGTTCAGATTGCTGATTTCATGCATGTTTATCTCTTCCTCGGGAATATCTTTTGGTGAACTTGAAACTTTCAATTAGGATTTAGTTAACTAATGTCAACTATTAGTTGGCTCTCATATCAATAAGACTTGCATGTTGGCAAGTCCAGTTAGTTTTAGTGTTAGACCAGTTAACTGAGGTAGTTTTTCCAGTTAACTGTTAATTATCTGTGTTTAGACACAGGAATAAATATTGCATGTTGGCAAGCCTAAATGTTAACTCAAGGAGATTTTAGGGTTCCCTACTCCTTTGATTTTATAAATAAGAGCGACCTTGCTCATTGTATTTTAACTTTTGCTTGTGATAACAAATTACTGTGCCACTTTCGCTTGCAATATTGCTATTTGGTATTGGTTCACATTGTGTAAGAACAAGATTGTATGCTTACTTGTGGCTACAAATCATTGTTTAGTTTATTGTTTAATGTCATGTTATAAAGCTGGTTTGATTGTCTATTGTGTGTTTGTTTCATCCATAGTTCCACGGAGTTTCTGGGACGGCAGGGGGCGAGTTTTGAGAGCGCAGGGGCGGGTGCATAAGTTTGGGGGCAGCGAGGGGACGACGGGGGGACGGCGGCGGGGGCGCAACGGGGGAGCGGTGCACTGAAATACATATAGTACTTGAAAAATTAGTTATAAAAAGATGTATAACTATAAAAGCCTAAGGAATAAGTAAATTTTAGAGTTTAAACACATTGCAATGATTTCATTGAACTAGTTAACATTCAAAACAATGAAAATCAAAATGAAAATATAATTGTAACTTAATAGACATTGTGATTGGAACAAGAACTAGCTGTTTCATAATTTGAATTTCAGAATTTCATAGTCATGATTCATAATTACAATCAAGTATCAAGTTATCAACACGACAGTGTTCAAACTTCAAACTTCAAAAACAAAATACTAAATAGCTAATGGCCTGATGCCTCTAATGATCTAATCATCTCCAACTCCAAGCTCCATGCCAATCTCCGCATCACTGGAACTGTCAGACGGGGACCCCAAATGCTCAAGCTCATCTAAACCAATACCAACTAGCCCTGTCTATGTAGCATCCTCATCTATTCGTGCTGGCTCTTTTGGCTCTACATCCCATCTGGCTACTGGACTCTCCTTGTATGTAGTTGTGTTGCGATTAATGAGACGTAAGGCACTATGTACAGCCACAAGCTTCTTTGCCCTCCTAGAAGTGAGCCTATTGCTCTTAACGGAGTGGATGAAGTTATAAGTAGAACAGTTCCTCTCAGATGCAGAAGAACTAGAAACCTGGGATAGTAAACGAATGGCTAGAGTAGTAATCAAAGATCTAGGCCCATGCATAGACCACCACAACTTGGGGTCCTCCTGTGACATAGTCTCCAAATCTACTTTGGCTGCCTCTGAATATCCCCAAAGAGTAGCAAATTTTGTCCACTCAGTACAAAGCAAGTTGGCCTCTATAGGATCATACATTTTGTCAATGGCCTTCATGAGCCCTTCCTTCACCTCAGCATGCTCTATAGGTGTCATTCTGTCGGGACATGGCACGTACCACTTTGGGTTCAATGCGTAGGCAGCCATGTGTAAGGGAGTGTTGAATTTCTCCCATCTATGTTGAATGATTAGATAAATATGCTCGGTGTAGAATTGCATTGTGGGGTCCTCTCGCACTTTATCCTTCATTTGATCAAGCATGGCATCAATGCACTTATATACCTCTCCAAGGGAAGGTGCATTAGAATCCCCAAATCTAATAACTTTGAAGATTGCCTCAATGATGGAGACAATATATTTGACATCAGCCCAAAAGACATCATTCTTCACCACCTCCTTAACCCTCAATCCCTGTTGTGTCTTTCACTCAGGCCATCTGTTCCATTCTACTGTCATTACCATTAGTTGCAATGGCTCTTGCAACTCAAGCATCCTCTCCAAGAGAATAAAGTATGATGCATACCAAGTCTCTACAAGCTTCAAGAATTCCTTCTTGGAGAAGGACCTGAAGAGTGCATGTGAATGATGATGGTTGCAAATAAACATCTGCACATCTGTAGCATCACTGAAAATGATTTGATCCAGCTGATTTTACCCATGTCCTTAAGTGCATTATTCATAGCATGCACACAACAAGGAGTCAAGAAAATATGTCTATAGGCTGCCTCAATCAACCTCCCTACAACTCTACACACATGGGCTGCATCTGTCACTACCTGCACCACATTTTGTGGCCCAACCTCCTCTATAGCATCCTTGAGGATCTGGAACTGATAATGGGCATCCTTGCTATGCCCTGAACAATCAATAGCCCTAAGGAAATAAGGGCCCGCTGTAGATGTAACGATGATATTGATGAGTGGATGATGCCTAATGTTCGTCCACCCATCCATGACTATGCTGCATCCACTTCTGACCCAGGTTCTCTTCATCTTCTCCATCAAAATATTAATCTTGGAATAGTTTTGATCCAAGATTGTTGTCCTCAATTTAGTCTCCCCTGGTGGCACATATGATTGTCCTGCTCTTATTATCTTTGACACAGCTTCCCTATAATAAGGAGAGCCAGCCACATGGAATGGAATGCCATTGGCAAACAAAAATTTTCCAATGGCATCATCTGCCTCATCCTTTGCTTGCACATTGGATAAATTTGCTAAAGGTTGTGAAGATGCCATCTTACGTTTCCCCTTAGGCTCTGCTGCACTTGAACTGAACGGATTTGGTGGCCTTTCACTCTGCAAAGTAGAAGTAGACACTGCTGAAATATGATCACCCAAACTCTTATGTGGCAATGTAAGAGATGTAGGCACTTCATCCTCATTACAACCACATAATTTTAAAATTTCAGCCCTGTACTTCAAGTTACCTGCCACAACTTTGCATACATCTACACCTTTGCCTGGAATAAGAAGAAAGTGTGCATTAGTTCTTGTAATGTTGACAAACATGTAAGCTCACACATGTGACACTTCCATAATCTAGTGCCCCCAATTGCCCCAAGTTTTGCTGCTACCTTGGATGCAAATTGTTTTGAAGGTTTTTTGGATCAAAGGGGCCCTTGGCCCATTCTTGAAGGATTTTTGAAGGGCAGCTATTATCTTTACTACCAATGGAACTTGTGCTAGTTTGAGTATTTGAGGCTGACCCACGTTGTGGTTCAATTTCACCCACAACCTCCCCTCCTATTTGAAAGTCATGATCATCTGATAAATCATTTTCACTTTGAATTTTTGGTTCATCATCACTTCTATTGTGTGAACTCATTATGATGATGATGCTGCAAAAACAATGTTAAAAACTAATCAGACCTATAAACTGAAACTTAGAAACTTGAAAGTTGAAACTTGAAAGAAATGTGGCCTCATGGATTGCAATACTGCAAGATATGCATAAGAAATGTGGTATGGTCTGCAAAATGTGGAAGCACAAGCAAGGCACGTGAATTGTTTGACTGAATGCATCAAGGGCCCTTGATGCATTCAATCAAACAGTTCACATGCCTTGCCTATGCTTCCACATTTTGCCTGGTTCAATTCGCACTTCTCAGACTCTCACGTAGTCTCTAGATGCAGTCGCACAGGCACGCATGGATAGAAATGAGAAATAAAACAAAAAAAATTAATTTACACTTAACTTTAGACTTGAGTGAAGTCTTAAAAATTTAATAATACAATATATTATATCTATATTAAACTTTAAATTTAACTATGTAAATCTTTGTTTTTATATTATTATTTTTTTAAATCATTATTTTAATAGGGGACGTGGGAAACTTGGAGTCTTGGAGACGCCTAGAAGACTCCAAGTAGAGACGCCAAGAAGACTCTGAGACGCGACGAAGTCTCCTTTTGAAGGAAATGTTCAGGAGACGGCGAAGGGATGGGGAGACAGCGGGAGGACGGCAGGGGGATGTTTCCTTGACGTCTTCGCGTCTCGAAAACGTCCCCATGTCCAAGATGGCTCATTTTTCGATGGGGACGCGTCCCCGTGGAACTATGGTTTCATCATACAATTTTTTGTCCCAAATGTACTTTTGTTGTTCAAGAAAGCTTTGAGGAAATAAATCTCACACCTTTCTGCTTTGATCCAATGTATCATTTCTTTCAATAATTCCTTCCGTAATTTTTATTTCAGCTTACAACAGAAAGCACAATGAGTCTTCGAGTGAATGTTGGATGCAAATTTATTTGACCTTTTGTGTCATAAAATCATAATTATTTACTTTTAGTTTCTCTTGCTCTAAGTTTAATTGAGAAATTAGAAGCGTTTTAGCGTAGGCTTAGTTGTAGTTGGATTTGCGAAACCAAAGAAAATCTCTGCTACGACATGGAGAGTTTTATAAACCTTGTGCTCTTAAGCTGAGAACAAAAAGATCGGCCATTACTTTAGTTGTTTCTTTTAAAAAGCCTAATCAGCAAAGAGGGAGCTTCCCCTCCGAATTTGAAGAGCAGTTTATCTGTGCATAGCTGTCTGTTTCCAATACACACTCCAAACGTGCGAATTGAAATGCCAATAATATATATATATAAGTGGAGTCGTGCTTTGGAACATTTTGTGCGATTGTACACATAATTCAAATGTTGCTCCAAGTATTGTGGACCAACAAGCATTACATTGATACCTTTTGAAGCATTATCTTCTATGCCAAAATCTGATGGAACCCGAGATATATTTAAATTGCAAATCTACAGGAGGTGAATTGAGTTTCTTCTGAGCCACTATTTCTTGTTTGGCGATTAAGAGACGAGAAGGTCTTTGGAAAGCCGTATCTTAAACTGAAGTCTTTATGAGTTTGCAATTACATTTCAAACTACTAAACGTAGTCTATGAAGTTGTATTTGTATCTTTCTTCTGAAGGTACCGTGGAAATTCGACTATCAAGTCTGCCATTACATTCAAGAATATATTTGGGCAATTTACCTCAGTGCAGGAGAATTGACGGGATTTAATGAGAATTGTGTAAGAGTAATTCAATCTCTTAGAGCCACTACATTGCAAATATGGATCGACTTGGTATGAAGTCTCTTATTCAGGGAGGTCGTGCAAGGTAATTTGGGAGCCGCTATGTTTTTGGAGGAGTCGGGAATTTATAAAAGAATTGTCAGGGATTTCTAGAGTAACCGCCCTACTAGAGAGAAGTTAATACATATTATGGTATTCCCAGAGTAACCGCCATGCTAGAGAGAAGCCGATACATATTATCTTGGAGTTGTTGGTTGGAATCGTAGATTGTGGAACATCGGACTTCTAAAAGAAGTTACCGCTTGTCTTTCTTAGCCGCTTAACTTAGAAGACCTGTCAGGGAGCTTACGTGGATGCTATGTCAGAATTTGATAACGCCACCTGTTATCTTATGTGCCGATTCAATCAAGAAAGATAAAGAGCCGCCCTCTTGTAAGGACATGAAAACATCAAGGAGATCAAATGACTTTTATTTGCAGTCTTTAAAGTCATTCAACACCAAATTTTAGGAAGGTAATTCGCGGAAATTCACCCAACAAAGATGTGACTCTATTACTAAAGTATCGGAAGTAGCTTATTAAGGAATTTTAATATTATAATTAAGGCTTGTGCTCCTCTTAGACTGTCGTCTTTATCTGGAGTGACATGATTGGAAGAGAGGATCTCAGTAGGTGTTGAAAATTCTTTGGTATAAGGAAATAATAACTCAATATTGACCGAACAGTCAAAACAAAGGGGAAGTCGATATTTGGAGGTTTGTTGAGGTTTGGGAAGGCTCGTGGGTAGATTGGAATCATGATTGCATGCTAGCAATGGAGGAAGATGTTACATGGTCATGGAAGTAAAAATCTTGTTTGATGCGATTTGTGGAAGTTGGTGTAATTCTCAAGCGTGGTTCCAAGTTTGAGGATTTATGATATAATAATGTCCGATGCTTGAATGTGAGAAATAAATCATTCAAATGCTCCTGTGTTATATATATATATATATATATATATATATATATATATACATGAAAGAATAGTTGAATCAAAGATAACTCATTCAGAGTAGTACTTAGATAACTTATTGACGGAATCCCTGAACAGTATCATCGGTGAAAACTTTAAAAAAAAAATGCAAACTAGGGTGGATCCTTACAGTGGCATCAGAGCGCAAAAAGTTTCTACAGCCTGCTAGGTAATTCAGAATTGAGTTTCAGTCTGAAGCATGGCAGCCAGAGATAGAAAATGGTTGGCCAAATCACTCCACAAATCAGGTAGTAAACTCGGTAGCTTATGTAGCGGAGTGTATGGTTCTACTAGCTGATCCAGTGGAGACAAAGAGGCACTATCCACCTGACATTCAGTCATTGCTCATTAAGAAGAGTAAAGTCTTTGTCGATCTACCTCTGGGGCCGCATCCTGAAAGGGGGACTGAGCACGTCATTGAACTTAAAGATGGGACCAAGCCAATTATCACAACGCCCTATCGATATCCTAAGAAGCAGAAAGATGAGATTGAGAAGAACATAAAAGAACTCTTGGAGATGGGCTTCATTTGCCCAAGCAAAAGTCCTTTTGCTTCAACTATTGTTCTTGTGAAGAAAAACGATGGCACCATCCGCATGTGCACGGACTACCGTGCGTTGAACCAAAGCACAACCAAGAATCGGTATCCCATTCCTAGGATAGATGAGCTACATGGAGCCAAATTCTTTTTGAAGATTCATTTGAGATCGAGCTACTATCAGATTCGTATGAGGGGATCAGATGTTGAGAAGATGGCAAACCGATGCCATTATGGTCATTTCGAGTTTTTAGTCATGTCATTTGGGTTGACTAATGCTCCCACCACTTTCCAGTCTTGTATGAACCGAATCTTCCAGAAGCAATTGAGGAAGTTTGTGTTGATTTTCTTTAATGATATTCTCATTTTCAGCAAGACGTGGGAAGAACATCTCAAGCACTTGGAGGAAGTGCTTAGCATCCTTGAATCAAAAAGCTTGTTTCCCAAAGAGTCCAAATGTGAATTTGGAATGGAGTTGCTCTACCTTGGTCACATAATCAATGCTAAAGGAGTGAAAGTTGATCCAAAAAAGATCAAGGCAATAGTGGATTGGCCACCTCCAGAGAACTTGACGCATTTGAAGGGGTTCTTGGGTCTTTGTGGCATCTACAAAAGATTTGTGAAAGGCTACTCTCAAATTGTTGCTCCTCTCACTGAACTCACTAAAAGGGGAGCTTTTGTATGTCAAAAAAGGCACGAGGTGTTTTTGATAAGTTCAAGAAGATTATGAGCTCTTGTCCAGTTTTGGCTATACCGGATTTTTCCAAGCCTTCCGAGCTGCAATGTGACGCATCAAGAGAAGGTGTTGGTGTCGTTTTGATGCAAGATAAACATCCCATTGTGTTTGAAAGCAGAAAACTAAGAGGTGTTGAAAGGACTTACTCCATCTACGACAAGGAAATGCTTGCAATCATGCATGCATTGGCCAAGTTTAGGCAATATTTGGTGGGGAGCAAGTTTGTTGTCAAAACTGATCACAATAGCCTCAAGTACTTTATGCATCAGAAGGACTTGAACAAAAGGCAGCAAAAGTGGGTGAGTAAACTTCAAGCTTACGACTTTGACATTGAGTATTTCAAAGGCAAGAACAATATTGTGGCGGATGCACTATCTAGAAGGCCTCATTTGAGCTCATTGTGTGAGCTTACTGCTGATTGGAAGGAGTTGTTGCTTGCTGATTATGCCAAATATCAGTTTGCAACCAACATTATTGAAGGGACTTTTCATGATGAAAGGTACAAAGTGGTTGATGGTTTGATACACTACAAAGGGAGAATCTTTCTCGTACCTGAATCCAAGCTCAAAAAGAAGATTTTGCAGACTTTCCATGATATTCCACTTGCTGGTCATCAAGGTTATTTAAAGACCTATAGGCAGATTCGGGAAAGATTTTCTTGGAAGGATCTGAAAGAAGAGGTCTTGCGCTACATCAAGGAATGCCACACTTGCCAAATGAACAAGAATGAGCATACATTTCCAGCTGGTTTGTTGCAACCTCTACCCATTCCCAATCAAAAATGGGAAAGCATATCGATGGACTTCATCACGAGGTTGCCAAAGACTCAAGGCAAAGACTGCATCTATGTTGTGGTTGATAGATTAACCAAGTTTGCTTACTTCTTCGCAATTACTAGTTCATTTTCAACAACTCAAGTTGCAAATTTGTTCTTTCATGAGGTGTTTAGATTGCATGGGTTGCCGAAAAACATTGTGAGTGATAGGGGCAGCCAGTTCCTAAGCACCTTTTGGCAAGAAGTTTTCAAGTTGAGTGGTACAGTGCTCACTCCAAGCACTAGTTATCACCCACAAACTGATGGACAAACAGAGATTGTGAACATGTGGTTGGAGGGCTATCACAGAAACAATGTTTCGGAGTAGCAGAAAACTTGGGTGAGATGGCTTCACTTAGGAGAGTATTGCTACAATTCATCCTTTCGCATGTCTATCAGGATGTCTCCTTTCATGGCTCTCTACGGATATGAGGCTCCTAGCTTTGCTGATTTGATGTTTGGTGATAGCAAAGCCCCTCAAGCAAGGGATATGTTGCAGCAAAGTCAAGATATTTTGAAGTCTTTGAAGAACAATCTCTAGATAGCACAGAATCAGCAGAAGATGTACACTGATCAGCAACGCGTTGAGCGCACATTTGAGGTTGGTGACATGGTCTATCTTAGAATTCAGCCCTACAAACAGTCTACTCTCAAGAAGAGTGGAACAGAGAAACTCAAGCCACGTTTCTATAGGTCGTTCAGAGTCATCAGAAGAGTTGGCGCAATGGCTTGAGTTGGAGCTACCAGCAAGTAGCAAAGTTCACAATCTCTTCCACGTGTCTTGCCTCAAGAAGGTGTTGGGACACAACGTTGTTGCTTCATCAAATTTGCCTACTTTGGATGAGGAAGGACAGTTGGTTTTAGTTCTTGAGGAGATCATAAATTCCAGAGAGCGCACTTTGAGGAGGACAATCAAAGAGTATTTGGTGAAATGGAAGAATTTGCCTATTGAGGATGCGACTTGGGAGAATGAGGAGATTTTGCAGCATCCAGACTTGCGATTGCTTGAGGGCAAGCAATCTTGGGGAGGGCGGACTATAATGCCCCCTTTTCAGCAGTAATCAGTGCAAATGATCGTTAGCCTATCCCAAAGGCTCGTAGGCTAGTCATAAGCTGAAATAAGGGTTTCCAATCTTCTAGGAGGATGTTTCTACATTTTACTGAGGCTTGCATTTGGAGTTTTGGATTGCAGATTGCGGATTCTTTCTAGGTTTTCGGAGAGCTTTGCAATGATATGACCTGCAAGGCATTTGGGCAGCTTTTTAGAATTTATTATTTTTAGTAAATTCTATTTTTGGTAGTATCACAATTGGCAGCAGTCATCAGAGCTTTCCTCTTCAGGCAGTGCAGTGAGTATTTTTGGTTTTTGGCCTTGTGGTGCATTTGTGGGAGAAATTAATTATTTTAAGTCATAAAGGTTATATTTTCACTTTATGACCCCCTTGGCCTAGAGACATAACTTCATGTTTTAAAAAAGGGGACTTGAGGGTGGACGCCTCATTTGGAGGCTATTTTAATAATTCTAAAGTCAAAAATTGCTTAAGAGGAGTTGGACGCCACCTTTAAGGAAGACAATATTTTTATTATGAAATTTTATGTCTCCTTTAAGTTGGACGCCACCATGAAGGAGGGAAATAAAGTCAATTTAAATTCAAATAACCTCCAAAATTTGGGCGCACTTTCTAGAAGCTTCTGGAGGATCTTCTCAAAGTCTATAAAAGGAGGCACTTGTTTTTCATTTCCCATCCATGAAGAAATTATAATAGTATATTGCCAAATTGGTGAGTGGTTTGCTTCGAGGAATGCATACCTCCTAGCTTGGACTTGGTTTCTTGCTTGAAAGATAGCAACTAGCTAAGTTAGAGGTTGTTCTTAACTTTTGAGAGCAGATTGAGCTTATTGTAATCGAGTCTTTTGATGTTTTCTGATGTCTTTTGGTGTGTTTTGTCTGTTTACAGGTTGCTGGTTTGGGTGTGACTGAAGTAGATTTTTACTCATAGCTCTTTGGGCGAATTTTGTTTGGTTTTGGGCATTTGTCATATCTCTTCCTTGGCTTTGGGCGCCCCTTTGTGTAAGATTTGGGAATTTTTGGAGAAGTATAGGATTTTATCAAGCCGTTCGCCCCTTTAACCAGGCTGTGCTTTGCCTGGGAAGTCATAGAAATCTTTAGAAAAATAAATAGCATCAATTTGTTGTAGTTTCTCAATCCTATCTTGGTCGCCATCTTCCTAGTTGTGCATTGCATTTGGTTTCATGTCATTTGGTGAGTTTCATAGTTGCTAGTCTGTAGTTTTCAGTTTGCTGGTCTGATATTTCAGTTTGTAGAAGTTGGAGATTTTGGTGTGGTTTTTCATAGTTGGTGAGTCCTTAATGCTTGGAGATCAAATAATAACATTTGCAACTTCTTGTGCAGCTTTGAATATTGGCTACTTGCAGATTTTGTTCAAATTGTAAAATTGTTTCGGTAGTACTAATCAACTCTTTATATTTCTACCTTTTCTATTGTATTCCCACTTTTAGTGGAAGAGGCTGGCCATGCCGCCTTGTTTACTTTCAGTTTAAGCAATATCGTTCCCGCCATTGGTGGAAGAGACAGGCCTCGCCGTCTATGCATTGTACTAGGGTCGGCTTGCAGCCCTTCTTATTTTCAGTATTCATATTGTTGATCGGCTAAGTTGTCCAATTCTCTCTCTGTACTTGCATTCATATTGCTGATCGGTTGTGCCGTCAAATCACTCCCGCTGAAATACGCGGTCGAGTTGCATAAACTTTACTTTCCAGCATTGTACTTCATTCAGTTTGGAGACTAACAATCTACGGCGCCATATGCTCACACCTTGCCCAACATTGGGATCCTAGTGTACATTCTTGGTGTAGGGTTACATTCCAATGTTGGTTTATCATTTTCACTAACGCTACCAGGTGCCTTGCTGAAGTATTGTTGCAAAAATTTGAAAAATTATAAGGGGATCATTTCATTGATATATGAGGAACAAATGGTTGAAAAGGAGATTATAACAATGGAAGAAACTCTTTCTAGACATAGTGCTGCTCAAACTTTAAAATTTGAATTATGCAATAAGGATGTGACCAAGGTAGTTGATTCTGAGAGCCATAATATTGAAGACAAATTAGAAATTATATCATGTGATAATCATTTGTCCGATGAGTCATGTGAGTTGAAGAAACAAATGAAAGTCACTAAAGATATGATTGTTGCAACCCTATCACATTTTGACCATACACACAATGTTATTGAAGAACTCATTTGGGAAGCTCTAATTGAAGAGAGGCAAAAGGGAGTTGTAAGTAGAGTTACTCATTCCCACTTGTACTCTATCAAAAAGGCTTTGGAAATAATGAAAACAGATTATTTGCAATTGCTTATGGACAAGGATCTTGCGTTCAAGTATGTTGAAGAAAAGGAAAAAGAGGCTGATGATCTTTGCTTACAATTAAGTTAATAAGTATGGCACACTTTTCTTTATACATAGCAAAAAACTTCAGTTTTTGTGCAACTACATCCAAGGAACAAGGAAGTGAAACAAGGACAATAGAGATCAAATAGATTGTTGAAGAGATTGATGAACTCCATGTAGATGAATGTTGCATAATGATTCTAGCACTCATCATTTTAGAGAGGTTCGACATGTTGATAGAAATTGGAACCTACATCCTGAATATGAATTTTTGAAATCTGAGGATCTATTTTCATATGAAGATGCAGATTGCAGCCATGATATAGCAGATATAACAAGCAGTGAAGGCAATTTTCAGCGTGCTACATCAGCCGATATTAATGAGCATTTGGAATTGGAGGAAAGTTTGCATGAGACATACAAAGACACCATTGAAAATAATGGAGAAAATGTGGATTCTATGAGAGTTAGCAGCAGTCAATTGTCTTTGTATGAGTGTGACTTACTCCATTAATCTGTTATTAATGTTGAACATCTTGAATTAAAACATCAAGATGATCAACTGAATGAAGTGAATAGAAACTTTTTTTAGTTTTCTGATAATCCTCTTTTGAGTGGGATGCAAATTCCACATTTGATAACCCACCTTTTGTGTTGAGGAAATGAAACAATTTTTAATGCTAGTGCTCTGGTTGATGATGACTACAAGATATGGGATCCAGGTAAAACTCAAGACTCTAATATATGGATGGGCTTTAGGCAAAATTGCAGATTTGAAGCTGTTGTTTGTTTTCCAATCAGCCAACACATGATTTTTCATTTTTGCAATCAAGTAGTTTGGGTACATATTTTCAGTTAATAAGTGGAGTATGTATCAATGGGAGTTTAATAAAGCTGATAACTCTGTCATTGGGTAAGCTTTTTCAATCAAATTTTGACTCACAAACCCTATGCATACAAGAAGATTTCTTATTTGCAGCTGCCGCTCCAACGTTGAAATTTTGATTTTTGCAAAATTAGTTGATGAGTTGATTTACTTTCAGTTCCTGCATTTTTTGTGGCAGCGAAATATGGAAGAATTTTCTGATGACTCAATGGTTCCTAATTTTCACATTGTTGCATATGGCATATGGCAATTCTTTCATCATTTTATCAGTTATTTTTTTTTTATCATTTATGGAATTTCATGATGTTTGTTGAGAGGTTGAGCAGAGTGATTGTCCTATTGTCCAAATTTATGTTGGATAGAAGGATAGCAGATATATACCTCTTCGGAGTATCTTGGCAGGTGAATTCTCATGGTGCAGAATTTATTTTTCAGAGGGAATTCAGTTTTGGGGCAAAGGTTGATTATTTTGCAGGGTCACAGGGTGTCAAGATCAGATTTGCTATGATGAGTTGGTTATTTTTATCAGAGTGGCGCAGCAACAAATTGGTGGTCACTTCCAAAGATTGGTTTCGGATCCTGGAATAACAGTTGGTTTCAGTTTGACGCAATCAGGTGGACTAGTACTTGTGCTGACATTGCTTGAGGACAAGCAATACTTGAGAAGGGCAGACTATAATGTCCTCAATCTTGAGTCAGCATAAATTAAATAATTAATTTAATGTTGTCAAGAAAGGTCAAAATATTAGGACAACTTAAATTAATTATTAGTGCAAAAGTAACTTATGTTTTGAAAAGGTAAAATAAATAAATTAAGTTACTTTTGAGGGGAATTCAAAAATGAATTAAAATTAAAAGATAGAGAAAAGATGAGAAGTCAAGAAGACGAGGAGTCACAAAGAGGAGTGAATAAAAGTTTGCAGGAGGGATTGTGCAAGCAGGCTGGATTTGATTTGGGAAGCAAGTTTTTGGCTGGATAATTTCCAAAACTTTGTAAAGACGGAATCCTTCACAAAGAATAATCATCTTCGGTGTTGGAAGATACCCCCTGAATGATTGTTGATAGTCCTACTTCAAGGGTTGTGTCAATGCTTAAATTGGTGAAAGTAATGAAGTTTTTGAAGTTGTAGTATATGAAGACAATTCAATAAAGATAATCTATATTTCAAATATTCAGTTTGAGAATTGCAGAATTTTCTTCAATAATGGGGAATCGTAAAATTTCAGTTTGAAATATATTGTTACGTAATTCTCAGTCAAGAGATGAAGAAAAGACTTTGTGCATAATCTTTAACTTCATTGCTATATATATATATATATATAGATAAAGTGGAGTCGTGCTTTGGATTATTCTATGTGGTTGTACACATAATTCAATCATCGGTCCATCTTGTGGAGAATAGGTGATACGCTGAGTGTCAAAGGTTGCTTCCAGTCAGATAAATTATTTGTTGTTGAGGGAGTTGAAGCTGCATCTCGCCCTATGCACTTTGCTAGGTTGTAAGTTGGTCGTACCATAGTCTCAGGGATCAATATCACTAAAGGCAAAGCATTATATTGATACTTCTTGAAGCATTATCTTCTATGCCAAAATCGGATGGAACCTAAGATATATTTAAATTGCAAATCTACAGGAGGTGAATCGAGTTTCTTGTGAGCTGCTATTTCTTCTTTGACGATTAAGAGACGGGAAGGTCTTTGGAAAACCGTATCTGAAACTGAAGTCTTTATGAGTTTGCAATTACATTTCAAATTGTTGAACATAGTCTATGAAGCTGTATTTGTATCTTTCTTTTGAAGGTATCGTGGAAATTCGAGTATCAAGTTTGCCATTACATTCAAGAACATATTTGGGCAATTTACCTCAATGCAGGAGAATTGGTGGGATTTAATGAGAATTGTGTCAGTGTAATTCAATCTCTTAGAGCCGCTACATTGCAAATAAGGATCGATTTGGTATGAAGTTTCTTATTCAGGGAGCTCGAGCAAGGTAATTTGGGAGCCGCTGTGTTTTTGTGTAAAGAACCTTGATAAATTTCCCTTGAACTTTCAGCTTATTTGGTTTGGCATTTCATCAAACACTTGGCTTGCAATCTCTTTCCAACATATAGATGATATTTCTTTAACCATTTCTTAGTACTCTCTTATAGGTTGACAAAAACATGCATGAATTATCTCTGAATTTAGGAACCAGCTTCTATAGAATGCAATTGACTGAAAGTTCAATGGAATTTAACTTCTACCAAACACCTAAGGACTTGCAACAAGATACGAAATGCTATGATGTGAAATGTAAGCTAATTTCTGATATTTTCAAGACTCTACAATGACTGAAAAGAAGATGCAACTATAATTTCACTTATAATGAGCTGGTACAGCCAATAGACATTTTTACAAGCAATTGCCATGAAACTAAATGATGGATGATAAACTTGAAGTTCAGGCTATTACAACTGATTGGAAATGATCAAAAAAATACTCATTATTTCCTTATACGCCTTGAAGTGATTACAGACCAGCAATACAAGAAATCTGATTTTATTTAGAATTGTTTGACTCAGCAGTTCAAGTCGACTATGACAGCAAACATGAATTCTTAATTGCAGACCTACAAATATAGTGACGCCTCTACAAGACACACAATTACAATCAAATGACAATGATCCAACCTGGAAGGACGCCAATAACTTCTATTCATAGCTGCGACTGGAAATTCTTGACCTCAACCTTGCAGCAGCAAACTCGTCCTTGACTAGCATGACGACTTTCTCTAATATATAATTGCTTCCTTTCAAGGACTGCTAACTCACACAAAACCTCCTTGATCAATCTGATTACAGCTGCTAAGTGAGAAAGAATGGTGCGCCTGGGAGTTAAGAACAAACCACGACCTTCACAAAGTGCAATCAGGTGTCAATGGAGAAAATCGCTGTAGCTATATGCTGAATGAACTTCTGTTTTTACTCAATCTCCTCTTCAAACAAATCAGAACCTTTGTGCTCCAAATTTGGTCTCTCAGCTCTAACCTTTAGTCAAACCCTCAATAAATAAATCGATGTACAGATAGAAGAAGAAATCATCCAAGTCACACTTCCAGATTTGCTATTATTGTCTCTCAATTAACATCATTCCAGCAGGCCCAATATTTTGATATCTATTTGTAAACTCAGAAATTTACAAATAATGAAGACAATCAGCTACAAGAAACCCTTATTCAGAATTGCAATAATACATTAGCTATTGCAATTATTCAAACCCTTGCAATAATAAATCAGTTATTGCAATAATTCATAAACATGCAATAATACATCAGCTATTGCATAAATAACTTAGCTTCTCAGACAAGCATTTCAAACCTCAATCCTCAGATTTGCAATGAAGCAATTGTAGAAACCCTGGATAGATTCCTCCACAACCTCCAGCTAGGGTTGATATTTCACAACCAAATTTGGTATCCTCGAGTCTTCAAACCCTCAGACCTAAAAAGCCTTCAAGCTCTCCCAAAATGCAATGAGAAGTAAAATCCAAGTATGCTCAAATGGCTAGCTCTCAACTCCTTATAAAGAACATTTTGATCTTCTAGAAAGATCCTCCAAGAAGCTTCTAGAATAATTTAATATTTCCAAAGTGACTTTATAATTTATTATTTTATTTTAGTCACTTTAATTAAATTAATTAAAAATAAAGTTACCTTTATGATTTAATTTATTTAGATAACTTTATAAATAATTAATTTAATATTCCCACTTTATTTTAATTAAAATAATCAATTAAGTCATCATTTTGAAATATTATTGATTTTTGGACAACTTAATTAATTAAATTAATTAAATCACTCCATCATAAATTTGGGGACATTATAGTCCTCCCTTCCCGAAGATTGCTTGCCCTCAAGCAATTTGCAACTACAAACCATCCCCACTGCCACAACACTTGAAGCCAGAGCGGAAAACCAACTATACCTCTCCACCAACCACCCGGATCCCAAATGGTCCTATAGAATGTTCCAATCCTTAACCTTTGTATGTAGCTGAAGCCCAAAACCATGTCAAACTCTATCAACCTACGAAGCCAACCACCCAACAAGAAAATTCTTGGGTCCCAAATCTACAAATCATTCTCATCATGCCAACTCCAAGAACTATGATGACAATCCTCATATGTCATACCTGGGTCCCATGGACAAACTAGAAGTCCTTCAATTTCAACAACAATTGACTTTCGTTGTGCCACTCTGATAACCTCTCTAGTCGGAAATATATCATACATGAGTGAACCAAACACCTCTTATTCAGCCCACCCCTCTGTGTCATCAAGGACATAGTTGTATCCTATGTATGTGTGCTAAAAGTAAATTGATCAACACACCTCATTATGCAATCGAGGTGAAATTCTCTTGTCTTCGCCATAGAATACCAAAGTAGTCAATGTGTATTCCATCCTACACTGCCATCATCAGAAGATGACTCACAACTCAACAAAGGATGAGTTGGTCTTATAGCAACATCATCATTACCCCTTGCAGCCTTGACCACAAGATCCCTATCTACTGCATAGAAAGAGTTTTCTAATTTGCTTTCAAGAGTAAGAAGAGTACCATCAAGAATGCCATAGTCCTCACAAGCTGAGGTCCTACAAATCTCATGAAAAAGAAGATGGAACAACGCTAAGATTCAAGATGCAAGACTCAGAACAAACCATCTTCTCCTGATAAGGTTGTCCAATGATAATTTCTACAGTACCAATGTAGAGCCTTGTGCTCAAATCTCTGATGACACCTGAACCTGTAGCCAAGACTGATGTGTCTACGTCATCAACAATCCATTCCATACTGAGTGGTCTCCTGTAGATGTGGAAGATGCCCAACATAGGTGCATAGAAGCACATGCCAACCTCCGACAAGCCACTGGTATATATTAAAACAGCACCATCCAACTTGCGAATCATGTCCATGATGGAGGAAAAAGTATCTCTATTGTCAAAGGATGATAAGAACTCATCATAAATTCATCCTCTAACACCCAAGTGGCAATCCCAACTTCTCCTAGCCATCCCAATAGCTATTGTCCTCAATGTGTACCCTGACAAAACTCTAACCAACAAAGTAGGACAGGCATCAATCAATGAAGTAGGAGGTAGAACCCATGGGGGTAGGGCTGGGATACATCTCCCCCATGCCTATCTCCAAACCATAGACTGTAATCAATCGGAAACTCGAGCATATACCTCTCGAGATCAAGAGTAATGCATCCATCACCAACTAACTCCTCTTGCCTAACCAACACAAGAGGCACTACACCTGCATCTTAAGAGTGAATGATAGGAAACCTCACACTGCTTTCTTCATCATGTGCCATGGCTGCCCTAGACGAATGAGTCTCTATTGTACATGATGAACATTGAGCCAAGCTTAACTCTAAGCAAAGCTCCTCAACATGGGTCTCGGATTCTTGAAGGGCCATCTGAGTACTCTTCGAGGAATCCCTGGAAACCTTAAGCTCATGAGAGAGCTTATCAACTTCTTCTTTCCTTCTCAAAGCATCTGAATATATTCCAACAAGGTTGAGAAGGTGGTCTCGGTTTGAAGAAGGTGTAAGTAATTTGATTTCATTGCCCCCATACCTTCTTCGAATATCTGCAAACTATCGTGAGAAGACTCTGCTTCAATTCCCTTTTGTCTTCTCTCCAGTTGAACCATCCAAAGATGATTCTCAATCAGCTTGTGCATTTTATCATGATGAGATAATGCTGCTACAATCTCATCTTCGCTCACCTTCAACTGGTTCACCAAATTGTGCAAACCATAGTTTGCAAACTCAGACTTGCCGCGGACTCAGCAGCCCAAAAATATGACTCGGACTCGGGACTCGGCACGGACTCGGGAAAAGACTCGGCTAGGACTCGGCAAAAAAAAAAACCGTAGTTTTACAAAAAAAAAGAACAAATTAATGCATTTAGAGAACATAAGAGCCTAATCTGATTATCAAACACTCATAATTCAAAGATTACACATGTCATATGATCATCAAACAATCAATAATTGAAATTTCATCATTCATAGTCATCAAATACTCATAGTTTCAATGTATAACAGCATCATAGGTTTATAAATGTTTACATATAATCATGTCAAAAAGAGGAAAACATTAACAACCACATGTAATCTACATGTTCCTCTTTCCCCTCCCAATGGTACTCAATTTTGGAGGCCTAGAACTAGAAGTTGCCCGTGCTATAGTATCCGAATGAGGACTAGGAGATTGAATAGGGGAAAAATGATATTCAAATGTGTCTTCGTCGTCCTCCATGGCATCCAATCTTGCCGCTTCTTCTTCTTCTGCTGCTTCTCTCTCAAATTCAGCAAGATCCTCATCAGTAAGGAAGACATCAGCCTCATCATTTTGTTCATCAATAGTCCATTCACCATATGAATCAATGTCATCCAAGTCAATGGACTCGTGTGAAACACCCTCCACCTTTCTAGTTTGAAGGCGAAGGTTGTACCGAACAAAAACTAAATCATTTAGGCGTTGTTGAGTCAACCTATTCCTCTTCTTTGTGTGAATGTTCTCAAATAAACTCCAATTGCGTTCACACCAGAAGAACTGCATGGCTGTGACAAGACACGTATGGCGAGCTTTTGAAGATTTGGTGTGCTAGCACCATAGTTCTCCCACCATAGATCTACAAAAACATGTTTAAACAATATAAGTATTAAGAAATAAGAATAAAGTAAACAATTTATATGTAAGAATCAAGTTTCTAATTTCGTTTTTTACCTGGTTCTTGTTTTCCTCTCCTTTCAATTGCTTGTTGGGAGGAAAAGAGTCTCCCCTCTGCACCCTTGTAGACGTTGAATAGATAAAAGAAAAAGTAAATCAAATATAGAAAATTCATAGATAGTCAAGGCTCAACATTGCAAATTCATAAATAACATGCAACAAATCTCACCTCCAACTCATCAAGCACTTTATCTCTCAGCTCGCGATCAGGCACCATCATAACAATGCACATGACAAGACCTTCCATGACCTCCTCATCCGCCTTAAATGTGTCCGAGAAGTAGAACTTCGGATTCAAGAAGTAGCCAAAGGCATGAATCGGCTGGTGGAGTTGGTGTGTCCATCTCCGATCAATGATGCGCCATATCATTTCATATTTCCTTTTGTTGCCGCCATAGTAACGTGATATGGCCTCTTTGGCCCTATCCATGGCCTCATAGATGAAACCCATTGGCATGCCATCTCCATCCACCATACGAACAAACCTCACCAAAGGTTCTGTCACCTAAAAAAATGAAAACAAATGTTAAATTATAACAAAATTAACCCCTCAAAAAATAAAAACAGCCAATAGATTATCATGTATAATTTTTTTTTGTGTGATTGCTACTTACCCCCATCAACTCCTCTCCATTTTTGATGAATGTCTCATCAAAAACTATGGCAACAATCCTCTCCCCTTCAGGTCTATTGGAAAATGAGGACTCCTTCCAAGCATCGGACATGAACATTTGCTTGAGATGACCAATGGCACCAAGAATGCTTTGCAATGTGAGGAAGTGGCTAGCAAATCGTGTCACTCCAAGTCGCACAAGGTCCTTGCCATTTGTGAATTTCCTCATCAAAGAAAGCACCCAAGTATGGTGTTGGCGTTTAAATTAGCACCTCTGGAATGTTGATTGTAAACGTTCAGCTATTTCAAATGTTTTGCAACACTTCTTCGTTATTTAAAGAGGAGAAGTCCCTCTATGCTGGGAGCAATGCGTAAGGAAGGGAAATGTAAACTAAAGTTCCTATCTTTTTATACTTCAGCGGCAGGACACAAGGGTGCACAAACACAATGCGCCGTAGCTAAGCTTTTTCTCTGGTTTCTGCAGATCTCAACTACGACTAATCTAGCTTCTATCTATCCAATACCTTCAAGGTAAACAGAGCATGAGGGTAAAGGAGCGGGAATGGGTTGGTTGGATCACCTGAATTCGCCGTCTCCGAGAATATGACCGAGGCTCTGAACTCTCGGGTATACACCAAGATAAGGTTGGTACAAGCAAACACTCTATACGGTAAACTAGATCTGAGACCTGCCAAGGAGGAGGGACTCCTATCCGAGGTATGGTCTAGGAAATAGTTTACGAGAAACAACAAATTTACGATGCCTTGGCCAGCGAGCTTGCTAAGGAGGAGGGGCTCCTATCCGAAGTATAGCTTGGAAGTCAACACATTAAACAACAACGAACGATAACTTGTCAATAACAAATGTCCAAGGAGGAGGGACTCCTATCCGAGGAGGGAAATGAGACAACGAGCTATTAGACACAAGACGTGGACACAACTCAAAAAGATGACCAAAATGCAAGCGCCTTCTGATATTCTCCTTCAAAGCTTTATCAACGAATTACAAAGGTTGGGAAAGCAAAGGCACGAAATCATGCACAATTACGATCAACCAACGAACTCTCATCCAAGAGTGAACAAATATCCGCTTTCAAAGCTGTTGGCAACAATGGCAGCAGCAATTTTGCATAGCAAGTAAAAGTTAAACAAATAATGAGCCCAAGGCTCTTATTTATAGAACTCAAAGGAGTGGGCAACCCCAAAATCTCCTTGAGTTAACAATGAGTTCTTGCCAATCAATTAGCAAGATTTATTCCTAAAAGGGGGAACAAGCAGTTAACTGGAAAACTACTTCAGTTAACTGAAAGTCAACAAAGAGTCAACTGGAAACTACTTCAGTTGACTGAAAGTAAACTAAAGGTGAACTTTAATGAAAGTATCCCTCCAAAAATAGACATCCACATTTAGTGGAGATCTAAGATCCACAAATCATGGAAGCCAATTAGACATCCTTAATCAGTGGGATCTGACAATGCATGATTTAAGGAATATGGAGTTAACTTGGAAAGGGGCATCAAGTTAACTCCAACTACATTTAATGTCATCTTGAGTTGACTTGGAAAGAAGCATCAAGTCAAACTCAAGTATCATAAATGCCACTTGGAGGGTAGGACGTCCTTCCTAGGTGTCTGACACCTCATCATCACTTCCGGTCAACAGCTCCTTGATCTGTGTTGACTTCTTTCGTTTTCGGATAGTCAATGTTTTGATGACACGCCATCTCCTCTTCTTGTGCAAGTTGTTGCTCTTAGTAACTTTTGGCGGCTCCATGCTTGGAAATTTGGAATGACCTCTTCGCAGCTGGCAAGCCAAGGTGCTTATTGCCACGCGGGAGGCGGTAATATTAGTCTTTTTGCTACAAGATCAGTCTTTCTTTCTTTTTCGTCCAGAGTAATTGCTGCAGGTCTCCACTGAGCGGGACATGTATTCTTTTCAAAGATAAAGATCCGTAGACTGTCGATGATGTCCATTTGCTCTCCAACAATGTGTGTAAGATCTGGTTGGAGAGTTGTTGGTGCAAGGTCTGGTTGCTCAATTGGAGCCCAAGGATGCCAAATTGTCATTCTGTGAAGAACTCGCCTGTTGACTGTAAACACGGACGTGTTCAGACAACTTCTGAAAAACCCCTGAAAATAGCACCCTGCCGAGAAGTATTTTTCCGGAAAAAATCTGGCACATGGGTTTTGTTCGTGCTTCAATGCTGAACAAGTCCAATTCCTTAGAATTTTGATTTTGAAACTTTTTCGGAAAAACCCCCAAAAATAGGGTCAGCAAGTATGCTGATTTTCGGAAATTTGACGAGATGGGTTCCTCTGGAAAATTATGCTGGATCTACCCAGTTGATCTGATCTGATGTAGCCTGCCACCTTTTTGAAATGTGCAAGAAAACCTAAGACAAGAAGAGAGGAAGTAGACAGAAGATGGATTGGAAGTTTTTATCTGACTCTCTGAGAAAATCCGTCTCTGAATCCAACCTCAGATCAGCAATCTTCTTCTGCTTCAGATCTGTAAGAAATATCGAAGAACGGATGAAAACCTTGGCCAGATCTGTAAATGGCGTCCTTGAGAGCTTATGCCTGTTCTTGATCATCAACCTGCAATGAAATAATGAAGTGGGATGTCTATACCTTGATTACATAGACTCAAGCCTTAGATCCACAAGTTTGGGGACCTAACTCACGATCAAAAGTGATTTTGGCTTGAGCTAAAGTTCAAAAAGGTGATTTCCACTGATCGTGGAGTGTTTTAGCAAACAACTTGACCTTTGACTTCTTCAAGGCGTCCCCTTTTGATTTTTGCAAGTTCTTTATTATTTTCTCTCTTGAACAACCTCAGTTTGATCCTGAATCTGGCTTGATCTGTTGATACTGAGATGATGCTGACACATTCACTGTTGAGCTGGATTTGACCTGAAGAGGAGTGACTGGGAGGCATGATGATAAAAAGCTGAGTTTAGGGCTTCAAAAGAAAGGGCGCCTTTTCCAAGGAAAGGCTCTTTTGCTTATCCCTTAGTGAATTTTCGATCTTCGTTCTTCAGCCTTTTGAAATGACCTCTTGTGCTTTGATTTGGATTTCTCGTTGATTGGAGAATCAGATGCTTTCACTTGATATCCCATCAGGTACCCAGCTCTGTTCTGCCAAAGATGACTGACTTCGGAAAACTTGGATTTCATTTTAGGGCTTCTTTATTCAAGGGCGCCCCTCATTGAAAAGAGCTCTTTTGTCTTTCAACATGGTTATCTTTGTCTGAAAAGTTGCCTACTTTGATCTCGATTATCCGTTGATTGCACTGTCAGATGTCTATGCTTTCAGTTGCATTTCCGAGATCTACTTGGGCTAAGAAAGTTATCCTGGGAAGCCTTTTGTCGTTTATCAGCATCTAGAGGTCCAAAAAAAGTGAGCCTTTCCTTTGAAAAGGCTCTTTTTTGCTTCAATCTTCACTTTCGACAACCATTTCTTGATACTTCGTCAACTGCCTCTTTTTGCTTCGTCAACAACTGCTTATGATCAATTCATCAGATGACCTAGCTGTTTGTTTCGTTGTCAAGCCAACAGGTGAACGCCGAGGATGACTGCCTTGGATGATTCATCAGGCTGCATCTGACCCTTAAGAATCAAGGGCGCCCCTGCTTGAAAAAGGCTCTTTTTGTCTCGTGAAATGATTTCTCCTTCGTAGCATTTCCAGTGTTAGTCAAATCTCAACCTTTTTCAATTTTAGAAAACTCCTCCGTCGAAGATCACCATTTCTTCATGTCTCACGTTCATCGTGTATGGATGTTTGGGAAAATGACTAAGGCATTTGATTGCATAGCCTCCTCTTGGAAGCAAGGCGTGCATTCTCCAGACTTAGTCAATTTTCAGCATTTTTCATTTTTGAAAATCCCAGACTTAGTCAATTTTCAGCATTTTTCATTTTTGAAAATCCCCTTCATCAAACAGCATCATTTTTTACTTTTTCTGCCATGATTGTGTCGTTGAAGCTTTTGAAGCTTAGCTTTCAGCACCTGGTACTAGCCAATCTGCCATTAATGGCTGCGGAGCTCCTAACTTTATTCCTGAAAAATTGAAATAGACCCACCAGAGTAAAACATGTCTTTTGATGATTCTGACTTGACCAATGTGATCGTGAAGCCTTTTAATCCTATCAAAATCATTTTCAATCATTTCTGGGAAGGTCCTATTTTTGGGGGTTTCCCTGAAAATAGGGGCAAAAAACCCTAATTTTCAAATTTTCAGAATTTTGTACGTGTGTTCCTTGACAGTAACCCACCAAGATTTTATGATTGGTTTGACCTAAAACAAACTTTACATGGCATTTTAACAGGATTTAGCTCAATTTATACAGAATGCCAAAAAAATTATTTTGGGTACAACATATGGTTGTAGATAAATTTTGTAACACGTTTTGCATCTTCAACCACTCTTTTGACCCATGAAATCTTCCCAATGTCCTCTAGCAATAGGTCTAAGCAATGTGCAGCACACGGAGACCATGCAATTGTGGGATACCTCTCCAAAAGTAGTCTACCTGCAGCTACATATGCAGCTGCGTTGTCCGTGATGATTTGGACAACACTATCAACTCCAACCTCCTGGACCACCCAATCTAATAGATTGCATAAAGTCTCCGCATTTTTAACTTCATGGGAAGCATCTATTGATTTTAGAAACACCACTCCACCATTAGAGGCCACTAAAAAGTTAAGGAGAGTCCTATTTCGTCCATCTGTCCACCCATCAGATAAAATGCTGCAACCTTTTCTCCGCCAAAATTTCTTTTGCTCATCAACCACAAGCCGTGTATTCTTTACAGCTTCCTCTAGCAATGGCCCACTCAAATCTCTAGATGATGGGGTCTTAAACCCCTTTCCTGCAACTGTAAGGGCGTTCACCAAACCTTCCCAATATGCATTGTTTGCAACATTGAAAGGTAGATTATTGTAGTACCAAAAGTTTGCAGCAGCCATCCTAGCTTCTTGATGCTTTTTCTTATTCCAACCGGTACCTTCAAGTGAAGGTTGTGCTCCTGGAACATTACGTGGAATAAAATAATTTGGTCCTGATGAAGGACCCTGACTAGCACTAGCAATAGAAAATGAACCATCAAGACTCTCACCAAAAGATGAATGTGGAGCACGGAAGCTTCGACTTGCAGCACCATGGGGCATAGATGGTGTAGAATGGGATTGGGATCCACTCATCTCTGCTGCTAGGCATTCCTTTGTTTTTTGTTTTTCCTCTTTTTTAAGCTTATATTCAGCAAGAAGGGCCTTGATCTCTCTAATAATCTCAGGAGTAGTCTTCTTGCATCCCTCCACATTTTGCCCAGGTATTCTAGCAAGGTTGTATTTTAATCTGTTTATTCCTCCTGTCATCCATTTATGGCATTCAGTACATGTCACTTCACCTTTTTTATCTCCTGGAATTCCATACTTCCATGCAGGGTCTTTTTTCAATCCCTTTGGATTTGAAGACGACATTACTGTTTCAAGTTCAACATGGAAAAAAAAAATCAACTAGGGTTTGCTAAAAAATCAGCAAATAAACGTGATTCAAAGTTTCAAACATTTGCAAAAGAAAAAGAATGCAAAACCAAACTAGAAAGTAGAAACAGTAAGAATTAGGCTATTAAGGAAAATAGAAAAAAAATTGGCAACATTTCCCCTTATTTTTCTTGATTTTTTTGATTTTGAATGCAAGAAATTGAAGAAAACAAACAAAAAGAATTGTTAGATCACTTACCTGGCTCTATTTTGATCTTTTCAGTTCGTTCTCCTTGCTTCAATCAACCCCAAATCAATTTGCAGACCTGTTTTTCACAATTGAGAGTCTAAAAATGAAAAATAAAATAAAAAGAAACATGGGTTTTAACCCATTTTATGACTCAGCCGCGCAGGAGAGTCCTGGGTCGGGACTCCCGAGTCCGAGCTCAGGACTCGGCCGAGTCCTGAGCTCAGACTCGGGAGTCTCGACCCAGGACTCTCCTGGACTCGACTCCCAAGTCCGTGGCAAGTCGACTTGGCCAGGGTGGGGACTCCTGAGTCCACGGCGAGTCCCGAGAGTCTGCAAACTATTGGGTTTATGAATATCTTCTACTTCACATGAAGAAGCATCAGATTGTTCCTAATGTTCTTGAGTCACACAACTCTCTTCTTCTGCAAAGTCCCGCATACAAACATTCTCACCTGTAGAAGCATCATCAATGCCCTTAATAGGTATCATAACACAAAAGGGCTCAATTTGATCTTTGGACCCATCATCCCACTAAGCTAATTCACTGAATGATGGCCTACATTCCTCCTGCAGAGAGAGTGGAACTTGTAAACCAAATGAGATTACCCATCATCTCAATCTTTTGCTCAACCAATCTTTTCGTGAAATCATATGCTACAGTTGAGACATGTTGCTCCTTTCTCCAAATGACTAACAAATCTAATTGTGACTGTGTGCAAACATCATCATCTTCATCAAGGATCAAGGACAAGATACTGAGCATACTTGTCTTCACATTGTCTAAATGACGTTTCCCGATTCCGTAAATGAAGTAGTCAAACATCTGGAGAATCAAATCATTGCACCTGAAATCGACTAAGAAGTAGCATAACCTAACCTTTTGCATAATTTCCAAGATTTTAACTCTTTGACTAAAGGTAGGACTTTTGACATCATGCAACCCTTGAAAACTCTCCACCATAAGCTGAAGCATTACTCTCATAGTATCATCATCATAGGGTGCCTTAGGAGCTGCAATCCTTGCACTTCACCAAAGCAAGTTACAGCCGCAAGTCTTACCTCCTCATCCTGATGTCTGGATACAGATACGGTATCGGATACGAATACGGCCATTTTTTAAGACCCCCAATATGGATATAGCTAGATACGACATTCATAAAAAAAACATACACATATTTTCTAAGTTATTAGAGGAGATTTTCATTACTTTAAAAGCAAATAAGAAAATATAAATTAAAATAATATTAAAATTTAAATATTAATAATTTATTAAAGAATAAATAGTTAAATATATATTAATAAACTTTATTTATATTTAAAGAATAAGTTTTATTTTTTTTTAAATCTCTAACATTTAAACAATATAATATAAATATAAAATTATAAACAAATAACTTTTTTAAATTTAAAAAAATTAAAACACCAAAAAAATAGTAGAGTTGTATTGGAAGAAGACTTAGAAAAATGGGTTGCTAAAATAGAAAAACATTTCATTTGTCTTCCTCATTTGGTGTAGGTTTTATTTATACAAAACAAAACAAAAAATTGCATGATTGAAGTTTTTAAGATAATATTTTGGAAGATTCGCGTCAACTTTTTTGAAAATCAAATCACATAGTATCCAACACGGCTAGAAAATCAAGGTCTTTTTGGGCACATGTGGTTAAGGTATCCAACGTGTATCCATGGCGTATCGCAAAAGTATCTGTATCAAATACGAGGATATGCGTGCCCGAGGAGGGGCAAGGGCGTATCCGACTACTCTGTATAGAACTATACAAATCACCGTTGTAGTTATAGGGACCACTTGGATTCCCGCTCGGCATTAAAAAACTTCACAAAAAGGTTATCAGCAGTCTTTTTAATAAAGTTTGTATACCTTAGGTACAGACTGCCAACGGTTTAAAGGAGGACTCGAGAACATGTGGCAAGTTACAACCAAACCCCAAAATACCGCCCGACTTAAGAAAGCGGAGAAAGAGAACTGTGGCAGTATTACAGAAAGTTAGATGAAATGACCAAAACACCATCCAAATTAGAAATATCCAACAAAACACCACCCAAACAAAGACTTAACCAAAATTTAACATGGCGTGCCGGTTTACAAAGAGGGGTCCCAAAATTTAGACAACATCTTTCTTAGCCGCTTCACTTAAAAGACTTGTCAAGGAGCTTACGTGGATGCTATGTCAAAATTTGATAACGCCACCTGTTATCTTATGTGCCAATTCAATCAAGAAAGATAAAGAGTCGCCCTCTTGTAAGGACACGGAAACATCAAGGAGATCGAATGACTTTTATTTGCAGTCTTTAAAGTCATTCAGTACCAGATTTTAGGAAGGTAATTCGCGGAAATTCACACAGCAAAGTTACAACTCTATTCTTAAAGTATCAGAAGCAGCTTATTAAGGAATTTTAATATTATAATTAAGGCTCGTGCTCCTCTTGGACTGATTATCTGGGGTGACACGATTGGAAGAGAGGATCTCAGCGGGTTTTGAAAATTCTTTGGTATAAGGAAATAATAATTCAATATTGACCGAACAGTCATAACAGAGGGTAAGTGGATATTTGGAGGTTTGTTGAGGTTTTGGAAGGCTCATGGGTAGACTGGAATCATGATTGTGTGCTAGCAATGGGGGAAGACATTACATGGTCGTGGAAGTAAAAATCTTGTTTGATGCGGCTTGTGGAAGCTGGTGTAATTCTCAGTCGTGGTTCCAGGTTTGAGGATTTATGATATAATAATGTCTGATGCTTGAATGTGAGAAGTAAATCATTTACATCTTCCTGTGATATATATTATTATATATATATATATACTTCAGATTGTTGATATAGAGTTTTGGAAAGTGAATATCAGGATTAGTGCTTATTGCTCCCAATCCTTGGATTCAGCATTGTGTTGGCCAAAATTATATTTATATTCGTGCAGACCTGTGTAACATATTTATATTGCTTATTGCTGGTAATTGTACTTTCAATGCTTCATGACTGTAATTTGTCTTTAATCTGGACTGGGAATTATATTTGAGAGGAGACATTGTGGATTTTTCCAGTAGATGCTTGTGTGGCATGAAAGTATAGTTGAATCAAAGATAATTCATTCAGAGTAGTACTCAGATAACTGATTGACGAAATACCTGAACAGTATAATCGGTGAAAACTGAAAAATAAAAATATGCAAACTATGGTGGATTCTTACATGTGCTTTCATCCAATCAAAGCGAGAGTCTGATTTGGCATTATATTTGTATTTACCAATCACCTGAAATAATATTTACTTGATGCTCAGTTTGTATTTACATTAGTATATTGAGGGTATTCAACTTATCATAATAAAGCTAAGGATATAAGAGTTTTTAATACCATTAGTGTATCCTGCTATTTAGTATTTTATTAAGATTCTAATATTGTGAAAAGAAACACAAAAAAAAAATCAGGTTTATGAAAATGCTAGAAATTGACATTATAAAGTTGTCCAATTTTGACAAAAAAATGGCAAAAAGTGCTCCTAGGGATAAGTTATCCCATGTCAACATGAAATTAGAAAAGCAGGTGACTTAAAGTGAAAAAAGAGGATTCTTTTTCAGTAGGTGAACAATGTCAACATGAAATTAGAAAAGCAGGTGACTTAAAGTGAAAAAAGAGGATTCTTTTTCAGTAGGTGAACAATGTCAACCACTCCAAGGCATGAATTGACCCATTTTCAACTTCAAAACATAAAGCCGCAGACATAAATTAAAAAAGCACACTCCAAGTAATTAAAGATACCAAGTCAAGTGGAAAATAGAACTCAAAAGGGGGCATTAGCTCCAAAAGAGCATGCATTTCACTTAAGTGGTCATTTTTCAATGAAAAACCAAGGACATGCAAGTATACAAGCACAGTCTTAACCAAAGCATTTCAAGTTTTATTAATTGCAAAAAAGGGACTACACCAAAAGCATGCTTCTCTCCATTGCATTGTCAAGTTTCAAGGAAAAGAAGATAGTAAAGGTTTCCAAAGCTGAATATATTCTAAGGAGTGTTTTGGGAATTGAAAATGGAAAAGCTTCCTCCATAAAAGCTTCAAGTCATTGTTTTTGATCCAGTTTTTCCTCTCCAATGTTGCTAAACACTTCCAATGAGTTTGTTGTATTCCAAGTATTAGAGTTCCATCTACAACAAGTTTAAAATAGTTTTGTGACAAACCTTTGAAGCTTGCATCATTGTTTGCCTCCAAGTTTTCAGCAAGTCTTACTGTAGAAGTTTTAAAGGATTATGCTTCCATCAAGTGTGCATTATAGATATGTCTCTGTGTTTTTGAGAAACAATATCATCATTTCTTTGAAACATCAACAATGACCATCTTCACAACATTAAGTTCAGATACCTTCTATTTTCATGATTATTTAAAAGAGAAATCACCTCTGAGCGAACAAGGTCCAAATCTTGAGTGGAGCAAAATGTGGAGCCATTTGGAAGCTGTATAAAAATCCTAAATGTCAAGCATATCTTTACATCAACAAGTTCGCAAGGTGCTGGCCCTCCAAGAACCAATCTTATAGCAAATACCCTGGAAACAAAGACAGAATATGTGTTTTAACAGCTACATGTGACAAACAATAAAATTGTGTTAGTTTTACTACTGCAACAAATCTTTCATAAAAATAGATGATCATTTCAAGGTCCAGCTATTGCATTAAGTGGCAGAAAAAAATAAAAATATCTCTGTATTACCATAACCCCACCAAGAAAAGGGTTTGGTGCAGACTCTCAATACATTAACTACATTAATACTTCTGACACACTTCTTCTACATAGTATGTGCTCTCTCATTACAACGCTTTTACTCATAAAGTTTCCCTCCTTTTGAAAGTGAATAGTTGACGTATCACAACTCTTGTTGGTTGCTTAATGCCAGGGGAATTTGAGACGAAGGACAGTCATGCTAAGGAAAAATAATATTATGCAAATGAGGACTACAGAAGTAAGAAAAGAAATGCATCCCAACAAGAAGTGATCAGTGAATGAGAAAATAACAAAGAAGATGTGCTATGAAACACAAGGAAGCATCCACAAATAATAAAAGTGAAATCAGACCAACAAAACAAAAGCAATGAGTGGGAATAAGCCTAGAAATGCATATTACAAAGAACCAGTGGTTTTATTATATCATTATCAATGGGTCAAAGTATGAGAGAAAAGGTACTGGGGATAAAAGAGGGTTAAAAAATCAAAATAAACAAACTAGACTTTAAGAACCTGATCCGATAATCCAAAGTTTGAACTCAAAAAGGCAATAACATTGCAGCAGTTGTAAGTTACATCTTCACTTTTACAATTGTTTGAGTAACAAAAGCCTACAGAAAGGCCCCAGTCAAAAGCAGTTCTGCAATTTGTTTGTGCTGTCCTTCTACAAACTGAACCCTTAGGAAAAATTGCCTAATGGTTTTGCCTATGCTTAGAAGACAAGTTATTTAATGTGCCCCTGCACTAATCCTAATCAAAAGCAAAATAGTGCCAACAAAATCTTGTATCGGTACCTGAGTTCATTGTCCATCATCTCAATCATTTCATGATTTATGTAAAATTTTCACCAGTTCTTGTGAAGTCTTTGCTAAGCTCCTTGTCTTTGGAAATTGTCATTCTAAACGAGTGACTAATTTTCATGTCTGAAACCACCACCATGAATTGACAAACATCAACACATGAGTGAACCACACAAAAAGTAAAAGTTGTAAATAGCAAGTGCGTATTGTTCAAATTAGGTTTCTTTTTGTTTATAGGGATGTTCCACTTCTAGTTCAAACAGCAGTTCTACCACACATTTGTTTTGTTTCATGTCACACATTGAAAATTGTGAATTAAAACACTAAAACTTCCCTAAACCAAGTAGATCATCCTCCACACAATGTTTCAAAATATCATAAAAAAATCTTTCATTAGAAGGAAATGGTCACCAAAAAAAAAATCTATACTTCAGTTCTTGACAAAGAATGACACTCTTCAAAAGCAGATCTATCATATTTGCTTAAACATTCAGAATCTTTTGCATTGGATGGAAAGGATGAAATTAGCCAACTAGATTAGTTGGTCAACAGGACCAGCTATGCATTTATTACAGGTCCACACTTATTTAGCAGTGGTCTAGTAACATTAATAACGCTGCATTTAATTTCTTCTTCCTTTTTATTGTTAAGATGGGATTTTCAACCCAGCCCCTACTAGTCAAGGCCACAAGGGGCACCTCCTCCCTAACACAACATCCAGTTTATTCAACATATTCAACTTAGTAATCACATATTCAACTTAAATCAACTTAGAAGATACAATTTAAGTCCAAAAGTCCCCACTTGGAATTCTACCTTTAGATGTCACTATGGGGATTCAAACATGGATTTCCATCTTGAAAACCTTGTGGCCTTGCTATTTGAGAACAAGCCCTTTGACATGGCGGAAATACTCCAGAAAGATGCTATTTCATGGAGGGGATTCTCAAAATCAGAAAATGCCAAAATTGGCTAACTCTGGAAAAAGCAACACCTTGCTACCAAGGAGGATTTGTAGTCAACATGAAGAAAAGCGCCCCTTGTTGGCCAAGGGCGCCCTTGAACAAGAAGATCCTGATATCACTTTGGAGAACACTTGTCTTCAGACGATCTCTTCAGCATCAGCTCAGCCTTGCAACAAGCCTGTCAGCCAGCCTGCAAGATACATCAAACGACAGTAACGGTTGATCATCAAAGCATACAAAATCAATGCATGACAAAACAAAGGCGCCCCTGCTAAAGAAAGGCGCCCTTGAATCCGAGGCACCTAATGAAGTTTCCAACCACTGTTGTATACATGGCATCTTCTTAGCTCTTTCTCAGCCTCACGATCAATCCAGCTACGCGTCCACAGGACCTATCAAGCAATCAGAAGCAGAGATCAAGCAGAAAACACCTAACAATGAAAGCTGAAGGGAGAATGTCAGGAAATTGGCTAAGTGTTGGTCAAAAGAGCCCCTGTTGAAGAAAGGCGCCCAGCTACTGTCTGCAAGCTTGGTGACCTCCAGCATGATCTTCTCCGCTCTGATCAATCTCAACAACGACACCATTAGCAAAGACATCAGACAAATCAGACACCTGACAACAAAGATCAAACTGGGATCAGTCTTGAAGGTAAGCAACATGAAAATCAAAGTCAAAAGGCCAAAGGCGCCCTTGCTAGCCAGGGGCACCCATGCTTTTGAGAGACCTAAACAGACTTTCAGGAGCTAAGAAACAAGTCATCCTTTCCAAGACTGAGCTGGTTACCAATCCCACATTTCAGTGAGATCATCAAACTAATCAGTCAGCAGCGATCTTAGATCAGAACACGGAGGGTCAAAAATGATGAAATTGAAGAACAGTCAAGAAATTGACCAAGTCTGAGGACAAAAGCGCCCCTGCCGAGGAAAGGCGCCCTTGATTTGAAGGCATCAGATTCAGTCTTTGAGCTTTACAGCTCCCAGGCACATTTAATCAAAATTGCTCCATCTCAGAAGTGAGTCCATCAGCATCAGCTAAAGATCAACTGAACGCCCGAGAGCAAGGATCAAACAGAGGCACTTCAACATGAAAAAATGATAAGAAAATGTTCAACACTCAAGAAGGACACCTTAAAAGTCAAAGCAACATCTATTGACTTGAGTTAGATATTTTGAAGGCTTATCATCCCACAATCAGTAGAAATCATTCCCGGAAACTCCAGATCAGGCCAAATCACTCCTCCATCATGAGTTGGTGTCCAAACTTGATTGCTTCCACATCAATCACTATGTATCAAGCTTGGACATCATTATTCATTGTTTGTCTTTGCAGGTTGGAGCTCAAGAACAGTCATTTGCTCTCCAAGATGTCTTTTCAAGATCTGACGGAGGTTTTTGACTGTTCTTCATTATTTTTGAAGATCAGCATACAAGCATATTTTTACAAAAAGGCAGCAAATAACTTCCAATCTTCCTCTTGTCTTCTTCCTCTCTTTTGTCTTAAAATTCTTGCATGTCACAGAAAACAACAAGCTATCACAGATGTGGCCAACTAGGTATGATCAGTACAATTTTCCAGCAAAACCCATCTCTTCAAATTTTCCAGAAACAGCAAACTTGCTTCCCCTATTTTTAGGGGTTTTCCCGAAAAAGGTCACAGAATGAAAAATCTAACGAACCAGATTTGTTCAGCATTGAAGCACGAACAAAACCCATGTGTCAGATTTTTTTCGGAAAAATACTTCTCAACGGGTGGCTATTTTTAGGGGTTTTTAGAAGTTGTCTGAATATATCCGTGTTTATAGTCAACAATCGAATTTTTCATAATATAGTACTCTCAAGTTGAAATCAAGACCAAAATGGTCCTACTTCACGAATTTCTGAAAACACTCGACATGGACATGCATCAAGTAAAGCCCGTAGTCAAGTTGGACGCCTTGGAAAGCGTTAATGACATCATCATTCAATGGATAGCCAAATGCGGAAAGTAGTCATTCCAAACACAGAGCCGCCACCGATTACTACCACACTACCTTCCACATTCCATGTCAACAAGGTTGGATGACGCAGTTGCAAAGAAGATCAAATATCAAAAGCAGTTTGCAAGAGGCAAAAAAAGTCAATGCCTGGTTAGAAGAACTATTGACCGGAGGTGGTGAGGTGTAAAGCACCCACCTAGGACGTCCTACCCTCCAAAGTAACATTAATTACGACTGGTTAACTTGATGCCCCTTTCCAAGTTAACTCCATGTCCCACAAATCATGCATGTCAGATCCCACTAATTGAGGATGTCTATTTTGACTTCCACGAATTGTGGATCTCAGATCTCTACTAAATGTGGATGTCTATTTTGGGGAAACATTTTGTAATTAAAGTTCACCTTTAGTTTAGTTTCAGTCAACTAAAGTAGTTTTCCAGTTGACTCTTTGTTTAGTTTCAGGTAACTGAAGTAGATTTCCAATTAACTGTTTGCTCACCTACTTTTAGACATAGGAATAAATCTTGCAGATTGGCAAGAACTGATTGTTAACTCAAGGAGATTTTAGGGTTTCCTAGTCCTTTGAGTTCTACAAATAAGAGTTTTGGGCTCATTATTTTGTAACTTTACTTCACAGTAGCAAAACGCTGAGCTCACAAGCCTTCATATTGTTCACTTAGTATATGTTCTTGGATCGTATTTGTTATAGTTAAGCACCAAGTACAGCTTGTGCTCTCTCTATTCAGATAGGTGCATCCAATTATTGTTCATGTGTTCTTGGTTTGATCGCCTCATGTGTCATTGTTTCTTTGACACAAGTTGTCCCAACATGTAACTTTGGTGGAATATTGAGAGAATAAATCAGGAGAGTTACCATGCCTTTGATCCAAAAATCTCAAGGTTTTATCATTGTATGTTGTTATCAATAATCTGTTTTCAATCTACACCTCGGAAAGGTCTTGGTACCTCCTTGGGAATTTGGAAAGTTAGATTATTGTCCCTTTGTTGTTTCTTGTAGTTTACTTTTCAGCCTACACCTCAGAAAGGTTTTGGTACCTCCTTGGGAATCCTGAGATATAAACTACCGTCTGATTTACTTGTGTGGATTTTATTTTAGTACGGATTTGGGAGTTCAGAGCCTTTGGATGCATCCTAGGAGACTAATTCGTCCAAGTGATCGAACCATCCATTCCCACTCCTATGCCCTCATGCTCTGTTTATCTTGAGGAGATAGGATAGATTAGAAGCTAGTTTAGTCATAATTAAGATCTATAGAAACCACAGAAAAGCTTAGCTACGGTGCATTGTGTTTATGCACCCTTGTGTCCTACTGCTGAGTAAAAAAGATAGGAAAGTAGTTTACTTTATTCTTTTTACGCAAAAGTCAGCAACAAGAGGGATCTTCCCCTCCCAATTTGAAGAAGCAAACACTACAAACTTGCAATAGCTGACCGTTTCCATTAAGCACTCCAGAGGTGCTAATTGAAACGCCAACACATTTGATATGTTGAAAATCTTTCACATACCACGTGGGTGTCTACATGTAATAAGGAAACTTAAAAATTATTATCATTTAAACGTGTTTTTATTCACTAAATTTTTCTGTTTAAATAATCTTGTAACGGATGATGTAAATATTTAAATAATATAAAAAAAATTAAGATAATAGATTTGTGATTATCATAAATGTAATTGTAATGTCCCCTATCCCAATTTGCCCTAGAATTCGCCTATTGATCAAATATTACGACAAATTAGGGTTAGGGTTTCACCTTATTAAATAAATAACTCTTTAATGATGTAATCTTGGATTCAAACCTGCATTCACCACATGAACAACACTTCCCCATGGCAACACATTTATAGATTATCAATAATGCAACCTATTGTGAACTAGGAGGAGTGGCATGGTGGGTCCGCTCGAAACCATATACCAACCTAAGAGGTTGTATACCACAACTCTCCCTGTTGGCGGCTTGTACCTGCTTTCCCCAACCATGTCCCAAGCTCGGAAAACACTTTGCTCACTTGTGGGAACGGGCAGAGCTTACAAGCGGTCTTGGCACTTCCACCCCTCCATGGCCCATCCTCTCCTTTAAGTTTGAGCGGACTGTAAGTGGGACTTCCACCCCTCCATGGTTCATCACTTCCCTTGGATTGGGCGAACTGTAAGTGGAATGCACCGGTCTTCTCAGGCCCCTTCCCCCAAGTGGGTTTCCAAACAAATTTAAACACTCATATCTATTTATCTTATAAATCATATGTGCACACATGTAAACGGTAGTTGGCAGAAAGTAAGAATGAGTATATGATATATATGGTAATAGCACACTGTGATGATGCATTGGATTACTTCTTATTCGTTTCTTAGTTTGTGTATCTCTTCTCCTTGATCGATCTGCCATTAATTTTCAGAGGATATAGTTGGTGTAAATCAAGCATACGAGAATCTATTATTCATTTTCATATTAAGGAAACAACTTATAAGGCTCAATAATTGTGGCAAGCATCATTATTGCATAATTGTATAATACACACACATATATATATATATTCCTAATAATCATTCTTGTGTGGATCTATACTATATATATATATAGATCTATGGGTATATATTAATATATATTAATAATTATATTTACTTCCCTATTTATATTCTTGTCAATGATACTTATTCCAATATATGCATTCCTCTGCTGTAGTTTCCAGATTTCACTGAATGCAAGTGTGTTTCTCCATCTCTCACTCATGATCATAGCCTACTAACGTATCTGCTGTGTATATCCAGAAGTATTCCTTTCTTCCCATCTGCTGTTTCTTTCTCCTATATCTGCCTTACAAATCTTCATACAGTCATAGTCAAAGTTCTTATTCTTTTTCCTTATATCCTACCCTTGATCACATATATATCTTCGTGCACTCGTATGTTCTTAAAAGACTGCTCGTGTATCTCCCCCCTATAATTCTATTTCCCACTCACACCTTATATCTTCCCAAGAGGGACGATTTCTCTTTAGGGACACCTTTCACAAATAAATGAATTGCATCCATTCACTTTTTTATTGTTAATTACTTCTGTTTCTTTATACATGGATCGCACCCCTTCCTCAATCAAGAATAAGACAAAATAGCCACCTTTTGATGACTTGTAAATAAGACAAATTTTATCTTATATAGAGGAATCGTATCACTTTAATTGGGGTCCTTTAAACTATATTAATCGCTGCTTAACTAGGATCGCTCCTGTATATTATTGTGTAAGGTCCCTTGCCAAATCTGACCTTAGTTTTCAGTTTTGATGCTTTGGAAATTTCGTCAAACAGTTGTCTCGCAAACTTCTTCTAGCTGATAAATGCTTTTCTTGTTTGCTTTTACTCAGATAAGGTGGTGTATGCATATAAGGCTGATGCCAATAAGTAGAATGAGATGCAAAAATATGTATACTGATTTTTTCAAGTCTCTAAGATGACTAGACAGTAAATGCAGCTACCAAGATACTATAATCTGCTGTAACAGTCATAAGGCATTTTCACAAACAGTTTTATTGCAAACTTCCACTCTATTAATATTGGACTGCAAATATCAAATATGAAATGCAACCTTTACAACGTTTTACCAACTTCAAGGCTGATCACCTCCACATAGGATGATTTTACAATATATGTCATTCACCATGCAAATTATATGACAGAAATCTAATGACTTCTATTGCAGACCAGAATGTTTAAATCTGAAACTTATCCACTATGTCTCCTGAGCATACTACAGATTGAACACACTTCATTATTACACATATAATCCTTCACCACAAAGTAAGACACTTTCAAATGATGCAAGAGTAATCTCAGACCTGAATATTGCGCCACAATCCAACTGCTGTGCGGCCGAACTGAAAGATATAATACTCAGGAAATGGCTGTAACTACAGAACACGTCCCAGATTGAACAGCATAGGTCGCGCCATGTCCTTGGTGTCTCCAACGATGCTCATAAAGGATGTATTTTGCTTCAGGAGGCCGCGCACATTCTCAGATGGCCAGGGCATCAATCTTCTAGCCGCGCCTCTTCACACACACTTCAAATTCAACTCTGGCATGAATATAATGACTGAAACTTATGCGCTTAGGGTATTATTGATTCACCCTCTTGAAGAATAAAATGTCAGAGCATGAATGCGTCCTGAATAGTGAATGAATCCCATGTTGAAGTTGGCATCCAAAATGAGAGCAGTGTAGAACTTCGTTAACTCATCAAAATATTATTAACAAATATCACCCGTTTATCAAAGAAACATATATTTCCAATGTTGCCACGATTGCTTATTTGAATATTTCCCAAAGTTTCCACGATTATTATAAGCCACAGCAAAGAGAAATAAGAATAATGTATTTGCCCATGAATAAATCAAAACCATATGTCATCGGCTCATATTCAAATCTTATTATCGCCCAATAAAGAAGTAATATTTTCAGCAATATTATTTACTTTTCCAAATATTTCTCCAAGGTTACTTTTGCCCCTTTTTAAATATTACTCAGAAATAATTACTGAAAATACTCTGAATAATAAACTTTATTTTGAAGATATAAAATATCAGCACAATAAATAAATGCAATAATAATCCAGCTATTGCATTAATAATCAGAATTGCAATAATACATCAGCTATTGCAATTATTAAACCTTACTCAGAATTGCAACAATACATCAGCTATTGCAATTGTTCAAATCCGCAAATGAAGCACCTGTAGAAACCTGTTGTGACGTTTTTCACACATCGCCCCATTGCAAATGGGGACCCCCTATTTTTGGCTTTGCTTTTGGTTTGGTGTTGGTTTGTTTTTGTTGTCGTCTCTCTTTTCTACTGTCTGCTTTTCGGAGCGAGTGAAATTTAGCCAAGTCTGAAATTAGGGTTTCATTTTTTCTAGTGGTCCAGGGTCAAATCACAGGCTGAGTAAATTGAAAATTGAACTTAACATTGTGTTGTCGAGTGTGCTTCCAGTGAGCTCTCGTAGTTTTCATCCGATTAAAGTGCCTTACTATTTTTAGTAAGGTAGTTCGGGGCAATTTATCGGCATTTTGAAGTCCGATCATCACACCGCACATTAAGGAGTGTGCAGGGCCCTTGCATACTGGGTTTGAGCAGCAGGCGAGCTTACTGGCCACAGCAATGGCTTCCGGGCTAATTTCGAGGATGCGGATCTGAGAGTTTTCTTTGCATGTCACTTCATACAGGTTTTCAAGACCTTACATAGCGATGTAACATGCAAGTCGAGATGATCACTTTCAGGATTCAGCCTTCCGAGGCTATTTTTAGGGTTTGCATGTCGGGCTTTTCTTTGCATGTCAGGTGATTCCTGATGGGTTTTTCAAGAACTTCGCGATGGTGTGACATGCAAACAGGTTCTCACTCGATAAAGAACTTACTATTTTAGCGAGTGTGTCCGTGATAGCTTCCAGTCGATTCACGAGAGCTAATCGCGATGCGCGGCGAGCAGGCAAGCGGAATCTTTGATCATGGGGAGTGCAAGTTAGGGTTTTCGACGGGCCTAAAAATAGGCATCAAAAGTCAAAATCTTGAAAACCCGATGTAAACCATCAGCGATAGAAGCATCGCTAAAGCTATTTCTTCCGAGTGAGAATTTCCCGGCGAGTCAAGCGGAGCACTTACTATTTATAGTAAGTCAAATTGGAAAGCGATGTAAAATAGTAAATCGATTTAAGCCGCATCGATTATCGGTAAAAGATCACGTGGTGAGGAACGCCTCATTAAAATTTCAAGTCAAGCCGAGCAATGGAGCTATCAGAAACATGAGGTTACTATTTATAGTAAACTACCTTCAAAAGCATGCTAAAAATAGCAGGGTGATTAAAAATGGCAGTATAGACAGGACAATGGAGCTATGAGGATGCTACGTTCAAAATTTCAAATTGATCTGAGCTTCAGAAGTGCAAAAACGAGAAGACTTACTATAAATAGCAGGGTATGAAATACTGGCAAGGAACGAGAAAATTTGTCTAAGTCTGAAGTTTCATCCAGTTGCTATGGCAAAATGCGCCTTCAAGATATGCTGAGCACAAAAAAATTTCTAAGGCACGAGAGATATCCTCCTCACCCCTCTAAATGCGCCCACCTTGAAGGCAAGTTGCTAAAAAAAATTTCTAAGTCTGAAGTTCATCCTGCAGGCCTAGGGAAATGCGCCCACCTTGAGGATTGATTTTGAAAAAGTTTTTAAGGCAAGAACTCGTCCTCCACCACCCTCAAAATGCGCCCATCCTCCTCAAGGGGTGAAATGCGCCCAAGGGAGAGAAAGGTCAAAAGAGTCAAACATATTTCATCCACCAGCTAGGCTGAAATGCGCCCAAAGCATGCCATATGAAGACAAAATCTAGGAAGCTGAAAAGTCATCCTTCTCATCCTCCAAAATGCGCCCAGCAAGCAAGAAGGTCAAAGGGTCAACAAAGTTTATCCTCCTACATGGGCAAAATGCGCCCAAAAGCTGCCATGTGAGGACAAAAGCTGGAAGGTGAGGAGTCACTAGACTATGCGTTATAAATGCTCCATCCTCCACCTACATCAGAATGCGCCAAAGGACAAAGGAGTCAACAAGGTCAACTTATCTCATCCTTCCCCACCTAAGAAATGCGCCCATCCTCCTTCATGTGTGAAATGCGCCCAAATAAGGGCAAGTAAAGACAAAAACGAAAGGGAAATATTCCAATGGAGGTGGCGTTGCAGATTTTTTTTATCCTCCTCTCACCCCAAATGCGCCCAAGCTGCATAAGGGTGGTGAAATAAAATTGTTGAGTGGGGTGAGGTTGATAAGTATGCTAGGCGTGAATTTTAAATATCCTCTTCTAAATGCTATATGCGCCAAGTACAAGATGATAGTGCTAATATGCTTGGCGTTGAAAATGCCAAGGTGGGAGGGATGGTGATTGTTAAGGCGGTGGGCTTTTAAATGTCCTCTTCAAATGTGAAATGCGCCTAGAGTGTAAAATGAAATATAAGACAAGGTGATGAAGACCTCTCCTAAGGCGTTGGAACTTCAAGTGAAGAAATTTTCCAAGTGAAATAAAATGTGAAGTGAGGAAAATTGCTAGGTGTTGAAACTTTCAAGATGATTAACTCTTTCTTAAGGCCTTGAAGATGTCGGAGAAAAAAAAAAAAATTTGTTAGGCGCCCTCATGAAGATTTTCTAAGTAAAGTTGGTGATTTTCTCGCAGGCAAAGATGAGCAAGATTTAAAATTCTTCTAAGGCAAAGTATTTTCTTCCTTAGAAAATAAGCCTAGGACTCTGAGGTGATAGGAATTTCCTGTGACGGGTAAAATTTGTCGAAGATGAAGATGCTGGCATTGCAGATGGATTTAAAAATATTTTCAAGTCAGAGCAACAAGAAATCCTCACAGAGGCGAAGAACGGATTTAAATTTCACAGGGAAATAATTTTCTAAGGTTCAAAATTCAAGAAAAATAAAATGAACCGTTCGTTATTGCACCCATGGTTCGATGCATTAAAGAGAAAATTTTCTTCTGGGTATCGAAGATTATCGATGAGGAGTTGATTTTAAGGTCTTCCACAGCTTGTCGAGAATTTTGGGATGAAGATTTTAAGTGGGCACCAGGTTGATGTATTTCCTAAGGGAAATTTGAAAATTTTCTAAGGCAAAAACGAAGAAAATGTGTTTTCAAGGTAAGATCCTCCAGACGATGAATTTGAAAGAAACTGCCTAGGTGAATTTGCTTCAATCCTTCGTGAGGATAGTTCAAGGTTGTTAGAGCTCCAGCAGGTAAAATGAATTTCTTGAAGATGCAGTTGAAGTGGATGATACGCCCTTGAAGAGGATGGATTGAAAATTTGGCTAAGGCATGAAGAATTTGAACGTGAAGGCGATGAACGCGCGAAAATCGGGTAAGTAAGTTAAGATTACATTATGAAGTATTCTAATGCTTTTCTCCTCGCTTGTTTTGCAGGAGGAATGTCGAGGCCGGAGCACGATGACTTGAAGTGGAAGCACGATAAAGTTACAAGTTTCAATCTCGAAGAAAGAGTTGCAAGAAATTGACTTAGTATAACTCGAAGTGACGAAGATGAAAACCCTCAAGTGGAAGAAATCAAAGAACAACGCCAAGAAAGAAGATCAGGAATAGTGTGAACGCATCTACAAATGGAATCTTCTAGAAGGATGATGGTGGACATTATGGCGCATTTATTACCCCACTCTCCTCTGTGGCGGTTTTTAGGGCAATATTATTTAGGGCTGAGGTGGCACGATTCTGGCCACTCTATTGATTGTAACCCTAGCCGTCTTTTGGGACTTGGCTAGCTATATAAAGGGGGAGTCCCCCTCATTTGTAATTCATTAGGGGTAGATAGTAGACAGTAGGGAAGATTAGAATAGACATAGAGTAGAGGGACAACTTAGAAGTAGCTTAGTATTGTAGAGCATTTTGCATAATTTGGAGAAGAGAGAAAGTTTTCCCTTTGAAAACTTTTGAAGAGATTGTTGTGTAACACATTTTATGATAATAGATCTTTTCATTGATGATGGAATTCGTCTTGTCATGAAATGCTAGCAAGGTTTCTTCTTCCTTTTGTATCCAAGTAGCTTAGTTCATGCAAAGTAGCTTACTTCGGTGTGTGGTGTTTTATTGAGATAGCTTCGCTTTTTATTCCATACCACTTAGCGGCTTGTTGATGATAAGTCTGCCTTGCGTGGTCAACTGGACATTATCTTTGTGTTTAACTCGGTTGTGATTTATATGCTTATATGCGTCGTTGGATGGTGTATGCATGTTAAGTCATAATTTGAACATCTTTGCTATTTCCTTGAAGATTGCACCGATTTTGCTGAGGCTGTCCGACGGAGGCTAGGTGAAATCCGGTTGAAGTCTATTGAAGTGAAGCTCCACATATCCTGCATTTAGAATAGAACATAAACTTCTTAGGCCCTACACCCTTTTCAATTCAGTACTTTCTGGTTAGAATAGGAAACCCGCACTTCATAGATAAATCTTTCGAGCATTTGAATCCCTTTCTCCACTGCCGAACAATTCTGTAAGTCCCCTTGAAATACCAGCAAATCACATCGAGCCAAACTGAGCCTATTCGCATTAAAGGAACCTTGGAGTTGAACGCATGAACTTTCTTGCAATCTTAGCATGCGGAATACTTTGATCAAGAGAGAATAGGGAAGCCGTTGGCAACTTTATTCTGCGTTGGTGCAGTCACAAAAAACACATCAACAAAACCCTAGATGGATTCCTCCACAATCCCCAGCTAGGGTTGATCCAAACCTGGTATCCTAGAATCTTCAAACCCTCGGACAAGCAAAGCATTCAAGCTTATACCAAACTGGAATGAAAAGTATAATCCAAGACATGATGAAATGGCTTGCATTGACCTCCTTATAAAGAATTCTCATTGACTTCCAAGAAGCTTCTAGAAATAATATTATTTTATTCTCCAAAGTGAATTTATAATATATTATTTTGTTTAGGCACTTTTATTAAATTAATTAAATATAAAGTCATCCTTTTGATATTAATTTATTAGAATAACTTTATAAATAATTAATTTAATACCTCCACTTTACTTTAATTAAAATAATCGTTAAGCCATCGTTTTGAAATATCTTTAATTTTTGGACAACTTAATCAATTAATTTAATTAAATTACTTTGCCTCCAGTTTTGGGACATGGCATATTGCTGCCTCTCATATTAATAATAGGTTAATATATTACATGTTTATATATATATATTTGTTTTTTATATAGATAAGTGCTATCAAAAGGGGATAGCGCTCGAGTACATAGATGGATATTGGTTACACAAACCATAGTTCAGCCTAACCTACAGAACAACCCTTATTACATTATCAAGTGACGATATATCACTGCAAGACTCCACCCCAATCCTGGAACTTTGTCCAAACTACCATTGCTAAGCCAAGACAAACCAGAATCCATATGTCTAGCAAAAGCCTCCATATTAGCATTAATGACCCCTGCTTGGAAGACCTCCCATGCATTCTCCATGAAGTTCCACTTCACTTCCATCCTACACCGAATGGCTTTAGCCTCATACATCTCGTCCTCAACCTCCTCATCGTCCAGATTAGCAGTGCTGAAGAAAAATATCAGAGAGGTTACCAAGCCGTCCTCCTTCATGTTCAGTGTGGCGCTTGCCACCGCCTACACATACACTGCATCCACTAACCTCCCAAAAAGCTCCACCATTCTTTCCCTAGAGCCCAAAATATCTACCATCAACTCGATCACTTCTTCAAACACCTTTCCATCGCACCAATGCCTCCCTGCTTGGTTCACACCCGACTACCTTCACAATCTCCTAGAGCACCGCTTCATTTTGAACCGAAAATAGCCTCCTGCACTGTTCTCGTGTGGTTTCTTTGGCACACATGCAACTAAGTCCGAAATAGTGAACCATCATTGCATCCGACTTGCCCTTCAACAATACAAAATGGCAAATGAATGACAACGCCAGTCGAGCGGATGTAGATAAAAGCTAAAGGTTACACCAATCTCAACAAGCGATAATGCCACAATCTGCAAATTGCAGACCAAATCTACGACCAGATACACCACCGGTTACCAAGAATGGCCAACATGTGAAACTCTGCACCCACCGACCAGGTGTACACCCAGGGCATCACACGGCCAAACACCTCACCCTTTCCTGTTGTCCTGATCAACAATTGACTCTAAACCATACCACCGATCCGTATGAGAATCTATGATTACCAGAATAGCTTGACATACGCCATAATTTGCCAACAAATCAACCGCTTTATTAGCCTCTCTATAGACGTGTACTATGGAGAAATCATTAAGTTTACCCAAAAGATTGTGAATCCTCTTTATCCAATTTTCCATTTTCCAGCTTGGAGACTTTCCTAAGGAGATAGCCTGAATGCATATTTGCGAATCTCCTTCAATTTCTATATTTACTATCCCTTTCCGAATGCATAGCTCCAACCCTAGTTCTAACGCCTCCATTTCTGCCATATTATTGGTGCGAATTCCTAGGCATTTCGAAGCAGCCCACACGCATTTGCCAGCTTCATCCCTTATGATGCATCCTGCACCAGCCGGCCCAGGGTTGCCTTTTGCAACCCCGTCGAAATTTAGTTTCCACTTCAGACGTAGCCGTTGCAACCATCAGACAACCTTTCAGTCTACCTTAACCTGCTTGCAAACCCCATGTTTAGGCATTTTAAGCTCAACCCAAACCTTCTGTATCAACTCATCCCACCTTGTGAAATTTGCTTTGGTGCCTATCCAAATTCTGTTATTTGTCATTTCAATGATGGCCCCTTGAATCTTGGTAATTAGAAGATCCCAACCCATAGCCTTATCATAGAAAATGAGCCTATTTCGCTCTTTCCAAATGTGCCATACAATTATGGTTGGAGCCAAAATCCATAAACCATGCCAGTAGCCCCCCTTATTAGCAATTGGCCAACTACTCAAGAACTTCTCTAGCTTCGCCTGTCTTGGTCCCTAAAAATGAAATTTGTCTTGCAACCAGTCCCAGCATGCAGCTGCCATCTTGCAGTTTAGAAAGAGGTGGTCCACACTCTCCTCATCACATTCGCATAATGGACACCTAGAGGGGCCCATGATTCCAACCCTTTTCTATCTTTCCCCTGTAAGGCAACGCTTGTAAATGGCAACCCACAGGAAAGCACCCACCTTAGGGAGCACTTCCCGCCTCCAACATGTTGGCGTTTAAATTCGCACCTCTGGAATGCATATTTGAAACGGACAGCTATGCACAGTAAAACTGCTCTTCAAATTAGGAGGGGAAGCTCCCTCTTACTGATGGTGTTGAAAGAAAGTAAACTAAGAACTAAGTTGCCTATCTTTTTGATCAGCTAGAGCACAAGGTTTATAAAACACAAACACCACAGCCGAGATTTTCTGATTAAGAACTTCAACTACGACTAACTTAAGCTAAAGACGTTTCTAACTTCTCAAGTAATACGCAGAGCAAGAGAAATTACAAATGAACAAGGTTGATTCTCTGACAAAGTGCTTCAATAAACTCTTTGCCAACAAACATCTACACACTTCAATGTAAGTTGAAATTAAGATCATAAAAACATAACACAAATAACGGAAATCTGAGACATTATACCAAGGCAAAGGAGGCTCATGAATTTATTTCTCAAACTTCTGGAACAAAGATTACACTAAACACATGCACGGAACAAGAACTTGCAGCTAAAGAGGCTTGCAAACTTGTTCTTACACAAAAAGGACAGCGATTACAACAACTACTTGTTGGCTAAAAGAGACTCAACAATTCGCTATAATAAACACAAGTGAACTGACACTGAATAACAGCTTGCTAGCTAAAAGAGACTCCGCAATTTGCTATCACAATAACCGTTCAAGAAAACTAATGAGCAAAGGCTCTTATTTATAGGCAAGCAGAGGAGTAGGGAACCCTAAAATCTCCTTGCTTTCACAATCTAGGGCTTGCTCAGCAAGGAAGCTTTATTTTTAAATCTAGAAAGAAGATAACATCTAACACCTAAGAAAGCAAGAAAAAGCAGGAAACGCCAACTATTACATTTATCTTCTTTCTCTTCTTCAAAGAATGGATAAGAATTGCTCCAAGAATAGAAAGAAAGTGGAAAGAAAGCTTCTACATGAAAGCCGCTTTAAATCTCAATCATATCCGCTAAAAAGCAGGAAACTGGGTCCCGATCAGGTGCATTGATACCATCTAAGGCAATATTCTGATTCTCCAAGATCTCCTCGCCTTCTGTGATCAAACTTTGAGAATCCTTCACTTCTTCAGCTGCTTTATGAGTTTTGTTCTTGAAAAACATCGCTGCCACAAAAGATGACTCACTAATTGATAACTTGGCGGCTCTGCAACTTTATGTTTCTGACACCTTTCTTGAATTCCAACAGAAGAGTATTGCACAACTCTTTTCCAATACCTTTCCTTTTTCTCATATCACACCTCTCATTCTTTAGTTGAGATGACAAAGTTTTGACATAGTGCTGATTTGGTCATAAACTCGAGGGGAGTGTACTCCATATTGAAAACCTTGAAGAATGACTGTAAACTTTCCTATGCTCAGACAAGCTTTGAGCAACTTTCTAAGTTTAGAATGCTGGTTTTTCGGCCTCAAACGGACAAATTTTTGGGAATTTTTTTTGAGATATGGGTTTTGCTCAGAATTTCGTTGCAAGACAACCTAGATTGTCCGTTTTTGAAAATCTTGAATTTTGACTAAAAAAGCAGCAAACCCTAATTTCTTCAATTTTTCACTGAAAAAGCTGGCACCTGGGTATTGTTCAGAATACAATTAGAAATGGACCCAGTTGATCAGATTTGAAAAACATTGATGGCTGATTGAAAAAGCAGCCAACCCTAGAATTTGAAATTTTCTTGAAAAAGCTATGATATGGGTTTTCTTCAGAAGACTATTTTGAGAGGACCCAGATGATCAAAATTTGCAGACTCTGAAGATTTCACTGACATGCAAGGAAAAAGCAGCTGCTGCAACTTGATGAATTTCTCCAAAAATTCTTCAAAAAAATGAGATGAAGAAACCCAGATGGCTGAAAATTAAAAATCTTTGACCTTCTCCTTCAAAAATTTGATCTTCTGGATGAAAAAGCTTGAAAAAGCAAGGTCTTATGTTGCTGGTCTGAAAATTATTCATGAAAATCAGCAACCTTGAGCTCTTGAATCTTGAAATAAAACCTCAAAGTTGCTGCTCCACTTTTCTTCTTTGGAAGCCACCTGCAAAAATGATGAAAACTAAAAGGAAGAGATGTCTTAAATAGATTTAGGGCTTGAAATAGATTTGCTTTCTTTTGCTTTAATCTTCAAACCCTAAACTCAGCTTGTTCAATGAATTTAGACATTCATCTTTCCCTTGCCATTTTGAATCTTTTGAAAACTTTGAAAATTCTACTAAGGCATTGAAAGTTGGGCGCCCTTCTTGGCTAGGGGCGCCCATTTTCTCCAGAGTTGGCCACTTTTTGAGAATTTTCAACTTTTCTTCCATTTTGACCCCTAGTTGGCCTTCGATCTCTGGCTTCTAGGTTGATCGGATGGACGAGCTGGATGATTCATTGCGTAGCCTGACTAATTCTGAGAAGATCACCCTGGAGACACTTCTGGCTAAAAACTTCGTTTCGACCTTCAAATTCATGGGAGCCCATTTCCTCCAGGGGCTCTGAACTTTCGCAGTGTTAGCCATTTTTGCATGATTTTCAAGTTCTTCATTTCCCTTTGATTTTCTGATGAAATCTTGATTCTGGGAGCTACGCTGATCTGATTGACTGGCTGACAGGTTCATTGGATAGCTTGGCTGAATCCGACGAAGTAATCTTAGCGACTTTATCAACAAATTCCATCATTTCTGACCTCAAAAGTTTGGGCGCCCTTCTTCACCATGGGCGCCCATGTTTACCAGACTTAGAATTATTTTTCATTAGATTTTATCTTCAAGTTTAAACCTTCATTCTATATCTTCACCTCGATCTGGATTTTCCAGAGAACGACAAGTCGGATGCTCTGACGAAGACACCCGTTGCGAAGCTGTCTGAATTCTGGAGAGATTGAGCATATTTGCAAACCCTTACTGCTGATTTAGGCTGCTCAAAAAGCTGGGCGCCCCTAGGCACCAGGGGCACTGAAAGTTCCCAAAGTTAGAAAATTTTCTGATATTTTCATGATTTTCACTCTGTCTCTTGTTTGAAACTACTTCGTTTGATCTCGAATTCCGGGTGAATAGATGATCTGTTGACTGCACTACCGGACTCGCTGTAGAGCTGGAAGGATTCTGAACAGTTTTGTCTAGGAGCTCAAACCGTAATTTCACCATTTGATGCCCTAAAAAGATGGGCGCCTATTCTCTCCTAGGGCGCCCATGACAAGGAGAGTCAAAATCTGGTAGATTTCACCTTCCTTCTTCATTCAACATGCATGTTCATCATTTCATCTTTTGTTTGATGCTTGATCATTGAATCTGACACCTGGCAGTCGACTAACCTCCATTGATGACTTCGGAGCTCCTTAAATGCTTATGAAAGAGCAGAATAGACCCACTAGGGAAAAACTGATCTTTTTGAAATTTTGACTACACCAGCCTGATATGGAAGTATTTCGAGCCAATCAAAATCAGTTTGAACTCTATCGGACCAACTTTCTATTTTCATAAAGTTTTTTCAGTATCCGTTTCGAAAGAAACCCAGAAAAACCCAGAAAAAGTTACTATTTTTAGGAAATTTCTAAAAATAGCAATTTTCCTAAAAAGTAGGGATGAAAAACTGAGATTTGAGTTTTGTAGACTTGGTCGCTTTGAGCAGACCCAGATCGTCATATTTTGGAAATTTTGAGTTTTTACCCCTCATGCAAGACATGCAAACCCAAATTTTGACCTTTTTGAAAGATTTAACAAGACTTTTACTCATTTCTTCAAAATGTATAAGTGTAACAAAAAAAATTAATTTTGGGGTACAACACAACATAGGGTTGCCATCCAAGAATTCTCTTTGCTGCATACAACTTGTATCTGATAGCCCAATTTGGCCGAGTAATCACCAGAGGTGGCGCCACACCAAATAATCGTGTCTTCCCTGTTGCTCAGATTCACCACCCGACTAGCTAGTTCCCGCGCCACCGCAGTTTTTATTTCTATTGGTAGAGGCAAGGTATCCACCTCCTTCCATTTGTACTGTCCCCCAATCGCATTTGGGTCAAAAGTTACATAATCCATTACCTTGCATCCAAAATCCTCCTGAAGCCTCTCCACATAATGCCCCAAATCAAGCAACTCTGACAAGCTCTAGTGGCCATCCCATGAGTCTGTCCAGAATAGAGCCTTCCGACCATCCCCAATTCGCCACAAAAGGTGATCGGCAATTAAATTCCTACACTTTGAAAGGTACCTCCACACCGCCGATCCACCTTCCAAGTTTGCAACTGTCAATATTCTGGATGGATCGTTATTGTCCAAGTATTTGTTTTGAAATATTTGACACCACGGTTTTTCTGGCTGCTTATACATCTTCCATATTAGTTTCGCTCCTAGGGTGTTGTTCTGTAACCTCACCTTTCGCAGACCCGCCCCTCCATCCTCTTTTGTTTTGCATATTTTGTCCCAGCCAATAAGTGGAATTTTTCGTTCATCCTTAGACCCTTCCCATAGAAATTTCTTGAGCACTTTCTCCACGTCTTCTTCGACTTTCGCCGATGCCTCGTAATAGGACATAGTGAAAATGGGGATTGCAGAGAGAATAGCTTTTGCCATCATTATTCTCCCTGCGAATGAAAGCCAGCTATTCTTCCATGCCATTGCCTTACTTCTGCATTTCTCGACTACCTCTGACCAATGTTTTGCTTTGCCAGCCCCATCGAAGATCTTTACCCCTAAGAATTTTGCTGGCTATATATATGTATATTTTAGTAATACTTAATATTTATATTTATATTTTGACAATTATAATAATAAAATTATCTTATTGTAATTATGATTATAATAGTATTAAATGGCTATTATTCTTTTTCTATATTTTTAATATGTATTTGTTTTATTTACGTATTTCCACAACTTAGTGTTACAATTTCGGGGACATGACAGTACTAATCCTTATCTTTTTTTATTTTTTTAAATGATTTAGTAATGTGCATCCCTGTTTTAAACACAAAAAGGAAATAAAAAAGAAAAAGAAAAAAAAACTAAAAATAGTAAAAAATATTGATAGAAAAGAAGAGAAAAGATATTTGAAAGCCAGCTCAAGTGAGAATAATGGATATTGATTTTGAAACTTGCAAAAAAAATTGAAGTCAGTTCGAGCTAAAGGAGTACAGGAATAGGTGATCTTTGTCAAGGTTTTCATAGGCAAGGACAAAGGTAGCTCTATGAGGGTTGATTTTCTTGCTCGATTTATTTCAGTAGATTCAATCTTATTGTTTCAGTTTTCAATATAAAAAGTTATTTCGGTAGATTCAATCTTATTGTTTCAGTTTTCAATATAGGTTGTTCATCTTGTAAATTCCAATCCTACGGGCTACTGAATGATTCATTTCACCAATTTGAATCAAATCGATTCAACCTTCAGCATCAATGAGGCATGAGTGCAAAATGTCACAAGAATGGGTTGTAGTAAACAACTACTCAGGAGACCATAATAATTCCTATAATTGAAATTACAATACTTAAAATGTCTTTGATCAAGTTGCAGCCATAGAAATTTCTGTAGCATTAATAAATCAATTTCAGCTCAACTACACCAAACTGTTAATAGGGCGATAGGTTAAAATTTGAACTTCTAGGCATAGATATTCTGATTCACCCTCTTTATATCAGCAAAATGTATGAAAAATATTTGAAATTTGCATTAAAAAGATCAAAGCAGCAATGAAGTAAGATTCACATTATTAATGTAAAAAAATGTTTGAAATTTGTAAGAAAAAGAAACCAACGATTAAATTAGATATGCAAGATTTATGTATGAAAAACATCTGTGAATTTCATTTAAAGAAAACCAAACAAAATAAACTAGCAATTAAATTAGATATGCAAGATTTATATATGAAAAATAACTGTAAATTTCATGCAAAGAAATAAAAAATGAAATAGCGCTTTAATAATAAATACAAAAAAAAAAAATATTAGTTGTCTCATAGAAATGGCGCGTAGGTGCGAACTTCACAGACCGGCAACCTAGGCAGAGATTGTGGAGGACGATGCCCCATGTGCCTCTGAAGTGTTAGACATTGCAATGATCTCAAAAATTCTAAGTGTGGAGATTTTGTTCAATTTTTTAAGGACGGTGTTGAATGTCATAGTTTTCGAGTTTCTTTTCTTGGTATGCATTTTTGTCCAACTTTGTCATTCCCTTTATTTCTATCAAGATATCGAACTTTCCCATCTGAGCATACCTTTCATCCATTCTCCGCCTTTGTCCCCTTTCCCTATTGAAATTTTGAAGTTTTCCTTCCTAGCACCCCTTTCCTCCAAACCTTGCTTTTTCCCTTCCCTTTATCAAAGTTTTGGATTTTATCTTACCCACATGATTTTCATCAAAATCTCGACTCCCAAATCCTTTACACTAAGTTACCTTTCGAAATCGCAATTGCAGCCATCAATTTACCCAAATACCTTTTCCTTGGTATCCATAATCCCCAACTTCTTACATTTTCTTCTATACACTTTTTCGGAGTTGCAAATGTGGGGATACTTCTAATGTACTAAAAGGTATGAAGCATCCCCAAATCCCAATCACCCAACACTTTTCACTGCATTGTTTCATCAAGATCACAGATTTGAACATAACCTAAATTGGGTACCATGTAAGAGGTACTCTTGACTCTTGATCCCCAACATCTCACACTATATTACCTTATCAAGATCATTGGTTCAAACCTATTCTTATGTGCATGTCTAAATGGATGAATCCCTTGTTATCCCCTACTCTTGATCCTTGCCTCTTTGACAATGGTATGGATCATAAGGTATCCCCAAATCCCAATCTCCAAAACTCCTTGTTTTGCACTACTCACTCCCACCTACCTCGTTGCACAAACTAAAGCACCATTATTGACCTGATTTAATGCTGCAAATCACTCCCAAAGGATTTTTTTCCATCTAGAAACTACTGTGCATCTTAAGGATGCAAATTCAAATGTACTTTCAATGGTGGAGGATGGGGACAACCATGCTTTCATTAACACAATCGTTCAAATTTCAACTCCCAATGGTTCCCACGCTAGCTCTTGGTTGTCAATCACATGGATAGCCATAAATGTTGTAGGTTAATTTGAAATGTTAGATCTAAAATGGATTTCCATGTATGGATTAGGGCACGAAAAACCAAATGTTGCAAATATGAGTTTGTTCATCATTCAAAGGGTTGGTCATTGACTCAATTTTCTAGTCTGCAAACACTTGTCACTAGTTCTAGGGCATCAAACATTGCATGTCTAAATTGCAAATGAAGGAATACATTTTGTGAAATGTGAGAAGGATATTGTAAAGCACATCTACATGTAATGGTATGTCTCCATGGCAATTTGTAATGATTCAAGAAAATATATAGTCACTGCTATTTATTTTCTCCCACCACATTTGCTAGTGTGATTGTAATGAGGGTTTGATGTATGTGTGACAACATCTAATGCATTACAAATGCTTTGTAGTGGTCTTTCATTTGTTGCACATGGGTTATTGTCATTTTGAGATGGATTATTAAGTATGTCCATTCTATAAGATGTAATATTTGATTTGTATGTAAATGCAATTTGGTTTTGACAATGTTTAGTTGGATGTATTTCCTCTCTCTTTTCTTTTCATAACTCTACTGCCCAATGGAGTGGGCACTAGTCCATATTAGTGAAGGACCAAACAATCTTCATTTAAACAACCTCCATTCTTCTTAGAAATAGGATTAGATTAGGATTCATATATGCTATTCATGATTCACTGTTATAAACTATTGACAAATCTCAAGCAAATCTAATCAACCAAATCATTAGACAATCATGTCATGCATGTCTACAACATGCCATTGTATAAAAATGCTAAATGAAATCATCCAAGGGGATTATAATATTGTTGTTATCTATAAGTTCCTATACAAGGTGTTTTATCAACCATATAAGAGGTTTTATTCAACTAGTTAGTCTTTACCTAATGATAATTATAAAGGCCAAGCATACATTGGGTATAGGTGTTGTTGCAATCATGCCACATTTTAATTGGTTTAGAAAAATCATTAAGGACAACTCTAGGAATACCCTCCTGAGTCTAAGCTGAGCTCAAAGTGCAAGAGAGATTATCCACTCTCATCAACTGGAATTTAACCCTCCTCAATCTATTGATGAACCTCCTTTTACCTTGTTGATGACAACTCCCTAGCCTTGAAGGTAAAACTATGTTCTAGGATTGTGGAGTAAAAATTTTGGAACCCAACACAACCAACTCTAGAAATCCATCAATATAGTTTTGAAGCCATACTAAAAGCCAAAGTTGAAGTACAAGTTGAAACCAAAGTTGCAAATAAATAAATTCATACATCCAATCAACTTCAAAGAAACAACTTATGAAATACCAAAGGGTTGAAGTAGCTAGGCAACTTCCTCTTCCCAATGAACAAGCCATTGATCTTTCTAACCAAGTTAGGTTGAAGATTCCAAACAACGGTCGCTTTCATTCTAAGATGAAGTATAAAGACTTACTCATCAAAGCAAAAACAATAGAATATGAACATAATATCCAAGATATTGAAGAAATTTGAATTGAAGCAAGTGAACCAAAAATCCTAGGACAAAGATTGGAATGGAGAAAATAAACCTTGAGTGTGATACTAGTGTAGAGATCATTGAACTCCCTACAAGGGTCAAGGATTCTTATATGTTCAAGAGTGTTGGGAGTACATTAGAGCATCTAAACTAGAGCTTCCTAAGGAGAAGGATTCAATCACTCAATTCGCATCAACGACAAGCAATGGTGACAACACCAACCATTCTAAATGTAGAGAGGAAAAAGTTACCTAAATTTACTAGAGATGGACATGAAGATCCAATAAGGGACTATAAGACATGTGAAACTATTTGGGCAGCAAATAGACAAGCAAATTGATCCAATTGTGCTCATTTCCAACCACTCAAACAAGGTTGATAATCAATTGGTACATGGATATTGCACCAACAAATCAAAACACATGGAGATTTTTGTGAACAACCTTTGAGGAGTTTCAGGTCCTTTAGGACAATAACAATAGTGTTGCAGTCCCAGAAATATACAAATACTAGACAAGGGAAGCATGAGAAGTAGAACATAAGATCATACAATCACAGGAATCTTGAACTACTAAAAAATTTGGACAAAGAACACACGAACGGACTCAAGAAATGTTGGTTCATTAAAGTATTCATACCATCCTTTGTAATGTCCCCTTCTCAATTGTGATCAATTCAGTTGACTGTTGGCCTATTCCGGAGACCCGTAGGCTACTCGGAGGGTGAAAATTAGGGTTTCCGGTTTCTAAGGAGATTGTTGCTTGAAGTTTGGAGATTGGATTGCGGATTCTTTCTAGGTTTTCAGAGAGCTTCGCAGTGGTATAGCTTGCATGGTGATCCGAGCAACTTCAGGAATTTGCTATTTTTAGTAAATTCCATTTCTAGCAGTGGCCCTGTTGGCTTCGGTGCAGTTGGCTCTCTTCTTTAGCCAGTTCAGTTGGTATTTTGATTTCTGGCCTTTGGATGCATTTTCTGGAGAGATAAGTTGAGTTGATTTAATTAATGTTATATTTTAATGTTATGTTTTAATGTTAACCCCTTGGCCTGGCTTAATGACTTAAAGTTGTTCAGGAAAGAGGGATTTCAAGGGTGGACGCCTCATCAGTTGGTGATTAAATATTTTCTAAAGGTCAAAATTATGCTTGGAGAAATGGGACGCCTACTTGAGGGAAAAGTTATTTTAAATTAAAAAAGTCAAATATTGCCTTGGAAAATGGATGCCATCTTTGGAGGGAGAAGAAAGCAAATTCAAATTTGAAAATTGGGCGCCTTCTTTAAGCTTCTAGAAGTTTCCTCTCAAGTCTATAAAAGCAAGCCTCTGCTCTTCATCTGTGATCTCTTGTCTACCATATCGTTATGCTACTAGATTGTTTTCAGGCACACGCTTCAAGGAAAGCATACCTCCTAGCATTGGCTCATCTTCTTGCTTGAGAGATAGCAACTAGTTGAGATAATAGTTTGTAATGGAGTCCTTTGCATTTGTAGTTGGGTTTCTTGCATTTGTAGTTCAGTTTTTAGCATGTTAGTGAAGTTTTGGTGTTGCTGGTTTTATACGGCTGACTGTAAGTTTCATTCACAAATCAAAAAATAAAAATATTATCATTCTGGCCATTGCAGATTTGTGTTTCTTGGTTAGGGGCGACCCTTTGCTCCAAGTTTCAGATTTTTTGATCAAGAATTGAATTTTATGCTAAGCAAGTCGCCCTTCCTAGGGCCGTACCACTTCAAGCAGCATTGGGAATTGTGCTACGAATTAAATAAAGGGTTGTGTGTGAGTTTTCATCATTGGGAAAGGGGCGCCATCATTCCTAGGGACTAGTGCATTCAGTTTCATGCATTTTGGGGGAGTGTGGAGTGACTTATGAGCATTTTAGTGCATTCTAAGGTTGCTGGTTGTCATATTTTAGCTGCTGGTCTGTCATATCAGAATTAAAAAAATCATCATTTGGGCTGGGATTGAGTACTGGAGGTCATATTAAGCATTTGAGAGATAGTATTTACAATTGCAGCTTGTTATGTTTCACTAATGCAGTATACTTGCAGGATATTATCTTTATTGTAAGGCTATACAGTAGTACTGTCAGTCAATGTTATTATCTTGCTAAGTCATTGTACTTTCTACTTGCAAAAACTCATGGATCCTCTGACCATATGCTCGCCACTTCTTGGCACATTTCTTGGTTAGAGTTACTTTCCAGTCAACTAGCTCATAGGGATCCTCTGACCATATGCTCGCCACTCCTCGGCGCATTTCTTGGTTAGAGTTACTTTCAGCTCAGCATGCATAAGATCCTCTGACCATATGCTTGTCTTTCCTAGACGCATTTCTTGGTTAGAGTTCCCTTTCAGTTCAGCATTGCATCAGATCCTCTGACCATATGCTCACACCTTGCCCAACATCGGGATCCTGGTGTACATCCTTGGTTAGAGTTGTTTTCCGCATCGTTTTGGTTTTAGAGCTAACCTTAACAGGTGCGTGTTGCGTTGCCTATTGTAATCAAAAATAAAAAAAATTGGTCTGGTTCATTACATCCTTACAAAGAAAAATGAAGGTTGTGCCACCTTCATCCTATAAGGAGGCATGCAACAAAGCAATAGACATTGAGAGTGAAAGCAAAATGTCTCCACGCTCTTGAAGAAGGAATGAAGAGGATGCTAACTCAAAAGCAAGCAATGATAGTGAACCAAGAATGGTTCAAGCTCTAGGAATTGACATACTATAAATGATGAACTCGCTTAAAGGCGAGACCACAAAGAGGCAATGGATTGATGGTGTATAGAGTGCAAGACAGAAAGCCACTGCAAAGCTGATTGTCACAAAAAGATGTTTTGGGACATTTGCCAAATGATGTGCCACTCAATTAAGGAGTACTCATACAATTCAAAGAATAAAAGTACATAAGTACTTTTTGAGTAGGGATAGTACTCAAACCCACCAACTACACCTCTAAAGCCACAAAAAAAATAAAGGTGCATCTCTAGGCAACTATCATAACTAGGGGGGTAGTAACGATTACGGAAGCAAAAATGATAGTGACGGATATGACTCAAATGGTAGGCCCATCATACAATGTCAAGAATGCAATGAATGGAAAAAATTTGCAAGAGAATACCCAAGAAATCAAGGTAGTACAATACTACTTTGTAGATGGTTTGGACCCAATGATCATGATGACGCTAGATATCCAAAGCAATATTTGAGTATAAATATCAGCATGATTGATGTTAAATAAAATGAATAAATACTAGTGATAACACAAACCCAAGTGAGGAAAGTTGTGCATTCAAACCAATATAGAAAAAGAAAGATTTTGTAAAGAAAGAACCAAGGTTAAGCATGCTATAGAAAATCAATACCCCCACTCAAATGAATATTCACATAAAGTAAAAAATAACAAGGGTCAAAAAAAATTATTCTAAGGCAAGTACTTCAAATCATCATACCAATTAAAGTACTCGGCTTATTGCTAAGTATTCTTGAACTTAGAAATGTGATAATTAATAGTAATACTATGCCTAAGAGGGATTAGATGGTGCATGCCACCATGCATTTAGAATATGTAAGTGAGAATAATGAGGACCCAACTACCTATTTCCAATTGGTAGGAGCAAAGCAACAAGGAATAGAATTGCTTGTAGTTCTCATGGCACAAAAGTTGATAATTGGAATTCAAGCATTTCTATTTAACTTCGTTGTCATCTCATTAAGTAAGAAAGTGTACAATGCATTATTGGGTTGGGATTGGTTGGTAGTAACCAAAGTCGACCATAATTGGAAAAGCATATATAATCCATTCAAAGTAAATAATTGATATGAGGAATTAGGCAATGAGTGATGAAGCAACTTCCTCAAATTCATCAAATTCGAACTCCGGCTAAGGGTGGATAGAGAAAATTGATCAAGGCCCCATGTAGCTAAACATTGAAGGAAGTTGGAACTACATCAATGTTTTGAAGATCAAACAAGTTCTGTCAATAGTCTATTCCATTGGCAAATGGAGGACTATGAAGTATTTGTGCCTAATAGCAATTTTATTCAAACCACAAACATTCATGAGGATGAACAAGTAGCAAAAGATGACATGAAGCAAAAAAAAGAATTGTTTAAAATTCAAGAAATTCAAGAAAACACTTTAGTGCAAGTGGAAACTTTGGACTGTACAAGTGTGAAGGGCATCGTGCATGGTTCAAAATTAAAAGTTTATCATCAAAGGATAGAAACAATTAATAGGATTGACTATGGCAACCTTCATATCCCAACCAAATTATGAGGCATTGAACTAGTTGAAGTACAAGAAAATGAGCAAGACACAATTAAAAGTAAAACTAGTAAGGTGGAAAAAATTATTTTAAACTCTCTAAAATTTGTTGCCCTAGGGAATGTTATAAAGGGCCTTATCCTTCTTGTTTATTATATAATTTTACTTGAAGTACTTTAACCACGATACTACCGACTTCTACAACCCTACCCCGAGCATATCCCAACATTCACTAGACTTCAAACTCTGCTGCCATACAGATTGCTAAACAGTTTTCAATAGATCCCACCACCATCATACACCCATCCACCACCATATGGTGGGTTCAAAAAGGCAATTGTATGGCCTGCTTTTGGTAACACCATAACCGTTAAAAATTCAAGCATTGTCGTGCAATTGTTTAGTGATCCTTCATCCACTATATGGACTTGTGCAAACTCTAAGGCTTCTATAATTTTTTCTTCCTACGTATAGTTCCCTGCTGCACCATTTATAATTGTACAGCCTTCCGCTTTGTGCACTCCATTTGAAAATCAATGTAATAGCCTGACCCAGTTTCTTTACCAAATTTGCCACTTCTCCACAGTTTAACTATGTGGTCATTTCGTCACAAAGTTGGCTTACACTTGCATAAGTAAAATTTCTGTTGCTATTACTTGGGAGTATTATTGAAGGACTTTGGTTCATGATTTTATCATCAATTCATTTCAACATTTACTAATTGCTTGGGTCATTACATTACATAGTTGGCATTCATTTAACATGACTGAGAAATAAAGAAATATGAACAATATAATTCGCTGTTATAAATAACAGAGTATGGAGATACATTATTTAATTCTCTAACCTCTTGAGAAATGCAAATGATCACATCCCATGTACATCTGCTGCTCAATCACCCAACATACAAGATGTATGATCTTCCAAATGCCCGGCGCCACTTCCTTCAGCTCGCCTGGAACTTCCCAAAGATCTGCACCAGCAATAGAAGGAGCTCCAAGGACCCCCATGACCCCTGCAAACTCCTGCTACTCCCTTACAAAGCTCACGCCACCTCCAATGATGGCAGCAACCAGTTAAATAACCCTCCAATTGTCTTAAATCTGCTCTAACAATCTCGCCCAGTCAAGAACACTTTATCACCCAAATCAGGATTGACTGTAATGAACCAAGCTAATTTTTTTTTTTTGTTTTTCCAATTACAATTACAATCAACACGCACCCGTTAAGGTTAGCTCTAAAACCAAAACGATGCAGAAAGCAACTCTAACCAAGGATGTACACCAGGATCCCAATGTTGGGCAAGGTGTGAGCATATGGTCAGAGGATCTGATGCAAATGCAGAACTGGAAGGGAACTCTAACCAAGAATGCATCTAGGATAGACGAGCATATGGTCAGAGGATCTTATGCATGCTGAGTTGAAGGTAACTCTAACCAGGATGGCGCCGAGAGATGGCGAGCATATGGTCAGAGGGTCCCTAAAAAACTACTAACTGAAAGTAAATAGGCGGCAAGCCAGCCTCTTCCACTTCTTCAGCGGGAAGTACAATGAGCAAAGAAAGAGTTAAAGAGAATGCTGACAGTACTACTGTTCAGCTTACATTGCAATAGAGAGTGCCTGCCAAGAACATGAGATCAAGAGTTAAATAATGCTGCAACAATATAGTAGACTTCTCCTTGCTTGATAAGAATGCTCAGACCCAACACTCCACTCAAAGGACCAACTTTATAATCTGATTTTTGACAGACCTGCAACTTAAAATGCATAACCAGCAACCCTAAAATCCACTAAAATGCACACAACTCACTCAAAACTCACCCAAATCACATAAGATAAAATGCATAATGCTTCTAAGAGATTGGCGCCCAAGATTGAACCATAAAACTGACCCAAAACCTCATATATATTTTTGCACGCAATTCCAAGCACCACTAGAAAGGTACGGCCCTCAAGGAGGGGCGATTTTGCTCCATAAAATCCCACACTTGAAAATAAAATCTGAAACTTGGCACTCAAGGTCACCCTTAGCAAGAAGTCAGATTGGTAAAACACCCAGAACAGAAATATTTTTATTTTTGAATCTATGAATGAAAACTTACAATCAGCTATGATAATCAACAACTCCAAAAATATGACTAAAATGAAAGGAAATTGAACTAAGATGCTAGGAAACTCAAGTACAATGCTAGACAACTCAACTACAATCTACCTCTCAACTAGTTGCTATCTTTCAAGCAAGAAGTTGAGCCAAGCTAGGAGGTGTGCTTTCCTCAAAGCAATTCTGTCACCATTTCGGCAACATAACTTTACTGAAGATATGAGATAATGAACTGAAGAGAGAAGGCCTCCTTTTATAGACTTAGCAAGCATCTCCAGAAGCTTCTAGAAAGTGCGCCCTTTTTTTATTTTGAATTGACTTCATTTTCCCTCCAAGAATGGCGTCCCTCTTCCCAAGGCAATATTTGATCTTTTAATAAATATTAAGCTCCTTGAAGTTGGCGTCCCCCCTTAAGCATCACATATTTTTGGCCTTGGAAATATTTTATAACCTCCTGATGAGACATTCACCCTTGAAGTCCCCCTTTTAAAACAACTTAAAGTGATGAAGCTAGGCCAAGGGGTCAACATTAAAATATAACATTATTTAAATCAACTTAACTTATCTCTCCAGAAAAGCATCCAAAGGCCAAAAATCAAATTACCAACTAAACTAGTTGAAGAAGAGAGCCAACTACACTGAAATCCACAAGACCATTGCCAGAAATAGAATTTACTCAAAATAGTAAATTCATTAAGGTGCTCAGATCACAAAGCAAGCTATACCACTGCGAAGCTCTCTGAAAACCCAGAAAGAATCCGCAATCCAATCTCCAAACTTCAAGCAACGACCTCCTCAAAAACAGGAAACCCTAATTTTCACCCTCCGAGTAGCCTACAGGTCTCCAGAATAGGCCAACGGTCAACAAAATCGATCACAATTGAGAAGGGGACATTACATTGACCATGACCAACGATGCTTCCTCTAAATGCCATAAATTTATCCAATGTCAGGCAGAAGTGAATACTACAAGTAATATGTCATTTCCAAATTCCCACGATTCTCCTTATTGCCACACCCAGCTTAGTAAAGGGGATTCAATGGTATTAATCTTCCATTTGCAAAAATATAGATGCCATCTTATCCTTACCATTGTTACCTGTATTATGGTTATTGGTATTAATGGCTTGCATCATTTGAGTCATTAATTGAACCAACTGTTGCTGCCCTCTAGCCAAATCATTTAAAATCTGCATAGTACTTGGATGTCGTGGATCATTCCTATCACCCATGTTGTCTTCCTCTTTAGAATCCGAATTAAGAAATTGTTGTCTTCTACTGTAAGTGATATATTCTCTGTTCTTGGGATTCATAAATTTATTTCAGACATTCCACAAGTTTTAAAACACCCTCCAGGTTGGTAGAATCTCTTGCTCTGATACCACTGTAGTGGCAGTACAGACTATTGTAGCATGCTTTCAAAAATATTATAAAATCTACAAAATTGTTGTACCCAAAACCAAAAATTTTGCTTCACTAAGGCATTTTGCTTAATTGAGTCTTAATCTTGTTAAAGTGTTGTCAGAAGGTCGTTTTTGGGGTTTTTAAATATGGAGTTGGTGTCAGTGTCATGTCAGTCTGTCACTGAAAAGATTTAAGAAAAGTGAAAATCTGAACGAAAACATCAAAATTTTCTATCTCTGGAGAAGGGAGCACATTTTCAAAAGGGCGCCCTATCTTTTAGGGGCTCAGATCCTGTTTTTAGGATTTGTCACCTCCAGCAGACATTCGTCCGGCATCACGTCAGCTTTGCAGTGAGCTATCAAGTCTGTCAAACGGACCTGTTTCGAGCAAGTTGTGGTGAATACAGCGCAAAACAAGGCGAAAGTGAAAATTGACTAACACTGGTAAAAAGCGCAGCTTTTGGGAATGGCGCCCATCTTTTTGAGGTGCCAAATGAAGGTTTTTGGCTAAATGCCATCCAAGATGTTTGTCTCACTTTTCTTCAAGCTTCGCAACGCATCCGTCAGTGGGTGAATCTGAGTTGCTGAAGTGCCTGAACCTGAGGTCAAACGTAGGGTCAAATCTTAGTCAGAACGTCAGAGGAAAAAGCAAAAGAGCACATTTTAGGAAAGGCGCCTAAGATTTTCAAGCCTTTAATGCTTTCTTTCTGATGATTTTAGATATTCAATGTGTCCGTGTTACGTTCAGCTTTCCGTTGCCTGTCTCCGTCAGTTCGTGAGATGCCTCAGCAGCTTGCAGTCGAGGTTTTTGTGATATTCTAGTAGTTCCTGAAATGGCTAAGTCTGGGATGAAAAGAGCAACTTTTGAAAAAGGCGCCCTAGTTTTTCACCCCTCAGATGTTGTTTTCTTGGGAAATGTGCCTTTGCAGCTGTTGTGCAGAATGATGTCAGCTACGCAGTGAACCTGAGTTCCAGTCCTGAAAGTTGATAAAACAGAAGTTATGAAGGATTTATTTTTCCCTTCGTACGAAATGCAGAAGTCAAAATTTGACTAAGTCAGAGAAAAAGAGCAGCTTTTGAAAAAGGCGCTTGGATTTTTGAGTCTTTAGATGTCAGTTTTATGACGTGCAGTCTCAAGATATCTTTTGATCAGTTTTTACTTAGCTCTGCGATGCACCTATCAGCCATCAATCGGAGAACTCAGTCAACCAGTGTCAGAGGATGAACAGAGGTCCCGCAGAGGTTTTAGCTTAAATTTTCATGAAATTTGGCTAAGTCTGGAATTCGCTTAAGAGTTCAAAGTTGAATTTTCGAAAGTGAGTTGAATGGACGCCTTAACTGGAGTTCTGACTGCAGTTAGACTAAACGATTTCTGGGTTGTCATCTTCAGTTCATATGTTGGCATGTGGAGTGATCTTTCAGTTTGCATGTCGAGTTAACTAGTTTGCATGTTCAGTTAACTAAAGATTATCACTGAATGTCAACTAAAGTCCACATGCATGGCGAATTTGGTTACAGTTGTGAAGTTTTTAGTGAAGATGGCGCTTCATTAAATGTCAACTGGAGTTCAAGTGGGACGAATTGAATGATGAAGCATATTTTAGTGAAGTATGGCGCATGAAGTTGTTAACTTTAGTTCCAAAAGGGTCGCCATATTTAGGTTTGAATAGTGAAGCATGAATTGGTGAAGATACGCACTTTTCAAGGAATGGCAACTTTAGTTCTAAAAGGGTTGCTATATTTAGATTTTATTGATTAAAGCATGTGAAGATTGGCGCATTCTTGAAGGCCAACTGAAGTTCCAAAAGGGTCGCTATTTTTAGATTGTTTATTGCATGAAGATGGCGAATTCCTCATCTCAATCAAGATTGCTAACTGAAGTTATCAAAAGGGTCGCTTTAGGTCAAATTTGGTGAATCCAAAGCAAGTGTGAAGGATGGCGAACTCAATGAAGATGATTAACTGAAGTCAAACTCGTATAGAGTGGTTAACTGAAGACTTGAAAGGGTAACCCTAATGCATGGCTATTTATTTAGCATATTCGAGTTCCAGTTAACTAAAATGGGGTCCAATTAGAAGCCAAGCGCCATTTTCCATGAATTCTTTGCTTAGTGCGAATTTTCTATGATGAAAATCTATATATTTCAAGAATGGCGTCCATTATTTCATCATCTTTTGCTCTGAAGCTTATATTCTTTTTGAGCGACCAGCAAGCTTAAGGTGATTCAGGTGTCCGATTTCAGCGTTCTTCATAGCAACGAGTTCAGATTGTTCAGAGGAAGGCGATTCTAGATTTTATTTTCACTTTGCATGCAGGTTTTATCAAGTTACAGAGAAGAGGTTGGCAGATTTTTCAGAAGCAGACAAGCAAAACTTTCTATCTTCTGTCTTATTTCTTCTATTTCTCATCTTAGGTACTTTCTTCGCATGTCAAAGAAATTCAACACATTCAGAATCTGATCATCAGGGTTCGCATATTTCAGCATTTGCAGCGAGACCCACGTCTTAGATTTTTTCGAGAAAATCGCCCCTAGCTTTCATTCTGAAGCTCTATGCCTTTTTCCGAGAATCTCTTTGCATGTGGGCTTCAATCACATTTTTTCGAGAATCCAGCTATCTGGGTTTGTTCAGAATTCAGTTGTGCAAAAAACCCATGTTCCAGAAAAACTTCGAAAATTTCTTTCGTCAGAGGCTATTTTTAGCTTTGTCCAGGGGTTTTCAGAAAGTTCTCCAAATATATTCAACTTTACAGTCAAAAGTCATCATTTTCAAAATGCAGTTCAATCTCATTGATTACAAGGTGAAATCGGCTCTCACACATAATTTCATCAAAACGTCAGATACGACCTAAATCATGTTTATCCAGTGGTCAATCTGAGCAGTTTGGAAGGTGTTAACAGCAATTCGTTGAGGAATCTTGAGCGTTCCGGGTTGTTGGCAGCGGCATCTATTCCTGTTACTACTTTTGATCTTGAGTTCGTACTTGCTTGCATTAAGCATTATGACTCGTCTTCACGACAAATCAGATCAGCAGATGGCAAGGTTGTTTGCAGTCTCAATCCGAAGGACATAGAGAAATGTTTTGCTATTCCTCCTCGTTCAGATAACTTCACTGTGGTTCTTGAGGCTTGTGAGAAGATATGGAATGCTGATCAGCAACGTACGCAGAGGAAAGTGGCTCAGAAATGGTTGACAGTTCAGAAGACTAATTTGCCTAAGAAGGTTGGTCGCGGTGAATTTAAAGAGGAAGTTGCTGTTTTGATAACTTTACTTAACCGAGTTACCGGTCAATCAGATGCTAGCACTTTTCGTCCATGGATGTTCTACCTGATTACCAGAATTCTTGATGGTACAGAGCGTTTTGATTGGGCTATGCTGATTAGTGATTGCTTACATCAGCAAATTACTAACTTTCTCAAGTATCATGAGTTTCATATGATATCCTACTTGGTTTACTTGGTTGCTTTTCAAGGTAGCTACAGGTTTCTTAAAACCAATGGCACTCTCGGTGTTCAGCGTGTTCATGAGTATTATCCTCAGTTGGAGTTTTCTCAATCCGAGCAGGACTTCCAAGCAATGAATGATCACTTTTCCATGAGAACAGTAAGAGATCTTGATGATGAAATGCACATTCGTATTTCTGCTGAGGCCAAATCAGCGATGGAGACTTGGGCGGATTGGTTTATCCAGTTCCCTACTTTCACATATATCCGAGTTTATGGATATGTTGGAGAGCCCCTGATGTTACCAAGATACCCTTCAGATAAGCTCATTTTTATGGAGTTCCTCAGACAGATGCAGCACATTCATTTCTTTCTTCGTAGTCGTCATAAGACTGCAGCTAATTTTCCATTCACATTGGGAATTTTCACATGCGATGCGGCGACAGATGCCAGGTTTATGTCTACTGAGATGGAAAGGTTCAAACTCAAGACTTATACTGAGAGGCGTTCCTATGATCCTCTCGGTCATTATGCAGATCGGTTAGAGCGAAGGATTGCACATGCGCCAGCACTTGAAGACTTCTGGGCTAATTGTGAAGATGAATTCGAGGTCCCGTCGTCACTACTGTAGACTCACTATTGGTCAGCTCTCTGATTACTTGTCAGAAGATGTTGATGGTCTATCGGATGATGATGGAGAAGTTCTTCTCAATTCATATGTCAAGGATCAAGTTGCTCGGCAGCCACTTCGCTCACCTGATTGGTATGCCAAGGAGAATATTTCTATCGAAGAGGTTTCCAGATCAGTTATCAAGACTAGTAAGTTGTTCTTGGAGAGCAAACGTACACGGAAGTCAGTTCCTGTGGCAGAGCCGCCAAAGGATTTCTCTTCGTTGCCTTCTACTTCTAGAGCAAGACCCAGAGTCAAGGCCATTATAATACCTCCTGAAGGGGTTAGACTCAGTGGAAACACAGGGAAGAGAGCTACTGGTAAGAGGAAGCAGAAACAAGTTGAGAATGTTCCTGAGGTTCCAATAGAGACAGTTATTCAGGCCGAGCCTCATGTTTCACCTCCTAGTTCACCTCATGAACAGCCTATTGACATAAGTTCTGAGCCTGAGACACCAATTCAGGCTGGATCGGAGACACCTGAACCACCACAGGTTGATACATCAGGGACAGTCTCTCCGCGAATTGAGAATATTTTTCAGTCTTGTTGGCTCGAGAAGTCTTTAGGGAGACAGAGGCGTGAACCTTCATACAACCTTGACTTATCTGAGTTCGGTGAACCTTATCAGAAAAGGTCAAACAAGAAGATCAAGAAACAAGTGCACATTGAAAAAACTCCAGAATCAGAAATCGTTATTGAAGTTGCAGTTCCTCCAGAGGGTAAAAGCTTAGATGAAGTCGAGGTTGGTGACTTTACATTTACTAAGGCTAATCTTGGCAGGACTACACGAGAGACAGATGTATCTCTTCTTAAGATTGTTACCAATAATCTTGAAGAGCGTATCACCAAAGATGGAGAAGATAAGGCATTACTTAAAGCTGAAATTGGTCAACTTCGTCGATACATTTCTGATCTTGTTCATGGGAATTCGAGTAGGACACCTGTTCTTCCTCAGCATACACCTGCAGAACAACAAAAATTGGATCAGTTGGTCAGTCATGGCAGACTTTTGGACAACTGGATTGATAGTTTAGTTGCTGCTGGTAAAACTCTTCTTGCAGATTTGTATCAGTTGAGGGGTGACGCACATAAGGTTCGTCAGGGTGTTCAGTCACTTGAGATTGCGGTTGCAGAGAATTTGGCAAAAGATCGTGTTCTGGTATCTCAGTTGTCAGTTGCATACAATGCCTTGGAGATTGATGAGGATCAGGAGAAAGTCTTTACTTGGAGAGAGCAGCACCTTCTCAGAATGGAAATATGTGAGAAGATCTCTACTAAGTTGTTTTCACTCAAGGATGATGTCGTTGGAGTACTTGCACTAGTCAGTGGCTTCGTTGTTCAGATTCCGTGTCATTATCTTCTCGAAGATGGCACGTATGTTGAGTTGGATAAAGTTCAAGAAGAGTTCGAGAAGCTGATTCGTGACAGCCTTGAAGGTGAACCTATGGCGCCTAGGTTAGAGAATATTTCAGTGATTGCAGCCAGTTTCAGAAAGGCGACTGAAGAATGTAAAGATGGCATGCATACGATCACAGAAAGTGGCAGAGAACTAAAGAAACAGACTGTTGTTTTGAGCAGCGTTAAAGTGCCAGATGACAGAGAGATCGATGAGTTCTTGGTTGAAGTGTTAGATCGAGTTGACATGGAGTGATCTGCCAGTTGGAACCTGCAGTTAATTTCAAGGGTTGAGTCCTGAACAGCAGTTAACTCGACTTTTAGTCTTGAGTTTACTTGCTGATTTAATGCATGCTTATCTCATCCTTGGAATTATCAACACAGGAGTTAGGGTTAGGGTTTCCAGTTAACTGAAGGTAGTGTCTAGTTAACTTTGCTTTAAATAAGGACGTGCATGCTTGCACATAGTCCATTTTTAGGTTATTTGTACCAGTTAACTGAGGGTAGCTTTCCAGTTAACTGTATAGTTTACTTCATTAGGGTTTGGCGCATAACTTGCATGCATTGCAAGAACTGTAGTGAACTCAAGGTGATTTTAGGGTTACCTACACCTTGATGTATATAAATAAGAGCTTTTGCTCATTTGTAATTAACTTTTGCTTGAGAGAGAAATATATGCTGCGCCTACCTTGCCCTCAATATTGCTCTTTTGGTATTTGTTCATGCGTCTTTGCTATTACAGTTAATTGTTATGCCACATAGGGTTTCATGCAATTGTGATAGTGGATTCTTTCCATAGTTTAGATAAATCTGTCTTGTGAATCTTTTGTCATTTTTGATCAAGCGTTATGCCACATAGGGTTTCGTGAGATTGTGATGATAAATCTGTTTTGAGAAGTCTTTACTGTTATGATCAAGTGTTATGCCACATAGGGATCCATAAGATTGTCATGGTAAATACTTCCCTTAGTTTAGATAAATCTGTTTTGTGAATCTTTTATCATTTTAATCGAGTGTTATGCCACATAGGGTTTCATAAGATTGTGATGATAAATCTGTTTTGCGAGTCTTTACTATTATAATCAAGTGTTATGCCACATAGGGTTTCATAAGATTATCATGGTAAATTCTTAAATCTGTTTTGTGCCAATAGACTTGTTCAGATTGAGATAATAGTTGCGCCACCTTGCCTTCAAGTAGAGAATCTAAACACGTTTATCGTCTGATAGTCATAACCTTGCTCCGTTTTCTCATGCTCTGTTTTCTTGAGGGAACTGGATAGAATTTAAGTTATTAAATTTAGTTGTAGTTAGTGAATCTGCGAAACCAGAGAAAACTCAGCTGCAACGTATTAGTTTTCAAGAAAGCCTTGTACCTCTACAGCTGAAACAAAAAGACAGGAATTAGTTTAGTTTATTTTCCTTTGCAGGTATTTTTGTAAAGCACAACAAGGGAGCTTCCCCTCCTAATTTGAAGAGCACTCATTGCGTAGTTTACATAGGCTGTTCGTAGCAACTCTTACTCCAGAGGTGTTAGTTGTTACGCCAACAAAAATCTTCATTAGCTTCAAACATTCAGGACAACTTTTGGAAAAATATTATTTTCAAGCAATTTCTCGCACAATCTCCTTCAAATCTGCACACTTGTGAATTCTGGATGAATCCACCAATATTGGTTGAAATGGGTTTTCGTCCAATCAACCAAGAAGCCCAAGAATTTTCGTCCCAGGGTTTGCTAAACTGAAGGCAGGAGCTCTCAAAGCTCTCCAAGAAAATAACAAGTCAAGAATGTGCAAATCAGCTCTCATATCTCCTTTTTAACCCCTCCTAGAACTTTCCAAAAAAATCACTTATAAAAATCACCTATTAAATATTAATTTCTTTCTGCTCATAAAGTAACTTTTATAATCTTATTTTATATTTCCACTCATAAAGTGACCAACTTAATAAATATTCCATTGACATAAAATAAAGTCACTTTATTAAAATAACCAAGGTTCAGCTTTTAATTAATTAAATATAAATAATCCTATTTAAAATTTAATTAATATTTAATTAATTAAGTATTCCCCCAAAATACCCAACTTAGCCTACAAGAATAAAATAGGCTAACGGTCTCCTATAAATGACTCATTCAGAAAATGGAGACATTACAATCAAGTTCTCATATTGTACAGTACACATCTAGACATATCCCTGCTCCAATCATATGGTTTTCTGCTGCAATGTCCTTCCTCCATACGATCTGCACATTCTGCTATCGTACGATCTCCCTGTTATTTTTATGCCATACAATTTCCTAATGAAATTTCCTCTACCAAGTAGTCTAAACACTCTCAATGTTCCTTTGCCACTGTACATTCTAATTATGAATCTACTACTGTACAACATACTGTGAATCTACTACTGTACAGCCTGAAGACACTGAACACTCTTCAGCTATACCTCCAGTCATACGGTCTGGAAACTTTGATGTTGCCATCATATCTATAGCCCACAGTTTGCCCTCATCCAGCCAAGGCATGATCCCAAATTGCAGCTATGTGCTCTACGAACAGTCATGATATTGGTGAAGATTTTTTCGTGTTGTTGTGACCTTTGCACACATCGCCCCATTGCAAATGGGAACCCCCAGTAGTTTGCTTTTCTAGTGTTTTGCCTTCGCATAACAATTTCATGAAGTCGTTGCTTTGAGAGTTTAGAGGTAGAGTTTTTGAGAGTCATCCAAGTCAAGTGGAGAATTCAAGCCCAAAACAGTGCCTAGACGTCATGGAAGTGCTCAGAAGGTCCGGAAGACGAGGATGGCCTGTGCTTTGAGTCAATTCTGATACTTCCTATTTTTTAGGGATTCTGCTTTTTTGCTTTTTGCTTTTTCATTTTTGGCATTTTTGGACCAATCCGAGACTTACTATTTTTAGAAATTTTGCTTTTTGCTTTTTCTATTTTTACAAAGTCCACCTAGGGTTTGGGTCTCACAGATAATGTAGTCAACATTTCCCAGTACTTTGTTTTTCTAGTGTTTTGCCTTCGCATAACAATTTCATGAAGTCGTTGCTTTGAGAGTTTAGAGGTAGAGTTTTTGAGAGTCATCCAAGTCAAGTGGATAATTCAAGCCCAAAACAGTGCCTAGACGTCATGGAAGTGCTCAGAAGGTCCGGAAGACGAGGATGGCCTGTGCTTTGAGTCAATTCTAATACTTCCTATTTTTTAGGGATTCTGCTTTTTTGCTTTTTGCTTTTTCATTTTTGGCATTTTTGGACCAATCCGGGACTTACTATTTTTAGAAATTTTGCTTTTTTTTTTCTATTTTTACAAAGTCCACCTAGGGTTTGGGTCTCACAGATAATGGAGTCAACATTTACATTTTTAGAATCAAAAATTCAGGCCTCCAGAAGGAAAAAATCAAGAAAAACTAGAAAAAAGCAAGTAAAAATCACATGGTATGAAATCAAAAATGGCATAAGTCTGAAATGCGTCCAAAGACTTTGAAGTCCGCCCCTTAGCTAGGAAGGAAAATGGCAAACATGAAGGAAAGTCCGACCTAGGCCTTGAAAAGCTCATCCAAGATGCCATGAAGTCCGCCTTTGCACTTGCATGAAGTTGAGAAAGTCCACTTGGAAGGAGAGATGAATGTGGCAAGACAATCATGAAGTTCTCCAAGAGTTTGTCAAGCTAGCTCCAAAGTCCACCATAAGGAGAAGAGGAAATGGCATGAAGTCTAGGAAGTCCGCCCACCTCTTGGCATGAAATCAACAAAGTCCACCCACCTTGAAGAAGACTTGGCTTAAGCAACATAAAGTCCGCCCTGTTAGGTCTCAAAAACACAGGTTTGAACCACGAGAGGTTGCCAAGCTCTCACAATGTTTTTGGCTAACGTATGTTGGCGTAACAACTAGCACCTCTGGAGTAAGAGTTGGTACGGACAGCTATGCACACTACGCAATGAGTGCTCTTCAAATTAGGAGGGGAAGCTCCCTCGTTGTGCTTGACAAAAGTACTTGCAAAGGAAATAAACTAAACTATATCCTGTCTTTTTGTTTCAGCTGTAGAGGTACAAGGCATTCTCGAAAACTATATACGTTGCAGCTGAGTATTTTCTGGTTTTGCAGATTTACTAACTACAACTAAACTTAATTGCTTAAATTCTATCCAGTCCCCTCAATAAAACAGAGCATGAGGAAACGGAGCAAGGTTTGACTATCAGACGATAAACGAGTATAGATTCTCAGCTTGAAGGCAAGGTGGCACATCTATCAGCTCAAACTACACAAGTTTATTGGTAACAACACCACACGATAAACTGAATACGGATTCTCTACTTGAAGGCAAGGTGGCACTACTATTAGCTTAATCCGAATAAGTTTATTATTCACAACAACACACGATAAACTAGTGCAGATTCTCTACTTGAAGGCAAGTTGGCACAACTATCATCTCAATCTGAACAAGTTTATTGAGCACAAAACAGATTTATCTAAACCATGGAAAGAATTCACCATTATAATTGCATGAAACCCTATGTAGCATAACAATTAATCATAATAGTAAAGACACATGAACAAATACCAAAAGAGCAATATTGAGGGCAAGGTAGGCACCGCATATATTTCTCTCTCAAGCAAAAGTTATTTACAAATGAGCAAAAGCTCTTATTTATATACATCAAGGTGTAGGGAACCCTAAAATCACCTTGAGTCAACTACACTCTTGCAATGCATGCAAGATTTATTGCTAAGCCCTAATAAAGTAAACTATACAGTTAACTGGAAAACTACCATCAGTTAACCAAAACATCTAATCTAAAAATGGACAATTGTGCAAGCATGCACGTCCTTATTGAAAGCATGTTAACTGGAACACTACCATCAGTTAACGAAAAACCCTAAATGAAACTCCGAGTGCGTAAAGCTAATCTCAGAATAGATATGCATGAGACGAGACAGCGATTAACTTGAAAAGGTAACGCCAAGTTTAACTCCTATGTGTAATGTCTATCCTGAGAGGTGGGAACTGAAGTTTACTGTCCGTGATCTCGAGCAATCAATCCCTCAACGAGATTGTTAACTGTATCACTATCTAGAGCTATGAGACTCTGTCGAAGAATGCTATGTTGGTGCAGCATATCCTCACCAGCTGTGATTTGAGACTGAAGTTCACCTCTGCTCCTCGTTGCCTCATCGAACAATGCTAACATGACTGTAAGCTAGGTAACCTTACAGCCAATAGTCTCCCCACTGAAAATAGTATGAATGAGTGCCTGGAGCTCTGACTGAACATCGGTAAGCTCAACGTAAGCACCACCCTCGATCTGATATCAGCACGGTAAGCGAGATACTAGAGTTCTCACAAACCGGAGTGCACTAGTAACGTGCTCTCTACTCTCAGCCAACTATGACGCTAAAGTCTCTTCTATCTTTGCCTTGAAAACCAATTGTGTTTTCCAAGAGTAGATAGTTTCCCTGTCCTCTACATTTGTGACTGCATCGTATGCCACACTCAGGTGAGCGATTATAATCTCATCCCGGGGTTTATTAATTGCCATATCTCGCTCCTCATCCTAGAGACGAAGACGGAGTTCTCGTGCATTGTACCGCAACTGATATAACTTTGTGAGCATAGCACGGCCTCTAGCAACGAACTCCTCCTCCCATTCATCCAAACGCTTGCCATATGCAACTAAGTGATTAAGTTGACTTTGCTCTGCTAGAGGCTCAAGCATCGACGGGAGTGTGTTAATGGCATCTGGTCTATGTACAAGGCTAGAAATATACTGACGAAGCTGTCTGATTTCAGCTTTGAGGGCTGCCTTATCCTCTCCGTCCTTCAGTATTCTATCCCTGGCACTGTCTGTAGCAACTTGTAGGAGATCAACCTGAGTCTGGCGTGTGCTACGACCAAGGTTGACTGTGATAACCTCAAAATCCTAAGATTCCAACTCAGCCAAGTTCTTCCCCTGTGGAGGTACAACAGTCTCGACGACAATCTCCATGTCAGTGTTCCTCTCTACGTGAACCATGTTTTTGACCCTCTTGTCTGGCGCATCGTGGTAAATCTCATCAAAATCAGAATGATTAGAACATAGGATGGCTGCCTCCTCTTCCTTCCTAGCTGAGCTTCGATCCAAGATTGGTCTCCTAATGCTACTAGAAGGGTCTGTACTGTTGCAACGAAAGTGAATGTGTAGAGGACCCATCGTGAGTAAATCTCATCAAAATCAGAATGATTAAGAACATAGGATGGCTGCCTCCTCTTCCTTCCTAGCTAAGCTTCGATCCAAGATTGGTCTCTGCTAATGCTACTAGAAGAGTCTGTACTAGCAACAGGAGGTTGCAACGGACCCACTACGTCACTGCTCCGAACTTGACGCTGAACCTCAGGCACTGGCGGACTCTGAACTGGCTCTGTGAAGGCTCCGTGTGTGTAACAGTGGCAAGCGCCTTGCCCTTTGAATTGTTTGGCGCTTGACCTTTCTTAGGAGGATTACTCTTCTTTTGTTTAGGTTTTGACGAGGAAAGTAGCGAAGGATTCACCACTACTGGCGGCTTTGCTCTAGGAACACTTACCCTCCTTGTCTTCTTGCTGTTAAGGTAAAGTATACTATTCTGAATAACTCTACTTGACCTCTCTTTGACCGTTGCGTATTCCTTGGCGTACCAATCAACTGCTGGCAACGGTTGTGTATCAACCTGCTCTCTAAAAAATTGAGGAAGAACTCCCTCATCATCTGATAAACCTCCCACATCTTCTGATAAGAAAACAGAAATCTGTGAGAGAGAGAAGCGGCCGTAACTACGTCTACGAACCTCGAAGTCATCTGCGCAATTTGCCCAGTAATCCTCCATAGAAGGCTCATGGTATGTGCTTCCAACAAGGCGAGTCATGTAATGACCTGAAAGATCATAGGCACGTGCTTCAACAAGATACTTAAGATGATATTTCTCAAGCTCTTGTCCTGCAATTTTAGCATCAATTGCCGACTTGCACCAATACATTCCAAACTGAAAAGGAAAATTGATAGATGGTCTGTGCCTGCGGCGTAAAAGACGATGAACATCATGCATCTATCTCAAGAACTCTTGAACGATTGTCTTATCTGAAGGATAACGTGGAAGCATAGCTGGATTTCCTGTAAACCCATATACTCGGATGTAGGTGTATGTCGGGAATTGAATAAACCAATCTGCCCAACCATCCATCGCTGCCCTAGCAACTGCCGAGATACGAACGTGCAACTCCCGGTCCAAATTTCTCACTGTATAAGTCAGAAAAGCCTCATGAACACGCTTGAAATGACGTTCAGCCCTGGTGAACTCAAGCTGATCATAATACTGATAGACTTTCTGAACACTGAGAATGCCCACAGTGTTTAGTCCTCGAAACTGACCCTGATAAGCGATCAAGTACACGAGATACGAACACATGTGAAACTCATGGGCAACTAGGAAACCGGTGATCTGCCTGTGGAGAATATCGCTGATGAAGGATGCCTAGTCATAATGCTCCTGCCCAGAAATGATGCGACCAATAATGTAATACATCCAAGGCTGGAAAACATTCACATGTGCTTGACCTAAGACACAATTCAGGAGTGTGATTAGAATCGCGTACTCATCCTTATATTCACCACGACCCACATTGTTTGGCAATCTATTCTTTGCTTGTTTTAACCATCTCTCTGCCATCTTCTTCTGACAATTGTCCACATCAGCGTCAAATGCCTGCTCACACTACTCCATGGAAATAACTAGACTGTTCGGGTGTTGAGGGATGCCAAAACTTCTTTCAATGTCCAAAGGTTTGAGACTACAAATGACTCGTCCGTCAACTGACACTATCTCACGAGTAGTAGAATTGTAATGCTTAATACAAGCCATCACGAATTCAACACAATGAACGGAGATAGGTATGGAAGCGGCCTCTAGTAAGCCAAACTGCTCAATATTTTGAATAATTGAAGCTCTGATCTTAACCAGATCTAGAACTGCTTCTGGCAACACTTTGTGAAGATCTGTCTCAAACAACCTGAGAAAGTCATGAGTAAGGACTGTTTTGGTCCTGTATTCGACCCGAGTGTACTGCATTCTGAAAAACTCGCCTGTTGACTGTGAACTTGACTATGTTCTGACAAGATTTCTGGAAAGCTAAAAATAGCCTGCGAGAGTTAAAAATAGCCTTTCGAAGAGTTATTTTCGGTGAAAAATCCGAGATATGGGTTTTGTCCAGAAAAGGATTCTAAGACAACCCAGAAAGTCAGATATGCGAAAATATGACTTCTACTCGATCATACAAAGACTTTTCAGTTGAGAAAATTAGAAACTCAAGAACGAATGTTCTGAAGTTAAAAATACCTGAAAAATCAAGCGCACGATTTTAACTCGAGGAAATTATATAGAAATGATCCAGATGCTGAGACTTGTCAAATTTTCCAATTTCAGGAACATGCGAATTGCAATCTGAGAGAAATTTGAGAATCAAGGAGGAAAAAGACGTTTTTTTGTTATGCTCTTCTTCAATGAAAATCGCCCTTGATTTCTTCAAATTGCTGATAATTGTGAACTTTTAATATGCAAAAAGATATGTTAGATAAAATCGCCTTTGGAAATTGATGAGGAATTCGCCTTTGATCTGGAAGAATTCGCCTTTGCTTGAGAAAAACGAATTTATCTTGAAGTTGCACCTTTGTTCCTTGATAAAATTCGAATTTGCCTTTTGAAGATACGCCTTTGTTTCTTGATAAAATTCAAATTTTCCTTTTGCCTTTGCTCTTGAGAATTTCGCCTTTTACTCTGAAGAATTGCGAATTTCTCTTGAAGCTATGAATTTGCTTTAAGAAATACGAATTTTGTTTGAAACTATGAATTTCTTTGAAAAATATGAATTTCTCTTGAAGCTTGATGAATAATAAATGAAGGCGCCATGCTTAAATAAGATAAAATTCGCATCAACTTATAAACTGCAAGATTTCAAAACCCTAATTGAAATAGAAGCCTTCCAATTGGTCCCTTTTCAGTTCCATTGCCACTAACTGGAAGTTTGAAGTTAAATAAATAATAAAATATTCATTATGCAATAGCAAAGGCGCCAAAAATAGAAAATCGCCACTTAATGCTAAAATATGCAAAATAAATATTAAAAATTTTGAACTTCAGTTGACAATTCGAATGAAGCTTTGAGATTCACCGTTAGACTTCACCGATTCCGAAAAGTCATCTCTTGAGCTCATAGGCGTCCATTTGCTCAAGATGTTCCACTTTTTATTAACTTCCTATTTTATAGCTAACGACAAAGTCACGACTGGCCAACTTCAACACTGATTTCTGAGTGACCGGGAGATGCTGAGACTGAGCTGGAGAATTCATCGAAAAGCCTACTGAACAAGGAAGAAATGTCTGCTGGGAGACACTACTGCAAAATCCATCATTTAATACCCTGAAAAATTAGGCGCCTCTGATTAAATTCATTTACGGGTTCCAGACTTAAACCATTTTCCTAAACTTCCATCTGACACTTCAAACAGCTGCTGACGGCGAACGGTGAACCCTGCTGATAGGAAACCAAGCTCACTGCGTGCCTGGAGACATTCTACATCCAACGACTGTACGCAAGGCATCTGAAAGTTGTGTTAAGAGCTCCAAAAGTAAAAGCGCCCCTGGCCTTCAGTTGCACTAACAGCGTTTTGACGAAAGTTGAACTCTCAACCAAATGCCCTACTTTGACCTCTAATATCTGGAGTTGAGATGATCTGATTCGAGCCACGTTTGTTTTAACGAACAGCCAAAAGGATCTACAAGAGAAGTCTCTAGAGGTGACGAAGCAAGAAAACTGCTTCTAAGACCTCAAAAATACAAGTGCGTATTTTATTCAAAATATACGCTCCATACTTGGCCATTTTCTGGATGTCTTCACTTTTCAGCATTTCACCAAAGACCTCGCACGTACGAGCGTTTGCCAAATCCCGAAGGCTGACGGCTGGGCTCGATGAATAGATAAAGTAATTATGCTCAAGTCTCGTGAAGACTTCAAACGCGAACGACCTCATCCGACAGGCCTAAAGGCTAGGCGCCTCTGGACTATAGAAATACAATGCAAATTTTATGTTGGTCCGCCCGTGAAATTACGTGCTTGGTAGAACCTCTGCCATGATCACTTGGAATGTCGGATCGACAAGCCGGATGGTGCATCGCGAAGCTGGACTAGAGTAGTACTGATGTTAGGAAGACCTCGTCAACAAACTGGACCATCTTAAGGGTCATTTTGACAAGCGCCCCTGAGCTATAGTTGCACTGGAAACGCAACGAAGAAGCTCAAGAACGTGAAATATCCATTATAAGCCCATCTTCAGACGACGGCTGCCGGAGCTCTGAGACTCGGATGACTACGTTTGATAGCTCGTCGGATAAGCAAACTAGTCGTGAAGAGATTGACTGCATCATCCACCAAAAATACCAAGATCCACCCCCTCTTTAAGAAGGGCGCCCTCAGGCTATAGGCGCGCTTTTGCTTGAAAAAGGACAAATTTCTCACATGTGAAACTTTGGGAATTTCAACTTCTATCACTGTCTGTCGGAACTGCGGGTCTCGGAAAGCTTCGCTGGATAGCTCATCGGATAGCCAGACCAATTCTGAAGAAATTGACTGTATGCATGAGTACTTTCAACAAAATCTTGACCTTCAAAAAGAAGGGCGCCCCTGGGCTACAGGTGCGCTTTTTTGCTTTTCCTTGAGAAAATCTTCATAAATTAATCGTTGAAAACACCGTTTTGACCACTGAAATGACCATGTGCAACGTGAAATGTTGTCGTGAGACGCTCCTCCATCATGAAAAGCTCCATTCTGAGTCTCTGATTCAGATTCTGATCAATAAAACTGACTTTGACTGACAAAATATTGACAAAAACTCCATGCTTGATATTGCCCAAAACTGTATTTTACATCATTTTAGCAAGGTTTAAACTCTTTTATGCAAAATGCCTTAATGAAGCAAAAAATTTGGTTTGGGTACAATAACGTACAAGGCCAAATGATGAATTTGAACCTTCTTCTCTTCAAGTTCTGCTAGACCTAGGTGAGTATACCTTTATAATTGAAGCAGACTTAGAGTTGTATGACTTGATTGAATTGATGGATCTATCACAATGGCATAAATGCAATAGATGATAACTTGCTAATTTCTTTTACTCCTACTGTATGAAAAATAAAAGTATGTATATTTCGTGAAATTTAGTGTGCTCAGTGCAATCTACATCTGATATGCAATACTTTTAACTCTAGTTTGACTGAGGGACTGTGACAGGAATATTCAAAAGTAAGACACTGTGATTCATTCAAAAGAATTTAAATCTTACTTGCAGAGACCAATTGATTAAATCACACAAAATGAGAATACATTTTTGATAAATCAGAAATATACTTGATATACTGATTTAAATGATTAAAGACCTCAAGTTGGAGACAACCAGATAAAAATATCAATAATTGCAACAACTGAACACCAAGAAAGGATTTCACCAGTTAAAACATTATCTCCATTGCTTTGCTTCAAAAAAGCCTGTGCATTAGATGCATCCCCTATTCTGATTCTCTCCTTTTTCTAACTCCTAATTCTAATACCTTCTCGTTACAATATTATTTTACATATATACATTGTAATTTTAGGGTTATGACCCTTCATTTGTTCTAATGCAACTTTTCAACATTCTTTGGCGAAAATAAAATATTTAATTAATTGACCCTTTTGGAAAATTAAATATTTTAATTAATCTTCATTATCTTGGGCAAAGTAATCAATTAATCTTCCACTGACTTTAACTTCTTCATCTTTGCATTCTCGTGAAAAATTAATGTTGGTAGTTATCCTTTGCTGGAAACTTTGCTTTTCTCTCAAAAATAAATCCTCTAGGTAAAGGTAATTATCTTCTTCCAAATAATCATGCTCATTTAATTACCTTGGTGAAAAAATGTGTTACTCTGAAGTGAAATATTTCATATTTTCACTCTTTATGAAAAACTTCATTCCCTAAAATATTTTCACTCCATGTGTGATTATTTTAATAAATTTTCAAATTTTCATTCTTCCTCATAGACTCCTTGTGAGGAATAAAGTGCTTCATGGTATTTTAAGGTAGAAAATATCTTGTTTATTTACCCGTGAGCATTTTCACCCATTTGAGAAAATATTCTTTTGGATAAAAATAATTACCCATTATACCATTTGTCTTCTTTTTAAACTTCTCGGTGAAAATATTTTATAAATGCACTTTCCATTATTATGCCCTTCATATTATATGTTTCCATCGTGCTTTATCCTCAAATTACATGCGTATCAATTTTCGGGATATCTCACATTTGATTCCTTCCGATATCAATTTCTCCACTCGATGAAGTTCCATCGATATGACTTTACATTGTCGGGGCTCCAAAATTATTCTTGCCGATAAAGTCTCCATCGGTGTGACATGCATAGTCGGAGAGAATTGAAGATCTTACGCCGATAGTAGATGTCTTGCCGATATCAATTTCTTCTCACGATAGAATTCCATCGGTGTGACATGCATAGTCGATGTGAGTTGAGAAACTTGTGCCGATAATACATCACTCCGATGGATTACTGAATTGCACACTTTGTTGAATATTCCTCCGTAGCATTTAGGGTTTTTTGTTCGCTCTTTTCCCTTTGGCCCTCCATGCGAGTTTGATGGGTCAACTCCATTTTATCCCGCTCAAACTGAAGAACCTCAATGTTGTTTAACAATTCCATGGATACTTCCTTTGATGTTACTTCTAGCAGCACTCATGCTCATTGATAATCTCTCTGGCATGTCCCCACGTAGCCGATCCTTGTTAGTTTTTTCATAGTACCGTTTCAAAGGGTAACAATTCGCCATCATCACTTGACATCCTCTTTGCTCTTATATTAAATCGTGGAACATAATGAGCATAAGTCATAATTTGAAACCATCGAAATTTTAACTCAGTGATGATCTTCGCACACTATTTCTACAACACCTTCCGCCCAAAGGGATATCGATGCGAGGGCACTAGTATTATTAATGCACCCACAAAATAAGTTTATACAAGTTTTTGCATTCCAGCAAGGATACCAATAATCTAAACTTTGTCTTAGGAACACCAAGAAGAGCAGTGGTAACATCAAATTTCTTTCGTGCACCGGAAGATGAACCATGGGAAGCCATCTCCAAACCTGAAGGCCCATAACCCGTTTAAGATGAGAATTGCTTCTTGAATATTAAGGCTGATTTAAGAAGCATTAATAACGCAATAGGAAATTTGCCACTTTCCTCCTCATTTATAGTTTCCAATCGATCTTCTTCATCACCCAACTCATCATCTGCTCTATGTTCCACACAAAAAGACACTTCTCTGGTTGAATTGTGTAGATCAGTGGTCACTTCAACAGTTCCATGAACAAATTTTTCTCCATGCACGGGTGAATTATGTTCTTCTGTAGTGTCTTCCCTTTCTATCCGCATATCATGCCCCATATACTCACTCACACTCCCGACTTGATCACTTGCTGAATTCACTTGCTGAATCTGAGCTACCTTCTGCCAAAAATCTTTTGCAATAATTATATCTCATGAGACCGAGATATTTAGATGTCATTCTCCATATTCCACTAATTCGCATGTTTGATATTTTGAATCTCTTGCCAAGAATACACCTTCTAGTTGTTTTAATTTGAAATTCTCTTAAGTCTTTTCGCTGCTGTATTTTTTTTTGGTCATTAACTTTGCAGCTGAAAGTTTTAAGTGATATCTTTGTGTGTTGAATCAACCCAGTGTCAAAAGAGATTGCAATGGAGTTGAAATGAGACATTCCCCACCAAGAATTTATTCACTAGTGGTCTAATCCAGACAAACATCTGCCCTCTTTTGTATTGTAAGAACATATGCAACTGCTCTTATATTGCTCAATTTTGAAAATACTTTGCTATGATGTAAAAATTTAGGCCAAACAGTAACAAAATTCATCCACTTGTTTGTGTATGTCAGGCTTCATTGTATGTGAAGATGGCTCCTTTAATTCACTGCCCATGTGATTATGCCATCACACATTGCCCTTTTACTTTTGTTCTATGAATATGTTGACTCTCATGTATAAATCCAACCAACATTGTTTTGTACTATATGCACTTAGTACATTATGCCTATCAACATTCCATGCTTTGAGATGTATTAATATGCATAGTTTGAGAGCATCATCATTGAAAATAAACAACACTAATGTCTTTTGGTGGTATCATCTTCTAGATCTGGTTCCAATGTGTTGATGCCATCCAATTTAGTCTCTTTGCCAAAATGCTTCTTAAAGGTCTCTTTTCCAAAAATCATTCCGAGTACAACCCAAGTAATTTGGATCTCATGGTACTTTATTTTTTTGCAATTATTCCATCAAAACCCAAAATACATCTTAGACTGAAGTTGGTATTTATCAGAATTTATTTTCTGACATCTTGCACTATGACAAAATAGATTAAGTATCCTCCAAAATGACTTTTGAAAACTGATCAAACGATCTCGAAAAGCCACAAAAATGCACCAGTATGTTGAGCTATGATAGGGGAGTGTGGTCGTGAAATGGTTTGGCATGAAGTTATTGGGATTGAAAGCTGTTCACAATCGAAGTTGCTTATTCAGCCATTTTTACAATTGTTTAAACTGAACTAAAACTTGCCACTTTGCCTCTATGGAAAAATATCAAACTGGATTCAGGGAAGCTGCCATCCTGGGGATTGGTTTATTTAGGTTCCATGAATATGCATGCATGATGGATTTTCATCAATCTTCTTCCTTCGCAAGCTAATAAAATTCAAATTTGACTGTTCTATAGCTATTCTAGAAATGCAGTCATCAAGCTGTGTAAAACCCATTTGGATTCGATTTTGGAAAACTACCAAATGATGTCCAAACACCCTGAAAATTGGCATGGAGGTAGACTTTGGTGTAGAGAATCAAAGGCACCAATCAGTTTGTTATGATCATCATCCATTTGCTTAATATTTACCCTCAAAGTTGACCGTTTTAACAGAATTTTCACTGTACTGACAGTAGATTTTCTCAAAATTCCTTCAACTTGTCGCTTTGAACCTTTGTCAAATCAGATTGTATGAAGCTGAAAACTAGCGTGCACACTCACATATGTTAGATGAACACACCTGCAAGATGGCATTGCATGAAAATGACCAGATTCAAAGTTATGATTTTTTTTTAAATGTGCTCTTTGGGCTGCTTCTTCAACTGAGTTTTCTGAGTGTCGTATTAAAATTTTGACATGGGACCTTCAAATTCTGCCAAAATTGAAGGTTCAAACACGCCCCACCTTGGCAAAGACTTAAGCAAGTCCGCCCAGCCAAAAAAAGGAAGGAAAGTTTTAAAAAATTACTAAGTATGGATGCCTTGGGAAGAAAATTTCATGAAATTGGCTAAGTGTTAGCAAAATTTGGTTAAGTGTTGAAGGTAATACCATGTCTAAGACAAGGCAAAGTCCGCCCCACTTGAAGATGGAATGGCACAAGCAAGAGAAAGTCCGACTTTTCCCAAGAAAGCATGTCCAACACCTCACCAAGTCCGACTTTGACATAAGAAAGAAAAAGAATGGCAACCACTAGACAAAGTCTAACTTCCTCCAAGAAATGATTGTCCAAACATAAGTAAAGTCCGATTTTTGACATGGGGAGATATGTCTAGCACAAGTTAAAGTCCGCCATGGCATAAGAAAAATAAAGTTCAATGGCAAGATGACTTGGAAGTTCGAACTTGACACAAAAACACAAAAAACAAGGAGATAAAATTCGCCATGAATAAAATATGCCATGGTTAAAAGGTTGAAAAAATTAAAAAGTTAGAAAAATCAAAAGGTTGGAAAATTAAAAATCCACACATAAAATATTTTATTATTTTCCAACACTTATCCCAACACTTAGAAGATTTTGAACTCCAAAAGGAGAATCATGAAGATTTGAGAAAAAATAGAAACTTGCCTTGATGAAGAGGAGAAAACAAGCCTAAGTTCGATGAACTTAAGGTAAAAAATAAAATTGCTAAAACAAAATTGAACTCCTCAACCTTATAAGGAGCTTCAGCAAGTCATTTTCAACTCATTCATCCCAAGTTCGATTGAGAAGAAAATTAAGTTCTCTCCAAATCATAAGAGATAGAATTTTTGAGAGATAGAATATTGGAGATTAAGTGATTTTTCAAGGTGAAGAACGAAGAAAGGAGTAAATTCTTGAGCTGGAGGACATCATTTTTGAAGAAATAAATTGGAATTCTTGGCTGAAAGGCGTATTTCCCAGCAAAACGCGTGTTCTTTTCTTGGATTTTTGAGTAAATTTTCAGAAGTTGAATTCGATTTGCAGCCAAAGGATACGTTCAAAGGTTTAAAATTTGGTTGGCTAAGTTCTTTTACTCTTCTTCCATCTTATTCGATCACTCTAGCAAAGATTTGTCAAGACTTAACCAAGTTCACCAATTTTCAGCTTGCTTTTTCAAAGAAATTTATTTTTTTTAACAAGCTGAAAGTAAAAAACTTTCGAATAAAGGCCCGAAAAAAAAACCAAATTTAAAAGTCTCCACACTAATGTTAATTATTTTTATTTATTGCAGGTTAATGACCACCCGGGGAGAACCATCGAGAAAGGCACAGATGAAGTTTGCCAGCAAAGGATTGCAGCCAGAGTCTAAAATTAATTCTAAGTGGAAAAATATTACAGACACCAATCTCAGGCATGTGGACTTCACAGAATTCAAGAAGAGGATGTACGGGCACAATGGACTCCTACCAACACCAATCGCTCGTCGGATGATGAGGAATGGCATCGTCCAGGCAGTCGGATTTCCACCAGCAGTAGAATGTGCTGAATTAATGGTGGAGTGTGCCATCCATTATGATGCGCAGATGAGGCAAATTATTGCACCTGATGGGAGGATATTAGCTCATCTCGGCGAATTGGTAATCCAGGAAGCGTTTGGCATCCCGACATACAACCGGACTTCATACAAAACTAAGGAGGACGCCAGAAAGTTATATGAAGACCACTTCGAACTCTGTGCCACAAACATTAACAAGTCATGGCTGGAAAAACCGAGGGCCTCTACCAAGAAAATGCCCAAGAAGCTGCTTCGTACAGACTTCAAGGAGGACTATGGGGACATTATTTTATTATTAAACAGAATAGTCGGCAATCCTCTAGGCACGCCATTTGAGACATGGATGTGCTATTTCATTGATGAAATCACCTCAAGCGTTAGGATGTTCAACTAGTCACGGATGATTACTGATAATCTCCATGAGCAGCTAATCAATCTGAAAAGGACAAAATCATTCCACATGAGCTCCTATGTCATTTATTTGTTGACCAGGACTTACAAATATTCGGGATTAATATGCAAAGGCGTGGTAGGCAATGGTGAGAATGAATTTAAGTCATATGACTGTTACCCGCAGCTGCAGCTCAGTGAGAAATCTCACTTCAGACAGGCAAATGATGCTTTTCTCATGTACATCACCAGAATACTCCAAAGAGGAACTCACCAAAGGCTAACTCATAAAGCCAAAAGCCTAATCAGCAAATATGGATCCCGGTTTATCCAGTTTCCAAGATTCGCATACATAAGGATTCAGGGATTCACTGGAAGTCCTTACCGACTTCCAATTTATCCTACCAATAAAATGATCTTGCTAGAGGTCCTTAGACAACTGGAGACTTACCAAAACATCCAAAGGCCAAAGCAGAAGGCAGCTATCACTTTCCCATTCTTCATTGGAAACATGTTGGAGCCTTGTCCATCGGCACAAGCAACTGAAAGTGCCAGGTTAGAAATACAATGGTATCCATTCACAACTTACCGGTCCAGGGCCAACTTTGACCCTCATAACCACATTTGGACCGTGGATGGAAAAAGGTATAAACATAAGGTAGACCTGGAGGATTTTTGGGCGAATGCTGCAGACGAGTATGAAATCAGGAAAAGATTATGGTCTAGATTGTCAGTGAACTTGATCAGAACGACCGAACTTTGTCGAGTGCCTGATCAGCTGGAAGATGATGGAGAGTATGTCCAACCGTCCTTTAATGAGAGCTAGCCTCTTCCTACGATGAAGTCGTCAGAGCCTAAGCTTGCAGATTTAACCACATTAATGAGGTCGGTGGTCAAGTATTCTCAGTGGTGGGTTGACCAGCAAGTCCAAGAGTTAAGACGGAAAAGAGTGACGCTTACTTATGACTTGTTGAGTGAGGCAAAATCATACTCCTCGAATGCAGGAGCATCCCATAGTGCCGCGTTGATTGAAATTACTAACTCTAAGAGGAAAGAAGTAGCTACAAATGCAAAACCTGTTCAAAAGAAACAAAGGGTGGAGCCATCTCATTCCGCTGCATCCAGAAATCTTGATGAGATAGTGGCCACTGTGGATGATTCATTGGCCGACATGAGAATTCCTTCTCCGATTCATGAGGGTAATATTGAGCCAATCCAGCTAGATGATGACGAGCCCCCATTTCCTACGAGCACAGAAATACTTGATTCGAAGAACGAAATGGATATCCAAAATGATGAATTTCAAGAGGGAATGATTTCCGCTCTTAAAGGAATTTTGGATACTCCAGGTGGAGAAAACATTCAGGAAGAGGATGGCATTGAACAGCCCACAATTCCTGACTAGTTGAAGGAAAGATTGAAGATACAGGTGCCAATTGAGGCTCAGGAGGAAGATGACAATGCAGACTTCTTGGCTAGGTTAGAGCAAGTTATTGTAAAGAAGCCCGCCAAGAAATTCTCCACTATCCAGAGGGACGAGGCCGGCAGTCGTTCCGTATAGATTGTCGTGCCAACAGTTGATAAGACACAGGATGATATCGCTCCCCATGAGTACACCATTACCACTATTGACTTGGGCCCAACGACAAAAGGCCAGGAGGTTGAAGAGTTGGATAACTCAGTCTCTACCATCAAGGCAAGACTGGGGAAAGAAGTGGCGAAGAAAAAAGAATACAAGAAGGAGGTCGAGCGCCTAAGGGAGTACATTCAGCACCTAACCAAACCGCTCAATCAGGGTGATGAAGCAGCTCCTCCTCTTCTAAACTCCTCACAGGAAACGACCAAGGACATTGAAGAAGATATGGTCACGGCTAAGGAAGCTAAGGAATGGATGGCAAGTAAAAGCACAGAAGCGGCTGCATTTATGGAAAGATTGACACTAGCCTATGGACAGACTTCCTCATTGTTTTCCAGACTTGCCATCATGACAGAAGTTTGGGACAACCTCCTGGACATTCAGGAGAGGATCATTCCATGCCTCAAAGTGCTGAAGGGAGTTCCAAAACAGGAGTTGATCGATGGGAAGATAATTGCAACAGGCGCTGCCTATGACATCCACACTTGGTATTGGGCGTTGACAGCATGGAGCGAGATCTTGGAAAGAGCAAAAGTCGATGGACTCAGAGTTGAGGAACAGATCAGAGAAATTCAGAACAAGATTTACCTCATAGCTATGGATATGTTTGAGAAAGAGATCATTCGAGAGAATAACATGCAGCTAGAAAATCTAAAGCACAGAGTTCAGGAAATCTTCTTCTCCATCACAGGACCGATTCTGAGACAGAACTTCACTAGGGTGGCGAACTTCTTATCCATCTGGGATGCCTTCATCAAACAAGAATTGGAATGGGAGAGTGCCTTTGCCGGATATGCTAAGGACTTGGACGGGATGGAATTCAGGATAAACATGCTACCACAGGTCACGATGGAAGAGGTCATCCCGATCGTGTCCAGATTCATCGAACACACTGCTGCTCAAGGGGAGAGGGACGCACTTCCTTGAAAATAGCTCTAGGCGACACTTGTCTTTCATGCAATTCATGATGATGATATTTTTAGAAACCCTAATTAGGGTTGATGTGTATTGATCTTGGTCGTTGATTTGTTTCAATCTTGTCCTTTCATTTATTCTCAGAAACTCTATATAAACTCTTGATCTCTCATTTTCATTTTGTGAAGAAAGTGTATGAGATTGTTACGTATTGCTACTTCCAATAATAAAAGCTCTTATGCATGATTTGCTTTGAATCCCTTTTATTGTCAAGTGGTTTGCAAGGTTGCATATCTTCTTCAACATTAGATTAGAATTAAAATATAATTTGATTTGAATGTTTGTTGAACGAATGAAAGATCTGATAGTATTGATTGGTGAAACTTAGCTCATACTTTCTTTGAATAGATGATTTTTATTCAATGCGTAAAGTTAGCCTAAGCTTATGATTGTGGATGCTTAACTTCAGTCTAGTTAAGTATTGTTCAAGACATGAAAATTATAATCACGCCCCTTGAAGATTGCACCCACTTTGTGTAGTTGTCCTAGGGAGGCGAAGCAAAGTATGGTTTCCAGTTTCACCTAATCTTTACCGTCTCTTGAATTCTTAGAAGTAGAATTGAACTTCTAAACCTTATCCTTTTGCACCTTTTTGAAATCCCAAAATGAAAATCCCAAAAGAAGGAGCATTTAATGTTAAATCCATCTAAGTCCTAAACTTATGAAAAAAAATTAGCGTAAGTCCCTTTGTGTATTACCAGCATACAACAACACCCATTGAGCTTATCCACACGTCAAGACCTGACAAAAGAAACCTTGGATTCGCCATATGATCTTCTCGCAATCTTAGCATACGCGGTGATTTTGTTCAAGAGAGGATAGAGTGTCTTTGGACATTTTATTCTGTGTGTTTGGTGGACGATAAAACGTACACCAACAGGTGTTAAATATGCATTCAAATTTGGCAACTTGTTGGTACAGTCTTATGCAATTCATTAAGTTGTATGGCTACTGGCATGTACATTCCCTATACCGTGCACAACGTCCTAGATGCAATGATCAATGTGTAATCAATGGGTTTCTTTTTTATTTACATTTATCTGCAGATATGTAGAGGAAGGTGTGCTTGGTGGCAACAGGTATTATCACAATATAAATTTAATGTACAATATATTAAAGGAAAAGATAACTCATTGCTAGATGCATTAACAAGAGAGTTATCTACAATTTATATGATGCAACCAAGTTTCAATAATTAAGGATCAGATCATGGCCTGTTGAAACATAGAGCAACAAGAAGTTTTGTGTTGCCGTATCTGGAGCAAAATTCCAGCCGGATGTCCATGCATAGATGTCTATATTAATAGTGTGAAAATGTTCTCTGTTATTGTGAATACTGGTAACTAGAGAACTGCTATACGTGAAATAGTATAGCAACATTACCAAAGATGTATTATAATAGATTATCACTCCACACATGATAAAGAACGAGATACTATCCTTTTTCAGATTCTTCAACATCATCCTATTATACACGGCAAAGGAATTTGGATTTTAGTTTTATTAGAATTCCTTCTGAATATGAAAAGGAGTCATTAAAGCCTAATACAAATGGTCCATCCACCCTGCGAAAAAATAATATTCCTGACAACAGCCTATTCAGTCTGATAATGAAATACGAAAAAAGGTTGAAATGATTTGTGGACTGCCCTCACTGTTTCTAGAGCCCAAATGGCAGATGTCACCAGCATAAATATTTTGATAAATAAAGTAGTCCTTTGTACTTAAAACAACTACCTGTATAAAAGTGCCACATAAACACTGCATGTAACCCACCTGGTACACATGCAAGACCTGTGATCACTTTATTTGATTCTTCTAGATTGTAAATCATTAGGGTTGGCGTTTGCTTCTCTAGTACCACCTCAATCACATGGTATATGAATCTCTTTGTACTTTTTGTAAGGCATTGATTTGAGTAATAGAAGCTTATATAAAGGCCCCTGCTCAAATAGTTCTGCAATTTGTTTACACTCTCTTTTATAGATAGTGCACCTGTAGACAAATTCCCTATTGCATAGAGAAAGCATTCACAATAGGCACCTGACTCATAGAGCTTTGACAGCTAAACCTAGCCATCCTAGCAACTAGTGGTTGAAGGAGGTTCTTTTTCAATTAACTTGACAATGTCATTGCCCTCTCACCACAAGGTGCTTGACTTTCCCCTACTTGAGAAATCGTGGGCAGTAGCAATAGTCTGCCTCACTTGTAGTTGAATAAGGATTTTTCGTGTTGCATTTCAAATCCCTCCAATACAGTTCTGCACTCTGTATGTGTAATTGAAATTCAGGAATTATCTTACACAATCTCGAGACAATATTTGACCTTGTTGTGCAAGTTAAGCTTGAATGAAGGATGTGAATTCCTTGCCTGTTGGGGCATAGGTCCATGTGTTTTCTTTCCTTTTCAATACAGGGAGCAATATAGGATGTATTTCTTTAATTAAAAAAAAAATCCCAAAACTAATCCTAAGTGTTTTAACAATATGGAGAGGATGAGTCTCTATAAGAAAATAATAAATCTATCCAAAATGGCACGATCAATAAATTCAAAAGATGCCTTTACTGTTATGCATGTACTAGTTTTTGAAAGCGCTAAGAGCGGTTCCCTTGAACTCCCTTCTTTTCTTCATATTTTTCATTGCCTTAATAGTTGTTTTCTTCCATTCTACTATATAACATTATATTTCTCTTTTATTCTAATCATGCATGGGTACTTGAAGCATACTTGAATTTTTCTTCAGAGTACTCTCCTTGATTGACAGTAACATCATCTGTTTTGATTATTGCTATCTTAGAACACCGAATAGGCTGTGATGGTTGAGACATGCGAGCAAAAACTGCAACAAACAAATCAGAAGCATTAATATGATTGAACATTCCCCATTATCAATTATGCATGGAAAAGTAATTTGAATGAACAATTTGTAATAAAGTGATAGCTGCAGATGATATTAAAGAAAGATATGCAAGGAAATATTACATGTGACATTCAAAAATCAAATCCAAACTCATAGAGCTTCTCTCCAGACTGTTTCCAGTTATACAGGAAGGTCTTCTCTTAAAATGTTATTTTTCACTCTTCAGAACAAAATAAAAGGAAAAACCTCCAAAGAAACAAATTCAATTTTAGTGACAGCTTTCTATGGAAGAAATCATAATCACCAACCAACATGACATGTGGACTGCAGTAAGGTCTACTAATTGCAGAAGTTTCACAAGTACAGATGAAGAGACTAGTATTGTTAAGGAATAGGAAGGCAAATAGAATTATAGCAACTGTTACAGAAAGAAATCATGACCATCATAATAGCTTGAGCAATACCCCTTTTGGGAAGCATGTACTAATAGCTTTCCATCAATATATAACAACCCTATATTCAAGTACATTGGCTATGTAGTTTGGCCAAACACACCACCTTGTGAAACCAAAACATGATCTAGTAAAAGCATTTGGAAAACTCAAAGATCTGAACAAAGTAAGCACCAAAGTGAAGATTACACTAGCATAACATGTCTCAAGATCTTATCATATGCAATAAGCCTAAGTTAACGATGAAAATCTGGTGCACCATGTTGGCGTTTAAATTCGCACCTTTGGAATGCGGATTTGAAAACGGACAGCTATGCACAGATAAACTGCTCTTCAAATTAGGAGGGGAAGCTCCCTCTTGCTGATGGTGTTTGAAAGAAAGTAAACTAAAACTAAGTTGCCTATCTTTTTTATCAGCTTAGAGCACAAGGTTTTTTAAACACAAACGCCGCAGCTGAGATTTTCTGATATAAGAAGTTCAACTACGACTAACTTAAACTAAAGACGTTCCTAACCTCTCAAGTAATAGCAGAGCAAGAGAAGTTAGAAATTAACAAGGTAGATCTTCTGACAAAAATACTTCAATAATCTCTCTTTCAACGAACACCTACACACTTCACTGTAAGCTGAAATAAAGATCATAAAAGTAGAACATAGATAACGGAAATTTGAGATTTTGGACCAAGGCAAAAGAGGCTCATGATTTTATTACTCAAATCTCTGGAACAAAGCTCACTTCTAACATGCCTTGAACAAGAAATTGCAGCTAAAGAGGCTTGCAATCTTGCTCTTACACAATAGAAAACAGCAATCACACTAACTCCTTGTTGGCTAAAGAGGCTCAACAATTTGCTACCACAACACAATTGAACAATACTTGAGCAACAAATAGAAGGCACAATAGGCTCAGCGTTTTGTTCTCACTAGCACGGTTAAAGAAACTAAATGAGCAAAGGCTCCTATTTATAGAGAAGCAGAGGAGTAGGGAACCCTAAAATCTCCTTGCTTTCACAATCTAGGGCTTGCTCAACAAGCAAGCTTTATTACTAAGTCTAGAAAGAAGATAACATTTAAAACCCTAGAAAGCAGAAAAAGCGGGAAACACCAACTATTACATCTTATCTTCTTTCCCTTCTCAAAGAATGGATAAGAATTATTCCAAGAATAGAAAGAAAGCGGGAAAGAAAGCTGCTTTAAAGCTCGATCACATCCGCTAGGAAGTTAGAGATTGTGTCCCGATTCGGTGCATCTATGCCATCAACAGCAAAGCACCGCTTTTCAAGAGTATCTTCAGCATCTGCAATAGATTTCAGGAAATCTTCGACCTCATTGGCCGCTTTCTCAAACTTTGCTGACATCATCCAAATATGGCCTATCCTTCCGCCAACTGGACTGCAATTGTGAACAACATTCTGAAACTGATCTTGCACTTCCTCAAGCCCGACGTAGGAACCATCTTCAAGACTGTACTGAGAAGGGATTTCTATGACGAATTCGCTGATGAAAAGAAGAGCTTCAACCACCCTTTGTCTGTAGGCGATGAATTCCTCAGATATTCTCTCATAGGTTTTAACTTTGAAAACATGACCAAGCAAGAATTTATCTCTTGTGTTCTCTTGAAACTACTGAACTGTAAGCCGTGTCTAAATCAGCAATGATAATCTCATGTCTCCGATTTACTTCAGCCAATGTCTGTTCAAACCCTTGGATGCCTTGACGTAGCTCATGAACGTTTTCTCTTAACTGGAACATCCGTGCCAAGATCTCCTTTCCTCTGACAATGAAGCTCTCGATCCACTCCTGAGTCTCTTTCCCACAAATGACCAGCTGTCTTAACTGATGGTGATCAGCTGGTGTCTCCAAGACCTGGGGCAGCAACTAGGTTGCTTGCGAAGAACCATGGACAAGGTTAGAAATGAAAAGCCCGAGCTGCTGATTTTCAGCCTTGAGGGCTGCCTTGTCTTCTCCATCTTTAAGCACTCTTTCTTGAAGGTTTTCGGATACAACTTTGAAGAGACTCAAATCTGCATGTCTGGTATTTCTACCGAGATTAGCCTTGACCATGACGAAATCATCCATATTCACCTCATCCCTGTTCTTGTCTTCTGGGGGCACTGCAGTCTCCATGACTATCTCGTTATCAGGATTCCTATCAAAGTGAACTTGCTTCTTTGCCTTCTTCTTAGGAGGTTCCTGATAGATGTTATCGAGATCGTCAACACTCACTTGATATGAAGGCCTTCTCCTAACCCTTCCTAAGGAGTTCTCAAGCCAAGACACAATAGTATCTTTACTAACTTCCTCAGGAGGTGCAACTGTAATCTCCTCATCATCTTCAATATCAAGGTCGATGTGAATCGGTGAAGAACCTGTCAAAGGTACAGAAACATGTGTCGAAGGTGGCTCCTCTGCTTCATTCTGAGGTACGAGCTCGTCAGGAGGAGTTTCTGAATCAACTGTAGGCTGCTCCTGTATGACTATGCCTGAGAAATCCAACCTTCTTTTTACATTTTTATTTGATCTACTACCTTTGACGCCATCTTGAGACTGACTTTTTCCCTTCCCTTTTGACTGCGTTCTGGAAGAAGAGGGAATTGTCCTTGGCGGCTCTGCTACTGGAATGGAGTTCTTCCTTTTAAGGATTAGGAAAACCTTACTATGCTCAAGGACTTGTCTTGTTCTGTCTTCAACTGAAAGAGATTCCTTGTTTGCCCAGTTAACTTGTGGTAAGGGTTGATCTTCAATTCGTTTCTGAGTGTACATCGGGAGAAGCACATCTTCATCATCATCTGATAGCCCTTCTATATCTTCATTTAAGCAGTCTCTCATCTGATGGAGAGTGAGCCTGCTATAACCACGTCTCCGCACCTTGAACTCATCTGTACAATTAGCCCAAAAATCCTCGAGTGCGGCTAGATGATCGTAGTTCTTCTCAAGCCGGCCAGCGTAGACACCATGAGGGTCAAATGATCATCTCTCGATGTAAGATTTGAGGCCGAATTTATCTAACTCTTCTCCTATTGTCTTGGCATCTGCAACAGTCCTGCATGTATAAATACCCAACCCTAATGGAAACTGAAGAGAGGGTTTCCTTCTGTTTCACAAGACTGTGTGGACACCATGAGCCTGCCTTAAGAACTCCATGAAGATGACCTCATCTGACGGATACCTTGGCAACATGAGCGGGGCACCTGAATAACCATAGACCCTGAGATAGGTAAAGGTAGGAAACTGTATAAACCAATCCGCCCATTCTGCCATTGCTGCCCTGGCAACTGAAGAGATGCGGACGTCCAATTCGTTGTCTAAGTCCCGTACTGTGTACATCAAGAAGGCCTTGTTCACCCTTTTGTAGTGGTGCAACGACTTTGTGAACTCCAACTAGGGATAATAGTTATATATGTGTTGTATGCTCAATGATCCCTCGGTGTTTAACCCTCTGAATTGACCTTGATAGGCCACCAGGTAGACTAGGTATGACACCATGTGGAATATATGAAACTGGAAGTATTCTGTTATGTGCTGATGTAGGCAGTCACTAATCAAAGTAGGCCAATCATAGAACTCGGTTTTCTTCATGATGTGAGGTATGGCATAAAACATCCAGGTTTGAAACCTGGTGGCATCTTTTGAGCCAGTGACCCTGTTGAGCAAAGTGATGATGATGGCAACCTCGTCCTTGAATTCTCCTCGCCCGACATTCTTGGGCAATGTTTTATGTTTTTCTTTCATCCATCTCTGTGCAATCTTCTTGCTATATTTATCTTTATGCATATTCCATATCCTTTCACATTCACCCTTTGAGAGAGTAACGCTTTCAGGCAACGGGGGAATGGAAAAATACTTTTCGATCATATCAGGCTTTAGACTGCAAATCAACCTGCCATCTGTTGATTGGATCTCCCTAGTAGCCGGGTTGTAATGCTTAATGCAAGCGATTACGAACTCAAGGCTCTGAACTGATATAGGAATTTGACGCTGCTGCGAGGAGTCCAGAATCTCCCAGGTTCTTGATTGAAGTGTTGCCTGCTCTCTCCAAGGCATGTAAATCAAACACCGGCTTGACATGATGCAAGTCTGTCTTAGCTGTTTTGATGTAATTGTGAAAAAGAGCCGATTCGGACTTGAAAACATTGGGAGTGTACTCCATTTGGGAAAACTTGAAAAACGACTGTAAACTCGCCCAGGTTCTGACAAGTTTTGAGCAATTTCTATTTTTAGAATGCTGATTTTTGTGCTCAAATGGACAAATTTTTCGAGAAATTTTTCTGAGATATGGGTTTTGTTCAGAATTCCGATGCAAGACAACCCAGATCGTCCGTTTTTGAAAATCTTGAATTTCGCCTAAAAAAACAGCAAACCCTAATTTCTTCAATTCTTCCTAAAAAAAGCTGGCACCTGGATTTTGTTCAAAACAAGATTAGAAATGGACCCAGTTGATTAGATTTGCAAAACCCTGACGTTTGATTGAAAAAGCAGCCAACCCTAGATTTTGAACTTTCTTAAAAAAAAAACTGCGATATGGGTTTTCTTTAGAAGACTGATTGGAAAGGACCCAGATGGTTGAAATTTGAATGCACTGAGGTTTTCATTGACATGCAAAATAAAAGCACTTGCTGCAACTTGATGAAGTTCTTGAAAATTTCTTCAGAAGATTGAGACAAAAAGACCCAAATGACTGAAAAATGGAATGCCTTGGCCTTTAGTTTGAAAAATTCAATCTTCTGGAACAAAAAGCTTGAAAAAGCAAGGGTTTATGCTTGCTGATTTGAAAAATCTGATGCAAAACCAGAAAAGATGGATTTTTGAATCACAAAAATTCTTCAAACTTGCTGCTCCAACTTTCTCCTCTGGATGCTACCTGCAAAAATAATGAAAAATACATGAAAGAATGATGTTAAATAGACTTTAGGGCTTTGGATTAGGTTTTGCTTTCTTTGCTTTTATTTCCAAAACCCTAAAACTCAGCTTCCTTGAACTTGGACGCCACCTTCCTCTTGCAATTTTGAAACTTTTTTTTGAAAATCTCAAAAATTTCTCTAAGGCATGAACATTTGGGCACCCTTCTTCAACAGGGGCGCCCACTTCACCCAGTGTTAACCAAATTTTTGATATTTTCAACTTTTGATCATTTTAACCTCCAACTTCCCCTCTAATTTCCCGTTTGCAGATTAATCCGACAGACAAGCTGGAAGATTCACCGCGTAGCCAGACTGATTCTGAGAAAGAAGTTCTGGAGGCACCTCTGGCAAAATCCTTCATTTCGACCTCTGAATTCATGGGTGCCTTTTCCTTCCAGGGGCGCCCATTTCACCCAGAGAGCCATTTTCATGACTTTCAAATTTCTTCATTAGCTACTCTTTTACAGATGATCTCTTTGAATCTGGAGCTCCGGGCGTCGGATCGGCTGACGGTTGTGCTCATCGCGAAGCTGACGAAATACAGAGAGGGGTCTCCTGGGATGAATTTTATCAAAAGGTGGATTTTGGGCCCTCAAAAGTTTGGGCGCCCTTCTTGACTGGGGGCACCCACTCTCACCAGAGTTAGTTTTATTTTTTGATTTTCTATGTTTGCTTCTGAATTTTGGTTCTCAGCCTTGGTCGGACCCTATATTCAACTCCTCATATCTGGTGACTGCGAACTCCGATTGACGTGTTGAGTGTTTACTGGAAAGCTGGATCAACTGCGAAGAGATTACGTTAGAGCTTCGTCTCTGAATTCATTCGTTTGGGCCCTTGAAAACTTGGGCGCCCTTCTTCACCCGAGGCGCCCATTCTTCCCAAACTTAACCATTTTTTCATGATTTCGTCTTCCAGTCTGAAATCTTCATTCTGAACCTTCGTCTTTGATCTGAATTTGCCGGAAGACAACCAGTTGAATACGCTGACGAAGACAGGCATCGCAAAGCTGGGCGGAATCTAAAAAGATTGAGCATACTTTTGGATCCTGACTGCTGAATTTACCCCTCCAAAAAGTTGGGCGCCTTTCTTCACCAAGGGCGCCCAAAATGTCAACACTTAGTCAATTTTTGATATTTTTTGAATTCTTCACTCCGTTTTCCGTGTGAATCCCTCCTGGTCGTTGTCGAATCCTGGATGACTGAATGATCTTTTGACTACGCCGTTGGATTCCCTGCGAAGCTGACAGAAAAGTGAGGAAGTTTGACTGGAGGCTTGAAACCCTAATTTTGTCATATGATGCCCTAAAAAGGTGGGCGCCCTTCTTCAACAGGGTCACCCAAACTTGCCAGTGTTAGAAAATTTTCATGAATTTTCAATTTTCTTCCCCATTCTTCATGCATGTTCATCATTTCATCTTCTGTCGAATGCTTCGAACGTTGGATCTGACGCCTGGCAGCCGGCTGACCTCCATTAATGACCTCGGAGCTCCAGAAATGCTTCTGAAAAAGCAGAATAGACCCAGTAGGGCAAAACTGACCATTTTGAGATTCTGACTGCACCAGCTTGATGTGTGCGAGATTTGAGCCAATCAAAATCAACTTGAACCCTAACGGACCACCTTTCTATTTTTAAAAAATTTCTATTTTTAGAAAATTTTGCCAGTATCTGTTTCGAAAGAAACCCAGAAAAACCCAGTAAACGTTACTAATTTTAGAAAATTTCTAAAAATAGCAGTTTTCCTAAAATTTAGGGATGAAAAACTGAGATCTGGGTTTTGTAGGTTACGCTGTTCTTAGCAGACCCAAATCGTCAGATTTTGACAATTTTGCGTTTAACCCCTCATGCAAGACATGCACACCCAAATTTTGACCTTTTTGACTGATTTAACAAGACTTTTACTCATTTCTTCAAAATATCTAAGTGTAACAAAAATTTTAATTTTGGGGTACAACACACCATTAACAGCCCAACCTGCCCAAGCACCTGCATTGCAAGTAAGCTAGGTTAATCTGAACCAAGATTATCAGTATAAGAACTAGGGAAAGATGCTAGCTCACATGATGAAGGAAAATGAATGGCATCAGTGTCATTTGGGGATGTTTAGACTAGTTTCAACCACTCTTCATGATAACAATGTGACACATTTAAATAGCTAATTTGATTAAATTTCTTCACAATCATCCCTTTTTTTCACTTCAAGCTCCAATATTTTCCACAGTAAAAATTATCATATTCTTTCATAAAGCAGACCAAGCAATCACTGGTTTCAACAAATCATCATGTCACAAACATGTCTTCATTTTATTTTACTAGATGGAAGACATCAGCATTTTGATCCAATAGAAGCAATTGGCCAATTTATGAAGTTTGCTTCAAATTTCTAGAAAGATCAAATCTTGACAGAACTCATTCCAATAGCATCATTTCTTCCCAAATCTTAATGTGAAAATGATCCAGGAACCTATAGGTTATGGGCACCCCATGTAACCTACGTTAGACTTAGATAACAAGTGTCGATTTTTACTAATAATAAGCAAAGTATCTCCTGACATACATGTTCAATCAAGAGAGGGAGAGGGGGTTTGATGTATTAATAATTCTCATTTCATAGGAACACTATATAACACTAATTATGTGATTTAATGACATCTGTATTTGCCCAAATTTTCATTTCTTTTCATATTACAACAGAAAGATGATATTATTTTCAGGATTAAATAAGTCATCAACATTTACTAATATAACATAACACCTATTTTATCCTTGATCATTATGAAGCACAAACCTTAATATCATACGTAATTATTATTAAATAAGTTGAACCCCAAAATATTAGTAAGGATAAGGAAAAGTTGATTAAGTTTAATCTATAAATTGATATTACACATTTCATATATATATATTAAAACAATATATTCACTTCATGGTTTTGAATCTATGGCCACCTTATATTCAAATTAAAGATTTCACCAACTATGCTATACTCAACATAAGTAGAAGATAATATTAATAGTCGATGTAATATATCAATCAACTTATGCAAAACTTTATATTTATATTCATATTAATAATATATAAATGTATAAATATTACCTTTATTCTACCTTTAATCAAGAACTAATATATAAATATAAAATAATTACACAAAGTAACAGCGGTATCATAATTAATCATTATCTATATACATTTAACTTATAAGCGCATGGTATAATATGTTGGCGTAACAACTAACACCTCTGGAGTGCAAGTTGGTACGGACAGCTATGCACACTACACAATGAGTGCTCTTCAAATTAGGAGGGGAAGCTCCCTCGTTGTGCTAACAAAAGTGCTTGAAAAGGGAAATAAACTAAACTATATCCTGTCTTTTTGTCTCAGCTGTAAGAGGCCCAAGGTTTAAGAAAAACTTTATACGTTGCAACTAAGTATTTTCTGGTTTCGCAAGACTTAACTCCAACACACAAAACTAAGTAACTTTAAACTATCCAATCCCCTCAAGAATTCAGAGCATGAGGAAACGGAGCGGGAATGATTATCTGACGATAAACCGAGTACAAACTCACAACGTGAAGGCAAAGTGGCACGACTATCTGCTTGTCTTAATAGGCTTATTATTCACACACATCACACGATAAACCAAGTACAGATTCTCAACTTGAAGGCAAGGTGGCACAACTATCAGCTCAATCTGAATAGGCTTATTGAATACGAAACACAAAAGATAGCCAACTAGGACAGTAAATTACATAGACGAGACACGCATACAATTTACGATCAAACTAACCACTATATCTAACTAAGGCAAGCATTCACCATCATAATTGCATGAAACCCAAGTGGCATAACAATTCATTATAACAATAAATACTCATGAACAGATACAGAACGAGCAATATTACAGGCAAGGTAGGCACAGCATATATTTCTCCCTCGTACAAAACTTATGTACAAATGAGCAAAAGCTCTTATTTATAGACATCGAAAGGTGTAGGGAACCCTAAAATCACCTTGAGTCAACTACAGTCATGCAATGCATGCAAGATTATTGCTAAAACCCTAATAAAGCAAACTATACAGTTAACTGGAAAGCTACCATTAGTTAACCGATACATCTAATCTAAATGGAAAATGTGCAAGCATACATGTCCTTATTGAAAACAAGTTAACTGGAACACTACCATCAATTAACAAAAAACCCTAAAAGAAACTCCAACTATTACAAGATATCTCTGAGGATAAAGATAAACATGTGTGGACCCCGCAAAGAGCACTGAAGATGAAGATCGAGTTCTAATTGCATGCTCCGAATTTTGTCCTTGCAAACGACTGCAGGTTCTAACTGACTGACCACTAGCCGCTATCTCGAGCAACTCAAACAATCTTGGAAATCTCCGCACACTTAAACTGGCATTTCACTGACTAGTAACTCTGGCGGCTCTGTAACTGAAATGATGGCCACTATCTCTTCTGTAGCTTGATGTCTCTGACGCTTTTCCTTAATGAAAGAGTGTTGCATGACGAAACTGCGAAGCTTGACTGTGCACACTCTGGTTGTGAGAAATGCAAATAAATTTGCTGCACACGCAAAATTCCAACGATATCAACCCTCTAAACCGGCTTTGGAAGACAATAGGCTATACGAGGCATGCAACCATATCGACTTGAGTGACTATGCCTGTCAACCCTCCGAATGCACTTGATACAAATCGGTCTCATCTTTTCTAATAAAATCATGAATTAAGACCGATTTGGTCTTGAATTCAATCTGCGTGAACTGCACTCTAAAAAACTCGCATGTTAACCGTGAACACGGCTATATTCTGACAACTTTTCTGGAAAACTAAAAAATACCCTACTGAGGCTAAAAATAGCCTATCGAAGGGCAATTTTCACGGAAAAATCTAAGATATGGGTTTTGTCCAAAAAAAGATTCTAAGACAACCCAAAACATCAGAAATGCGAAAATTTGACTTCTACTCGACCATGCAAGGAATTTTCAATTGAGAAAATTGGAGCCTCGAGAACTGATGCTTTAGAGTTAAAAATTCCTGAAAATTCAAGCACATGAATTTAACGCGAGGAAGCTATGTAGAATCGATCCAGATGATTAAATTTTCCAAAATTTGCCTATTTTCTGAACATGCGAATTGAAATCTAAGAGAAAATGGAAGAAATTGAGAAGAAGAAAGACGTTTTTTGATGTTTTCTTCTGCAAAAAATGCCACTTGATCTTGAAATTTGCTGATAAATCTAACTTGTACCTGCAAAGAAAGTGTTTTGATGTCTTCGCCAATGATTGCTGATGAAAATTTTCCCAACTCTGAAGGAAATTCGCCTATGCTCTGAAGAATTACGAATTTGCTCAAGTTGTGTGAATGAAATATCAGGCCATGCTTGAATAAATAGAACAAGTTCGCACCATAAAAGCAAGACTGCAAGATTTAAAACCCTAACTGTTAAAAGAATTGTCTGATTGGACCCCCTCCAGTTGAACTGGTACTGACTCGGAGTCCAGATTACAAAATAATAATAAAATATTCAGTTTGCATTCACATGCGTTTTGCGAATAAGCATCAAAGAGGCGCCTCTTTGAAAAAAATCGCCACTTAATACTTATGCATGCAAAATAAATATTAAATATTATTTTATTCAATTGACAAACAATGTAAAGCATTTGGATGGATTCAACAACCTTCACCGATCTCGAAAAGTCCTCATTTGACCTTATAGGCGTCCATTTGCTCAAGATATTACGTTTTCTACTAACTTCCTACTTTGTAGCTGACTGCAAAGTTACAGTTGACCATATTCAGTACCGATTTCCGACTGACCGGAGGAGGCTATGACTAAGATGGGATATTCATCGCGAAGCCTACAGAACCAGGATCAAATGTGTGTTGGGAGTCATAACTGCTAAAACCAACGTTTAACACATCAAAGAATTAGGTGACCTTGATTAAATTGATTTTACGACACCAGACTTGGCCATTTCTCCATTCTGCCATCTGACGCTTCAAACGACTGCTGACGACGAACAAAGAATCCTGCTGACTGGATGATGGACTCACTGCGTGATTGGAAGTATTCTGCATCCAATGACTGCATGAAAGGTACCAAAGAACTGCATTAAAGACCCCAAAAGGAAAATCGCCCCTAGCTTGTGAAGGCTCAAACACCATTCTGACCAAAGTGTGATTTTCAACCAGATGCCCTTCTTTGACCTCTGACCACGTGAGCTAGAGTGCTCCGATTTCCACATCGTCTATCTCGTTGCGTAGCTAGAGCCACTTACAAGAGATGTCTCTGGAGGTGAAAAAGCAAGAAAACTGCTTCTCAGACCTCAAAAAGACAATAGCCTTTTCAAATTAAAATATAGGCTCCATACTTGGCCATTTTCTGAGCTGTCTTCATTTTTCAGTACTTAGCAAAGACCTCGCACGTACGAGCGTTTGCCAAATCTCGAAGGCTGACGGCTAGGCTCGTTGGATAGCTGGAGTAATTCCTCACAAGTCCCGTGAAGACTGCGAAAGCTAAAAACTCCAACTGACAGGCCTAAAGGCTAGGCACCCCTGGCCTACAGAGGCTATGATGTACGTTTCACATTTCTCCACCCTTTGATTTACGTGCCTGGCAAAATCCCTGCTAAGATCACTCAGAATATCGGATTGACTAGTTGACTGGTGCGTTGTGAAACCGGACTAGAGTAGTACAGATGTCAGGCAGACCTCATTTGCAATCTCACTCATCTCAGGGGTCATTCTGAAGGGCGCCCCTGGGCTACAAGGGTGCTCATTTGCAAACTGATCACTTTCTGTGATAAAAAGCCTTCTTATAACCTCAACTTCTGACTTTGACTGCCGAAGCTTTGGGTCTCAGATGTCTGCATTCGATAGCTCGTAGGAAAACTAGGCTAGTCGTGAAGAAAATGAATGTATCAGTAAACAGGAACAACAGAAACTGGACCTCCATCACGAAGGGTGCCCCTGGGCTACAAGGGCGCCAAAGCTTGTGAACTGATCATCTTTTGCAATCTGCAACCTCTAGATTCTTCAACTTCTGACGTTAGTAACCGGAGTTGTAGGCCACGAATAACCTCGCAGGATAGCTTGCCAGATAGTTGGGCTAATTTTGAAGAGATTGACTGCATTTAGAAACAAAAGCAACAAGATTTGGACATTCAAGGAGAAGGGCACCCCTAAGCTACAGGAGCGCAGATCTGCTTTTGCTTGAAAAATCTTCATAAATTTCATCTCTGAAATCCTCATTCTAGCCACTGAAATGACCATGCAAAGGTATAATTATGTTGCAAAATGCTCCTCCATCGTGAAATGCCTTGTTCTGAGTCCCCGATTCAAGGTCTGATAAACAGGTACTACTCACCAGCTGCTTTTGACTGACACAACACTGACTAAAGTCCATGCTTGTCTTGCCCAAAAACTGTAATTTGACATCATTTTAGCAAAGTTTAGACTCTTTTAAGCAAAATGCCTTAATGAAGCAAAAAATTTGGTTTGGGTACAACATAATACTTGAAATGAAATTCGCATACTCACATTATTTCCTCTTTTATCTCATTTAACCATACTTTGCATACTTGGATTTGATTCAGACTTAGAAAGCCAAAAATTTCTAACTCAACAAAAACTTGGCAAAACTAGGCAACTTCAGAAACTACTTAAACTTATTTAAAAGCATAATTTATTGGCAAAATTCAGTTACAAAATATTTTAGATGAGTCTAAAAAATCATGGTGAAATGTTGTCTATTAGATTTGAATACAAGTAAGGGTTAAAAATTGCATCATCATGCAAATACAATAGCTAGCTGATAACTATGACGAATTTATGATGATAGTCTTTAAAAAGCATCCTCAAAAATTGCATATCTAGACAAATTAAAAATTGCAAGATTTTACAATTTCTTCTTCTCCATTCTAGTCAAAAATTGGGGAGTAGAGGATCTAGTCCTCACACTCGGTTGTGGCTCCTTGCTCAGCCTAGAAGACTAACATCCTCTGTAAAGCAAGGCGGACAAATTATCCTACACATTTCTATTATCCCCCTTATAATTTTTCCCAATTTTCACAAGCAGTTTCAAACGTTAATGTTAGACAACCAAATAATTCAACCGAAAGTAACCATTCACTTTTTGATCGCCCAGATCCCTGTGTGGGCAAGGTGAGAGCATACGGTGGAAAGAGGATCGTTAGCTTGTAAAAAACTAAAAATGTTGAAGAGTACAATAAGAGAGACGACTCATCCGATCAAAAAGTTATGCAAATGCAACACGACCACTTATTCAACAGGAGTGTAATAGACGGCCCAACCAATCAACATGATATGAAATGCATCTCGACCACTTATTCAACGGGAGTGAAATTACAAAGTACTGAAAGTAAATTATGGGCGGCTAGCCGACCCCTCCCACTTTTTAGCAGGTACTACAGGAAAGTAAAAATGCTGAAAGTAAAAGGCAGCGAGGCCAGTCTTTTCCACTAAAAGTGGGAATAAAAAAGTAAACTGCAGAAAATAGAATGACTGAATCAGTACTACTGATTTCAGCCTTACAATGAGAAGCAATCTGCAAGTTACAATGAGTATTATCTATCCAAAGCACTCCAAAATGAAAGTAGATGAACTCCAAAATTTAACAAGCTATTCTACTAAGGAAAACAAGTCAAAAACTGAATTTTTACCAGTCTGATATGAAACTGAAGTGTTCAGAAATCTAATACCACCAATGAGAAAAACCACCAAAATGATCATAACTCAATGAAGACTCTTCCGAATGACATGAAACCAAAAGCAAAGCAAGCCTAAGAGTTAAGTGTCCATGTTCAAGCCCTCAAAAAGCATCAAATAGAAAGTAATGTTTTGTGCACACATCCCAATGCAAGTACAAGAGAGGGGCGGCCTCATTGAAAAAGGCAAACAACCTTAAAATCACATACTTCACAAAAAAACATTGAAACTTGTGGAAAGGGGCGCCAAGCATAGAGAAAGAGAATGGACCAATACCCGCAACCACCAAAAAATTGTGCAAGAAGGTATGAGCAAAAAGGTGTTACCAACCAAGAAAAACCAGCAACCAAAAACCTCATAAAACTTCATAAATCTTCATCTCAATAGGCTCAATCTGCTCTTCAGTATAAAGAGCTGAAATATGCCTCTTAAAATTTTCCTTGATTTCACAATATCAATTAAAATGCAACACACACCCGTTAAGGTTAGCTCCAAAACCAAAACGATGCGGAAAAGAACTCTAACCAAGAATGCGCCCTAAAACCACTTAAGGAAGAGGGGCGCGCATATGCTCAAAGGATCCCTAGGATCAAATAACTCAACAAACTGAAATTGCTTACAACTGGAAGTGTAAAATAAACTCAACGCCAAGAATGTGCACACAAGATCCCTTTGAAGGCGAGGTGCTAATATATGGCGGAGTAATTATTACAAAACTGAAATAAACTTAGGCGGTGAACCAACCATGAAAGATTTTCGCTCAACCACTTAAACAGTGGGGGGAAAATTACAAACAATTTCAACTAATTCATCCGCTGCGGTGGGCATCCACTCATGAGTGGGAATTCACCACTTTTTCAGTGGGTACAATGAAAGAAATAGCAAGTTCTTTTTTCCACGCTAACGGTAAACCATCCAGGGGTTACAATGAGATAATTAAACACAAATAAAGCAGCAATTAAACGAACTGAAACAAAACTACTGTTATCAGCCTTACAATGAAGAGAACTACTGCAAATTATAAGTGTTAATTGACGTATAATCAATATACATTGAAGAAAGAAGATCTCTGACACTTCTAAACTTTTCAATCACTGAAAACTAAGTCAAAATCTGAACTAATGATGAATCTGATATAAAACCAGCAAACTAAGATTTCTTACCAGCAATTAGCCATCAACAATTTGTTCTCAACTTCATCTCCAAACCTCCTGTCTTCTTCAAAAGGACTGCTCGAGAACTAGCAGCAAATATTTCCAAGAAATAATGCATAACTTGGAAAGGATTAAGTCTGATTTGTAAATGCCAACAATTTAAAATGCAGACCAGCAACTTCACAATAACCAAATGGATTAAAACTTCTTCAAACTTGCTCCAAAAATGCCCAAGATTGAAAGCAATGAACTCTAAAGTAAGGCGTCCAACCAGTAAGTGTTAAACAAAGCCAAACTCATAAAGAATAAAGGCACATATGTCAATAACCAGTTAATGAGAATGGTACGGCCCTAAGAAGAGGGTGACCTCTCTAGAAAATTGGAGAGCTCACAATAAAATCGGAAAATTTGTACAATAGGGCGCCACAAGCATAGGAATCCATGGGACAAATACCCATAACCAAATTAAAATCACCCAAAGAGCTGCAAATGAAATTCTACTTCAGCCATGAACGAACCAGCAAGCTGTAAACTGAAAATAACATCAATTTCTCCAACAATGAAGCTCAATGTGCACTTCTAAATGAACCATACTCTCAATCCACCATTTAAGGAACCATAGTTTCAGGCCCGAAGAATGGAGTAAATTTGCTAAGCTTTCCCTTAGCCGGATTCTGGATTTCAAACCAGCAACATAACTTTACAATATTTTTCAAAGATTAAGAACTCTTCTCAAAGCCTTAATATATAAGCTTCAATTGGCAACTGAATCACTTCAAATTCCAAGAAGTTGAATCACTTCAACTTCCAAGAGCGACGCCACCTTTAAGCATTTTACTTTTTGAAATTATAAAACTTTATTCAACCTCCCTTTAGGCGTCCAACTTAATAATGCAATAATAAAGCATTTAATAAATCATTAAATGCACAATTGACTCCATAATGTCCCCTCTTTAAAAACAACATGAAGTTATCACTCCTAGGCGTGGGGTACAACTGAGTAAGATAAAATTGACTAAGTATAAACTTAGTCCATTGAGATAACCAAAGACAAATTGAAACTGAAGGATAGCAAGATGACTTGAGCTGAATTGTTGATGATGCTACTGCCAAATTTAGACTTACTATAAATAGTAAGCGCCCGGAAAGATTATCAGATTCAAATGCATAACACACCACCCTAGAGGTCCCTGAAAGACCTAGAGAACCTTAGAAACCTTTTGCAAGCAAACCCTCGAAAAAGCATCTGAAAGAGGAAACCCTAATTTTCTGCTTCAGCTTAGCCTACGGATTTCCGAAAATAGGCTAAATCCAATTGAAGAGCATAGGGCTAAAATGGGGTCATTACAATCCGCCCTTCCCAAAATTGCTTGTCCTCAAGCAATGCCACCACACTCCAAGGAAACAATTTGATCCTCACTATGCCAAGTAGGATTCCAGGATCCCAAATCCATCTCCGTATAGACCCATCATGCGCACGCTATACCACTCTGATCACAAAAACATGACCAATATCCCAAGACTGCACTGCACTCCTCCCAAACACGTGTCTTAAATTGATTGTCTTGGAGGAACTGAAATCATCATCCTCCAGCATCTCATAACCTGTAAACTCTGAGGAGTCAAAAACAACAATCCCACAATCTGATACATTCCTGAGCAATAAGAGAAAAAGTCTTCTGAACTCAAAGACATGCTCCTCATCATAACTCGTAACATCAAACAGAATCACATCAACATATATAACTCTTCCAACACTTCTTGCAAAGAGAAGAGCAACTCCTTGCAACAGATCCTCCATCACATCCTCAAAACTCCATGAAGATGTATAATGCCTTCTTTGAAACAAACTGATATAACTGAGATAACTCCAAGGAAAACTTACAAATTTCACCCCATGAGTCTCTAACTGGTGAATCCAATCAGTTACTAACTTGCTGCCCCAAACATTGGTATAGGAGAAAATGCATAGAAGACCATTGTTGAGCATTACAAAACATCCCATACATGAATTTTGGTTGCACTGAAACAATCCTTTTCTCATTTGAGGCTCAAAATCAGTCCTAATAGTAGACTGAGAGGTCAGAAAATGGAAACACCAACCAACTAACAAGTCTGATTTAGACATTTTGAAATCTGATTTATGAAAAATCAGCATCCCAAACAATAAGCAAGAGCTGCAATATGAAAAATCTCCACAAAAATAAGCATATTTGCTCTTGAATAAGGCTGGTGGCACTCCTATCGAAGGTCCCAACGCCACCATAGACCAACTTTTGATCATATTTCCTTCCCAGAACACCAACTTATGATCAGAAATAAAGAACCAATGACAGAAAAAGGAGGCAGCAAACATAAAACTGAAATTTTGACACTTATCTCTCCATCCAACCTTTTTATGCATTACATTCTTCATAAGAAAATACTTGAGATCCCAAATACTAATTTTCAATTGAAGATATTTCCCAACACATAAACAAATGGTCACAACCACATTCTGAATATTATATGCTGGTCTATCCACTTTAAAATTACCTTCTTCCCAAGTAATGCCAGGATCCCAAACTAACAACCATGAAGAACCACTTTTCAAACGGAGAACTGCTCTCACACAAATCCTCTGATTTGTTCGTTCCATCTGCAATGCCACTTCTTGAAACTCCAAGAAGTATTCAACCAACCTTTGCTCGTTGAAGAAATCAAATCCAAAATCTTGTGATATGACTTGCCAGAAAGATTCCATGAATCCTTCATCAAATACAATTCTGAAATCAATCACTCTAAAAGAAGATGAAGATGTACTAAAATCTGACAAGAGCCTCACAAGCATCCTCATCAAATAATGAATAAAACCTTCATCAACATGCCTATCATCTCTTTGTTGATGAACAATAAAACTATCTTCATTTCTTTGTGATCCATGAGTTACCATTTCTTACTGAATGGTTGCACTAAGAGCAGCAGTAGATTCAACTTCGTGCAATTCACGTATCAACTCTCCAATGCTGAAAGACCAACTCAAATTTCCTCCTTCACTAATCTCTGAAGCAATTTCTTCATCATTTTCAAAAAGAGGATTTACATAAGCCTTACTAGCATCTTCTTCATACAAGAGATTGTCAAAAGCTTGAAAAACTTGAGAATTTGAATGCTTTGGTCTCTCAGGACAGCATTCCAAATCATATGTTTCTTGTATGAGATCCAACCCATCAAGAGTTTTCTAAAGCTCCTCTGCTCTTCTTTTGTTTTCTTGCTCCCATGAATATTGACCAGCAGCAATCTGACTTTCTTCTTCAATTAGAGTCTCATGCACTTCTTGCAACCTTGCTTTGGTAAGCTCATTCCACTCCAATGCCTTGTCAGCAATATTAGCCACTATGTCTTTGTCACGAATGATGTGCAAAAGACTAGATTTAATCTCCTCCAAGGTAAATTTAATGGATTTCATATCATCAATAGAAATGCAACATACAACTTCTCCCTTAGCTACATCATGAATCAAATGTTCTACTTGCCTATGAATTCTATCAAGTTTTGACAAAACTTGAACACCATTATCAGCAATGTGTGAACTTGAGCTGCAATCTTTATATGTGGCCTGAGATGGTGTAGAACAGCCTTGATGGATAAAGATTTCAAAGATCGTTTGAGTTGTACTCTTCAATTTGTCTCGCATGTGATGAACATTATCCATCATTCCATCTACAGTGCGATCCAATTCCTTAGCCTTCTGCCTTGGTTTGCCTTCGGGTGAAGAGAAATCTGCCTTATAACTACTAGAAGCTTCACCTTCCATGTTGTCTTCTACACATGATTCAAAAAAATTGATCAAATTAGCTTTGAAGTAGGAAGAGATTCAGGTTCCTCTTTCTTCTTCTCCTCCTTGACTTGACTTTCAAACCAACATTCTCTGGAATTGTGAAGAAGCAAATTGCTGATTGAACACATATCTTCAACTATCTGAACTTCTTCCTCATTTGGATCAGCACTTATGGCCTCTTCATGCATCTCTGTTTCCACTTTTGTTTCCAAAAGTTCTTTCTTTGAATCTTCAACATGAGGCTTCTTAACAGAAGCCAACTCACTGTTCTCCTCTGTAGAAAACAAGAGTACTTCACTAGTCTTCAAGGCTTCCACTGACATATTACATTCTTCTACAGAATGCTTGGGTAAGTGCAAATTCGTAGATACCCCTTGAACTTTTGCAATGTCTTCAAAGGGATTCCAACTTTCATCCTCCTCTTCAGCTTCGGAAATCTCCTTTTTGTTCACAACAATCTTCTTCAAAAATGGTTTCAACTTATTTTCACATTGACTAGAAATTTCTTTAACTAACAAATCAGCAGTGGGAGAAATTTGCTATTCACGTTTCAAAGTATCCAAGAGAAGAGTTTGGAAACTTTCAAGAAGACTATCAGCTTCTTTAACGGTGTCAATTAGAACATTCTTAACAACTGCAAACACATCCTCTTCCTGCTCACTCCAAGTCGAAGTGAAGATATAATTAATCAAATGGTAAATCTGATTTTCCATCTCCAATTCTATCAATAAGATGCAAGCACTAACTTCAGACAATGTCTTTAAAACAGCCGCTCTTCTTGGAAACAAGCTACTACTAGTTTCATCCAAATCTTGAAAACTTTCCACTATCATATTTAATATGATCTTCATAGTTTCATCATCATAGGGCAACTGAGGAATTACAATTCTTATTATCTCCATGAAACAAGAAGAAATCAGCAGCTTGGTTTCTTCATCAAGATGCCCCAACCAATAGGGATGATTCAAAGAATTCATTGCAGGAGCTAGTGCCAACTCCATTTTCTCTGAAGGTGATGGCTTTACTTGTCTCAAACATTGTTCTAAGAAATGAAGAATGTTCTCTTCATTTTCTCTTGACTGAAATTCTTTGTCAAGTCTCTCTCTACCCATATACAGTGCCTCTGCCAAACCCATCTCTTCATCAATAGCCATACCTTAATCTGACAAACTTGGTTTCTCAAATCTTAAAGAAAACTGTGCCAACTTCTGGAAACCGCAAGGAGCTGAACTAGAATTTGTTCCGACTTTGGGTGTAGTACCGGAGATCACTGTAACTCATCTGCCACATGAAGCACTGATCCACAGGATGGCAGGATCTTCTACTCTGATACCACTGAAATATGCCCCTTAAAAATTTTCTTGATTTTATAATATCAATTACAATGCAACACGCAACCGTTAAGCTTAGCTCCAAAACCAAAACAATGCGGAAAAGAACTCTAACCAAGAATGCGCCCTAAAACCACTTAAGGAAGAGGGGCGAGCATATGCTCAGAGGATCCCTAGGATCAAATAACTCAACAAACTGAAATTACTTACAACTGGAAGTGTAAAATAAACTTCAATGCCAAGAATGTGCACACAAGATCCCTTTGAAGGCGAAGTGCTAACATATGGTGGAGTAATTATTACAAAACTGAAATAGACTTAGGCAGTGAACCAGCCATGAAAGATTTCCACTCAACCACATAAATAGTGGGGGAAAAACTACAAACAATTTCAACTAATTCATCCGATGCGGTAGTCATCCACTCATGAGTGGGAATTCACCACTTTTTCAGTGGGTACAATGAGAGAATTAGCAAGTTCTTTTTTCCACACTACCGGTAAACCATCCAGGGGTTACAATGAGATAAATAAACACAAATAAAGCAGCAATTAAACGAACTGAAACAGTACTACTGTTATCAGCCTTACAATGAAGAGAACTACTGCAAATTATAAGTGTTAATTGATGTATAATCAATGTACATTGAAGAAAGAAGATCTCTAACACTTCTAAACTTTTCAATCACTGAAAACTAAGCCAAAATCTGAACTAATGATGAATCTGATATAAACTAAGCAAACTGAGACTTTTTACCAGCAATTAGCCATCAATAATTTGTTCTTTACTTCATCTCCAAAGCTCCCGTCTTCTTCAAAAGGACTGTTTGAGAACTAGCAGCAAAGATTTCCAAGAAATAATGCATAACTTGGAAAAGATTAAGTCTGATTTGTAAATGCCAACAATTTAGAATGCAGACCAGCAACTTCACAATAACCAAATGGATTAAAACTTCTACAAATTTGCTCCAAAAACGCCCAAGATTGAAAGCAATGAACTCTAAAGTAAGGCGTCCAACCAGCAAGTGTTAAACAAAGCCAAACTCATAAAGAATAAAGGCACATATGTCAATAACCAGTTAATGAGAATGGTCTGGCCCCAAGAAGAGGGCGACCTCTCTAGAAAATTGGAGAGCTCACAATAAAATCTGAAAATTTGCACAATAGGGTGCCACAAGCAAAGGAATCCATGGGACAAATACCCATAACCAAACTAAAATCACCCAAAGAGCTGCAAATGAAATTCTACTTCAGCCATGAATGAACCAGCAAGCTCTAAACTGAAAATCACATCAATTTCTCCAACAATGAAGCTCAATGTGCACTTCTAAATGAAGCACACTCTCAATCCACCATCTAGGGAACCATAGTTTCAAGCCCGAAGAATGGAGTAAATTTTCTAAGCTTTCCCTTAGCCGGATTCTGGATTTCAAACCAGCAACATAACTTTACAATTTTTTCCAAAGATTAAGAACTCTTCTCAAAGCCTCAATATATAAGCTTCAATTGGCAACTGAATCACTTCAAATTCCAAGAAGTTGAATCACTTCAACTTCCAAGAGAGACACCACCTTTAAGCATTTTACTTTTTGAAATAATAAAACTTTATTCAACCTCCCTTTAGGCGTCCAACTTAATAATGCAATAATAAAGCATTTAATAAATCATTAAATGCACAATTGACCCCATAATGTCCCCTCTTTAAAAACAACATGAAGTTATCACTCCTAGGCGAGGGGTACAACTGAGTAACATAAAATTGACTAAGTATAAACTTAGTCCATTGAGATAACCAAAGCCAAACTGAAACTAAAGGATAGCAAGATGACTTGAGTTGAATTGTTGATGATGCTACTGCCAAATTTAGACTTACTATAAATAGTAAGCACCCGGAAAGATTATCAGATTCAGATGCATAACACACCTTCTTGGAAGTCCCTTAAAGACTTAGAGAACCCCAGAAACCTTTTGCAAGCAAACCCTCGAAAAAGCATCTGAAAGAGGAAACCCTAATTTTCTGCTTCAGCTTAGCCTACGGTTTCCGAAAATAGGCTAAATCCAATTGAAGATTGAAGAGCATAGTGCTAAAATGGGGACATTACAAAAGCAGCCACAAACTTAGGTAGGTGCTACCATGCAAGCATGAAACCAATGGTGCTAGGAGGTATGCTTTCCTTGAAGCAAGAGGCTTGTAAAAATTTTGGCGACACTTCGTTATAGCTTTCAATGGATCCAAAAATGAAAGCCAAGGCTCATATTTATAACTTCTCCAATTTCAAATCTCATTCCCTCCAATTAGGGCGCCCACATGACAACCAAATTCACCTTGATCAATTTGCATTTGAATTTCAATTAGCTTCTCAAGCCAAGCCGTCCATTTTCAAGAAGATACAACACTTAATCAAAATGCAAATAAAGCATAAGGTGGTCGTCCACTTTATTAAATGAAAACAAACATTATAAACAACTTAAATATTTCCTCTTATGAAGTCATCCACTTTTGCATATGAAATATTTTCACTTAAAAGTTAGAACATTGTTTCATCAAATATTAAACTTTGCCAAAATAAGCACCTCAAATGCTAGAGACCAAACTAAATATATTACCCTGCCAAATATAGCTATAGTATCAAACTGTCAAAACACTACCAGAAATAGCACTACTAAAAATAGCACTTACAATAAATAGCAGATTGCTAAAAATAGTAAGAGACTCCAAATGCATTTCATCCACATTCTGAGCAGTTGTTGTGACTTACTAAAAATAGTAAGTCCGAAAAAGTTACCCGATGTAGTTGCATGTCATACCACTACGAAGCTCTCCGAAAACCCCATAAAGAATCGAGAGACTAAACTAAAAAACTCCAACATGAAAACCCCTAAATCCACAAAAGAAACCTCCAAGCAACTAGAAACCCTAATTCTACCTCTAACTAGCCTACAAGCATCCTAAAATAGGCTAACAGCATAGTTGCCAGGAGACTGGTACTGGTACTGGTACAGGAGACTGTTACCGGTTCCAGTACGGCATTTTTTTGAAAATAGCCGACGGGGGTCCTTGGAGATGCCATTTTTTTTTTTAATATAGAAATTAATAATTTATAGAAAATTTGAAAAATATGATGACATTGAACTTTCAAAACAATAGCAGTAGTAAAGTTTAAGAATGAACATTAACTTTAAATACACAATTCAAATCCAAATGTCATTGTCACATTGTGTTAAAGAGTCAAAGAGTTCATACTTCAAATTTCATAATCATAGTTCACATTTGACATTACATATTCGATTACATATTGAAATTCAGAAAAATTGATAGTTTGATTGGCTGATATGCAAACAAAAAACAAAAATCAAAAATCTATCTGATATCTCATATTATCTACACCACATCATCCATGTCAAGGTCCTCAACTATGATGCTCTCCAAATACTCATCACTCTCTAACTTAGGTTCCTCTGCTGGTAGTTGAATTGGAGGTAAATCAGCAAGGCCATCTAGTTCAACCACTTCATCCACTATGGCTGCAACATCTCCATCAAGTGAAATTTGGTCCCATTTTGCTAAAGCACCCTCCTTGTATGCAGGATCTACAAGAAAGAGATGGCAAAGTGAGCTATGAATGTACACCAGGCTCTCTACTTTCTTTGACCCCAATCAGTTCCTCTTTAGTGAATGAATAAAACCATAAGTACTCCAATTTCTCTAACAAAATGAAGAGCTAGCTACTTGTGAGAGTAATCTTATTGCAAATGATTGCAATTTAGGTGTTTCACCTACATGGTTCCACCACCACTCTATAGGGTCTTTCTTTGCTCAAATATCATATAAAGCTTCCACAGAAGAAAAATCACCATGCCCACGTGAAAACTTATTCCATTGACTCCTCATAACTAATGCTTCCTCACCTCGGCCATCTATCTTTTTTATTGCAGCCCAAAATCCCTTCATTACCTCTCTATCCTCATGTGGAGCTCTCTTATTGGTCTCTTGTATATTATGCCATTTAGGATTTAAGGCATAGGCAGCACAATGAAGAGGTGTGTTAAGTTTGTTCCATCTTCCATGTAACTTTTCTTCTATCAAAGGATATAGTGAAGGATCATTTGCATCTGTTATTTTCTTAATTCTTTCAGACATGGAATCTACTTCTTCATAAATTTCCCCAAAAAATAGCTTGTCTGAATCTGCAAATTTGATCACCTCACATATGGGCTGAATAAAGTCCACAACAAATTTAACATCAGCCCAAAAACGGTCATCAAGGACCATAGCTCTCACCTCAACTGCATCATTTGATGTAGATTGCCTCCAAGCTGCCCATGCATCACTAACTACCATGGAACACAAAGCACCTTTCACTTCACAAAGACAGTGAAGAAGAATAAAATAAGAAACAAACCTTGTATCAGCTGGTTTGAGAAGCTCCACCTTGGAAAATTTTCGATAAATAGCTTGTGTTTGGTGATGGTTACATATGAACATTTGAATTTTTCTGCCTTTTTCTATGAGAGCTGAAACCCATTCAAACTTCCCAATATCTTTGATTGCATTATTCAACGAATGCACACAAAATGGTGTCCAAAATATATGCTTGTATTTCTTTTGCACCAACATGCCTGCTGCTTTACAAACAGGGGCAGCATCTGTAACAATTTGGACTACATGTGATGCCCCTACCTCCTCAATGCCGTCACAAAGCTAGTTAAAAAGAAACTCTGCATTTTTTTCTTGCCCTAAACAATCTAATGCCTTCAAAAAATAAGGCCCGTTGCTGCATGTTACCATGATATTAAGTAGTGGACGGTTTCTCATATTTGTCCACCCATCCATCACAATGTTGCATCCTTCTGAAGCCCACACTCTTTTCAATGCTGCAGTTTGTTGCTCTAATCTAATTTTTTCTTTATCAATTAGAGTAGTGCGAAGCTTTTCATACATAGGTGGTTGAAGCCCAACTGGTGCATTGTTGATTACTTGGACCATCTCCGTATAGAAAGGTGAGCGAGCAACATTAAATGGTATTCCATTGGCATAAAAGAAGCGTGCAATCGCTCATCAACCACTTCTCGACCTTGCACATCAAATAATCTGCCAATTGGGTTTGAGCTACAAATGTGTGGTCTCTTATGAGAACTTTCTACTCCATCTCTTGAAGACACATCGACCTTTGCCTCTCTATTTTGATTTTGATTTGTAGCAGTTGCCCCTGTTGTTGAAGCGTGAGAGCTCATATTAGAAACTTTTCCATCAGCCCTTTCTTGATCCCTCACAGCCTCATATTGTTTCACCACATTTAAACAAGGATCAACACCTTTTCCAGGTATGTGAAGGAAATGAGCCCTCACCCTCGTGTAAGTACCTTGCCATGACATTGGACATAATTTACATGAGATTGTGGTTGTTCCCCCTGAACCCTTCGGCCCTAGAACACAATCAACATACTTCCACAACGGATACAAGCCTTGTTTTCCCCCACCCGACATTCTTGATTCAATGACTCAAATTCTACAAAAAAAAAAAAGACATTATGATTAGAGTTTAACACAACTACTATAGAAAAAAAAACTTAAAAATTAATAGCTCCACCATTTAATGGCTATAGCTAAAGTTATGAAGAAGGAAACAAAGAAAATTCAAAAACATGAAAATTTGAAACAATTGTAGCTAAAGTTGTGAAAAAGGAAACAAAGAAAAACATGTCTTTGAGGAAATTATGAAAATGAATCATGATTATTGATTGCACAATGCACACAATACACTCAACAGAAAAATGAATCAGTAAATCAACGCAAAGTTGGAGAAATTTGCTTGGCAGTCAGCAAATGAAGATAGCAGGGTATTGCACATGCCACATTATTATAGTGCAAGCCTATTCTTCATATTGTTTTATTTAGCATCACTAGTAATCTCCACAAGGGCGGTATGACCTAGAGAATCAAACAAGGCCAATATGATCTTGTGCACATTATTATAGTGCAAGCCTATTTTAAAAAATTTCAGATTGTTTTATTTAGCAGCTAACTGCTAGCATCACCAGAAATCTCCACAAGAGCATTGCCCTTGTTTAAAATTGTGGAATTACATATTCCACAATTTTAAACAAGGACAATGCTCTTGTCGAGATTACTGGTGATGCTATTTTTCAGATTGTTTTATTTAGCATCACTAGTAATCTCGACAAGAGCATTGCCCCTGTTTAAAATCATGGAATATGTTACATATTCCACAATTTTAAAAAAGGGCAACATATTCCACGATTTTAAACAGGGGCAATGCTCTTGTCAAGATTAATGGTGATGCTAAATAAAACGATCTGAAAAATAATAAATAGCCTTGCACTGCAATAATGTGCACAAGATACCCAACCAGCAGCCAGGGACATTTCACATTCACCACGGGAGAGTTGGAGACGGAGAATACCCACGGGCCACAGCAAATAGAAAATCAAAAACTAAAATTTTTAAAATATTGTGAGCGTAACTAGTATTACTTACCTTGACTCTTCACTCTTCAACGGTGTCGCCTCTCCAGTCTGCTCCAGTCGTGATAAATGATGCCTCTTTACTTTTAAAAATTGCGATTTATGTATTTTGCTTTATGTTTGCCCTTAAAACGATGGAGACTTCACAAGAGACGTGGGAGACTTCGCGAGAGATGCCATTTTTTATACCCATAGACTTGGGAAACTTCTAAAAGGTTTCTAGGCGATTTTTGGCATCTCAAGAGACTACTGCAATACCGGGGACGCGTCTCAGGGGGTAGGAGACACGTCTCCTGGCTACTATGTCTAATAGTCACTAGAAATTGTAGTGCTAAAAATGGGGACATTACAGTCTGCCCTTCCCAAAGATTCTTGTCCTCAAGCAATGCCACCACAACTCCAAAAATATTAGACTGATCCATGCAAAACCAAGAAGGATCTCAGGGTCCCATGTCCGTCTCAGGAAGGACCCACCATGTCGATGTTGCACCACTCGGATCACAATAGTGAAACCATCGTGCCAAATATGCACTATCCTCCCCTACAACCCCCAAATGTTACTATCCATGAAACTCGAACTGAAAAACCTAGAAGGACTGAAATCAATACCATGCAGCATCTCATGTCCAAAAGACTCTAAGTATCAATATCAACAATGCCACTATCTATCACAAACCTAGGCAATAGGAAAGATAGTCTACTCAACTGAAAGTCCGACTCCTCAGCATATCTCCATATGGTATCTAACAAAGCCACAACTACATATGTCACTTCTCCAAATCTTCTTGCAAAGATGAAAGCAATCCTTTGCAAGAGCCCAAATAACTCATACTCATAACTCCACATGAATCTACAATGCCTCCCCTGAATTATTCTAATACAACCATGAAGATTTTTGAAAACTCTTACAATTCCCACTCCAAGAACCTCAAAATGATGAACCAAAGCAAGCAAAGGTTCGCTGCCCCAATCATAAGTACAAGAGAGTGTATAGGAAAAGCCTCTGGTTGGAGCTTGAACACTTCCCAAACATAGATACTAATTGCCCCAACTCAACATACCTCTCATTTGAGACCATAAACCAGTCTTGCTAGGGGACTGTGAAGTCTAAAAATGAGTACACCAACTGCCCACTGAGTCTAAAATGGCTGACTTGAGATCTAATTTAAGAAAAATCAGCATCCAAGAAGATGTACAACTGCTGCAACACTGAAATTCATCATCCAAAATTTCATATCTGCTCATGTCCAAGGCTACAAACATCCTCTCAAGTGACTCCAACACCACATAGAACCATCAGTTGCTCAAAATATTTCTCCAATCCACTAGTTGATGGGCCAAAGGAACCATCAAATGCCTGGTCAAGAAGGGGACAGCACCAAAAAATCTGAAAATTTGACCCTTATCCCTCCAAAGATCCTTCTTTCCACATGTAATAAGCTCCATCAACCCATGTTGAGGATCCCAAGCATGGATACCCAACTGAAGGTGATCTCTAACACACTGGAAAGAAAACTCAACACATCCAAAAGTGCTAGTAAGGACAAAGTGCATTAAGAAATTGATGTCTCCTCTAGTGACCCCTTGAAGCCAAACCAGGAAAGCTTCAACAACATTGGAGTATGAAACATTAGATGTCATCAAATCCAACTCCCAAAATAGACTAGTATGAGCTAAAGCATCACTCAACCAAGGGGATGGATTGTCAAGCATGTAAACAATTTGTTTTGGTCCTTTTTTTCTCCCAAACTTCATGAGTAACAAGTCTGAAATCTTCACTCCTTGCTGCTATAATGAAATGTTCAGCAGCTACCAAACTATGTTTGGACAACACCTTGATGTCAAAGATGTTGAAATCTCCCTGAATCAACACTTCCCATGTGAAGACTTCATCCTCAAACCCGCTTATGCATTCATTATCAAACAGCCTTGGAAGATCACCAAACACAAAGCATGACACGTCCCCATGATTTGATATCACATCATCCATATGCTGGAAACCATACTTGGTCTCATGCTTGGTTACTTCACCACATGTCTCTTTGTCCATCACAAAGAGGGAATTGTCATAAGTTGCTTCTGCACTCAATTCAAAAAGAGGATTATCAAAAAATTGGAAGTCATCCCTTTCTTCTTGCTCACTTCCATCTTGCTGATCCAAATCTGCACATGCAACTTCTGATTTTCTTGTGAAACTTTCAATATCAAACTCCTCTTGAAGACTATCAAGCTCACCAATTACTTGCTTGATTTCCTCAGCTCTTTGCTCATTCTCTTGCTCCCTGAAAATTTTGTAATCAGCAAGCTGATCTTTTGCCTCTTTTAGTGCCACCTGAACATTTTCTAACATTCCTTTTGTTGATTCAAGCTCATGAGTAAGCTCATCAACCTTTCCCTCTTTTCCTTGGAATGCACTAAGGGTCTTCTTGGAAAATTCAATGGCATAATCTCGATCTCCAATCAAGTGTATGTACTCTTACTTCAATGTCTCCAAAGAGTCTTTGATAAGTTGTAGATTAGGGAGAGCAACTTCATCATTAACCCCTTTTTGTCTCTCTTCACTTGAGCCTTCCAATAGAGTTCTTCTATCAAACTATGTGTACGATCAAAACTAAATAGAGCTTGCACCTTGTTCTCAAAGGGCCTCATGAGTTGATCCTTCCACTCATAAATATGCATAGGCGGTGTACTGCTAACAAGCTGTAACTAAAAATCAGAACTTTGTTTCTTGCCTTTGTTGCCCTCATAGCTGCTCCAAGACTCCTTTTCTTCACCTCCCACTAACTGAAATTGCTCAATATTCATAACGACAATCAGATTCTACGAATTCTTTGAGCCTTTGCTTACAACCAACTTCATGAATAAGTAAATCAGATTTGTAATAAAAAACCTCTTTAAACTTTCCAGCTTCAAAAGCCATATGGTCCTCTAGCTCTACTTTCTCCTCATTGTCTCCTTGATCAAAGGATACGGCAGCCCCCAACTCAATCAATGAATCATTATTGATCGTTGTTTTGAAAGTTTTGTAAGCAACATACCCTTCCTTAGTAGCTGCAACCACTTCAAAGGGTTCATTATGGAGCTTTTCCAAACAAACTTCTTCTTCAAAGACACCTCCTCCAATGGCCACCTCAGCTTGCAATGCAATCTGTATTTTAAGCTTCATCAGGATCAAAGGGAAATTCATCCCACACAAGTTCTTTGTCATCCTTAGGTGCCATCACATCCGAATCCCAAATGCTAAGGGTTTCATTGTTTTGATCAAAAGGAAAGTGCTCATCATATGCCTCTTGGAGCGTTGAATCATTGGATAAGTCACCTCCCAACTCACTTAAACTGATATCTTCATAAGTATCTCTCTTTAAGGGCTTAGTTTGATAATCAAACCCAAGTCCACCTATGTCACCAACATTATAATGAAGCAAAGTCATCAATGCTAGCTGTTTGGAAAACTTTATCATTTTTGCCTTCAATGAGCCCATCATCTATAGGTATATTTCTGATCTCATAATGAATAGTCATATGCATACCTAAAAGGTCTTCTTGATCACTTGTCATAAATTCTCCATGTGAAAATTCTTGAGAAGTTGGGTCAGCAACAAGAAAAGAACCATTTATCACCAAATCTTCAACATGATTAGGTACAAACTCATTGGAATCATCACCAACATCATCACTATGGTAATGGTCATAAGCTGGTTCAATGACGCCACCCAAATTATCCTCAACATGCTCTTCTTTAGCAAACTCAACCCACACAATAATTCTACTAACATCTTCTGTGAAGTCATTAGTCTCAAGACCTTCATTGGTTGAATCCACATTAAGATTCAAGACTACTATTTTGCTCTTTTCACCAAACCAATCTTCATTATCTCCAGTCACATGCAAGTCTAAGGGAGTATTTTTGGGCTCTTCCACAAACTCTTCAAATGTCAAGGTAACTTCTTCAAACTCATGGTCATTTTGATGTATGCACCTTGCTTGTGCCATGTCCCAAACTTGTTGACTAATTTTTCTCTCCAACATGCTTACTTGTGGGCTGCAACCCACAAACAGGCACTTCTCCCTTCCTAGACCCTTCATCGAAGGCATGTTCTACTTCTTTTTTAATCATTCTCTTGATGTAGTTGACCACAACCATTTTTTCAGGTTTCAAAATCACCACGCAATTCAAGGAGTCAAAAGGAATTGTGTTCTTAAACTCATCTGGCATGTTCTAATATTCTTCATAGAGTATGGACGCCTCATGTTCACATTGCCTCTTGAACTGTTCGGCATCTCTACTGAAATTCATTGTGGCAACTCTAATATCTTTTTGTTCTCCCAACAGGATGGCAAAACTTCAGGCTCTGATACCACTGTAATATCCCCCTTATAATTTTTCCCAATTTTCACAAGCAGTTTCACCTGTTAACATTAGACAACCAAATAATTTAATTGTAAGTAACCCTTCACTTTCTGATCACCCAGATCCCAGTGTGGGCAAGGTGAGAGCATACGATGGAAAGGGGATCGTCAGCTTGTAAAAAACTGAAAATGCTGAAGACTACAATAAGAGAGACCGGAGATGGCTCAGCCGATCAGAAAGTTATGCAAATGCAACTCGACCACTTATTCAGCGGGACTGTAATAGACGGCTCAGCCGATCAGCATGATATGAAATGCAACTCGACCACTTATTCGGTGGGAGTGAAATTACAAAGTACTGAAAGTAAAGTACGGGCGGCTAGCTGACCCCTTCCACTTTTCAGTCAGTAGTACAAGAAAGTAAAATGCTGAAAGTAAAAGACGACGAGGCCAGTCTCTTCCACTAAAAGTGGGAATACAAAAATAAACTACAGAAAATAGAATGATTGAATCAGTACTACTAATTTCAGCCTTACAATGAGAAGCAATCTGCAAGTTACAATGAGTATTATCTGTCTAAAGCACTCCAAAATGAAAGTTGATGAACTCCAAAATTTAATAAGCTATTCTACTAAGGAAAACAAGCCAAAAACTGAACTTTTACCAATCTGATATGAAACTGCAGTGTTCAGAAATCTCAGACCAGCAATGATAAAAACCACCAAAATGATCATAACTCGATGAAGAGTCCTCTGAATGACGTGAAACCAAAAGCAAAGCAAGCCTAAGAGTTAGGCGTCCATGTTCAATCTCTCAAATAGCATCAAATATTCAGTAATGTTTTGTGCACGCATCCCAATGCAAGCACAAGAGAGGGGCGGCCTCCTTGAGAAGGGCGACCAGCCTTACAAATCACATACTTCAACAAAAATCATCCAAACTTGTGGAAAGGGGCGCCTAGCATAGAGAAAGAGAATGGACCAATACCCACAACCACCGAAAAATCGTGCAAGGTGCTACAAGCAAAAAGGTGTTCCAGCCAAGCCAAACCAGCAACCAAAAAGCTCAGAAAACTTCATAAATCTTCATCTCAACAGGCTCAATCTGCTCTTCAGTGTAAAGAGCAGCCACAAACTTAACTAGGTGCTATCTTGCAAGCACGAAACCAAGGGTGCTAGGAGGTATGCTTTCCTCGAAGCAAGAGGTCTGTAAAAAATTTGGCAACACTTCGTTATAATTTTCAACGGATCCAAAAATGAAGGCCAAGGCTCATATTTATAACTTCTCCAAATTCAAATCTCATTCCCTGTAACGACCTATTCCTTGCGTAAATTAAAATTTTCCAATTCTCACCTTATACATGTAAAGGTAACAAGTAACAAAGATGATACAATAAAAATTTTCCTTTCTTTATTGATAAATACGCACAAGTTACAATATGTTTCCACATGAATTTCATTTTCATTGCAAATATAAATCAGAGATCAAAAGTAATACAGTTACATACATAGCTCTTAAGCTTTTGCACAAATAGAAGTAAGAAGGTCTAGGAGTTCGTCCTTTCAAATCTTGGTACATCGGCCGCTTGCTGTGGAGGAGAAACATCACTCGGGCGCTTTTCCGCCAACCACGGACTTATAATGCGGTCCCCCCGCACACCTATCGTTAGATAGATGGCCCTCCCTTCAAAGAAGAGATTGGTAGGGTATCCTTTAACGATTACCAACTGAGCATAGTGTTGTGTCCTACACAACTAGTACCTTGCTATTTCACAATCTCGAACTAGTACTCGGATCACAATGAACTGACAGTGTAGTCTCAACTATCTCACATCTAGGTGGATGTCGTACCTTTCACTACTTTGGCCAAAGTATTCTCATTCAGTACTTCGAATGAAGGTCATCTATCATAAACACTACTCAGGGCCGATTTGACTTGAGGCTTCCTTACTCTACGCATAGGTTTTATCCTTCAATGGGTAAATCCGTCACCCCAGATATCCTACAATCATACGAACCTACCAGAAATGAAAACAGTCTACAAGTGTCTTGTATCAAACCTCCTACTTAGGAAATCTTTATCCTAGGAGTACTTAGCTCGTCTCAGTTATCCTAATAACTCAAGCTAAAAGACTTTACTTGATTCTGCCTTCATTCCTATCCTAGTAGATAATACTTATTCTACGTATTCTCCATATACAGAGATCATACACAACATGCAATAACCATTCAAAATGCAAATAAATCCTTCCCTTTTATCTTTTTCCATTATTTCTTTTTAATGTATGATAAATAATCTAATCCCTTAAGCTCTTTACTCATATAATCCCTTTTTCTCAATTCCCCTAATCATTGAATCCCTTTACACATATTCTTCTTTAATGAATTGCTTTAAATATTCATCAAAACAGTTCTTCCTACTAAAGCTAATTGAAAGCAACAATCACAAGACCAAAAAGGAAACATCACTTCAATAAAAGTTATAAACTAGGAAGATTCATGCCTGATTTTAAAGCTTCTCCTTTCAGAATTGCTCTTCTAGACTCTCCTTCAAATAAGCTTCCAGAATTTCAGCTAAAAATGGCATCTTTATGTAAGTATTTCACTCTATAATGAATTCCTATATCTCTTCTCTCAAACGTGTTTCCACCACTCAATTCCTACTCAGCTATAATTCACAAATACCTCACTTTGAACTCAAAATGATTTAATTCACTGCAATTGGTAAATGCTGGTAAAAATTCACTGTATTTATCAAACTCAGCAATACAGAAAATTCAAGGAATGCAACGAAATGGATATGGGATAAAATACTAAACTCAGACTGCTCAAAGTGCATGTTTACAATGAATGGAAGGGTGTGTATATATAGGCCCGAATTGCAACAGTTTTCCACTTAAGAAGGCATGTCGAATGACAACTAAGTGCTTAGAATTAGTCAAAATGATACTTGGCGGATTCTTAAACCCTAAGTCATCAAAATTGTAGGTGATTCGACCTCCTTACAGCCAGCAAGAGAAGAATAAATCAACTCACATGGCGGATTTGACAGCTCAAGGCGTTTTCAGTTTTTTTTTAGGTTATTTTGTTGCACTAAATCAAGAAGTTCGTTCCAGACGAAAAGGTCAAGACTCATATGATCCCACATCGTCATTTCGTGGCCTCAAGATTAGCATTCGCGTCATCCTCAAAGACCAATTCTCTAATCGTGCATTTCAAACGCGTTTTCATTATGCGCACGATTTTCTTCAGGCAGTTTTCATGAGTTTTACAAAATAAAACGTGTTTTCCTCCTTTTCAAATGTTCATTAAAAATAATTTTGACTTCTCTTGATTTAAAAATTTCAAACAAATGAACTCGATTTCTATGTTGAGATTTATTTTTCTCTATAGCCAAAATCAAAATATTTCACCATTTAAATCCTTAATGTTTCTATTCTATTGAATATTTTTTGTGTTATTTAAATTTATATAATTCATATTTCAATATCATACATATATATATTTTATCATATAAGTATTTCAATTAAGTGTAATATTTTTAAATATATAAATATATATAGTTTTCGACATTACATCGTGATATTTATATATATTTACATATATGTAAATATTACCTTAATATTAATACATATATTTTAAATATATAAATATATAATATATTTACATAGGTATTTATGTATTTATGTCAATATCCATAAATATTATCACATCCTTAATATATACATTTATACATAAATACATATGTAATTTTGCTAGGCAATAATATTAAATATTATTTTCACCACAGACATCTGGCGGAATGTGTACATATATCCACCTGTGTATACGTATGTATGCGTATATACATGTCGACACATGTGTATGAGCATATCCGTCTGCTTAACGTACACATGTATTGATATGTCTGTACATATAAATACGTGTTCACAATGTATAGATGTATGTGCATTCCCAATCAATCTTTAACACATAACTTTCACATTATTCACACATTGGTCATGATATAGCAAGTCTGACGTTAATCATATCTCCTAAAGCATAAAGAAGTGAATTTCAGACTCTTAATGTCAATAAACAAGCCTATGGATGACTTACCCTTATCTCGACAAACAGACTTGGCTTACTCAATCTATAGTATGTGTGTGTATGCTCAATTTGGTAATTGTTACTGTTTACCCGACCAAGTTCCTCCCCGAATGATGTCTCTCCTCTGTCCGGAGGAACAGTCTTCATACCTGCACACCATGACATGACATCGGCAGTCATATGCTCATAACAAAGCAGTTTGCATAAACATCATAAAAGTTAGAATAACATTATTCCATAACTTATATGCTACATTTAATTAAGCATTAAATCAATAGAAGTAACAATCAAATGAAACCTTCATTTAAACAGAACACCATTATTGATAACAAGGACATCATTGTTTTATTCATCACAAAAATTCAAACATTACAATCAATTGCCCTATGCAATAGTAGCTATAAAATCAGGATGTAACATTCCCTCCAATTAGGGCGCCCATATGACATCCAAATTCTCCTTGATCAATTTGCATTTGAATTTCAATTAGCTTCTCAAGCCAAGTCATCCATTTTCAAGAAGATAAAACACATAATCAAAATGCAAATAAAGCATAAGGTGGGTGTCCACTTTATTAAGTGAAAACAAACATTATAAACAACTTAAATATTTCCTCTTATGAAGTCGTCCATTTTTGCATATGAAATATTTTCACTTAAAACATTATTTCATCAAATATTAAACTTTGCCAAAATAAGCACCTCAAATGCTGGAGACCAAAGTGAATATACTGCCCTGCCAGATATAGCTATAGTATCAAACTGCTGAAACACTGCCAGAAATAGCACTACTAAAAATAGCACTTACTATAAATAGCATACTGCTAAAAATAGTGACTCCAAATGCATTTTAACCACATTCTGAGCAGCCATCGTGACTTACTAAAAATAGTAAGTCCGGAAAAGTTACCTGATCCAGTTGCCTGTCATACCACTCAAAGCTCTCCGAAAACCCAAAAAGAATCAAGAGACTAAACTGCAAAACTCCAACATGCAAAGTCCTGAATCCACAAAAGAAACCTCCAAGCAGATGGAAACCCTAATTCTGCCTCTGACTAGCCTACGGGCATCCGAAAAATAGGCTACCAGTCACTGGAAAGCGTAGTGCTAAAAATGGGGACATTACAACATTTATCACTATAGGGATCAATCTCATCAAACCAATAAGCTGCTTTCATTTGTCCTCCACCTTTCTTGTGTGAAGCCAAAAGTTGTATGGTTGTACTGCAACTAGGCCATTAAGACATAGTTATTTCAACTTATTGCACTTCTTCATGTGAATGGTGTCACATAAACTCCAATTGTACTTTCAGCTAGAAGCACTACAAGGTTGAGAAAAAATTCGGAGGACTAGCTTTTGGAGATGTGGGGCATTTCCACCCCAATCTTTCCACAAAGAGCTTGCAAACAAGATATTCAAGAGTTTGTAAATAAATGATACGATATTTTATTAATAAATGTAGTTTGTGACTTGTAAGACATAAGACTTCAATTTTTCTTGCCTGGTGTCTGGGTGGATCCTAATTCGATCAGCTAGTGGCAAAAGAAAAAGCCTCCCTATAGCTTCCTTATAATTTTGCAACTCTAAAATGATGAGGTCTCTCACCTCAACCTCGAGAGTCATCCTCTTAATGCATGTTGAGAGGCCCTCCTTAACCTCCCCATTAGCATCCATGGAGCTATCAAAGAAGAAAAACTTGGGGTTGAGGAAGTACCTTGCTACATGAATGGGTTAGTGAACTTGAGTGTTCCACCTCTAATCAATTATCCTCCAAATGGGGGAAATTCTACTTGCATCTCCTTTCTAATAATTTTAGATGGTCACTTTGGCCCATCCACGACCTCGTAAATATATCCCATTGGATTTTTCTCCCCATCAACTAAGTACAAAACCCTCACTAGCAGCTCTAATACCTACAAAGTACAAACAAATTAAAGTTACAATGAGACTAAATACTTTCAAAGTTTAAAAATAAAGGATCCAATTTGATATTTATATTGAAGTTTGAAGTTACCTTGGCAATTGCTATAATTCTCTTAGCAAGGATACCATCAAAAACTATCTTTACGATCCTCTCTCAATCAGTCTTTGTTGAATATGTTGAGTCTAAGCATGCTTGATTCACAAACATCTACTTCAAGGATGTCAATAAACTAAAAATGTATTGCAACATTAGAAAACTAGTTGCAAACCTTGTGATGCTCAATTGCACAAGCTCTTTTCCATTGGTGTGATCTCTCATCAACTTGAGAAGCCCAAGGCTAATTATAAATATATTTTGTTATATTCCTTGCATCTTCTACAATGGTTTCAACAAACCAATTTTGCCTATGCCCTCCAAAACAAGGTCAAAGCAATGGGCTACAAAAGGAGTCCAAAGAGTGCCCATTGCCTCTTTTGAAGCAATCTTCCAACTACCATGTATGCCACTATTTGTCAGTCACAACTTGCACAACATTTTGTTTGCCCAACTCTAAAACAACCTCCTCTAACATCAAGCTCATTTTTTTTGCATTCTTTATTTTGTTGGAGGCATCAATTGAGTTCAAGAAAAGCAGCTCACTATTTGAAGCCACTAAAAATTTGATTAGGTGATGGGGGTGTGGTTCCTTCTATCCATACACCCATCTAAAAGCATTGTGCATTTGAACTTTTGCCACTGCTTCTTCTAATCTTCCATAATTGTTTTTGCATCTATAATAATATCATGGAGCAACCTCCCACTTAACTCTTTTAGAGCGTGTCTTCTACCCTTTTCTTACAATTGTCAATGTTGTTACCAAATACTCCCAATATGGACTCTTTGCCACGTTAAAGGGAAGGCAGTTGTAATACCAAAAATTTCCATAATTTATTTCTGTTTCTACCTCCTTCTTCCACCCTGTATCTTGCAATGAAGGTTGTGCTCAAGGTATGTTTCTAGGCACAAAAAAGCCCTATGATTGAGCTCTACTTGAGCTGGATGAGGAGGATGTGCTACATATGCATAGACCACAACTAAAACCTACAATGCCTATCATATCTACATTGGATTTTTTTGGAAAATTACGAGAAATGGTTGTTTCTACGACTACTTGTGCCTTGGCCTCTCCAATTTCTTTTCATCCAATAATGCAAGAAGTTATCTCTGTAACAAACCACCCTACTTTTTTCTCTTTTTTGACAATAGAAAAAATGCAATCCAATGTCTTAAACATTATCTGATCACATAGATCCCTGAGTGTGCAAGGTGAGAGCATACAATGCCTCCAACCACATGATTAATCTAGAGGAATACAATTACATATGAGATGGCAGTAAGCCAACAAAAATATGCAAGCAGTAGAGCCAGCCTTCTCAACACCTCTTTAGCAAACTACATAATATGACACAGGCGGCAAAGCCAGCCTATCAACACCTCTTCGACAAACTGCATGATGCAATGCAAAAGCACTGGCAAAGTTTCTAAGCTTTACTCAGACCAAAATGGTCAACAATGCCAACTTGTTCATGCCAAAATGGGCTAAATGTAAAATGCTATAATTATTGGTGGTAAACCGTCCAACTTACAAAAATGAAAATGCATTCAATGAAAAATTCCAGTGGTACTACCATCCGAGGTTTACAAGATTATATAAAATGCATTACAAAGCAATGTTTTGGGAAATAAACTGTTGCAATAACCTAAAATAAGCCAAATAACATAGACAAATCAGTTTAATCATAAACCAATTGCAGAATACCTTGTAAGGATGAAATAGAATGTTGATACAGATCTAACTCTTTAAACTACTGATAACATGGTCTGATTAGGTCTGCTACACAATGAAAATACTTGGTCAACACCCTAAAAGCTGATACAACCACCCTAAACTGAAAATCCACTGAAAAGACACTCCAAACTGCTGTTAAACACACCCTAAACTACTGAGAAACATCTGATATCAGACTGGTAATCGTACTAAAACATGTACAAGTTTGAAACAAAGACCCAAGTTGTTGATACACAAACTTCAATAAAACCCTCTAAAATGATCCATTAGCAACACCAAAATATTTAACATGTCAAAATACAACAAAAACATCCATCTTAGCAACAAACTGAAAAGTCTCTACTTGCAAGCTATGATACCGGATTCTTCAAATCCGGGTCCCATGCCCGTTCTAGGAGCCAGAGGAGGGCGGGGGGCGCAGCTATCAGAAGCGCTCTGCATGCAATGACTAGGGGCACCTAAAATGAACAAAAAAAATAAAAAAATAAAAAACAAGTTGCCAAAAAGTGGAACTTAACCCTAAAATGCCCTCCAAAGCCCCATTTCGCTCATTTAATTCTTTATTGCTCTCCTCAAACACATTCATTAAGCATTTTTTTCCATTTTTCCATTTTCAAGGGTTGATGATTTTTCGAAGGAGATTGATCACAAATTCCCAAAGGATTGAGGATACCTTGCACAAAGGAGATCTAATCATCTAAGGTAAGCATTTTAACTGATTCTTTAGTTTTTCAACAAATTGTTTCAAGTTTTTGATGAATTTTTTCAAGCTTTTTTCCAATTTTTATTTTTTTTAGAAAAGAAGAAACAAGTTTCACGATTTGTTACAATGTTTTTTCGCTAAGTTATCGGTCCACCCCTGGGTCCCGATCCAATCCGACCTAGGATCGGGGTTTGGGTCTGATCCCTTGTGGGTCTAGACAAGGTCTAGCCCACAGCTTCTGGATTCGCCCCTGCCAAACCTGGCCGGACCTAGGGAAAATTTCTCCCATCACATGCCGAGGAACAAGACTTTTTTTTTTTTTAAAATGACAAAAATACTTTAAAATATAAAATAAAGCCCCCCAACCCTAATTTATGCCTAATAAAACACATAATAGGCAAAAGCAAACTCATTTATCAATTTGACAATAAAAAATAAAAAAAATTCCATCCATTGCTGAACTTATTTTCTTGCTTGCCATTGCACGAATAGAGTTGAAGATTGATTGTTGAACGTTCAAAATTGGTTGTAGTGCTATTCCTAAGAATTTCCAAGTGTTCGTTTATTGCTAAGAAGATCGTATAGGAGGATTTCTTCAAAAGAGGAAGGTTTTCTTTAAGATTTCAAGTTTTTTTTCTACATTTTTTTTTTTCAAATGAACTCTCTTGTTTTGTTTTGAAGTTTTTGGTTTGTTTTTATTCTTCTAGGTATCTATAACACATGCTTAATTTTTTTAAATGAATTAAGTTATTTAGTTTCAATTATTTGAATAAATTGAATGTGTTGTTTATTGAACTTATTGCCTTAGGTATGTAACGACCCAATTTTGCGTAAATTAAAAACTTTCTAATTCTCACTTAAAACATGTAAAAGTAACATATAACAAAGATAATACAATAAAATTTCTTCCTTTGTTTATTGATAAACACGTACAAGTTACAATATGTTTCCTCATGAATTTCATTTTTATTGCAAATATAAATCAGAGTTAAAAAGTAATACAGTTACATACATAGCTCGTAAGCTTTTGCACAAATAGAAGTAAGAAGGTCCAGGAGTTCGTCCTTTCAAATCTTGGTACATCGGTTGCTTTGCTGTGGAGGAGAAACATCACTCGGGCGCTTTTCCGCCAACCACGGACTTATAATGCGGTCCCCGGCACGATCATTTTGCAATGAACAGCCCTCCCTTCGAAGAAGAGATTGGTAGGGTATCCTTTAGCGATTACCAACTGAGCATAGTGTTGTGTCCTACTCAACTAGAGCCTTGCTATTTCACAATCTCGGTCTAGTACTCGGATCACAATGAACTGACAGTGTAGTCTTAACTATCTCACATCTAGGTGGATGTCGTACCTTTCACTACTTTGGCCAAAGTATTCTCATTCAGTTCTTCGAATGAAGGTCATCTATCATAAACACTACTCAAGGCCGATTTGACTTAAGGCTTCCTTACTCTACGCATAGGTTTGTCCTTCAATGGGTGAATCCGTCAACCCAGACATCCTACAATCATACGTACCTACTAGAAATGAAAACAGTATTCAAGTGTCTTGTATCAATCCTCCTATCTAGGAATTCTTTATCCTAGGAGTACTTAACTTGTCTCAGTTATCCTAATAACTTAAGCTAAAAGACTTCACTTGATTCTGCCATCATTTCGATCCTAGTAGATAATAATTACGTCTACGTATTCTCCATATATAGAGATCATACACAACATGCAATAACCATTCAAAATGCATTATAAATCCTCTCCTATCTATTTCACATGATTTCCCTTTTATTCATAAATAAACACTTCCCTTAAATTCTTTCACATGAAACCCCTTATTTAAATTCACTTTTAAGCATAACTTATAAATATACCCTTTGAAAATGCATCCAAGAATTTTACTTTCCAGACTTGCACACACAGCAAATAGAAAACACTTTAATCAGATTAAAAATCATAAATGATAAAGGTTTCATGCCTGGTTGTAAGCTTCCTCTCTTATTTGTTGTTCCAGTCCTTCTCCCAATAAAGCTCTCAGTTTTGAATGATTTTATGCTCAACAGACTTCTCAGATGTCACAGGAATGTAAATACTCACAGGAGATATAAATGCTCAGAAAATAGGAACTCTCAGCTTAATTTGGGATTTTCACAATTAAAGGCAATTGCTGGTAAATTTCACTGTATTTTTCTACACAGCAAAACAGAAATAGAAACCAAATAATGAAATGGATATGAGGGTCTGATGAAACTACTAAACTCGGATTGCTCAAGTCATGAAACATTGAATGGTTGGGCGTCCATTTATAGGCCCGAAATGCAACGAAATCTACTAAAGGAGGCATGATAATTGACAGCAAAGTGCCCAGAAAATGTCAATGATATACTTGGCGCATTTCCAACACTCTTGTCATCAAGATTGAGGATGATTCGACCAGTTTGTTGACAGCAAAACAAGAACTTTTCAACTCTGCAATAAAAACGCCACCTACAGCCACGTTTTGCTGCCAGGCGTATAAATTTAACCTGATATTATTGCTGCGTCCTAGGTCAAGTTCCAAATCAATCCAACACAAAGGTTCATTGTTATTTTCCTGGTTTAGATCTTTGAAAATGTCTTCCTTCCTTTCCAGCTGCGCAGGAACTTCCGCCATTTCACGGGAGAGTTTCATTTTTATTTTCATTCATTTTCTATAGTTCGAACTTTTCCAAATATTTCCTTAAATGAAGTTCGATTCTTTTCAAATGTATTTTGTTTATATGTTAAATACTTCATATGGCAACCTTTTAATATTTAAACTTCCTCATTTAAAATATAAAATGCGAATTTCATCCTTCAAATAACAATACTTATTCTTTAAAACATTTGAAAATATTTTCCTTCATTTTAAAAGAAACGATTTAAGGCTTCAAAAATCATTTTCAATACTAAGGGTTCGATTTTACCATAATTGATTTATTCAATTATTTACTTAGTTCATAATAATAATGATTTTAACTATGCAAAGTAAACATCGTTTTCCCAATTACACAAGGTAATATTTAATTTCCCCAAATTACTCCTGGTAATATATTTTTATATTTATTTACTCCTAGTAAAATATAATCTTTAATTTTCACTTAAGAGATTTTAAAATACTATTAAACTTAAGTAATAAGTTAATTTCCATAAATTAAGAAGTTAAAATAAAATATAATTTCATTATATATATTTTATTATATAAATATTATTATAGTTCTTTTAAATATTAAACATATAAATATTTAAATACCCAAGTATTTAATATACATATATATTTTAATATAACTATAATAATATTATATATAATTTTTAATATATAATTACTTATATATATATATATTTATATTTAACAAATATAAATATCTATACATATACATATTTATTGCCGAATATATATTTTGCGAGTCGGTCCACGTACTTTCAATATATATATATATATAAATTCCAAGGCAAATATTATAGTAATATTATTTATCCATAGATAACAGGTAGTGTGTGTATATATATACACATATATACTCGTATATACCACAGTATACTATATACATGTATATACACACCCACTTAACCCATTCGCTTATGTCCATTCACGTTATGAGCATAATACTGTAAGTCTAATAAACAAACAATCATCACTCTCAAGCACAAAGAAGTAAACTAGACTCCTAAAGCCTATGGATGACTTATCAAGACCAACTTATCTGACTTGGTGTCTCAGAACCTATATTGACGTGTGTGTATGCTCATTTTGGTAATTGTTACTGTTTACCTGACCAAGTTCCTCCCCGAATGATGTCTCTCCTCTGTCCGGAGGAACAGTCTTCATACCTGCACATCATGACATGACATCGGCAGTCATATGCTCATAACAAGGTAAAAACATCTCACAAGTTAGAATAACATTATTCCATAGTTGTATGCAACATTTAATCAAGACTAAATCATTTAGAAGTAATAATCAAATGAAACCATCATTTAAACAGGACTCATTCACTTAATAACGAGATCAACCATGTTTTATTCATCATCAAGATTCAAACATTACAATCAATTGCCCTATACAATAGTAGCTATAAAATCGGGATGTAACAAGGTATTACAATGGCAACCATTTCTAGCTCCACGAGCCAATCTCGTTTCAAAATAGACCCAAACTCCCCTTTGGAAATATGTTGAAATGGTACAACAACTTCCAAGTGGTGGAGGTTACATTTGGATTTGTGGTCATTGTAAAGTTAGATATTCAAGCTCATACAATCAAGTGAAAAGCCATTTGAGCAAGATCACTGGACTAGGCATCAAATTTTGTCCAAGTGAAGATAATAAAGGCATTCCAGAATTGTAAGTATTGGCATATACTAAAGAGCAAGAAAAAGCAGACCAAGCAATAGGCCATAGATAAAATCATCCTTTGTTAAAGAAAGGATCGCGAGGGATAAAGCCCCCTACACCACCTTCTCATTTTCAACCTATAGAGAGCCATCCATTTATGTCCATACCCTCGTACAGAAAAGCAATGAATGAAGGAATCCAAAGTAGAAGTAGAACAGGCAATGGTTAAGGAACGAAGAACCCATCAAGAGATTCCACGTACCTCGTGGCGGTCAGAGTCAAAAATGAATATTGTACGGCAGGTACTGCAAACCACCATACCCATCAAAGTGACTGAATTCTCCAGAATATGCCACTGTTAGGAATGGAAATCACGAACATAGTTGGGGATGAACAACACCAACAATAAGAAGGTCGAAGGAAGGAGATGGTAGCAAAACCACCAACAGAAGGAGAACAAATCATCGACCCAATGTTGCTGATGGTAAACATTGGGAAGAGACCGGCAATTGTGCAAATGGATATTGGAGGAAAGAAATTAACAAACATGATTGTCGAAGGAGGATCAAGAGTCAATGTACTACCCGAAAAAACATGGAAGAGTCTCGGGAAACCTACGCTCTGGCCACCAATGTTCCAATCAAGAAACCTACGCTCTGGCCATCAAGCCGCTGGGAACACCGATGGCGTGGAAGGTGATGATCAGGACACAACCGTTCTTGTTGAACTTTGTAGTCATTCCACTACAGGAAAAGACGTACAATGCGTTGCTTAGAAGAGGATGGTTGGTGGCAGCCAAAGCAGATCACAACTAGAAGAGAAACACATTGTCCATAGAAAGTAACGAAAGGAAATATCTAATTGACTTAAGAAACCAAGCAATCAGCGAGAAGTTGGCATTGTCGAACTTTGAGTTTGAAGGAGGATTCGGAATGGATGAAGAAGGGGGAACTATAGAACCGAACAATGAAGGTATCATGGACCTCAAAGAATGCTCAGAGGACGAGACGAATTCACTCAACAAACTCTTCCACTGGTAGATGGAGGACTACGAAGTATTTCGGCGAGATTGAAATATGCTACAAATTAAAGAAACTGAAGAGGAAGGAAAAGATGGAGCAATGGCAAGCCAAAAATTTCCTCCAGAATACGGGGAATACAAAGGAGTGATCAGAGTAGATGACACACCAACACACAACTTTGAAAGGGACAAGATGATCAAGTACGAAGAACCATACATAAAGAAGGTAAACCTGGGAGAAGAGAATAATCCTCGAATGATTTTGGTCAAAGACGACTGGAATCCAGTGTTAAAGGCGGCGGCATTTAAAATCTTCATAGAGTACACGGACGCCTTCGCATGAACATAAAAGGATTTGAAGGGTGTGCCTCTTGAACTGTACATGCACAAAATTCCCTTGGTACTTGGAGCACAGCCCATACGCAAGAGATCATATCGGATGAATAAAAACTATGTAGCGACGGTGCAAGAAGAGATTGAACAGATGCTAGAAGTTGGAAACATATTCAAAGTTGAAGTCAATGACTGGGTGTCACCGATCGTGATTTCATTAAAGAAAGAATCTAAACAAATTTGAATATGCGTGGACTTCCGAAGCCTCAATGTTGTGACCATAAAGGATCCCTTCCCGGTCCCATTCACCGACTCAATATTGGAAGAAGTAGCAAGTCATGAAATCTATTCATTCATGGACGGGTTTTCGAGCTACAACTAGATATGTATAGTCGACGAAGACAAACTGAAGACGACGTTCGTAGTTGAAGACAAAGTGTATGCATACAACCGAATGCCATTCGGTCTGTACAACGCTCTGGCGACCTTCCAAAGGATAATCCTACACATATTCGACAAGATGTCGGTACGGAACTTTAAGGTGTTCTTGGACAATTGATCGATCTACAGCGACAAACAAACACACCTGAAGGCCCTCCAAGAATGCATGGATGATGGAACAATGCAGAGCCGCACGACTGGGACTCAACCCAAAGAAGTGTCAATTCATGGTGCCTCAAGGAAAATTGCTCGAGCACATAGTCTGTAAAGCTAGATTGAAGACCGACCTAGACAAGATCCGAGTGATCATAAAAATGGAACCACCCTAGAACATCACCAGGGAAAAATCGTCCGTCGAACATGTAGAGTACAACAAAAGGTTCATCAGGAACTTTGCTTAGATTTTGTATCCATTGGACATACTCACAAGGGGCAACCATTCGAATGGACAAAAACACAAGAAGCAGCCTTCATGGAACTAAAGGTACGGCTGATCAGTTCAACGATCTTGGCATACCCTAATTGGAACAAAGAATTCCATGTGCACGTAGACACTTGAAATTATGCAATTGGAGCAACATTGGCACAAGTGGGCGTATAAGGACTAGACCATCAAGTGTTCTTTGCCAATCGGTTATTGTCGAAGGCAAAGAAGAACTACAATACGATGGAGAGGGAAGCTCTTGACATGGTGTACGGGGTACAAAAATTAAGACATTATTGATTGGCAACTCCCTTCACTTTCTACATGGATCATCAAGCCCTGATGTACCTAGTTAACAAGCCAACCATTCAAGGGAGAGTAAGTTGATGGCTTCTACTCTTATAGGAGTTCACATTCACCATAATCATACGACCAGGGAAAAGTCACTTCATCACCGATAAACTGTCAAGAATACAATCAGGCAAGCCACCCGAGGGAGTGAATGAAGACTTCTCAGATGTGCACCTATTTCAAATAGTAGCACTACCCCCTTGGTATGAGAACATTGGAGAGTACTTGTTAATGTCATCATTCCAAGAGAAATACCACCTATAGAACGGAGGAAACTAGTGCTTAAGAGTAAAACCTTTCAACTCATTAACGAGCTAGTGTACAAGATGGGATTGGACCAAGTGCCTCGGCAATGTGTCATGGAGGAAGAGATTCCTGATGTACTAAAGGAGGCACACAAAGGACTAGCAAGAGGACATATGGGGCCTGACGCCACAACACGGAAGATTTTGTTGGCAGCGTTATGGTGGTCAACCGTACATACAGACTCCCAAGAATGGGTAGTGGGATGCGACACATGTCAGAGAGTTGGCAAACCTCTGATGAGGGATTTCATGCCACTCTTTCCATCTCAGCCACAAGAATTATTTGAACGATGGGTATTGGACTTCATCGGGCCATTGAAGCTCAGTCAATTACACTGATGCAGATATATAGTCATCGCCACCGAGTATTTAACAATGTGGGTAGAGGATCAGGCATTGTTGGATAACAATGCACTGAGTACGAACGTTTATTTATGAGAAAATCATCACAAGGTACGACATCCCGATTCAAATCACCAGTGACAAAGGGGGTCACTTCGTCAATCACATCATTCGACTAATGACAATGGAGTTCAAAATCCTCAACTTATCCAGCTCGTACTACCCAAGAGCAAACGGTCAAGCAAATTCAATCAACAAGGTACTTGTCTCCATCATTCACAAGTCGTACGGCATCGAGGAGGCAGATTGAGAAGAAAAGTTATTGGTCGTACTATGGGCATATCGTACAACCTACAAAGTAACCACCGGCCTGTTGTGACCTTTTCACACATCGCCCCATTCAAGATGGCGACCCCTAATTTTTGCTCCATTATGGTCTTTTGGCTTTGGTTTTTGTCTCTCTCTCTCTCTCTGTCTCTTTTCTGATGTCTACCTTCTGGGGACGTTCCCGTCTACAAGCTTAAACGTGAAAATTTGGCCAAGCCTCAGAATTAGGGTTTTGAACTTTCCAACCAATTTGTGGTCAAACGAGGTGAATAAATTGAAATCTGAGGCTAACATTGGTGTCAGTATGTTTCCGGCAAGTTTTCACTGAAATTTCATCAAATTCTAAGTACATACTATTTTTAGTAAGTGTGCAATTACAGGCAATCCTTCAGCATTTTTGAAATTCCGACAGTCATGTTGTATTCAGAACACACCAAGTTGCTCGCGTGCGAAATTTGAGCTGAAACAGAGGACTTACTATTTTTACCAGTTCAGCTTCCGGAGCCAATTTCAGGGCCTTTATGAAGAGTTTTTCAACACATGTCTGGAGATTCCTTCTGGGTTTTCTGAGACCTTCGCGATGGTGTGACATGCAAAGCGAGATAACGACTTTTAGAATTCAATCTTCCGGTGCTTTTTTTAGGTTTGCATGTCAGCGTTTTCTTTGCATGTCTGCATATTCCTTGTGGGTTTTTCAAGAGCTTCGCAGTGATGTGACATGCAAAGTGGGATAATCACTCCTTCAGGAACTTGCTATTTTTAGCAGATGCATCCCAGCAGCCGCCTCCCAACACTTCAGAATCACGAGCTGATCACAATGTAACTGAAACGAGAACAAACGGAGATCGTTTGATATGCATGCAAGATGAATTAGGGTTTCTAGCTTCGGGACCCAAAAAGAGGGGTAAAATGTCAGAATTTTTGAAAACCAATGTAAACCACCACGATCAGCATCTTTCAAGGAGTCTGCTGGTAAAATTTGAAGGCAAACGGAGTACTTACTATTTATAGTAAGTCATTCCAGAAACAGGCTAAAAATAGAAAGTCAGCTGCATGCGCCAGTGTCAACAGGCAAGTCACGTGGTGAGGAGCGCGTCATTCGAATTTCAAGTCAATCGGAGCTGTGGAGGTCTCAAAAACAAGCAGTTACTATAAATAGTAAGCCACCTCCAGAAACATGCTATAAATAGTAGGTCAGCGCAAGGCATCAGTAGGTACAGGTCAAGCAAGTGATGAAGACCCTATGGCGCGAATTTCAGATCAAACGGAGTTGCAGAGGATGGAAAATCGGACACTTACTATTTTTAGTAGGTTGGTACAGAGGAATTAGGGTTTCCTAAATTCAAGGGCAGGACAAGACAATCATGCAAAAGCAGCATCCAGCCATGACCACCACATTTCAGGCATTCAGCACGTGAGATTTGAAGACATTCTGAGCAGTTACTATTTTAGCAAGTTGCTAAAAATAGCAGGTACAGGCAGGTATCTGACACCAGCAGCTTAATCACACCACGAAGTTCAAAACAGAGCAAAAAATCAGGCTTTTTAGAGTCAGGAGTCAATTCAAAGCACGAAATTCAAGGAACTTTCTAAAAATAGAAAGTCAGGGCAAATTAGGGTTAGCAGGAGAAAATCACCCTAAATTTGGCAAAGGGCACGAAATACATCAAGTTTGATAATTTTTCAAATCCGGCACCAAAACTTGCTATAAGAAGCTGAAGATAGATGAAAATGCTCCTAAGTCTGGAAAATTTGATGCTCCCCATGGCAAATGCGCCCAGACTTGAGAAAATAAATTGGTGAAAATTTTACTAAGTGTTAAAATTGGAAGCTCAGGGTAGATTTTGCGCCCTTGAGCTTAGAGTTGGTGAAATTTGAAGCTCAACCTGTGATTTGCGCCCCTCCAAACTCAAAGTTACCCCTCTCAAATGCACCCTTGAAGTTCAGGACTTGAAAATTCGCCTAAGGCATTAAAATTGATGCTCAAGGGGTCATATGCACCTGGCTTGAGGGAGGATGATAAAAAGTTTCTAAGGCAATCAAACTAAAAGTTCCATGGGTCAAATGCGCCCCACTTTGAAAAACTTCAAATTTGCCTAAGTGTCAAAATTGAAAGCTCCCATGGTGAAATGCGCCATTGAACTTGAAGCTGGTTGAAAAATGGTAAAGTGTTGGAAAGTGAAAGCTCCTACTCTCATTTGCGCCTTAGCTGCTTGGAGTAATAGAAAAATGGCCAAAGTGTTACAAATCTGAAGTTGACCCCTCCACAGGCGCCCAAGGACTTGGAAGGTGAAATTTCATTAAATGCTCAAAATTAGATGCTCAAAGGGTCAAATGCGCCTCAAGCTTGAAAGATGGAGTTTAAAATTTTTCTAAGTCGTTTAAAATGGAAGTAGAACCCTCCAAATGCGCCCTTGAAGTTAGTGGAAAATCTTCTAAGTATTGCAAAATTGAAGCTTGACACTCAAAATGCGCCCAAGTGCCAAGGGGTAGCTTGAAAACTTCTAAGGCAAGTTAAAATGAAAGTTCAAGGGGTGAAATGCGCCCAACTTGGAGGATAAAATTTTATCAAGTGTTCAAAATTTGAAGTCCAGACCCCTGAATGCGCCTTAATCAAAGAGGAAGGCTGAAGAATATTCTAAGTATGAAAAATGGAAGCTCCCGCCCTAAAATGCACCTGGACTTACCTGCAGAGCTTTGAAAAGTGCTAAGTGTTGAAATTGAAAGCAGAGAGGGTCATTTGCGCCTAAGGTGAGGAAGGGTCTCCAAAATATTCTAAGGCATGGAAATTAAAACCTCACCCCCCCAAATGCGCCCTTGAAGTGAGAGAAGTAAGTTTAAAAATATCTTAGGTGTTTCAAATTGAAACCTCACCCCTCCAAATGCGCCATCATGGAAGAAGTGGTTGAAAATATTCTAAGTGCTTAAAAATAAAAGCTCACAGGTCAAAGTGCGCCCCCAACTTGAAAGGAGATGAGCTAAAATATTCTTAGTGTTTAAATTTGAAGCTTGACCCTTGACTGGCACCTTGACTTCTAGGGAGGTTAGAAAATTGTTTAAGTGTTCAAAGTGAGAGTGCTACCTAGCAAATGCGCCCTGAAGAACAAGATGCATCAAAAAATTTCTAAGTATTAGTAAATGGCAAGAGGACCCCCTAGATGCGCCTGACTTGTGTGAGTTAGCAAAACAAAAATTGGCCATGTCAAATGCGCCCTACCTTGAAGAGAAATGCTTGAAGAATTTTCTAAGTAACAAGATGAAGGCACTACCCATGAATTGCGCCCAAGATGAGAAGGAAGTCAGGAAATATTTTCTAAGTGTTGGTGCAAAGTGATGAATGTTTTTCCTAAGTATTAATATTTAAAGTTTCACTTCCTTAGGAAAAATACGCCTAACTTGAAGGAGTAATGAAGTTCTCACAGGAATGAGTAAAAATGGGTGAGAAGAAGTCGGAAGATGTCAGCTTCGCAAGGATAATTAAAAGTTTTCAAGTCAGAGCAAGGAAATACGCCTGGAGTTGAAGAAGTGGATAAAATTTGATGAAAAATCATTTTTCTAAGGTTCAAAATTCAAAAAATTAAATGAACCCGTTCGTTGCATACCCATGAATTTGATGCGTTCTGAGAGAAATTTTCTTCTGGGTATTGAAGATTGTCGATGAGGAATGGATTTTAATGTCTTCTACACTTTGTCGAGGCCTTCAGGGTGAATATTTTTGATTGGCACCAGGTTGATGAATTTCCTAAGGGAAATTTGAAAATTTTCTAAGGCAAGGAATAAAGCGTGTTTTCAAGATAAAATTTTCCTTGGCGGATGAATTTGAAGTTGAGAGCCTAGATATTTTTTGATCAAATTCCGGATGAAAGCATTTTTCTCGAGCCAGAGTTGAATGAAATATCAAAGTGAAGTGTGCTAGGCAGAATGCAAGATAGGTTGGAAATTTGGCTAAGGCATGATGAATTTAAACGCGAAGCTGGCTAGTGAAGACAATGAACGCTTGGAAGTTAAAGCGTGAAAATCCTAGTAAGTTGAATTTATATTATGAAATGCTCTAATTATCTTCTCCTTGCTTGTTTTGCAGGAGGAACGTCAAGACCAAGCGGTGATGACTTGAGGTGATAAAGAAAATAATCCAAGATGACATTTCAACCTCGAAGAAAAGTTGCAAAAAATGGCTAAGTGTTGAGACCTAGTGACAAAGAAGGAATGTTTTCAAAAAATCAAGATGGAGAAAAGATTTGAAGCTCGAGCAAAGTTGAAGAACAACGTCAAGAAGAAGATCAAGAGTAGTGTGAACGCATTTCCAGACAAGAATCTTTTGGAAGGTGGACATTAATGGCTCATTTATTGCCCCACTCTCCATTGTGGCGGTTTTTAGTGCGAATCTTGTTTAGGGTTGAGGTGGCACAATCTGGGCCATCCAACCGATTGTAATCTGAGCCGTCCGTTAGACTTGGCCAGCTATAAAAAGGGGAGTCCCCCCTCATTTGTAATTCATTACAATTAGAAGTAGAAGCAGAGCTTAGAGATCGGAGTAGAGAGAAGAGTAGAGACACTTTAGTTGTAACATCTTAGCATAGCGTAGTTTGAAGGAGAAGGAAAGTTTTCCTTTGAAAACTTTGTAAGAGATTGTTGTGAAAACTATTGTAATAAAAGATCTTTCATTGAATGGTGAATTCATCTTTGTTATAAGTAGCTAGCGAGGTTTCTTCATCCCTTCAACTTCAAGTAGCGTAAAGTAGACTAGTTTTCATTTTCATGCAAGTAGATGTTAGTTGTGGACTTGTGGAGTCAATCGAGGCAACTTCATTTTTATCCATACCACTAGCAGCTTGTTGACGGCAAGTTTGCCTTGTGTGGTCGACTGGAAAACTTTATAAACTTAACTTCGATTATGGTTCATGTGTTTGTATGCGTCGTTCAGATGGTACTTGCATGTTGAATTATAATTTGAAAACCTCTTGTCACTCCCTTGAAGATTGCACCGACTTTGTGTAAGTTGTCCAATGTGAGGCGGAGCAGAGTCTGGTCGAAGTCTGTCAAGATTAATCCCACGTCCCATCCTTAGATAGAACGTAAACTTCTTAGGCCCTACACTCTTTTATATTCAGTTTATTCCTGGTTAGAATTAGGAAACTTGTGCTCACTTGCTAAATCATTCGAACCACGCGAAAGCCCTTAATCTACTGTCTGTTGTCAGCTGTCGAACAATTGTGTAAGTCCCCTTGAAATACCAGCAAATCACATCAAGCCAATTGAGCCTATTCGCACTGAAAGAACCTTGGAGTTGAACGCACGAACTCTCTCGCATTCTTAGCGTGCTGGATACTTTGATCAAGAGAGAATAGGGTAGTCATTGGCGACTTTATTCTGCATTGGTGCGGTCACGAAAAACACATCAACACGGCCATACACCATTCCAACTGATGTACAGTAAGGAAGTGGTCGTACCAACGGAGTACATGGTACCAAGCTTGCAAATAGCAGTGGAAAATAGACTTGGCAATACAGAGAGTTTGAAAGAAAGATTGTTTGAGTTAAACAAGCTTGATGAACAATGAGTACTCGCACAATGGGCTACGGAGGTAATGCAAAAACGGAGAAAGTTCTGGCATGACAAACACCTCTGATAGGAAAATTTCCAGCCGGGGCAGTTAGTCCTCAAGTATAACGGTCGTAATAAACTAAAGCCCAGTAAATTCAAAATGAGGTGGTTGAGGCCATTTAAAATCTGAGAAGTTGAGGAGAACGGAGCCATCAAACTAGAGAGACTAGATGGAACTCTATTGAAAGATCCTATCAACGGGTCAAAACTAAAAATATACAAGGAGAGAAGGGAAGAACTAGTCACAATCAATATGCTCGAATATGCAACCAAAGAGGATTGGCTAGTAAGGGGGAACAAAACGATGGAAGAACAAGACTGGAAAGTAGGCAGAAGCCAATATGTTGCAGAGGAAGACTCAACCGCACCAGGCGAAGAAAAGCTAGTCGAGGAAAGGCTTGCCAGAAATAGAGTAGAGGGTATTGGAGTGCCCCGGGTCCATAAACACTTGACCAATGCATTGTTCAGGTCACCCGCCCTCTAGAGAAGGGTACGGGGTCATTGGAAATACCAGACACCCTACAAAGGTGAATGGACAGGGTACATATCTTAAGAACTAGTTGAGAAAGCACAGAAGGAGAAAGAGGAGAAAGCGGAAAGAGAAAGAAAGGAAAGAGAATAGACCAAAAGCGAAGAAGAAGAATGGTGGGCGAAGGCTAGAACGAGTACTCAAAGAAAATTGGACCATGTCTCAAACCGATGATGATGACGGAAGATAAATTCATCGGTGCTCAGATGGACAGATACAATGACAACTTAGCCAAATACACCAGAGACAATGGTCAAGAGCCACCCACACTGGTGACCTCGTATAGATTGTGGTGAGTAATACCAAATCCTGTGGGCCTGCCAACCGTGCACAAAGAAAACATCACCTGGTACCAAAGATACGGTGTACAATATGTGGATGGGAGTTACAAAGGTATGGGCCCCACGCCATTGGTCGACAAAAAAATTTATTTACAATACTTAGGTACATGCTATGAGGAGGAATGCTATAAGAGGCCAGTTTTCTTGTAAATGGCAATAGGCCTCAAAAATCAAAGTACGAGGAAACAGGAGAAAAATGGAAAAAAGGAAAGGTGAGGAAAGAGAATAAAAATTGCAAAAAACAAAAAATGAATGAAACGGAGTCAAGAATTCAAATATTGTAAAGGTGAATTCGAAAAATGGGAAAAATGAAAAAATAGAAAAAATAATGAAGGAGAAAAAGAGAAAAGTGAAAAAAATTGGAGAAAAGTAGAAAATTGAGATGGGGGAGACAAAATGGAAAAAAGAGAATTATTGCAAAATTAAAAAATAAAATAATAAAATATTGATAAAACTGAAAAAAGGGAAAAAATTAAAAGTTGTGAAAAAAGTAAGAGTACGGCGAGGGGAGAAAGAGGAACCGCACGATTGCATAAGACCCCACACCATACGGACAAAGAAGTGCGAGGTACAGGAGATTAGCAAAGAAGATACAATACAATAGTGCACAGGAAACGGGCAAATCACACGGTACGAGGAACGAGCAAAGCACACGACATGCAGACTTCACACGGTGTATGGACTTCACATAGCGTACGAACACAACAAGACAATCAGCACACCGTCTGGTACCCACAAGAGAGCAGGCATCGAACGAGATAAGAGAGAAGGAGAAAGCAACGTACGAAAATGTCAAGGGGTACGACGTGTGGAAGAGATTGGTGTGTGGAGGATTTCCTGGCATCCCATATGATTCCAAAGCAACAATAGACAAGAGACATACAAAAATCAAGGCATACAGATTAGGAAGTGGGTTGTACGGAAATTGAAACAACAAACTAGTAAAATAATAAATGTAATATTAATGCTCAGCTTAGCATTTTTAGGTAAATTAGTTGTTTAATGATTTATTTTTATGCTATCTTGTAACACCTCTGTCATGCATGACGACTTTCCTTATAGGTGACTGAGCCATTGGTGAGGGTCTTGCGCTTGGTGGACAGCGAGAAAAATGTGATGGGATATCTTTCTGAGGCAATGGATAGGGCCAAAGAGGCCATCCAACACTATTACATGGGGGATGCAAATAGATTTACCCCTATTTGGGAGATCATTGATCAAAGGTGGAACAATCAACTCCACCAACCCATTCATGCAGCAGGCTACTTTCTCAACCCCAAGTTCTACTTCTCTGATGGCTTCACGGATGCTAATGGGGAGGTTATGGAGCGTCTATTCACATGTATTGAAAGGATGACACCTGATTTTGAAGTGAAAGACCTCATCCTTCTAGAGTTGCAAAAATATAAGAAAGCTAGGGGGCCTTTGTTTTCTTCCAAATTATGTGAACAAGGAAGAGAGATCCAAACACCAAGTAAGAAAAAGTGAAGCCTTATATCTTGCAAGTTATGAATTATAATTATTATTACTTATTACTATTGTTTTATAATTTTATTAATATTTACAAAAACTTGAATATCTTATTGTAGGTTCTTGGTGGGAAGATTGGGGTGGAAGAACCCCAAATTTGCAAAGGCTAGCCCTTCGAATTTTGTCTCAACCTTGTAGTTCTTCTGGCTGTGAACGGAATTGGAGTTTGTTTGATGCCATTCACATGAAGAAGCGTAATAAGTTGACTCAACAACGCCTCAATGATCTTGTTTTTGTTCAATATAACCTTCGCTTCGCACAAGAAAGGTGCATGACCAATCAGAAGAGCTCATTGATTTGGATGAGATTGATCCATACAGTGATTGGACCGTGCAGGATGATGAGGCCTCCTTGTTTACCGAGGATGAGATTGCTGATTTCGAGAGGCAAGCTATGGAGGATTTGCCTGCAGCAGAAGCAGGGGAGATTGGAGTGGATGACATTGATGTGGTGGAGGAGGAGCCATTGCCACCTACCAACATGGTGGAGCCACTTCCACGATCTTCTACGGCAAGCAGGGAGCCAGAATCGAGTGCAAGGACCATACCCTCTACCCCCCAATTTTTCTCTAGGTTGGGGAAGAGGAAATTGTAATTTCCTAGATATGAAATTTATGATGATGATTTTCAAATACAATCATCATAAATTCATTATAGTTATTGGTAGTTTTACTATGCGGCTTCGTATAATGATGCCATTTTTTAATCCATATGTATTGAACAATGAAATTTTATATAAAACACTCCCTCATGATTTTTAGACTCATTTGATGCATTCTAGAATTGAATTTTGCAAAAAAAATGTGTTTTTATACGAAATTTTGCTGCTTTTTAAGTTGCCGAGTATTTCCCGAGTATTTCCTTAGTCAAAATTTTTGGGCCTACCAAGTACTCTCCGATTCCGAGTATGTAAACTATGCTACAATATGCCCAGGTAGACAAAGTTGCACAATGCCCTTTCTTCAATTCAAGGGATTTTGAACCCTACCTAAAAGTAAAGGTAACAAATTACAACCAGCATGCACACAAAAGTACTGTTGAATATATGGGATGTTCAGTTACTATTTCTTTCCAGCCAAATGATTTCCAAAGGGTTTTTGGAATACTTGCATCTGGCACAATAATAGCAAAGCCAACAACAAAAATGGGGCCAAAACAGAAAGAAAAAATAATTAAAAGAATTTGTATGCAAGATTTGACATTGAAAGAAAAAAGACACAATCTTGAATGCAAGTGCCAAGGGGTTACAAAAACAAATGTTGGCCAATGCTAATTGAAAATGTCTCATGGATCTCATCAAATGTAGGCTAACAGGGTCAAGCAAGGCATCAGACATTGCAACTTGGATGGTCAATTACATGTTCGGGTTGAGTAAAGGAAAGATATACAATTGGACCCATTACTTGTCTTAGCAAATAAGGGAGTTTTTGGCATATAAACATAAGGCGTTTTACATGACCTAGCATGCTATTGCGTTATTTTTTGGATGCCTTGTACACCCAAGTGCCCGGCACTAAGTTGGGTAAGGTTCCAGCAAGCCACTAATTATGACAACTCGTGGCCAACCATGTTTCATTGGACCACCCTGGATGCACAGGTAACATCAGGTGAAGAAACCAAAATAGGCAAAAGAAAGAGGAAACAAAAAGAGGAAGAGAGCAGTGATGAATGCGAGCAAATAGTTATATCCTCGTCCACGGCCAGTACTACACGTGGACACGCACTCGACCGAGATCATATCCTTTGAAGTTGAGACTCAAGCTTTGGTTCTAGCGGACGCACAAGCAATAGTAACCTAGGGGGCAATAGCAATCGAGGGGACAAGAACAGAAAAAGATATAGTAGCAACCGCCACCACCCCTCTAGCATCACCGACAGCAACAAGAGTAGAGACGCCTCAGATTGATAGCTGGCTGGAACTACTCAGCTCCCCCATTCAAGTAAAGGAGATGGAGATGGTTACAGAGGAGCCCGAGGTTGTGCCATCTATGGCCGAGAGTATACAACTAGTCACCACATTGTCGATCACTACACAGCCACTCACTCCTACAAAACCAATACATGTAGCAAAAGTAAAGGAGCCAACAAATGCACAATTGGTGGAGGACATCCCTCCAAATGATATGATGCCAGTCGCAACCCCTACGCTACCCCAGTCAGCAACCCCTGTTTCTTTAGAAGAATAGTCGAGTGATTCGGAGGGAAGAATAATAGAAATTCCCAAACCGGATAGAGTAGACCCCATGCGGACTATTGAGAGGTATCTTCAAAGCTTAGAGCCTATAGCAGCGTTTATACAAGAAGTGTTGGATATTACCAAGCAGCTAGACCGTAGCCATTCCCCAATAGCCTGGCAGGAGGCCCAAAGAATTTCAAAATTTATGGAGACACATTTTGAGGAGTTCACCAACATTTTTATATCATGAGGTCGGCCTAAGATCGAGACTCCACAGATGCTAGCGGCTTGGTACCCCACCAGGCCTACATTCCAGGGGAGACATGCAGCTTAACAACACACTTATTCGCCATGGAGAAGGCATACCAAGAGCTGTTTTATGGGTTAAAACAGCAAGAGGCATCTAATTTTCGACTGAACAATAAGGTTGATGAAGCTATAGCTATATCCCAGAAAGTGTGTGTAGAGGCTGACTCTCTTACTCATCATTTTCGAAACCAACTTCAGCAGCAAACTCAACTCACAGAGAGATTGAAAAAGAAAAGGTGGCAGCCAAGGATAAGGAGTTGATGGAAAAGGATAAACAGATTTAGGCCCTAGAGGTAGAGATGGCAACTCAGCTGGAAGCAAAGGACAAGGAAATCGAGAGGATCAACCATCACCTGAAAGAGGTTGTGCACATGGTGCCAAAGAGGAGTTGAAGGAAACACATCACCTAAAGCTAAGGACTGAAGAAGTATACCAGCTCCGACAACTTAGCACTCAAACTCCTACTCCAACTTCCTCAGTTCATCCAGCTCCAAGGATGTCATCTCAACCATCCTCTCATTATAATTAGTTTACTATGTAGTTGTCTTCCAATTTTTGTAGTAGTCGTCTAGAAGACGACTTGTTTTGTGGGGGCGATAATGTAGTCAGCCATATCATAATTAATTAAGTTGTTAGTCAGCCAAACAATAGTACATAAAATAAGTAAATAATACTTGTGCACAGCATTAGATTAATATGAGTTGTAATCAGGAAACTAATCCCCGACAGTTGGGTAGTTGTAGCGAGCCGTTGCCGATGGTTGGTGTCCTCAACCAACATCGGCCGGCTATATATGTGATCATTCCACTGTAGTCGGGACCTGACATTATGATTTATGATGTCCTTGCTATTATCTAATGAATGAATCCAATGCTATATTATGTGCAATCATTGTGTAACTGATATGTTTCTTAATTGTTACTGTACATTCTCGTTTACTCCATGTTCATTGGTTAAACCACTTAGCGAGTAAACACATTTCACCTTTGACAATTCCATTCCTTACAATGCTCAAGTCCCACAACCATTGCTTACAGTTGATTTTTTATTGTTTATTAGTTATGATTGTGCACAAGATCAATATTGTGTTTATATGTAGTACAAGTTATTGATATTTTTTTAGGATCAATAAAGAAGGGCAGCATATTGTGTTTATATGTGGTAAGGTTATATTGATGTTTTTTGTATTTTCTGATTTGTGAAAACTGTAATGAAACTAATATGGCATATAGAACAGCAAATGTCCACTCCAGTTAATGCTAATCAACAATAATTAATAGCAGAAATAAACAAAGGAAACCCTTATACGTCAAAACATCATGGATATTGCAGTAGACCTAACAGTAAATATTGCTGATATAAATATGGAAACCCTCATATGCCAAACATAATCAATTATGACAGCAGATCTGAATATTAATGGCTGATTTAAACATGGAAACCCTCATACATTAGAATAATGAATGTTGATTTAATTAGATAGCAGGAATCAACAGCAAAGTTATTTATGACAACAGCAATTAAAACCCCTCAAACATCACTGAGAACATTAGAATTAGATCTGCAACTTATAGCAAATATATTTTATTCCTTGCGACAGTAAACAACAAGATCTACTCACAAATTGACTGTATAATCTGAATATTGATAGATATTGATGCAAGGTACAGCAACTACCCTTAAAAAATATTATCAAAAACATAGTTGGAAAACTCAGACTCGGCAATAACTTGACAAGCCCAAAAATTTTAAAAACTTGGGACTCTGCAAAAACTCGGCAAATTTATCAAACATTTGAAAATACATAATTTTTTTAACTATTCTTCAAAAACACACATATATACTAAATTTGTAGAGCATATTACTGATTTCATCATATATAAATCAAAATTAGAGTTTAATACATATCATAGACCAAAATACAAGTTCAACTTTTGAATACATATGAACTTCAAGTTTCGGTATCAATGAAAATTGTATATCATAAATTTCTTCTACGACTAACTCAAAAGCTTTTGTTGCCGTTGTGTGGGTGTTGCTGAAATAGATGGTATAGGTGCAATATCCTCAATAGGTGCCTCAACAGGTATCTCAATAGGTTCCTCATCCATAGTGATAGGATCAAGCTATGTATGTGAGGAAACTACCTCTGTTGGCTGACCAACCTCACCTTCTACCTCCTCATATGCTACCACTTCCGCTTCCCATTCAGCCTCCTCCCTCTCCAATTCAGCTAACTCATCATCACTTAACCATGGTTCCACATCAACCTCTCAGACTCAGCAATCCAATCTAAGTATTGATCAATGTCATCAAGCTCAAGTGCTTCATGTGAACCCTACCCTTGTACCTTCTCATGCAACCGAAGGTTGTACCGCACATACACAAGGTCATTCAAACGCTTTTGAGTCAACCAATTGTGCTTCTTTGTGTGAATGGACTCAAAGACACTCTAGTTGCACTCACAACCAGAAGCACTACAAGGTTGAGATAAAATGTGAATGGCAAGCTTTTGAAGATTAAGCGTTGTGGCACCATAATCTTCCCACCACAAATCTACAAGGATAACAATTGTCATTTTATAACTTAGAAAGGATTTTAATAAACATAAAAATTAAAATAAATGGTAAAATAATATCAAACACATGAATTTGTTACCTAGTTGTAGGGTGTCTCTCCTACGAATGCAAAAATTCGAAGAAAACAATGCCCCTTCGGCCTTCTTATAGCTCTATAGCTCAAGTATGAGATCTCAAAGGTCGTCGTCATCAACCAATCTCTCAATACATGTGTTGAGACAAACAAGAACCTTTGCATCTGCTTTGAAATTAGGAGAGAAATAAAGCTTGGGGTTCAAATAGTAGGCAACAGCATGAATATGTTGGTGGGGTTGTCAACTCCACCTCCAAGCAATTATGCGCCATATGGGTTCATATTTGGTCTTGTTTAACCCATACAAATGTTGAATTGCCTCTTTGGCCTTATCCATAGCCTCATATAGATACCCCATAGGGTTTTGATCCTCATCCACCAATCATATAACTCTAACCAACGGTTCTGACACCTAAAATATAAAAAAATTAACAAAATCAGCAAGTTGTAATATTAGAAAATAAAAAAATAAATCATCAATCAAAGTTTAAGACCTTACATTGATGATCTCCTCCATTAGTTTGTCAAATCTATCATAAAAAATGGTCTTCATGACCTTCTATGCTTCAGCCTTCTTGCAATAAGGACTCTCCAACCATCTTTCACTCACAAACATGTGCTTGAGGTTGGGGAATGTAGCTAAAATACTCTGCAAGGTGAGGAAATTGGTAGCAAAGCGTGTGACTCTTGATCGCACGAGATCCTTAGATTCCTTACCATCATTGTGCTCTCTCATGAGACTTAGGACCCATGTGTGGTTGTAGATGTACTTCATGATATTCCTTCCGTCTTCAACCACATCCTTCACCCAACTTAGTTTCCCTATGTCCTCAAGGAGCAAGTGGTAATGTCCCCTTTTTAGCAAGCATCAGAGTTTGGAGGGAGCCTATCATCTGGTCCTTGTAGGCTAATAATGGTGATTAGAGGGCCTAATTTTGGAGATATTTGGTTCTTCAGTTGGCAATTTGCAATGTTTGTCATCTCCAAATCATTGGTATATTCAAAGACTATGTTATTCAGGGTTTTTAGGCTCTGCTTGTATGTACTTACTATTTATAGTAAGTCAGTGAGTTGTTAGAGGGCTACCTTAGTATTTATAGTAAGGCACCCTGGTGAGCAGAGAATTCAATGGGCTACTTCTTGGCGCTGGCAGAATTGATTTATGAAGTTTATTATTGGAGTTATGGTATTTAATTATTATTAAAGTTATACTTTAATGATAATTAATTAATTATTAAAGTGCCCATCATTAAATGTCTTATTGACTTTATTATAAAGGGGTTATTTAATGTTATAGAGTCATGTTATATATATGCTAGATATGGGCACCCACTTGAGGGATATTATAAAGTGACAAAAGCAAATAAGTTATATTATTTTTAATGATTAAATGCCTCACGGGAAATCGTGCCATTTAGGAGAGGATATAAAAGGATTCAAAAAGCATTTCAAGGCATTCTTGATCACTCTTTCAATACTTGGCTTTTGTTGCTTTGGCATTTGGAGGTGAAACCAAGGGTTTTGCTGCAAATCAGTCTTGGAGAACGTGGTATCTCTTGGATAGTGCATCCCATAGGTGTGAGAGATCACCCAAAGGTTGCGTTTACAACTGGCTTTACATCAGAAGTCACATTGAGCCTATTTGGAGTGTTTATCATCAAAAGATTCAAGGGTTTGTGGAGTAGATTTTCAGTTTGTTGAAGACACATTCATTGGAGCTCTTTATTTGCTTATAGCATTAACTTCTACAACCAAGTGGGCCTCTAGAGGCCGTACCGTCGTTATATGTTGGGTCATACTATTGTTAATGGTTGGGGCGTGTGGATTAGTGACCAAAACACCTAAGGATTTGGGCCCTATTCATCATCAATAAGGGTGTCTTGATTATTGTTTCCAATCAGCACGGGTTTAGAGGTGGAGAAAGCATCTTTTGTGATAGGCGTTGGAATTAGTGAGGGTTGCAGATGCTGATTATTTTATATCAGATTTCCAGAATCTTACTTTAGCTTTCTGGGTATGATGTCTAATGATTTCCCAAGCATTTTATGAAGAACTGAATTGAATACATTGTAATTGCAAGCTATAATAAATTGGATTGGAATCATTCTAGCATTTACCATCAGTACTTCATTCATCTTGCATTTGTATGTATTTCTTTGCATTACCTGGCAATATATCATCAAACCACAAAAAACTACAAAACCAAAAAACAATCGGAAAGGCAGAAATTTATTAGTAGATATCTCACCTGGGGTGGGATACTACACAAGTCAAGACAATGGGCAGCACAAGGGCTCCAAAATAATGTTGAATGCCTCGCTTCTAGAATTGTACCGATTGCCACATATGCAACTAGATTGTCGATCACAATTTGAATGACATTTTGAACTCCCACTTCCATCACCACCTCATCCAACATGTTGCACAAGGTCTCTACATTTTTTATTTCATTAGAGGCATCAACTGATTTTAGAAATACCAATTGTCCCCTTGAAGCCACTAAAAAGTTGATGAGTGTTCTATTTCTGCCATCCGTTCACCCATCAGATAAAATGGTGCAGTCTTTCTTTTCCCAAATTCTCATTTGTTCCTCCACTAGTCGGCGTGTGTTTTGGACCTCATTCTGCAATAATGGCCCACTCAATTCATGATGACTTAGGGCCTTGAACCCCTTACCTACCACGGTCAATGCATTGACCAGCTGTTCCAAATAAGGACTAGAAGAAACATTGAATGGAATATTATTGTAATACTAAAATCTCACACATGCCAACTTTGCCTCATTTTGCAACTCTCTATTCCATGCAGTACCTTCCAATGAAGGTTGTGCATTAGGAGTATTACATGGAACAAAAAAACTAGAACTGTAGCTTCCCACACTTCCTGATCCTCGCATCCATGGCTGAATAGAAGATGAGCCCCCATATCTCTCTGTGACCCTGTAAAACTAAAATCTAGGATTGGGGCTGCCATTGCCTCTGTTATTCTCTTTTTATCTACCTTCCTTTGCTCGAATGTTGCAAGGAGTGCTTTTTCCTCCCTCTCAACCTCTTCAATAGTGTTTTCACATGGTCTAACATCTCAGCAAGGGATTCGTGCAAGGTGGTATTTGAGTCGGTTCATACCACCATTGATAGACCTAGTGCAATGAATGCAAACAACCTCTCCTCGCACTACACCTGGTGTTCCATGTTTCCAGCAAGGATCTCTTGGTTTGCCACCACTCCTTTAACTTGTAGAAGCCATATTCTTTTAGCAAAATACAAATGAAACCTAGCAAAACAGAGACAACATCAAAAATTAGTTACAAAGTCATCCATATTCTGTCTTTTGAAATTCTTTATTAATTAAGACTCGTTAAAATGCACTAGTCTGAAAAATGCCATTGGTTTGTGGTTTGTACTTTGTACTTTGTAGTTTGTAGTTATATTGAGTCTATTGACACTTGTCATATGTTTCAGTTTTATTGACCAAAGTGTAATCTGTACTAATAATTTGCTATGTGGTTTTGTTGGTTTCCTGATTAGAAAAGGACAAGTTTTATTTGTGTGGCTTAATTAGTGAGTATGGATTAGAAAAGAGAGGTTTTATTTGTGTGGCTTGATTAGTGAGTATGGATTAGAAAAGAAAAATGCATATGGGTTTCTCTTTTCTAATCCATACTCACTAATCAGGCCACACAAATAAAGGCGCCTGATTAGTGGGTATGGATTAGAAAAGAGATTAGTGAGTATGGATTAGAAAAGAGAAACCCATATGCATTTTTCTTTTCTAATCCATACCCACTAAATATTTGTGTGGCCTGATTAGTGAGTATGGATTAGAAAAGAGAAACCCATATGCATTTTTCTTTTCTAATCCATACTCACTAATCAAGCCTCAAGAAAACACAAATTTTATTATTGATTTTCAACAACTCTTATGACTGAACAAGTTACAAGGAATTCAAATTAATATGCAATCATAAATAAAGATTATATTGCTTGGCAAGGAACAAATTGGTTTCAGATCTCTATCTAAGTTATATCACTCAACTACACAAGACAAACAGCTACAACAGGTCTAAATTCAGCACATTTAATTTGGGTTCTAGGATATCAACTTGTTGAGTATGCAGAAACTTTATATGCTGAGTGTTTGTAAGTTTGTAACAAATAAAGGCTGTCCCCATGTTGAGTGTTTGTAAATTTACAAACACTCAACATGGGGATAGCCTTTATTTGTGTGGCTTGATTAGTGAGTACGGATTAGCAAAGAGAAACCTATACGCGTTTTTCTTTTCTAATCCATACTCACTAATAAGGCCACACTTATAGATTACACCATAGTTTACATACTCGGACTCAGAGAGTACTTGGCAAGCCCAAAATTTTTGACTTGGCAAATACTCAGCAACTTAAAAAGTATTCAAATATAATATATAACTTTATATATATATATATATAATAAACTAACTATATTTATTAATATATTCATATTTTATAATGATAATCTATACTTATAGTATATACTATATATTATATATATTAAAATATTTTATAATATTTAAAATTTTAATAATATTTATAATATTTATAATATTTTTAAGTTCTATACTATATAATAATAAATATAATCTATAGTATTTATTAAAATATTTTATAATATAATATTATAAAATATTTATAATATTTAAAATTTTATAATATTTTAAGATTTTATAATAAATAAATTTTAAACTAGAATACATAATAATAAATATATTTATAATATATTTGTAATTTTAAACTATACAAATTTTATATAGTATAGACTATATAGAAATTTTATAGAGTATAAACTTTAGAAATTTTATAGAGTATAAACTTTAGAAATTTTAAACTTACATGAAAAAAAAAACGAATCCTCCAACTCGTCCGATGTCACCCTAACCTGGAGCTATATAAATGAAAGGAAAATCGCGCAGAAATAGAAGTCTCAATCGCGCAAAAGACGAAGGGAAAATCAAACGGAAATAGAAGTCTTGATTGCGCAAAAAACGAAGGGAAAATCGCAGGTGTGTGATAAAATGCAGAAACGAGGGTTTAAGTAGAAGAAACACGGTAAAAACACTGAAATTTTCACACGAAAATACAGAAAAAAACGCATCGCGATTAACCTGTGATTATTCGAGGGTTTTTCTGGCAATTACTCGACATTTGATCGGCTATTATTTTGCTACAGTGAGTCCGCGAGTAAAGGTAGAAAATACTCAGCCTCGCATTTTTTGCATGATTAATCTAATCCAGAAACTCTTGCAATAATCTGCATGGATTGTGGAAATCTGTTATCACTACTTGGCGATTAATCATCAAGTATACAAAGAGAGGATTACACTATTTTTCACTGTAGGATTTATATTTCCTGTAGGATAAATTATTATATTTGGTTCAACTATGCACCAACTTTCATATGCTTAACCACGTGAAATTGTTGTTATGACTTATCAAATTCTGAGAAAGCCATATAGTAGGCTAAAACAAGAGATGAGTGATAAGGTTGTAACTCCAAACACGGAGACGGCCAACAATGAACAGAGTTTCACTAGACTGTCACAAATTATTGTCAACAAGAAACTAAGTTGTGAAGGACTTGCATATACTAAGAAGCATCCACAAAACCAAATGCAATATTTACTTGCAATCACATGACAACCTCAGTCGCGTGAAGAAAACCCCCTATTTGCATCGCGTCACCGTCACAAGAAAACTCCTATTCATATCACGGTAATCACTAAAATGGCGTTTAAAAAATTAACTTCGACCTTTTTTTCATCTTATATAAGATGACGCTGAGTTTTTTGGGTTTAACCCCTGATTTTGGCGATTTTCTAGGTTTAACTTGCCGCGATTTTTCCTTTTGCGTGGCATCAAGTTTTTATGTGTTACTTGCAAAGGTTAAGGACATGTGAGTACTCACAAGTCTGGTGAGTACTCGCCATACTTTTCAAGCATGATCAGAAAAACCTAGAACATTATTTATCATAAATACTGAAATAAATATTTATCACAATGTCCAAGCACTGTAGCAACATTGTAGCAGCTCTATAGCAACACTATAGCAGTACTATAGCAAACAAAAACTAAAAATAATTCAACACAAATGCAATTCCTAGATGGAATGACCTTAAATAGACAAGAGTATTTTCATCCTCAAATCCCAAAGTAGAAATTTAGAGGGGTTTTGTCCTCTAGATCTCCTACACCAAGGATTTTCATCTTTGAATGCTCAATCTGTAAAAATAGAGTTGAAAATAATGACAATGGAAGATGACCACTTTATATAATTAATAATAATATTTAAGTTGTCCTTAAAAATAAAGTGATTAGGCCCAATTAAATTATTTTGAAAAGGGGACATGACAGTTTGCCTTACATAGGCAGTTTGATCTTGGCCATGTGTCTCTCTCTTCCATCACGAGGTGACACCAGCCAAGATAGCAGCTGCCTTATTCATTTCCAGTGAGTTATTTGATTATCTTCAGGCCATGACAACTAGGTTATTCCTCTTGGTGGCAGTTTCTCTCCTTTGACCATGATAGCAGGTTTGTTATGATATAATTGGTGGTTGCTTCATTTACACACACACATTGAGTGGGTGTTCATTGTTGGAAGGAAAATTGTGAGAGGTTAAATGCCCATATTCATAAGAGAAAGCAGTTGGAAGAGGCAATTGTTGCCATTTCCAAGATAACTATCAATCTTCTTTGGTAACGAGAACATTCGGGTATAAAAGAAGACAAAAATTGAATGCAGAGTTAGTTGGTAAGTTAAGAAGAAAGGCACTTTAAGATTGTTGTAACAATGACGAAGAAGGAACTGGTTGTCCTATGAATTGCAAGAATATAGTTGGAGAACAAAGTTGACAGTAGGGACAAATTACAGCCCCAATAAGACCATTAAATTGGCAATGTCCTTGTATTGACTCTATCATAGTGAATGGGATGCTAATGTGCGTACCCTTCCTAGAGCTTTTCACCCATTGGGTTTTCCCCAAATGAAATCTATGTAAAGCGTAATTTTGTTCATGATGTGTCTTTCTGTTTTGCTTTCATATCTCACAAATTTCACATAATTAATACTGCTGCAAGTTAATTAAATGAAGCAGAGCGAGTTACTAAAAGTAGTGTCAAACAAGCTAACTTAAGAGAATCCATTGTTGATTGAAGTATCCCAAAGCAATTTTATATGCAATATTTTGTAAATTTCTCAACCACATGTTCACAGACATTTTGTCAAACATTTGTCATTCTGCTGTTCTGGTCTTGTCTTCAGTTTGTTTTCCAAAGATGATAGATTTGAATGCAATTCTCACAAATTTCAAGCATAGGAAAGCAATATTGCCAATAATATTTATTAATTGAACAATATTACTCACTAGACCAAATTACATAATATGCAGCAGCAACAAATATATTAATAAATAACATAACAATGTTCTGACGTGAATCTTCTGTTTGCAGAACTTATATATCTCTTTGCATTCCAAATGGTGTAGCCTACATTTTTCTCCATATATTTTCCTCTAGCTGTATGGCTTGTCTATTAGAGATGGTGGCGGCAAAAAGTTTACTCGCTCCAAGTAGGGACGTGATTCCCAAACATGTATGGCGCTGACTTTCAAAGTGGCAACCTTATAAAATTGCAGCAATGTTAATTCCTCCTAGTTTGAACTGTCAACCCTGCCCGTCCTCTTTATAGCATATTCCTTGGTACGGAGGCTTTAAGACAAAAGAGACTCCTCCTTGAAACTCACGATGGGAAATAAAATGTCTTCAGCTGTATAATGAATAATATGGCCCATTTCCATACAAGTAATTAATCATAAATATCAGACCTCTACAAAAATCTAAAATGGTATGGCTGTATTATCAGCTGCTAATAAAAATATATCATTTTATTTATCATCATAGCTCTACAACTCCTTGCATTTCCTGAAATTTGTCTCTGTAAGAGACTTCACAAATTCACTATTTCTGCCTGTAGGATCAATGTGAGAAATCTGAGCAATCTCTCCAACAAACTAGTTAGAGTAGAATTGTTTCATGTCGAATCCAATTACCCATAGGATATGCGTCCTAGGGTTCGAACTCCAAACGCTTCTCAAAAACCACACAATAGAAAATTATTCAAGGATCCAAAAATGAGCTTTCTTTTACACTTTTGTATCCAACTCCAGCCTAACTTTTTAAATTCCCGCGTTTTGATATTTTTAAATAAGCAATAAAGTGACCTTTTAAAAACTTCATTAAATATCCATAAAGTCCCTTTATGAACCTAATAAAATTAATTAAATAATATTATCCTTAAGATACGCTGGAACAGTATATATTAAATAATTAAATTAAAATACTCCCTTAGCATTGAAAGGGGTGTAACCTACCAACCCTTCGGTGCAATAAAGATTTCATAATTTACATCATGCGATTAAATAAACGTGCTAACAAGACATTGCAATAAAAATTTTCTTTTCTTTATTGATAATACATGAACATGATGCCATTTCAAATTACAATAAAGATTCCATTTCGTTATAATAATTTCACAAGTACAAGTAACAAGAATCCATACCTTAACTAACATTGCTCCAATGAGCTTTAGAACAAATAGTACGAAGACGGTCCAGGATCTTCCCTTTCAAATCTTGGTTCTTCAATCGCCTGCTGTGGAGGAGAAGCATCAATCGGGCGCTTTTCCGCCAACCACGGTCTTATAATGTGGTCCCCCGCACATCCATCATTCGGTAGATGAACCTCCCTTCGACGAAGAGATTGGTTGGGCAACCAATACTGTTAACCAACTGAGCATAGTGTTGTGTCCTACACAACTCGAACCTTGTTATTTCACAATCCCGAACTAGCATAAAGGATCACGATGAACTGACAGTGTAGTCTCAAGCATCACACAGTCTAAGTGGATGTTGTACATTGCACTACTTTGGCCAAAGTGTTCTCATTCAGTACTTCGAATGAAGGTCATCTATCATAAACACTACTCAGGGCCGATTTGACTTAAGGCTATCTTATACTACGCATAGGTGTGGTCCTTCACTAGATAATATGTCATCCCAGATTAACCTACAACATACTAACTGCTAGAAATAAATCAGCACAACAAGTAATTCACATAATCCCTCCTATACTGGAAATCTTTATTCTAGGAGTAACTCAAGCTTATCTCAGTTAACCTAATAACTTAAGATGATAGAATTTACTTGATTCCTGTCCTCATTTCGGTCCTAGTATATAATAACTATTACAAACATATTCTCCTTATATGGAGATCATACAATTAATGCAAAACACAAGTATGCATCTTTCATCCTTTATACAATTTACTCCCTAGGTGCAAACAGATATGCAATTCATAAAACAACTCACTTTCTATACACAATCAGAAATACAATTTATGAAACAATTCCCTATCTATGCACAGACAATAAACACAATTTCCAGAAATATTTAAAGATTCACAATTGAAATTGATAGTAGAAGAATATCCCATGCCTGGTATTTAGCTTTCCTCCAAATGATGATGTCTCAGACTATTCTCACAGTCCTTCCAGCTTCTACCAATCAATTGGCAAATCCCTCACAAGTTGTTGCCTTTCTCACTCAAAATTAACTCACAAGTTGCTACCTTTCTCACTCAAAAATAAGTACTCGGAAATGAATATTTAGACTGATAATGGTTACAGCTGAATAGAAGTATAAAACTCAGGTGATTCGATAATAAAGAACTGGTAATCTCAAACTAAACTCAACTCTCAGAAATATACGTCTCTCAGAAAAACAGAGTGATTGCTCTACAGAAAATAAGTTCTCAAGGATAAACTCTCCAGATAAACAAGAGTAAGTAAAGAATGAGGAATTGGGCGGCTATTTATAGAGTCTCTGCCCCATCGAATTCCACTTTCAAAGGCATGTAAATTGCCAGCTCTGTAATTTGAATTGTTCAACTTAACAAGTGGCGTGATTTTAATCTCATACTCAGTGTCAAAGAGGTGAGTCGACCTCCATTGTTTGACAGCAGAATGGAGACCATTTCCCATTTGCACATGGTTAAATATATAGAATCAACACCTACAGGCTTCCTTCCAGATATGGTGCCAATTCTAAAATCTAGCGGGTAGAAATGTTCAATGAAAAAGTCATTGATATTTACTGTCCACATAGCCTATAATTTTGATTAAATTGACAGGTTATAGGCTGCGTTTATCATTTCTAGCGACTTGGTCTGCACGTATGAACTGGGCGCGCGTATTTTTCCTTAGTCGTCTATTTCTTTTATTCCCAAAGTTCAAATGATAGTTTGTGAAATATTTTGATTTCTACTTTATTGAAGAATAACGTATTGCCAAAGACAATATTTCGATCCATTTGATTTCCATATTTGATGATCAATAATCGGCTGGTATGATTTTACCCGATTTCCGTAGTTGAGGTTTAATATTAAATCAGTATGTTAAATAATTTAATTTCCATATATCATATATATATGTGTATATATATATATATTATTTTACCGTAATATTATATATTTATATATATATATATATAATTTTACCGTAATATTATATATATATATATATAATTTTACCGTAATATTATATATATATATATATATATATTATTTTACCGTAATATATATATATATATATAAATATCTGTGTGTGTGTGTGTATAATATATAATATATATATTTACATATATATATGTGTGTGTGTGTGTGTGTGTGTGTCTATAATATATAATATATATATTTACATATATATACATGTATATATATATATATATATATATATATATATATATATATATATATTATTTTACCGTAATATATACATATATATGCTTATATAATATATAATATATATATATAATTCTGTAAACATATCGTAAGCCAGTCAGCATATCCGATATGTATATATATATGTAAATTGTCAGGCAATAATAATATAATATTATTAATATCCACATATCATAGGTTGTGTGCATATATACATGTATATACCTGTATATACCTCAATGTACACGTATGTGTAGGTACGATGCATCCGTATGAGCATATCCATCTGCCAATCATACGCCTGTATCAATATGTATATACATATGGATACATGGATATACTATATATATGTATATATGTCCACTCCCTATTCACTTACATTCATTCACGTTACCATCATAATGATCGTAATACAACAAAACAGACATACAGATAAACATAACTCACAAAAGCGTAAAGAAGTAGACAAGACTCCTAATGCCAATGTACGAGCTATGGATGACTTATCTAGAACCAACATAACTGACTCAGTTCACTCAATCTATAGTGACGTGTGTGTATGCTTAGATAGTTCACTTTACCGGTTAACTGACCAAGCTCCTCTCTCGAGTGATACTTCCCCTCCGCCTGGAGGAATGGTTCATATACCTACATCCATTGACACACACTTTCGGAAGTCATATGTTCACAACATAAGCAATATATATATAAACATCTCAAGAGTCAAAATACTCATTACTCAATAACTTTGCATGCAACATTCATCAAGGATAACATCAATTGAAGCAACATTACATGAGACAAACATCAAATGTGAAAACACTCATATTGATAACAAGGAACAGCATACTTTATTCACTCTCAAAATCCTTTTTACAATCGTATAACCCTATGCAGTACTAATACGTAGTAGCTATACAATTGGGGTGTAACAAGGGGACATTACATTGATGCAACTCTAGGATTATCAACCTCAAGGTTTATGGATCAGTTTGGGAGAATAACACTTATATCATGTGTTAAGCATATAATGCCAGTAGATTTCAAGATTTGCAACTAATGATTTTTGATAATTGAAATAAATGGAGAAATGGTAAATATGACCCTTTTTGTAAAAAAATTGTATGTTGACTATGTCAAAGGGAAACTTTAGGGTGTTTTGACTTTGTATGGTATGTATGTATGTAACAAGTCGATGTTGAGGACTTTTTGAGTGTCCCCATTTCAGCTGAATTATGTTTCAATCTTTTGACTTGTAGATTAGTCTTCTATTCTATTCTAGTAAGCTATGGCCATTTGGTCTCGTGGACGTTAAAAGTCTTCTATTCTATTCTAGTAAGCTATGGCCATTTTTAATAGGTGAAGGACCCATAAATATAATCCTTATATTCCCAATCAAAATAAAAAATACTCAATTGGAATTTGAAGGAAACATCTTCCCTAGGTACTAAGCACCAAAAGTCCTCAATTAATCCAAGAAGCTTGCTCATGTTCTTTGTTGCATGGTCAAGCAATTTCCAAATATGGCATTCTAATTGATAATATAAAGCATCATGTTTGGCTAGTGTCCCTCTCTCAATGACACCAAACTTTATTTAGATCCACATGTCACCACCCCTCCGCAAAACCCCTCTCCACCATAAATGTCAAAACTTTGGCTTGTATTCCTTAGGGCAGGCAACAACTCATCGAACAAGTGAAGATGACAGAGCTTCCTTTAGGGTAAGGCAATGTTTGAGCAATGCGTCTTTGTTATTCCCTATTTTAGTAGGAATTATTTGCATCAAAACAACCTTCACATTGAATTCAAATTCTAATATGATAGAACTTCAATTACTTAATAGAGGAACAGATAAAGTAGTTGATGAATTTCTTGGCAAACATTGAAAAGTTTCTTTTATGTGAATCATTATTTTTAGCAAATCCACTTCATGACTCACAATTCCTTTGAAAAGAACAAGACTAACTAAAAATTCAATATCTAAAACAAACTTCGTTTCAAAAGATATAACATACAGAAGTGCAATATAGAAAATTTATACATTCATTGCCTAAATTCTTTTCTTTGTAATCTCTCATCTTAAAAAAAAGCTCAGTCAATTGCATGGCCTACCAGCTCCACTTAAAAAGACGAACAAAAATTGGGCAACCAATGTGTTCATATTTGCCACAAGAAGACAAAAGGGAGACACGGCAGCAACTGGAGATCCACCAAATGTAGTTGAAAGTGACAACCTGAATCCAAAATTGAACAAAGGAACGTCATTTCCACAAGGTACAGAATAGTAAAGGAAAAAATTTAAAAAACAAGTCACAAGAACAAAGTAAAAAAATTTAAATTATAAAGCCGCCCCATATTAATATTATTTATGTTTACATGTCTACACAAGTAGAGAGGATAAAACTAGTAGGAACACAAAGAATTTCTTGAAGAGAACCAAAGATTGATTGTTCTAAAATATTATAAGTTTTTATGGAAAAGCTCTATTTCTCTTTGAATTTTAAATTAAAATAATATTAGATTCATCTTCATACCTGTTGTCTCTTGGATGGAAACCCCTGCTAAAACAGCCACAGTTAAAATTTTAAAATTTTGAAGGTTCCCTAGTGACTCCACTTGTACAACAATGAAAAGTGGAGTTGATTGGTATGACCTTGGCCCTAAAATATTTTACTGTGTTTCATCATACATACTATGGGTTTTCTGTCATTTATAAATTGTTATGTATTCTAATGTATATGGTCTGTTATGTGTTTGGCATAGTTACTTAGTCACTTTACCCTATCTAGGGTCATATTCCACCTTTCATCACGTTAATGGTCCTATGCAGGTGTTTATCGTAGCCTAGGAGTGTTTCATGGGTTGAGAAGGTCCCATTGTTATATTTCCACGTCCCCTAGGTATAAACTTGAGAAAATGGAATAGCCATACACTAATGTGGGTGCTGTCAACTGAATGCAAATATAAATTGAGAGTGGATCAAGTGACAGTCATGCATATGGTAGATTTAGCACATAGGTTTTGGTGGGAATGGTCAAGGGTTGCTAATTGTTGTCCCCATTTGAAAAAAATCATTTCAAAAAGCTGGTCATTTCTTGTCCAATTAGTCATTATGGAGCCCTTGTCTCCCATGTTCGTTGATATGTTTTTGAGCTCTAATCAGTGTCATTGTATAGCCAACAGTGGACACCTTCCAAAATATCAAGCAAGACGAAGAATGGAGCATGGATGCAAGAGGGAAACCAAAATTGTCCAAGTCACGAAAAGTTGTGCTTCACTAGTGAGGCACACACCAATACACTAGACCACCCAAAAAAACTGCTCTAAGTGAAAAAATTGCACTACAATGTATTGAAGCATGCCAACACACTAGACTGTAAAAAATGTGTGTTTAACTTTTAAAAAGAAAAAGTGGTGCTCCAATGGTGAGACATATGCAAACACACTAGACTGCCTATAAATGTTTTTTTAGTGAAAAAAGTGGTGCTCTAATGGTGAGGCATACGCCAATACACTAGACCACCAAAAAATGAGTTTAAGTGAAAAAGTGGCTCTGCAATGCTGACAAGTGTGCCAATAAACTAGACTGCAATGCTTTAAATAAAAAAGTAGCAAGATGTCCAAAGTGTACACTATATGAAAGGGGCGCCCAAAAGGGGAAAACGTTAAGTTAAAATTGGAAACTAGTAGAATAAGTCAACAAGCACACTTTTCATCTAAAACGTTGAAGTGACATATGACCCCAAAAGTTATGATTTTGATCTAAAATTCAATTAAAAATAAATAAAACAAGGGAGCACGCCATAAAAGCAGGGATGCCATTGCTGCAAGTAAAATAAATATTTCTTTCTAAGAACACCAGTTCTCTCCAATCCTGGAACTCTGTATTTTCTGATGAGGGTTTTGAATTTGTTTGTGTTCTTGTTGTATATTTGCTTTTCTTTGTGTATTTTTAAAATATAATGCTAGGCATGAAATAAAATGTTGGAGATGAAATTATTAAACCCTATTGCAGCAAAGAGATAATTTTATTGATTCACTTTGAAAAGCTTTTACAATAGAGCATACCCAAAATACAATCTCTGATCTTGACTAAGATGATGAAACCTTTATTCTAAAACTCTCCTGAAAATCCAATGAAGCACAAACTTGACCTCTGGATGAAGCCAACAGTTAAGCACCTTCAAATGATATTTCACAACCTCATAATGTTGTTGCAATGAAGCAGCTACGCTCTCCAATGCCGATACACTGGCAGAAAACCCAAGGGCTCCCTTCTCCAAACACCAAAGAGAAGTCATATGACAAATATCAAATCATGGTTGCCCAAAGAATGAGCTCTTGAGTTCCTTTTATTTTTTTCTTGTGAGAGCTCAAACACTTCCCTCGTCAATGTGGGATAAAAGATGTATTCCCACTTTAAATTTCCACTTAATGCACTTTATTAAAATTTAAAGTGACTTTATAATAACATTAAAATATTTAAATAAATCACTTAAGTCACTTAAACTTTAATATCTCTTGAAATACTTGTTCGATTGCTATGTCATCTGAACCAGGAGTTGACTCTCCCTGTTCTCCATGTGATCGGATGACCGTCTAAAAATAAAAACCCTGAACAGTGACTTACTATAAATAGTAAGTATGTGAAACTGAGTGAACCAAAGGCTAAGCTTGAAGCCACACGAGGCGCTAAAGGAGAAAAACCACTGATCACTGCCAAAAGGGACCCTCTAACTAGACATGTTAGCCTACGAGGGCCAGGAATAGGCTAAATCCACCGAACTCTGATGCTCGCGAAATTGGGGGCATTACAGTCCACCCTCCCTGAAATTGTTTGTCCCCAAGCAATCTCTACTGCAAAGAAACCCAACTCCTCGGAAGGCCCAAAAGAAGAACTATGAAGTGTCCCATACATCTCTAACTGTCTCATGTAGCATCAACAAAAACACAACTGCACAAGCTATCCCTGGATCCCAAACCCAGAATGAGGGTATGTCGTGTCTGACATCCTCCAACTTCCCTTGCACTCTACTGCCCCCAACTTCACCATGCTGTGAGTGGTGAAGTAACCCAATGGACCCATCCAATACTCAATACCAAACCTGTCACCACCTGGATCCCAATCCAAGCTAAACTCACATCTATCTGTCATGCAGTGATAAGAACATCTAGGAGTATCTGCTATACCAAATCTCTCTTTGTCCTCTACTAAACACCCATGGATGTGATAACTAGCCAAACCATCATGCCAACTGACACCAGTCACTCTGTAACAATGTATCCGAATGAAATCCCTGTGACATAGGAGTAGCAAACCCTGTCGGATACATTTCAGCATGGTGGATAACTGATTGTTGTCCCTGCAGGTAATCCCCTACAAACAACTGAGTCAGGTACTTGCAACCTCTAGTCCCATCTTCTGAAGATGGTAACTTTGCACACAGTAATGAGTTACTCCCCTCAACTACACCAAGAGAATCACCCTGTGCACAATAATTGTGCATTGAATACGAATCATGTACAGGTGGATCAAGGGCAAAACTATAAGCACTCCTCACCGTGTACACCCTGTTAAACTCCTCTGTGAGCCCTGTTTGGAATCCCGATGCACTGGAAAGATCCCAAACCCTGCAATTATCGCTCAACCCTGAACTAGAACCAAGTGTGTGATCGGCTTCCAACTCGAAGAGTGAATTATCATAGGTCGAACCACCATCAAACTCAAATAACGGATTATTCACAAATTGCACAATCACTATGTTCTGGTCTAAATCATCCATCTCCGAGTCCCTGGAACAATAAATTGAATCATACTCCTGAATTGGCCCAACAAACTGTCGATCATAATCAGTTGCATGGGATGAAATCATAGTTTACATACTCGGAATTGGAGAGTACTCGGCAAGCCCAAAAATTTTGACTTGGGAAAAACTCGGCAAATACTCGGCAAATACTCGACAAATACTCGGCAAATACTCGGCAAATGTGTGTGGATATTTATGTATGTGTATACTCAGGACTGCACTGTGCACACATACATATCTATAAACATACACAGGATGCCAAGTTTGCATGCATATACACACATAGACGTATTTATACACACACAAACATGCCAAGTTTGTGGGTTTTTTGCGAGCTAATGGCAATTACTCGATAATTTGACGGGAGAAAATCCATATGCATACTGCCCGTAAGTAAAAGCCGAAATTACTCAGCATGCAAATTTTTTGGAGATTACTTGGCTACTCGGAGAGTAATCGGAGAGTATGTAAACTATGGATGAAATGACTAATTTGTTTCCAGGAGGCGAAAACAAATCAACATGTGAACCAATCCCCCTACTAAATGATAAATTGCATGTCTCCTGTGAAGACGATGGCGTTGTGTCGTGAGTTGTCACACAACTCTCTGGAGAATCCACTACTATGTCACAAGAGCTAACAATAATCGGCCCTACATCACCTGTCATGGGACTATCCTCAAAAGAACCTGGTGCAACATGTGGTTCTCTGCAGCTCTCAACCAATGCACTCATCCCATCTGTATCAACTACACCTGTAACTGTGATTGATGTAATATCCTCAACCTGCTCACAAACACAATCTGTGGATATACGCTCCTCACCAACTGCTGCCATAGAAACCTGAACTGGATCTATAGATGGTGAAGAATGTGCCAAACTCAACTCCACAGTAAGCTCCTTTATTCGTGACTGTAACTCTTGAAGGGCCAACTGGGCGCTCTTCAACGAGTCCATAGTCACCTCAAACTCATGAGTGAGCTCATCAACCTCCTCTTCCTTTCCCTTCAATGCATCATAGCAAATACAATCCCACTCAAGAAGATAGTCCCTATCAGCAAATAACTGCAAATAATTATGTTTCATTACCCCAATAGCTTCTCAAAGTGTATGAAACTTTGGAAGGGAAAGACCTCTAAGACCTCTACCATCGTGCTCATTTGTCTCAAGAGTACTCCAACCATAGGTTGCCAACATCAGACGAGCAACATCAAAATGCTCCAAAGCTGTAGCAATCATATTGTCATTAACCTTCAACTGCCCAGCCCAATGATGATACCGTTGTGACACATCATGTCCACCCAAATCTGCACTATGGTATAAGGCGGAATCAACATCACTCACCTCATGATCAACAGCATCATGTGTGCTATCATCCATGCACACCTCAACATCTAAGGTACTACTGATATGTACCACAACGGATGGCTCAACTGGTAAGGTAGAAGCTTTTGATATGACAGTATCTTCACACACTTCCAATTCCAATGTAACTGTATCACCATCCAACTCATGATCCTGGGATCCCATGCCAACAAATGAATCTTCTAAATGGTTTTCTAAGGTCTCATTTGAATAATCAGATTCATCATGGCATGAATCTTCAACATACAATGCACCATTAGTACCCAATGCTTGAGTTCTTTCATGCGACAACTCATTGGTAGCATTTTGTACACTTGTAGTCACTACTGTCCCATACCGATGCAAAGTTTTACTACTGTTGTCATTAAAAACAGAACTGTTATCAGTGCTGATAACAATTTCTTGAACGTTGTGAATATGATTCTGGGGTTCCACTATACTTTTTTCATGTTGTACAATTTCCTTATCAACCACCACTTCAATTTCAATCCCATGTCCACCTGTAGGCTAAAGATCATGATCTACTGATTTATTCCTTTTTAACCCAAACACATCAAAGTGACTTTCAGATACTTCACCTGTAGAGATCTCATGTTCTGACTCAGGTTCTTCATGATTACTTTGTTGGTTGGATTTTTCTGGTTTTGAATCCTCATAGGGTGCCCACATTATTCTATTTGCCTTGCCCTTAGGTCTCAAAAGGAAATCATGGTTTGCATCGTAAGGCCCTTTGCAATAGAAACACAACTTCTTTTTTTTGTTTTGCGTTGAGCTTCATCTTGAAATGGAATCTTCAAACTGCTGCAAGCTACGAGCTAATCTTTGTTGTGAAAGCATAAGTTTTTGTTGAATATTATTTAAGGTGCTTTCAACACTTAGTTGCTCACATTTCTTTGTTTTGCTTCTTTGCTTGTTATAATCCATCCGCTGCTCCACATATTGCTCGAAGTCTAAGCGATCTTTGACTTTATCTGGAAATGCTATATATTCCTCATAAGCAACCATTACCTCATCAACAAATTTAGAAGCCATGACAACCAATTTGCTGTCTAAGCTTGCCAATCTGATGAAAAAGAACTCTGATTTTCAGGCTCAAGAATTTCGTCAAACAATTTCCATGCAAACTCTTAACTAATGTTCCAGCTTCCTTTTTGTTTGGTGATTAAACAAATACACTGCTAAATGATTCCAATTGACACAAGGATGCAATGCAATCACTTTCAGACACCCCCTCAATGTAAGATATGACTGAAACTTATTCAATATTCTAAGATGACTAGAAATGTAAGAGATAATCATCACCAGCAAAAAGCATTTTGTCAAACTGTTTGCAACTACAGTCAGCTATATCACAGCTACCAACACTATAGGAGATGCAGATATGATAAAAATGCCAGCTATAGGTATGTTGTATAAGACAGCAATACAATATACTCTCCAAATACAATATTTCAACTGGAATCAACTATGACAATAATCTCAATGCAATGGCAATACTTTATGTGCAACTACCAAATGAAAGAACCTGGAGTATTCGATTCAGCTACAATGCACATGAATTGGATAACCTGGAGATTGACGCCGTTGAATAAGAGTCTCCCAATCTAAATTGTATCTCCCAACTACTAGCAATTTGTCGGCTTATCTGTCTCCAAATGTTGACAGCTGGATGTCAAGTATGGCCCGATAGCTGGGATGGTGCGTCTTCAAGAGATGACGTGCTCTATGTCCTTTCCAATTTCGTCTTTCTCCTGATATGACGATGCCTTCAATTTAGCAGCAGCTTGAATAAGAGTCTTCAGGTATGCAAGGTACAAATTTGTCTCATTCAATGACCAAGCTACTCTTGCAATGTCCCTTACTTGGTGTGATTTCCTCTTTATCTTCAATGAAGCCCGATAACATACACGCCTTGTCTTATGACAATTCCCCTATACTCCGGAAGTTACGTAACTTTTCCCCACAAATTACGATTGTTCCAACAATATTATAAATCGATTTATTGCTAAGCTGGCAAGCTAGCGACAAACTTCCAATGATGTCTTTCTATATGTTTCAAATAGCTCCCGATGATTTTCCTTCACCAAGTTGCAATGAGAAGAATCAGCTAAAATACAAAATTGAAATAATTTATATCAAGAGGAGGCACAAAGTTATCAGATAATAATACAACTTTCCCAAAGTCATCCTCCAGCATATACACCAAGAATCATTTCCCCGATATATTCGTCTTTATTGATAAAACACTAAACAACTCCTAACAGGCCTATATGAAAGGCATTTTCTTTTTGTGTCTGACGATTTTTGTCTTATTTGTATTTTGTCCCTTCTGAAACTTCCTCAAGGTCGTATTACTTGCAAACAGATGCACCCAGCTTGGTGCAATAATTTCTTTCACAAGCTGCCACGATGCCTTTTAGGAATTTTTGAATGCCAATCTTCACAAATAATATTTATTCTCTAAACAAATCAGTGTCTGCTAACTAAACCCCAGAATTCTGAAACTTTGAAATTCAACAAACCCTAAAGAAGAAAACCCTTTTACACAGGATGGCAAGAAACCGCTCTGATACCACTGTAAGAACACTAGTTCTCTCCAATCCTGGAACTTTGTATTTTCTAATGAGGGTTTTGAATTTGTTTGTCTTCTTGTTGTATATTTGCTTTTTTTTGTGTATTTTTAAAATATAATGCCAGGCATGAAATAAAATGTTGGAGATGAAATTATTAAACCCTATTGCAGCAAAGAGATAATTTTTGTTGATTCACTTTGAAAAGCTTTTACAATAGAGCATACCCGGAATACAATCTTTGATCTTGACTAAGATGATGAAACAAATGAAGCATAAATCTGCAAAAAAACCCAATTAATCGCGATTTTTAAAAAATCTGCAAGCTGGACAATTTTTTCCCCATTTTTTGAAAAAATCGTTGACCTTTTGGTCAACAATTTCTTCCCATTTAAAACTGCAAAATCGCCAAAAAACGTGTTTAAAACCTGCAAAAAAATGCAAATAACATCATGCTGATTTTCGTGCGAAAAAAAAAAATCATGAGACCATAGCTTGTTGCTTACTATTATTCTTTGATAGAATTTTTCCAAGCATCCATAGCTTGTTCCAAAGCACCTGTTTTAGGCTTTCAGCCATAGCAGCAAGGCAGTGAACTGTTTGATAAAATGCTTTGGTAGACATGTATGAAAAATGTGGTAGTATAGACAAGGAGCTTCATCATCGGGAGGTTCTGCCCTCTAGCACATCATTTGCTACAATTGATTTTTTTGGAACTTTCTACTTAGTTTATAGGTTGACTTTGTACAAAGTCACAAACTATATTGTAATAGACATTTTGACAACTATCACCATCTGATATTTATGCAGTTGTAGTATGTTTTGTGCAATGTAATCAGTGATATGAATATAACCAACGAAAATCTATTTTCTATAATTCATGGATTGAACTCTGTATTTTATTTGCTCTCAATGTCTGTATGCTATGGAAATGCCATTAAATTTTTTTTAAAAGTAGTTTCTAATTGTTTTCTTCAATTTTTTGAGTCTTTTTGTAAATCCGATTTTTTCCTAATTTTTTCAAAAAATCCTGAACTTTTGGTTTGCCGATTTTTTCCCCAAACGATTAATCCTGCTATGGATGAAACCTTTATTCTGAAACTCTCCTGAAAATCCAATGAAGCACAAACTTGACCTCTGGATGAAGCCAACAATTAAGCACCTTCAGATGATATTTCACAACCTCATAATGCTATTGCAATGAAGCAACTACGCTCTCCAATGCCGATATGCTAGCAGAAAACCCTAGGGCTCCCTTCTCCAAACACCAAAAAGAAACCATATGACAAATATCAAATCCTGGTTGCCCAAAGAAACAACTCTTGAGTTCATTTTATTCTTTTCTTGTGAGAGCTCAAACACTTCCCTTGTCAATGTGGGATAAAAGATATATTCGCACTTTAATTTTCCACTTAATGCACTTTATTAAAATTTAAAGTGACTTTATAATAACATTAAAATATTTAAATAAATCACTTAAGTCACTTAAACTTTAATATCGCTTGAAATACTTGTCCAATTGCTATGTCATCTGAACCAAGAGTTGACTCTCCCTGTTCTCCATGTGATCAAATGACCGTCTAAAAATAGAAACCTTGAACAGTGACTTACTATAAATAGTAAGTATGTGAAACAAAGTCAACCGAAGGCTAAGCTTGAACCCACATGAGGCGCTGAAGGAGAAAAACCACTAATCACTGCGAAAAGGACCCTCTAACCAGACATGTTAGCCTACGAGGGCCAGGAATAGGCTAAATCCACCGAACTCTAATGCTCACGAAATTGGGGACATTACATTCTTCATTAAACAAAAGATGATAGTCTAAGATCTTAGATACAAAAAGGGTCTTTTTGATCATTTTTGCAGAACATACCTAAAAGTTTTAACCTAGCCCAATTTATAAATTTTCTATAAATAGTCAAATGGCATATTTCAAGCTTTCAGAGTGAAGCGTCTAGGTACAAGGAAAATAGCCAATTGCAAAGCCAAAATCATCAAAGGGATCAAACGATGTTTGAGAAGAGCTATTTTTCAGATATTACTCTCTTTGGTGAGTCACTATTATTGGAAGATATATATTTCCAGATTTTTTATTTTCAAACAATTTATTTTAAGTATTTAGTATTTATAGACTGCCTGGTTTTCAAGAAATCTATTTAATTAAAAAATGAGCAATAAGCACATTCAAGGTATTCAAAGAATAATGCAATATATTATATTACAAAAAATTGGATTGACAATCACACAGAAGTTCATCTCCATATATATGTTTAAGAGATGTAACCAACAATAAATAAATGTGAATTTGTCCAAGATTATAAATACTAATAATAGCTAGCATTATTACACACCACTAAGTCACTATGGTGACTTTATTACAAAAGGTAAGCCTTATATTCTAACATCTCCTCTTAATTCTTATTGTACTAAAAACAAAACATACTAACACACTAATTGAAAACTAAAATATTAGAACCATACAAAACCATATATTCTTAAGGAGTATCTCTTTGAAAACAGTTTTTCGACCATGTAGAACTCCATCAAGTTGTTTTGTAACCCTCATAAAGGTATAGCTCTCAAGTTGAATTCCTAATTTCCTAGATTCCACCTTCCTAAACTCCCAAATTACAAATACCCCAATTTATCAGATAGCCATCCATGTTGAGCTTTATCCATAGTGCTCCATTAAGTTGTCGCATAACCCTAGTAAGGGTATAATTCCCAAGAGCCATCTATACTACACTTCATCTATGCTAGATTTCTTACTATTTCCAAAATGCGAGCTTCTCATATTCTTCGTCAATGAATTCTTAACCATTGTTAGCATCTAATGGATCTTCAACAATGGTTTTCTAGGTTCATTTGGATTGTCTATGAGCTTTCCCTTGAGAACTTTATTGGCTTAAATTCTAAAGTTCCAAACTATGTGACTTATTTTCTTGCAATAATAAACATTCAATCTCCAATTTGTCAATTTTGATCTACAATTCTTTCTTAATTATAATGCACTATCATGTTGAGGATCACCTTCTATATCTCCTATAGTTGTTGTTTACAACCGAATCTACTAAAATGATTATAACAATGTTGGTGTTTCAACTCGCACCTCTGGAATGCGAATTAGAAACAGACAGCTATGCACAAATAAACTACTCTTCAAATTAGAAGGGAAGCTCCCTCTTTGCTGATGATGCTTAAAGAAAGTAAACTAAACTATTTGTCAATCTTTTTGTTCTTAGCTAAGAGCACAAGGTTATAAAACTCTAGCGTTGTAGTTGAGGTTTTCTCTTTTCCAAGACTTCAACTACAACTAGGCCTACTCTAATGACGCTTCTAGCTACTCAAGTAAACTCAGAGCTTGAGAGTTAGAAGTAAACAAGGAATGATTTTAACATAGATACTCAAATAAACTTACTTCCTACACACACCTTAAAACTCATTGTACTTTTAGATGCAAACTGAAATAAAAATTATATAAGCAGAACACAAAACAAAATCCGAGAGAATAGATCAAAGCAACAAAGTAGTCATAAGATTTCCTTTCTCAAATTTCTAACAATGATTACCCTTTTGGGACAGCGGGTTTGTAGCAATAACAGGCTTAAAATTTAGAGATCAAACCAGAATACACTTGACACAAATTACACATGAACTGAACAATAACTTGCAACAAAAGGCAGGCATGCAAGCTTGCTCTTGCACTAAGTGAACAAACACTGAATAACAACTTGCAGGCAAAGGTAGGCTCAGCAATTTTTTATCACAATAACGGTTAAAGAAAAATGGGCAAGGTTGTCCTTATTTATATACAAGCAAGGAGTAGGGAACCCTAAAATCTCCTTGCTTCTAGAACAAGACTTGCCAACTCACAAGCTTTATTTATAAAACTAAAACATGACAACTAACTAACAACCTGCTGGAAAAAAAAGGCAGGGAAAATTCCAACTATTACAACTTGATTTTTCCTATTTCTCAAAGAATAGATAAGTGTGAGACAAAAATAACAAGAAAACTTGAAAAAGGCATCAAATTAACTGCTACTTTAATTCTATCCTTGGAAATCTCTACTGCCCCAAAAAGGTGCTGATTTTTCTCCAAAAAGAAGATTGCCAAAAAAAGCTAAGGTATAGGTTTTGTAGACAATCATGTTCTGAAGAAACCTAGTTCGTTAGATTTTGAAAAAGATGAGGGCTTCCCGAAAAAGCAGATTTTTGGAAATATAAATTTTCCAATCTTCAAGAGGAACAAAAAGCAAATGGACCCAGATCGATGAAAACTGAAAAAGCTGACCACCTATTTTTGAAATGCGATGCCCTAGAAGATTGGATCATAAAAAAGTGTGCCTCTGTGCATCCCAATCCCGAATCCACGAAGAAAACAGAAAAACCACCCCGTTTGAGCCTCTAAATCTTGAAAAGCAAAAAAAATGATATCTTTCTTCCTCTGAAGGTCAACCTACAAAATGTGAAGAACGAATGCAAAAAGCCTTCTTAAATAGTGGTTGAGAACGAAAAAGCGCTTTATTCTCCAAGCTTTAAAACTTTCAATCCAATCCGAAATCAGAAACGTTGAATGGAGACACCGTTTTGAATGATGAATGATAAAAATTGAAAAATTTCTAAGGCTTTGAACCTTGGGCGCCCCTGGCTAGCTGGGGCACCTTTCCTCTTCAGAGTTAGAATACTTTTTAGGATTTTCACCTTTGCTTGTTTTTGGACCTCAATTTGATCTTCATTTCCGGATGTTTGACAGCTCTGGTGAACTAGCTGATAGATTCGTTGAATAGCCTGAAGAATTTTGAGAAAGATCGTCTAGAGGCTGTGAACCCTAAAAAGTGATTTTGGGTGCTCAAAAGCTTGAGCGCCCCTGGCCAGCTAGGGCACCTAAGCATCCCAGACTTATACATTTTCTTGGAATTTTCAAATTTTTTGCTTGAAAAAATGCATCTCTTTGATCCTCGATTTTGGACGCCTAATAAATTTTTGTGAACTTGTTGATGGACTCGTCGAGAAGCTTGATCAAATCTCAGAAGATTGTTTTGGAGGCTACATCTTCTAAAGTCACCTTCTGGGCTCTCAAAATTTTAGGTGCCCCTGGCTAGCTGGGGTGCCCAACTCCTCCAAAGTTAGTCATTTTTTAGTGAATTTCAACTTTCTTTTGATCTTTTTTCGTTTTGCACATGTTTCTACCTTCGTTCAATCTGCAATATTTGGCGTTTGACAAATCTTCTGAGCTTATCGATGAATCCATTCAAGAGCCTGTTCAAAATTGAGAGAATGAAAGAAATTCCTTGGAGGTTCCAAACCCTAAATCCACCTTCTGAATGCTCAAAATCTTGGGCACCCTTGGCTAGTTGGGGCGCCCATCCTTGCCAAACTTAACCATTTTAAGATGTTTTTCAATTTCCCAAATTTACCTCTCGTGCCTTGTTCTCCATTTGATCTGCAATATCTGGTGACTAATGAATCTGATGATTTGGCTGAGTCATCCACTGGAAAGCCTGAAGAATTGTGAAAAAGATGACGAATGCGCCTGCAACTTTCCAGTCTTGCATGAACAAGATCTTTAGGCAGCAGTTGAGGAAGTTTGTGCTCATCTTCTTCAACGATATTCTCATTTTCAGCAAGTCATGGGAGGAGCACCTTAAGCACTTTTAGGAAGTGCTTAGCATTTTGGAAGCAAAATGTTTGTTTGCAAAAGAGTCAAAGTGCGAATTTGGGATGACAGAGTTGCTCTATATTGGCCACATTATCAGCCCCAAGGGTGTTAGAGTTGATCCAGAGAAGATCAAAGCAATCCTAGATTGGCCACCTCCGAAGAATGTGTCTCATTTGAAGGGGTTTTCGGGATTGTGTGGCTTTTACAGAAGGTTCGTGAAGGGCTATTCTCATATGGCAGCCCGCCTCACTGATCTTACCAAGAAGGGAGCTTTCCTTTGGACAAATAAGGCACAAGTTGTGATTGACAAATTCAAACAAATCATGAGTTCTTGTCCTATGTTGGCTCAACCCGACTTCACTAAGTTGTTTGAATTGTGGTGTGATGCTTCAAGAGACGGAGTTGGGGCTGTTCTCATGCAAGACAAACATCCCATTGTCTTCGAGAGCAAAAAATTGAGAGGAGCCGAAAGAACATATTCAATCTATGATAAGGAGATGCTTGCAATCATGCACACATTGGCCAAGTTCACACAGTACTTGGTGGGAAGCAAATTCGTGGTGAAGATTGATCATAACAATCTAAAGCACTTCATACATTAGAAAGATTTGAATGAAAGGCAGCAGAAGTGGGTGAGTAAGCTCCAAGCTTATGACTTTAACATTGAGTATGTCAAAGGAAAGAACAACATAGTGGCGGATGCTCTTTCTAGAAGGCCTCATTTGAACTCTTTGGTTGAACTTACTGTAGATTGGAAGGAGCAAATTGTTGCTGATTATGCAAAAAATCAGTTTGCAACCAGCATTGTAGAGGGTCATTTGCATTATGAAAGATATTAGTTGGCTGATGGTTTGATTCAGGACAAAGGTAGAATCTTCTTGGTGCCTGAATCCAAGCTTAAGAAGAAGGTTTTGCAGACTTTTCATGACATTCCTCTTGTTGGTCATTAGGGGTATTTCAAGACTTACAAGCATATCCATGAAAGATTTTCATGGAAAGGGATGAAAGATGTAGTCTTGTGTTACATAAGGGAGTGTCCAACTTGTCAAATGAACAAGAATGAGCATACTTTTCCAGCTGGTCTATTGCAGCCCCTTCCTATTCCCAATCAAAAGTGGAAAAGTATTGCAATGGATTTTATCACTGGGTTGCCAAGGGTGCAAGGGAGAGATTGCATCTATGTTGTGGTGGATAGATTGACAAAATTTTCTCATTTCTTTGCTATCACAAGTTCATTTACAGCAGCTCAAGTAGCTGAGTTGTTCTTTAGAAAAGTGTTTTGTTTGCATGGGTTGCCACGGAATATTGTTAGTGATAGGGACAGCAAGTTCCTAAGTGCTAGGGAATATTGTTAGTGATAGGGACAGCTATCTGATAAATTGGGGTATTTGTAATTTGGGAGTTTAGGAAGGTGGAATCTAGGAAATTAGGAATTCAACTTGAGAGCTATACCTTTATGAGGGTTACAAAACAACTTGATGGAGTTCTACATGGTCGAAAAACTGTTTTCAAAGAGATACTCCTTAAGAATATATGGTTTTGTATGGTTCTAATATTTTAGTTTTCAATTAGTGTGTTAGTATGTTTTGTTTTTAGTACAATAAGAATTAAGAGGAGATGTTAGAATATAAGGCTTACCTTTTGTAATAAAGTCACCATAGTGACTTAGTGGTGTGTAATAATGCTAGCTATTATTAGTGGTGTGTAATAATGCTAGCTATTATTGTTAGCCTTCCTCATAGGCCGTCCCTTGCTCATGCGTGCCTTGTAACTTGTGTTGGGCATTTGGAGCTATTTTGTGACTTGCTAATTGATGTTTCTTGGTCGCCTAGCATTAGAGAAGGTGTGCTTTTAGTTTCATATGATTAGGTGAAGTGTGGTATAAGTTTTGAGCATTTTAGTGTGATCATAGTTGGTGGTTTGCACTTTCAATTTGCTGGTTTTCCATATCAGACTTGGTGATTTGAGTTTAATGCTATATTCCCATATTGCTCTCATTCACATTTGTAATAAGCGATATTGTGAAATCATTGTATTGAAGTTAGAGCAAAATCCATTGAAAAATCATTGTAAGAAGCATATTGTAATTGCTGGTTTCAATAGTACTGAATCAGCCTTTTGCTTTTAGCATATTTCATTTTGTATCTCCTACTCCCGCTGAATAAGTGGTTGAGTATTTTATATTTCAGTTTTGCTTACTCCCGTTGAATAAGTGATTGAGTATTTTTAGTTAAATAATTGTAATAATCGCTCCCGTTGAATAAGTGGTAGAGCTTCATGGTTGGTTATCCGCCTACATTTACATTTCCAGCACTTTACTTCCAGAATGGTCAGCTAGCCACCTACAGTATTGTAATTTCAGTTTCAATTTATTGCTAACAATCCCCTTGCATCGTATGCTCTCATCTCACCCACATCGGGATCTTGGTGATCAGAAAGTGGAGGGTTCCATTTTAATTGGTTTGATTATTGGGCTAACTTTAACAGGTGCATTGTTGTTTGGTGAAATTTCAAAAAAAAACTAAGGGGGGTATTTCACTTCACCAGTGTTAGGATATTTTTGAAGAATTTCAACTTTTTCTTGATAAAATACCTTTGTTCAGTCCTTGATTCCGGTCGTTTGATTGATCCTGAGGCTTGGTTGACAGATTCACTATGGAGCTGGATCAACTCTAAGAAGATCTTACTGGGAGATACAATCCCTAAAAATGACTTCCGGTGGCTTGAATCCTTGGGCCCCTTTTTGAGATTAGGTGCTTTTTCTGGCTAGTGTTAACCAATTTTCAGATGGTTTTCAATTTCTACAATATTGACCCCTTGTGCTTTGATCTGCAACTACCGGTGATTGATGATTCTTGTGCACTGGATGTTGAATCCATCGCGAAGCTGGAAGATTTCCGGAAAGGATGACTGGCTTCACAAGCTCTGATGATTGTTCTAGAAGGTTCAAATTATTGGGCGCCCCTAGTCTGCAGGGGCGCTTTTGTGTTTCTAAGGTACAATTTTCACTTTGTAGCCTTGATGAAATGCTCCAATTTGACCTTCGTTACCAAGAGTTTGACTACTCCAATTTATCTACTGATGAACTCATCGCGAAGACTGATCAAAACGGAGGACTTCTTGGAAGTTGTAACACCTAAAAGCTGCATTTAATGCCTCAAGAAGTTGGACGCCTTTTGCTAGCAAGGTGCATTTTGCTCTATACTTAGCCAATTTTTCATGTTTTCAACTTTCCTTGACTTTTAGCATTTTTGTACTTGATCTCTATTTGCGAGCGTTTGACAAGTCTTGTGGACTGGCTGTTGGATTCATCACGAAGCTAAAAGGATTCTGAGAAGATGTCTTGGAGAAGACAACTGCTAAAAACCTTAACTAATTGCCTAAAAAGTTGGGCGCCCCTAGCCAGCAAGGGAACTTTTGCTCTTTTCTTCATCATTTTATCCTTCGTTTTACATGGCTGCTCAATCAACAGCTACTTGTGTTTGATAGGTCTCGTGGACTGGCGAACAAATTTGTTGCGAAGCTGGGCTGAAGCCAGGAAGATCATCTGAAGATAACCAATCCAAAGACTGACTTTTGAATGGTTTCTTTTATGGGTGCCCCTGGCCTATAGGGGCACTTTTATCTTGATAAACTGCCATTCTTGATGACTCTTGACTTTCAACATCTTCCGCCTCTACCTTCGTTTGTCGATGTTTGATGAATCTGTTGAACTTGCTTGACTATCCGTCGGAAAGCTAGCAAAATTTTGAACAAGACCCCCAACACTACAAAACTTAACAGTTGTATCTGACCTCTTGAATTCATGGGCGCCCCTGGCTAGCAGGGGTGCTTTTGGCTCCAGTGTTAGTCATTTTCTGATGATTTTACTCTCCTTGCACTTCGTGTTTACCGTGTTGCATGATTGGGCTAACCGTGTTGTCGACGACGCAACCACATTCATCGTTGCGATTGCTTTCATTACTTCACATGCACAGGCATTGAAAAGTTAACCAAGGCGTTGACTGCAAAGGCATCTCCCTTGTGACAAGACGTCATTTTTCCAAACAGTTTATTTTTTGCATTTTTCAAATTTTGAAATTCCCCACCGTCATTGAGCATCTTTCGCCATAGACTCTTCTGTGCAGCGTCTGAAGCTTAGATCTTGATACCTGGTATTGGCCATCTGCCATTGTTGACTTCGAAGGTCCTAACTTTTCTCCTAAAAAAGTGAAATAGACCCACCAGAGAAAAATTGACTTTTTGATGATTCTGACTTGACTAGTGTGATCGTGACAAAGAATTAACCTATCAAAATCATTTTGAGTCATTTCTGAAAAGATCCTATTTTTAGGGTTTTTCTAAAAACATGGGCCTGAAAACCTAATTTCAAAATTTTCAAAAATTTGCAAGTATCCTCTAGACAATAAACCCACAAAAACCCTATGCTTCGTTTGTCGTTCAGAAATTTCTAAGAATAGATGATTGCTATTTTCAGAGACTTTGACTTTTGTTGACTTTTGACGACAAATTTACAGAATTTATCAAAATGCCTTAATGAAGCAAAAAAATTATTTTGGGTACAACACATAATAATCTAAAAAAGATAACTTAATTTTGTCCACTCTGTTCAAAGAAAAAAGCCTCTAAGAAAAGGCAAGAAAGCATAACCTGTTGACAAGATGATTAAGGAGAAAGAAACTCTTTAGAGAAGAAATTCACCGTAGGTCATTCCACTGAAATGCTAACTAGGAAATACTATGCAATATCCTCTTAAATGCCTGAAAATGGGTTCACTACAATTGCTGCCATGTGAGCTTTGATGTTCAACTAAATCCCATTACTTGATTGTGTATTAATAAAGAACAAAATTGAATAGTTATATGATTATATCTCTTAGGCATGAAACCATAATTGGAAAGCATTAACTCTGGCATGAAGACAGCTTTAACAGAATGACATAGTTCAACTTTAGACATTAGGTAAATTTCATCCATTCACTTGAATATTTGATAAATCAAGCAAATGAAATCCAAAAGCAGAGATGTAATATCGCCTTCTCGAGCATGATCTTTTCAGTTGACCGTTGGCCTATTCCGGAGACCCGTAGGCTACTTGGAAGGTGAAATTAGGGTTTCCTGTTTTGGAAGTTGTTGTTGCTCGAAATTTGGTGATTGGATTTGCGGATTCTTTATGGGTTTTCAGAGAGCTTCGCAGTGGTGTGACTTGCTTTGCGTTTCGAGCACTTTCTGGAATTTACTATTTTTAGTAAATTCTATTTCTGGCAGTGGTCCTGTTGACTTCGGCACAGTTGGTTCTCTTCTTCAGCTGGTTCAGTTGGTTTCTTCACTTTTGGCCTTGGGCTGCTTCCTGGAGAGATAAGTTCAATTTATTTAAATAATGTTATATTAGCCCCTTGGCCTAGTCTTATAACTTAATGTTGTTTTAAAAAGTGGTCTTCAAGGGTGGGCGCCTCATTGAGGTAATTTTATATTTTATTAAGGTCAAATTGAAGCTTGAAGTGGGACGCCTATTTTATGAAGAGGAGAATTAAAATAAAGTAAAAAATGAAGCTTTGAAAATGGGACGCCATCTCTTGGAGGGAAAAGGTTTATTTCAAATTTGAAAATTAAGGCTTCTCTTCTAGAAGCTTCTGGAGTTTCCTTGCTGTGCCTTTATAAGGAGACCTATTCTCTTCATTTCATCATCTTATGTCTGAATATTGTTATGCTGCCAAAATGGTGCTGGAATTGCTTCGAGGAATGAATGCCTCCTAGCCTTGGCTCGACTTCGTGCTTGAAAGATAGCATCTAGTGGAGAAGTTTGCTTGTTGGTGAGAGATTTTGTAGTGAGATTTGCATTGTAGCTTGAGTTTTGCTTTTGTAGTTCAATTTATTGCATTTCATATCAATTTCTGGAGTTGCTGATATCATAGCAGATTTGTAGTTTTCACTCATATATTTAAAAAATAAAAATATGCTAGTTATGGGTATTGTCTCATTGTGTTTCCTTGGCAAGGGCGCCCCTATTTGACAAGTTTCAGATTTTTTGACAAAGCTTTGAATTTTATAGAAGAAAATCGCCCTTCTTAGAGGGCCGTACCATTTGAGTCTCCTTGGGATTTGTGCAAGAAAAGGTTAAGGGTTTATGGGTGTGCTTTTAGTGTTCTAACTTGGTCGCCATCTTCTCTAGAGTGTTATGCATTTGATTTCATATTAATAGAGTGAGTTTTGAATGAGAAAAGTGCATTTTAGTGAGTTAATAGAGTGCTGGTTCTGTCATTCAAGCTGCTGGTCTGTCATATCAGATTTGAGTAAATTGCATTTTGGTTAAGGGTTGATGTTAGGAAGTCATATTAAGCCTTGTGGAGATCACATTTACTATGGCAGCAATTGAAGAGCTTTTAATCCTTGTTTTGCAGGCACTTCCTATTACTTTGTAAGCTGAACAGTAGTACTGTCAGCATTTCTTAATATCTCTCTTCATATTTTGTAATACCCACTGAATAAGTGGAAGAGGCTGGCTTGCCGCCTATTTACATTTTGAATTGCACTGTAGTACTTAGCATCTCCGCCATATGGTAGCTCCATTCCCATTCTGGGTTGGAAAGCACATGCTTGGCGTCGAGTTTTACTTTAAGCAATATTAGTTGGTAGGGATCCTCTGACCACATGATCGTCCACCTTGGACACATTCTTGGTTAGAGTTGTTTGTTCAGCAATGCATAAGATCCTCTGACCATATGCTCACACCTTGCCCAACTTGGGATCCTGGTGTACATTCTTGGTTAGAGTTCATTCCGCATCGTTTGGGTTTTCATCTAACCTTAACGGGTGCATGCTGTTTGTAATTGCATTCAAAAAATTGAAAAAATTGGTTCGGTATATTTCAAGAGATATGATTTTCACATAAGTAGTGATCCATTGAACCCTCCCAAAATGATTACAAATCCATATAGGCATTCTTTGCTATTTTAATTTACGTTTTGTAGAGATTTTTACTATGTTGAATGTGGGCATTTAGTGGGAGGTGTTAGAACAATTTTTTTCATTTTTGTGCTTTTTAATAATAAGCTTAAAGCTGTGAATACTGAATAGCATATAATATATCTCACAAAACCCTTGGCATGAAGATATATAAGTTATATTCATCAACAAATCATTGCCAAATGTAACACTTACGCATAAAGAAATACGTTCAGTATAGTAAAACACAGATGTCTGGTTGATGCTATAGAGCCATCCTCTGGATCTTTATTCATTACTACATCAAAACTCAGTCCATTAATATCCAGCAAGTATAATGGTGAGAAAAGTAGCCCAAGAGCAACTGGAACAAGGAAGACGCCTATTAAGAAGTGAATAATAGGGAGCTGTAGCACAAAGACACCAGAAATTAGAATCTATTCAAGGTGGAATGAAAATGAAGAAACTTCATATTTTACATAGGACAAATTAGAACAAGAACTGACTCATCAGCAAGAAGTATAAAATAAAGAGAAAAGAAATAAGAAACAAAAAGGCTAAAGGACTGAATTTGTATGGAAGATAAGCATTTTAAACATAAATAATATGTGATAGCAGAATAAAGAGTAAAGATTCTAACCTTCAAGCAGGCTACATAAAGGTCTTGGATAAAGCTAATGAATCCTTTGTCCTGTCTCACAAGCAATGCTTCCATCCCTCTTCTACCTTTTTGTTTCCTTATTGATGTAGTCCTAACACCTTCAAATGCCACTGCCCCCATACTTCCCGCATCTCCCTGATTAACAATGGTCATTTTACTCTTCAGACGCCTCCACCTTGTTCGTGCACCTGGTAGAGAATCCCTGCCACGTGTAATATTGGCATCCATTCTGTTTAGAAGATGCTTTGTTTCTTCATTTGCAACAAGCTTTTCCCTGTCACTTGGTAGACATAAACCTATGACTTTCTCATTCTGGCTACCAACTGTAGATGATTCCAATGGAAGAGCATCTCGATTTTGCTCTAGTGAGTTATCTATGCAATCATCTGACGAAGACTCGGATGATGATATCTTTGCATCAAATTTAAGAACAGGTTTCTCATTGTCAATCATCAAGTATGCAGGCAAAGTGTCATTTACCAGCAGATCCCTAGATCCAAGCACTGCCTTGTCACACTCATAAGCATTCCTATATTTTTGAGAGATCAATGAAACTTCAGCATCGTCTGCTTTATTAGCAATCAAACTGCATTTCAGTCTTGCATCCTGTTCCTCAGCCACAGACACCTGTTTGGTACTTCTGTCACCATCAAGCGATTCATTGAAAGGGTTATCTAAATTTTCTTCTATGTTTTTATCTTGCAAATTTGAGTTTATCTGAATACGTTTTGTCTTTAATTTCCTTTTGTTTGATAAAAGGGAACTGTTTTTCTTGATATACTTCTTGTGGACAGGAAAAATTGTGCTGCAAACTTTTTCAGCCTTCTGTGCAGAAATTGCACAATGATTTACCTCTTCTTCAGTTTTCTCTGCAGAATTATCTGATCTTCCATTTGCATTATGGTTTCTTCCAGCTATTTGTTTACCAGTCCTTAATTGATCATTCTCAAAAGCATCATCCTTGTCCCAACTACATCGCACAAGAGAGTTGTCATTGTTGAAGTTTTTCTTACCCTCATGATCTGGAATTTGATTCCGCTGGCGTGAGATAGAGATATCTTGGTAGGCACCTTGTCTAGCAAGGTGAGCATCCCTACTTGTAATTGTATTCTTATTGGTTCTTGATGTGGTGCTGCAGCCCTTTGGGGCGGTTGGAATTGTTGAATAGGAAGGATAATATGAGAAACCATCCCCATAAAAAAGAGAATCTAGTCCTGTCTCTTCAATCGACCTTGCTGAAATCAGCCGGCAACGCAGATTTTCTCGCCTCCAAGCCATTTTGGCAATATTGGGTGATGACCCTACATTTACTGGCAACAAACCTGCAAAATAGCTAGAGAAAGACGGTGAAAACATTAAGGGAAAAACAAGTTCAGATTCTGATTGTAAAAATTATCAATAAGTTCTGCCATGATTGATGGAATATATAATGCATAAGACTTTGAAATCATTGAAGTAAACAAGACAAGAAGAAAACAAAACACATTTCTCACTTCTCCGTATTGAAAAGAAGCTCCACAAAGAGATAGAAAGTACAATAGTTTTCCTAAAGTTGCTCAAGATAATTGTATTATCTACACACTCTAAATAAAGTATCAGATTTTGGCAGATTGAAATCAAAATGACAAAAAATAAATGATGGGACAATTTAATTGAATTAATGTATATGACACAAATTATTCAAAGAAACCATACTGCTGCAGATAATAAAAAACAAAAAGGTAAACAAAATTGATATAATGGATCCTCTCATGATTCCTGCTGTGTATTGTATACTTCATTGTCATCCATATATGTGCACATCCAAATTATTATGAATAGCCCTATGATTGTGTATTGTTCCAAACTTCCAGGTAGCATGCTGATGGAAAGCACAATCACAGAAGTGAAAAATCTCTATAAAAACATTATAGCATCCCAAACCATATCATTGTTTGGGTGTAAGAGGCTATGCATACTCTTAATACTTATAATATAATCGTATTCGTTTAGGACAATAAAGCCTTCTTTAAGGACTACCCCCCACACAGAAACTTTCTTTGACATTTAATAATCATATACTAAACCCATCCTTATATCATTTGATCAGACAATAGCTTTGATAGTATGTACTACTACTATCTAAACGAAGTTCATTAAACATAAAGCACATGTAATAAATGAGTGTTTGAACAAATTAAATGTACTGGTGAGCATTTTCTATACACTAAGATAAGGTCTCTAATATATCAATTTGTAAATATGGAAAAGGTAGAAGGCCTCTCTTAATGGACGCACTTGAAAAATGGTACATAAAGCATATCAAGATGAATAATATATAAGGCAATAAGATTTGTTAAACTAGGGACTATAAGTAGGACAATATGAATAGTAATGAAGTAAAGAAAATATGCAAGATAACAATTAACATAAAGTTACAAAGCATTTAGTGAAACTGGACCTACATAAATGAAGGAGGTAGGGACCTATTGGATGTATCAGGTTATGAAGTGGCTAATTTGTCGAGCACATAACATTGGACTTGGTCATTTGATAGTTCTTAAATATCATAATCAGTGTTACAAGACTCGGTGAGTCCCGAGGAGAGCGACCCTCGACGAGTCTGGGAGGCTTGATAATCGAGTACTCGCCAAACTCACCAAGTCTAGAGGACTCACCAAACTCGTAGAGTCTAGGTGAGTCTCGACCCAATGATTCAGCCATTTTTTTATTTTTATTTTTTTATACTTACAACCTTTCAATGTTATGACATGCCCATCTAGGATTTACAAATAAATATGAAAATGGTGTGTGACATGAAGGTCTGTGTGGTTTTAAAGGTCTTCATTTGGGATTGGTGGTGGGGGCTCCGCCACTCAACCTTGCCATGTCTCCCACGAGGGGTGCTGCCCCTCAACCCCGCTGGGGGCGCTACCCTTCGACCCCATTGGGGTGTTGCCCTCAAACCCCCATCAAAATATAAGTCTAAGAAAGTAATAGGCCAATGATGAACCATGATCATAAAACTTACAAAATACATATCCCTTATTGCAAATCTCTCCATCTTCACAACCAAAGCCACAAACAAGGATTATCTTATTTCATACATTGGACAACTTGTTTAGTCTACAAGAACGTCCATAGGCAAAGTTGGATTGCTAGTCATTGTATTGTTGAATATGGGTTAAGTCATAGTTGGCAAGAAATGCCATTTTCATAATGCAAAAATGTACCAATCATCCCCTACATAGACAACTCATAGAACAATCCCATCTATTAGTATCCTAGCTAAGGTCAAACCAGAACATAACCATTTATCTTTTTACATAACCGTTCCTCTTTGTTAATGAGCTTAACAACAAAACATGCAATCTTGAAGGCTTCAAGAAAACTTTAATAATAAATTCATCACTTGAACATACACACCAATCATTAAGACACAAGCAAATATGATGGCGACAACATCATCCAGGACCTACCTTAGATGCCAACACATGACTTTTCACGATGTTGGGATGAAAAATGCAAGCTCCTTTGAGCCATGGACTTATGATTTTAGTTTTGACTACCTAGGAAAAGGGAACATTATAGTCCGCCCTCCCCAAGCAATACACACTTGAACACCCTGGCTTGTCACTTGAATATTGGGATCCCAGATAAGCCTATAGAATGCCCCACTATATGTCCTCTGCATCAATTGGATAAAGATAAAATCAAACTCAGCAGTTCTATCAACCACTACCCTAGTGTAAAGCAATCTACCAAACATTGAAATCCTTGGATCCCACAGCCAAACTGGAAGTCCACCATTCTCAATACCTGTTGACTTTCACTGCGCCACTCTGATAAAATCATTACCATGCCGAGAGTGGTGAAGCAACTCATTCGGAACCAAACAAACTAAAGTGCCAAGCATGTCACCACCTAGATCCCAAACCGCCACATCCTCACATCCATCAAACATGAGAAGCCACTTTCCAACTTCTATAGATCTCCCATGGATGTGAAGAATCCCCATCATACGTACCAGAAAATGAATAGCCGCTCCTCTTAGGTTGTTGTTATGGAACAGATCAGCAACCTCAAGACTGAAAATCCAACCTATGGGGATGCAAATAATACTGCCAAGGTCATAGGGTGATAGAGTATCAACCCTATCCCGCTCTCCAGTGATGAGGAGATGATACAACTCTCCTCCAAACCCTCGAACAGCAATGTCCTCCAAAAAGTTATGAAAGAAATCCTTGTCCCATGAAGTAGGACACCCATCTCTTATCAAATTATGGAGTGGAACTCCGTCATTGAGGGCTAGAACACTGCTGCCATCATGCTCACTAGGATCATAGCTCCTTCGGAACTTTATTCCTCCAAGCATGTGCCACACAAGAGTAAGTGCCTCCATTGAAAATCCCTAAAATAAGGAAGCTGCAAACTCTACCGAAGAGTAATCTACATGATAAGACTCTATTTCCTGTACTTGTATAAAACAATCTGAAGGAAACGGAGTAGTAGACCCACAGGTTTTGGTTCCATCTTCTGAAAATGGAAACACATTATACCAAAGTGGATTATATAATCCCTGAGCCAACCCATATTTATGCATCATCAAATCATCCGTGTGCGAGCTGAAAGAAAAATGATGAGCACTCCTTACTATGCAGTCAAGGTGAAATTCACTCACTTGTGCCAATGTAAGACCTGAATAGTCACTAGGATTCCACATCTCATCATTCTTATCGCACGAATTAGGAGGTGGCTCACATCTTAGATCATGAAGGGCAGATTTGGTATTGGCTCTGTAACTCCTCTCTGCAAACTTGATGGCTAAGTTCCTATATGAGAGAAAATGGAGGAAGTCTGATTTCATTCCCTCTAGGGCATGTTTGATAGTTTGCAGACTTGATATATGAAATGTCCCACCTTGGATGGAGTTTGGACTCTGCAATTTTCTCAATATTTTTTATGTTTCAATTTGACACATTGTCATTTTGTCAAATAGATGGAATGAAAACTAAAATCAATATTTTGGCGTTCACAACTCACTGACAACAAACTCAGAAAATAATAGCATCATACTTGCATTGTCTTTCTACTATTGTACCATTCATTTCCTTTAAGGAAGAAAAACCAATTTATCATATATATTTCAGAGTAATAATACAAAGAGCAGATTACAGACTCAGAGATATAAGTTACCAACTACATATACAACCCTCTGCAATAATATTTCTGTTCATGACAGTGACTATCGCATTGTAAGCAATGGTATTGTTTCATACAGCTGTAGCAGAATTAAACCCCGAGCAAATACAGTCTAAAACAACCCTATTCTCTGACTTGATTGTAATTACGCACAGGCAGCAATGGCAATTGCTACAGCAATTGCTTGTATGAAGAAATCACGCCCAGCAAACACCAAAGTAAGCAACAATGAATGATGGCGGTTGAATGAACAAGTCTACACCTTCCCAAGCTCCCACGACAACTTCAGGAAATGATAAACTTCAACGCAGCTCTGTGAAAACAATGCAAACTCAAAAATGTGTGCATTAGAATCCCACGTCCAACTACAGGTAACTCCTCCAAGTCTAAGCCAGGTATGAGCATGAAAGCATTTGCCCAGATCAAACTCATGTAACCATAAATCACTTCAAACCCTCACGCCAAACCTAGTATGGTTTGACTCATACATCTATAATATGAATCCTTCAAAAATACTCAACCATACAAAGCCACAAACAAGCCAGCCAGCTACATGAAGGGAAAATGATATTCAATCCCTAATTTTGGCGTCCAAATATATGCAGCAATTAGATCTTCAAAACCCTGCCTGGCAACTCCGTGCCTGCAAACAATTTGTTAATTCTTTAAACGCCCTCTACAAATACCTTGCTTTGACAATGATCAATAATCTTAAATTTCCTGATTAATCCTTCAAACCCTTATTTGAAACTCTCCTGCAGATTCAATGAAGCACAAGCGCAACCTCTGAATGAAGTTATCTGCAAGATGGCTTGGGAGATCTTTCACTCCTGCACCAAGTTGTTCCTCTTGAGGGATTTCGTCCTCAAAAAGCTAAGTGTTTCCAAACTCTCCAATCTCCTGCAAAAACCCTTATCAAAATAATCTTCTCAACAATGAATGAATGTGCAAATGAGCTCCAAATGGCTTTTTATAACTCCCAAGCCCTAATTTGCATTTGAGTTATATTTCATTTAATTTACTTTTTTACCGCCTTATAACTCCCTTTTTAATTTGCACTTAACTTTATATTATAAAGTGCACTTTAAAAACATTTATATCCCACTTTTTAAAAAGTCCTTTAATAAATTAAAATAACATATAAAGTTAATTAATTTAAATTAACTTTATAATTAATGTTATTAAAATTAAATAAATAGGACCGTTGAATACCAAAATGTCTCCAAGATATAAATATGCCATCACGCCCAAAATAATAACTCTGTCAACTGACCATACCAATGATTTATTATAAATAGTAAGTATAGACAAAATGTCCATGTGACTTACTAAAAATAGTAAGTATGGTTAAAATGACTGAATAGCTCCTGCAAACTCCCTGGTAAACATTGGGCTGGGAAAAACACTAACTGAGCTCAAAAAAATCGGGTTGAACAAGTCCACAACGCCCTCAAAGGGCCCCCTAACCACCCTATTAGTCCACAGGGACCAAGTGATGGACTAACCATTGCGATTGACCACTATCTAGGAAAAAGGGGACATTACAATATATAAGTTCCACCTACTGCCCCTTTATGTCTTTCTTTCAATTGAGTTGACCACAAGAGGTATTCAACAAACTTGTGTGTGCTATCAAAGCGAGATAAGGTTTGGAGTTTGGACAACCTTATCTTTTGTGACTTTCAGCTATTTTGTTAGTTCACATGACTCGCCAGGTTCAGGATTACAATCAGCCTCAACAAATACATTTCCTAATCTGCTTACTAGTGTGAGAGGCATGCTCCCACTAGATGATGCCCTGCAATCCTCATATAAAATGAATGGAACAGCATTATAATCCAACACATTAGCCTCACAAGAATCTACCTCCTCATCACAAGACGCACCAATGGCAATCTCTACATCGCCAATATAGAGACTTGTGCCCCTATCACTTGTGGATGCATGCTCTTCACTATTGGCTGGTCCACAAGGTGTATGCTCAACTAACTCTTTAGTATCTATGTCTTGATCCCTCAATTGGCTCTCCCACAAAGGTGACTCATGATCTCCATGATGCAAGTTGTGTGTATACTCGAAAATTTCAGAATCATACCTGTCCTCAAACCCATGCAAACCTAAAAGCTCCTCATGCTTGACCATCATAAGGGGTTCTTTCCTCAAACCATGAGTACCACTCTCATCCTCAGGTGTTATGGCAGCCATAGTAGATCGAATTTCTGTTGTAGATGATGATGATTGAGCCAAGCTCAATTCCTCACAAAGCTCATCAATCTAAATTTTTTGTCCTTGAAGGGCCATCTGAGTGCTCTTCAAAGAATCCTTGGTAATCTTAAGGTCATCAGAAAGCTTGTCAACTTCCTCTTCTTTCCCTTCCAATACATTAAAACAGATCTCACCAAGCATGAGAAGGTGATCCCTATTGGAGAGTAGTTGTAGGTAATTTGACTTCATTACCACTAATGCTTCTCTAAGTGCTTGAGAATCTAAAAGGGAAAGTTCTCCATCAAGGTCCATATGTATCCCTGAAGACCTCCAACAACATTTTCCCATCAACTTATGTGTATCATCAAAATGATTTATGGCTGCAATAATCTGGTCCTCATGTACCTTCAATAGCCCAGCTAAATTATGGGACCCCTAAGACCTATCAACCTCATACAAATTTTCTGATTTATAATTAGCATCATGCAACACTAAATAAGATTTGTTTTCAAGGTTAATAACATTACCATCAATGCCAAAAATGCCATCCCTCATTCATGACTATGGAGATAAAGTTAGGACAGCACTATAGTCAATAGTACATTCATCCCAAATGGGATCCACGTCATATGTAGGGGCCATCACACCTAGATCCCAGGTGCTAAAATGTTGATTACTCTGTTTAGGAAAAATGTGATCATTGTATTCCTCATGATTGGTTCCCTCTGTGAATAAATCATTCTCCAACTCCCTAGTACGAGCATCATGATAGTCACTCCCTACCATAGGCTTGGTTTGAGGTTCAAACCAAACACCAATTGTATCATCATCACTGAAATTAAATGTAGAACCGTCATCATTAGCTGATTTGAAGGCTCCATCATTTCCACTCACAATATGCCCATCCTTAGGCGCTAAACCATGAGTTGTACCATACTGAAAACCAATCTCATTGCCTGCTGCAACATCTTTCCCATGACTGAAAATTGCACTTTCATGTAAAGGTTGCTCCTCAAAAGTTGCTGGAATAGATAACTAATTTTCTGATTTACTTTCCTCATTGTTTGTCTTTGCTTCTTGACCAATGCAATACTACTGATCAAGCTTTTCAAGAACACTTATAAGCTGCAACTCACATTGAAGCAATTCACCTTCCTTCTCTAACCCTTCTTCGATGGTAACTTCTGATTTTTCTTTCATTGCTCTTCTAATGTACTTCACCAAACCGATTTTTAAAGGTTTCAAAGTTACAACTAAACTCAAGAAATCATCAAAAGAAACCCATTTTTTAAACCCATTAGGCATTCTTTCATACTCTTCATAGAGTTGGATGGCTTCCTATTCATAACTCTTCATGATCTAATCTTCAACCCTGCTGAAATCCATTGTCATAACTCTGAATTTTTACTGAATTTCGCAACAGGATGGCAGGATCTTAGGCTCTGATACCACTGTAATGTCCCACCCCAATCAAGGTTTGGAATTTGCAGAATTCCTCAATTTGACATACGAGACATTTTGTCAAACATTTGATATGTGCATAGTTTGGAACCAATTTTCAAATAATCATGGAGGCAATGGTATATAGCAGCGAATCCTTCATTTAATGCTCAGATATTGAAATTTAGATGATTACCATATACATTCATCAACAGGCCAAACTGAAATAACACATTACAAGCAATTTTTATTAATTCATAATTCTGACCTGAATATGACAGTGCACAGTCCGTATATTAATATTTGCAATAATAGCTATTCACTATGAGTTCACACGCAACTCCTTTTTTGCTCCAATTGCAGCTCCCACACATATGCAACTCTCTCTTCAAGAGAATCGGTTTGATGTAGGTCAATGATCCCTTCCTTGATGCCTCATGCAACCACATACAAGTCGCGGCTGCTTCTAAACTCTCCCACATGACCCTTACTGAGAGCAACAACTCAAGTAATAAGCCTCACCTCCCTCAAAGATGGCTAGCATGGAAAATGATATCAGAAACTGGCTTTCAATAAGGCATGGCTAGCACCTAGAAGCTCTAGTTGTAATGTCCCCATTTCCGATGTCCTCTTACGGATTAGTCTAATTCAGATACACTTACTATTTTTAGTAAGTGCTATTTTTCACAAGGGGTCTAGCACTGAGCTTCAGTCTTCAGTGAGCCCTTTGGGCATCTCAGTTTCTCTCCGACTTGAGCTTTTGGCACTACTTACTATTTTTAGTACTTACTAAAAATAGTAAGTCATTTAGGGTAAGCTTGACCTAGTCAGGGTTACCACTTAGCAGCATTTTCAGTTGAGGCATCTGTTTCTAAGGTTGAAGCATTTTAATATTTGATTTCCCCTTCGTAATTGGATTATTATAAAGTAACTTTATATTTTAATGTTGAGGGTCAAAAAGGGGACATAAAAAGGTACCAAGGATGCCTAAGGTAATGACTTGAAGTTGTTTTTAAAGCAACAAAATCGTTTTAGAATGTTGATTAAGCCTTGGGCACCCAAGCTATAGTTGGAGCCAAAAAATTAAAATAAAATCAAATTAAAGCTTCATGAGGCGTGTATTTGAAAGGGGGTTTAGGGTTTAAGACTTGGTGGTCGCCCTAATTTGTTAAGGACCCTTTAAAAGTTCATTTTGAAGCTTCATTCTTCATGGATGTTTTGGCTGCTTATTGAGATGCTGCTGGTTTTTCGCCAGGAGGTCAGATAAACGGAGTTGAGGACGAAAACCCTCGATATCTAGGACTGGTTTCGGCAGTGCAAGACCTACCCTAGCTGGTAGAAGGGTGATTTCATCCAGAAATCACATTGGTGCTTCAAGTTGCAAAATTTATAGGCTTGGGAATGAAGATTTTCCAGCATTTCTGAGGTTTTTCAGTGTGGTTTTGGGTGTGAGTTTGCTTCTTACGGTTTGGAGTGGATTTCTTGAAGTTTTGGTGTGTTTTAAATCATTTTCTGGCACTTCAGTTCTAGACCTGAACATGGGTTTTTACTCATAACTCTTTAAAGGCTCTATGGATTCTTGTGGGTATTGCTTCTATGAATGGCTCTCTCCAAGGCAATTCCAGCAAGTGCTAGATTGCATTTTTTGGTGAAGTATTTGAATTACTAGGCAAGATCGCCCTTATGCTGCTAGGCGCCATATGCTAGCTGTTTACCTCAATTCTGGTCGGCCTTTACTGTGAAGGAGTTTCAGTATTTGGGAGCCTTTAGGAGGATGACCTTGGCCCAGCTTTGCATTGTGCTTGTAACCATTCATCATGATTGATGGACATAGCATTGAAGGGGTTTCAATCTGCTTTTAAGGAGCTATTCACAGGTTTAAAATTTATTTGTATTCTAAGTTTGAATTGGGCTGTAAGAACAGTAATTTTCTGTCAATGAGAAATGAAATTTGGAAGGTCTGAAAATTTACCTTTCTTAGTGCATTGCTTATATTTTAAGATCTCTGTTATTTACTCTTTATGCAAGCTCTATGTATGATTTAGCACATGGAAAAAACTCAATGCAAAACCTCTCATAAACACAATCAGCAAGTGGGGAAATATCTATTCATTTGCATGATGAAACTATAGCTAACACATGAAAATACAAAGGCAAACACACTCAGAAAATTATAACAGCAGTGGTGAAGTTTCCAAAAAAAAAAAAGAATTTGGGGTCATATATTACACTAGTAAAGTGTGACGTCCCTGAACATAACCCCAAAGACTCCTGCCAATCGATGTCAATACACATTAACTACCTTAAGGGTATGGTGTGAGCATTTATGGACTTCCCTGAAGGTAAGCTCGATCCAATAAGGAGATACACCCAACATAACAACTATACCGCCACCTATAGTGAATCAATGATAAAATGCAACACCTTTGGTATTTGATGCAACCTCTGGAAACAATTGATCAATCTGATTTTTAAATCATATCCACATTGAATATTATATGCCTGCAATCTGAAACATGGAACTGGGCGGATGGATAATAATAATAATAATAATATTCAGACCAGCTCATGATACTGGAAACCCTTTCCTATAAATAATCTCATATCCATATACTCTCCTGCAAACCCTGATATATCCTTCAAAACCTGAATTTGAATCTTCCTCTGTAATCGTTACGTGCAATGCATAATCCCTGAATGGAGTTATCAGCAAGTAGCCTTGGGAGATCTTTCACTCTTGTAGCATACAATTCCTCATGAGGGTTTTTGTCCTCAAGAAGCCAAGACTTTCCAGTCCAACCAGCAATACCTTCTCCAATTTTCTCAAAAAACATGAATGTGTGTTGGCGTTTAAATTCACACCTCTGGAATGTGAATTTGAAATGGACAGCTATGCACAGATAAACTGCTCTTCAAATTAGGATGGGAAGCTCCCTCTTGCTGATGGTATGAAAGAAAGTAAATTAAATCTAATTCGCCTATTTTTTTGGTTCAGCTAGAGCACAAGGTTTATAAAACACAAGACGCCGCAGCTGAGATTTTCTAATTAAGAATTCCAACTACAACTAACTTACGCTAAAGACGTTTCTAATTTCTCAAGTAATACACAGAGCAAGAGAATTAGAAATGAACAAAGTTTGATTCTCTGACAAAAAGGCTTAAGTAAACTCTTTCTCAACATACATCTACTTACTTTCAATGCGAGTTGAAATTAAAACCACATAAGCATAACACAATAGACGGAAACTTGAGATGTTATTTCAAGGCAAAGGAGGCTCATGATTTTATTTCTCAACCTTCTTGAACAAAAGATTACACTAAACACATGCACAGAACAAGAACTTGCAACTAAAGAGGCTTGCAAACTTGCTCTTACACAAAGGGACAGCATTTACAATAACTACTTGCTGGCTAAAAGAGACTCAACAATTCGCTATCATAAAACAATTGAACAACACTTGAATAACAAATAGAAGGCACTATAGGCTCAGCGTTTTGTTATCACTAGCATGGTTAAAAAAATAAATGAGCAAAACTGCTCTTATTTATAAATAAGCAGAGGAGTAAAAAACCCTAAAATCTCCTTGCTTTTACAACTAGGGCTTAATTAACAAGCAAGCTTTATTTCTAAATCTAAAAGAAGATAACATCTAACACCTAAGAAAGCATGAAAAAGCGGGAAACGCCAACTATTACAATTATCTTCTTTCTCTTCTTCAAAGAATGGATAAGAATTGTTCCAAGAATAGAAAGAAAGCGGAAAGAAAGCTTCTAGATGAAAGCCGCTTTAAATCTCAATCAAATCCGCTAAAAAGCAGGAAACTGTGTCCCGATCAGGTGCATCTATACCATCAATAGCAAAGTGGTGCTTTTCTAAGATATCCTCTCCATCTACAATTGATCTCAGGAAATCTTCAACCTCATTGGCCGCTTTTTCAAACTTTGCTGACATCATGGATATGTGACTTGGCAAAGTCTTATGTTTTTTTTTCATTCACCTCTGTGCAATCTTCTTACTATACTTGTCTTTGTGCATTTCCCACATCCTTTCACATTCGCCCTTTGAGATAGTTACACTTTCAGGCCAAGGGGGAATGGAGAAGCATTTCTCGATCATGTCAGGTTTCAAACTGCAAATCAATCTGCCATCAATTGACTGGATCTCCCGTGTTGCCGGATTGTAATGCTTGATGCAAGCAATTACGAATTCGAGACTCTGAACAAAAATAGGAATGGACGTTGCTGCGAGGAGCCCAGAGTGTCCCAAGTTTCTGATTGTAGTGTTGCTTGCGCTCTCCAAAGCACGTAGATCAAACACCGGCTTGATGTGATGCAAGTCCGTCTCAGCTGTTTTGATGAAATCATGGTAGAGAGCTGATTTGGTCTTGACATCATTGGGAGTGTACTCCATTTGGAAAACTTTGAAGAATGACTGTAAACTTGCCTAGGTTTAGACAAGTTTTGAGCAACTTACTATTTTTTGAGATATTGGTTTTGCTCAGAATTTTGTTGCAAGACAACCCAAATCGTCCGTTTTTGAAAATTTTGAATTTAGACTGAAAAAGCAGCAAACACTAATTTCTTCAATTTTTCACCAAAAAAGCTGGCACCTGAGTTTTCTTCAAAATACAATTTGGAATGAACCCAGTTGATTAGATTTCAAAAACACTAAGGGCTGATCGAAAAAGCAGCAAACCCTAGAATTTGAAATTTTCTTGAAAAAAGCTGTGATATGGGTTTTCTTCAGAAGACTGTTTCAAAAGGACCCAAATGATCAAAAATTGAAAACTTTAATGATTTCACTAACATGCAAGGAAAAAGCAGCTGCTGCAACTTGATGAATCTCCTCAAAAATTCTTCAGAAGAATGAGATGAAGAAACCCAGATGGCTGAAAATTAAAACCCTTGACCTTCTCCTTCAAAAATTTGATGTTTTGAATGAAAAAGCATGAAAAAGCAAGGGTTTAAGTTGCTGGTTTGAAAATTATTGTTGAAAATCAGCAAATTAGCAAGCTTGAGTTCTTGAATCTTGAAATAAAACTCAAAATTGCTGCTCCACTCTTCTCCTTGGGATGCCACCTGCAAAAATGATGAAAATTGCATGGAAGAGATGTATTAAATAGACTTAGGGTTTGAAATAGCTTTGCTTTATTTTGCTTTAATCCTCAAAACCCTAAAATCGGCCTGTTCAATGAACTTAGACATTCATCTTCATATTGCAATTTTTAAACATTTTTTTTGAAATTTTGACTAAGGCAAGTGAACTTGGGCGCCTTTCTTGGCTAGGGGCGCCAACTTTTCTCAGACTTAACCATTTTTGGAGTTTATCTTTTCTCAATTTTGAACCCCTATTTGACCTTCGATCTCTGGCTTCCAAATTGATCAGATTAACAAGCTGGATGATTCATTGCGAAGCTTTACTGATTCTGAGAAGATCACCCTGGAGGCACTTCTGGCTGAAAACTTCGTTTCATCCTTCAAAATCATCAGTGCACATTTCCTTCTAGGGCACTGAGACTTCACAGTGTTAGCCATTTTTGCATGATTTTCAAGCTCTTCTTTTCCCTTTGATCTTCTGATGAAATCTTGATTCTAAGAGCTAAACTGATCCGATTGACTAACCGTCAACTTCGTTGGATAGCTCGATTGAATCTGACAAGGTGATCTTGGAGACTGTATCAGTAAATTCTATTGTTTCAGACCTCAAAACCTTGGGCGCCCTTTCTCTCCAGGGGCGCCCATCTCAACCAGACTTAGAAACTTTTCATTATCTTCATCAATTCCTCTTCTACAGATGAACCTGTCAAATCTGACGATTCGGGCGTCTGATTGGCTAATGACTAGGCTCGTTATGGAGCTAGGAAGATTCTGAGGGGCGTCCTCTGGAGGTCATTTTGTCAAAAAGTTGAATTTGAGGCACCAAAAGTTTGGGCGCCCCTGGCAAGCTGGGGCGCCCAACTTCACTAGAGTTACTCATTTTTCTGTATTTTCTCTTTCGCTTTTGACTTTGGCTCTTGTCTGACCCTCTGTTTCGTCTGCTACATCTAGCAATTGCCAACTCCGCCTGACGTGCTGGTGGTCTCGTTGGAAAGCCTAATCAATTCTGAGGAAGTCATCTTGGAGGCTTCACTGGCAAAATCATCCGTTTGGGCTCTCAAAATTATCAGTGCCTTTCTTCTCTAGGGGCGCCCATTTGCTCGAGACTTAGAATATTTTTCATCTGATTTTATCTTCAAATTCAAACCTTCATTCTATACCTTTAGCTCGATCTGGATTTGACGAAGATTGACAAGTCAGACGTTCTGACGAAGACATCCGTTGCGAAGCTGACAAAATTTTGAAGAGATTGATCCCATCAGCAAACCCTAACTGCTGAGTTAGGCCTCTCAAAAAGCTGGGCGCCCCTGGGCACCTGGGGCACTGAAAGTTCCCAGACTTAGAATATTTTCTGATATTTTTATGATTTTCATTATGTATTCTATTTGAAACTTCCCTGTTTGATCTCGAATTCCGGACCACTGGATGATCCAATGACTGCACTATCGGACTCGTTGCGAAGCTGGGGAGGATTCTGAACAACTTTGTCTGGGAGCTCAAACCCTAATTTCACCATTTGATGCCCTAAAAAGATGGGCACCTATCTCCTCCTGGGGCGCCCATGGCTGGCAAACTTAGTCATTTTTAGGCAAATTTCACCTTCTTCCTCGTTCATCATGCATGTTCATCATTTCACCTTCTGCTTGATGCTTGGGCATTGAATCTAACACCTAGCAGCTGTCTGACCTCCATTGATGACTTCGGAGCTCCTGAAATGCTTCTAAAAAAGCAGAATAGACCCACTAGGGCAAAACTGATCTTTTTGAGATTCTGACTGCACCAGCCTGATATGGAAGTATTTTGAGCCAATCAAAATCAGTTTGGACCCTGGCGGACGAACTTTCTATTTTTAGAAAATTTACCAATATCTATTTCGAAAGAAACCCAGAAAAAGTTACTATTTTTAGAAAATTTCTAAAAATAGCAATTTTCCTAAAAAGTAGAGATGAAAAACTAAGATTCGGGTTTTGTAGATTAGGTCCCTCTGGACAGACCAGATCGTTAGATTTTGGAAATTTCAAATTTTTACCCCTCATTCAAGACATGCAAACCCCAATTTTGACCTTTTTGATAGATTTAACAAGACTTTTACTCATTTCTTCAAAATATCTAAGTGTAGCAAAAATTTTAATTTGGGGTACAACAATGTGCAAAAAGGCTCACAAAAAGCTTTTATATTCCCTCCAAATTTCCACACCCAAGTTGGCATTTAAATTTTATTTTATTTTATTTATTTTCCTGCCTTATAACTCCTTTAAGTTGGCACCAACTTTATGATAAAATAATCCTTTTTAAAACCCCTTATATCACCTTTATCATAAAGTCATTTAAATTAATAAACCGGGATAAACCCATGGTACGAATCCACCAACATTCCCGATATAGAAAAGCTGTCAACTGAATAAGTCATTGACCACCCTATGACTTACTAAAAATAGTATGGACAGAGTGTCCAAATCATGCTCCAGAAGGTACACAACAATAACTCTAGAAACACTGAGCTAGGAAACACCAATCAAGCACAAATGGTTGACTAACAAACCACAAACGCCCTCAGAGGGCTCCCTAACCAACCTGTTAGTCCACGAGGACCGAGTGATAGACTAACCTCAGCAACTGATGATTGCCTAGGAAAAGGGGACATTACATATGTGATCAAACAAGATGGAGATTCTATGACAAACATTTTGTAGCCTATGGATCTTCAAGTGGATGAATTATGGCCAATAGGTTTGAATTATTAGATATCTTTGTTAAACTTGTGGACAACAATTGATTTTGTTATAACAAATGGTATTTCAGTAATTATGTTTTGTGGTGAGGAGTGGCTGCAAGCCAACCACCTCATATATTGTCGGTTGAGCTTCAATCTCTAAAGACACCAGTGGCTTTCAGTTCAGGACAGCACCCTTCAGATGAGGAGGGAGAGACTTCAGCCTCTTCCAATTCTGTCAAAAGACCTCAATGGTTCACACAAACATTGAGAGATGCTCATGAGCATATTGAAGCTCCAAGGAGCACATTCAAGGAGAGCATGCCTCCCAAGAAGTTTTCTAACTACACAGCATTGATGATCAGCATCGTAGAGCCTTCCAATTTTTAGGAAGCAACAGATCAACAAGCGGCCAATGGATTTGTTGAAAATTCCTTCCTTGCTAAGAGGGAGTGTTGATTTTTTAGCTCAGATAGGAATTTCTGCACAGGTTCAATGTTAACATGTGAAAAGGTTCAAGTGATTCGAGTTATTATATTTTGTATTTCACTTTAAAGGACTAAAGTGAAAAAAAATTATTTAGCTAAACAAGTTTAAATAAAGTGTAGATATTTGTTAGTGATTTAGACATAAGTGATAAGGATGCCTTTTGTAAGTAAAGCCGACTTTTGGAAGATTGGATTTTTAGCTAAATTAGTATAAAGATAGGATCAAGATAGAAAGATTAAAATAATATATTGAATACAGCAAATGTCCATGCAGCTGTGAGTGACATCCATTGTGGAGCTTACCTTGTAAGTTTTTCAAAGTAATGGAAAAACTGATTTGAAGCTGTAATTATCTATGTATGCTTCTGCACTTGAAGATTCCATTATTGTGTGATTGATTCAATGTTTTCTAACATTAGGAAATTACTCACCGGGTTTTGAAAAATTTCTTCAAATAACTTGTTTATGAATTTTTAATCCAATTCAATACCTAGCTGAAAGAATGAGTGTTTGCTTATTGTTTGGATTTTTTCACATTAGGCAAAAAAATCATAAAACCTCCTCTTGGGCATAAGTGCTTAATAGCCTTATGTCCCAGCCTAAGATTAAAAAGGTACATTTTGCTTTAAGTTTTCTTGTATTACATGTGCAAAGAAAATCTATTTGTTCTATGTTTATTTTAATTTTCCATGTAGGGAATACTATCATTTTCTTCACTCTTCAAAAGGAACCTTCCCCTTCCAATTCAAAGAAAGGTTTTATCTTATACATCTCATTTTGTGGTGTCCTAAAAGGACCAAATTAAAACACTAACAGGAGGGAAGAGTAGAATGGATAGTGGATATAGAAGTGCAAATGCAAGTGGAGGCAAACATGTCAAGAAAGGATCCATTAGATGGTTGCGATATGCTTGAGGATGCTATTGTTCCCTATGAAGAATCTTTACCATCCAAACCTATAAGGTTGAAAATTGTCTACTTTGCAACCTCCACCTTATGCTTTTGCACTCATTTTACTGTCCACTCCTTTAGTATGTTTTAAGGTCCATTTTACCTATTTCTAGCCTCACCCATGATCATTGAAGGACAATACAAGTGCTCCCAGCCTTAGGAACTTGTTACCAGCCAGCTCCTGAAACCTAAAACCTTCAACATCCAAAGACACCTACACCCCCCAACACTTGTGTCCACAATCAAATTTCAAAAAGTGATGTTCCCAGCCCCTTCATGCCCTAAAACTTACTATGTTTTCAATGGTCATTTGCCCAAAAACCTAGCATTGACTTGTTTTTAAACCTCTTTTCCCCTCTAATCACTCATTCATTCACTCCTTCGGAAAACTTAGTACCTCTCTCTCCTCCAACACACAGGAAATTGAAGAAATGCCACTAAAAAGAGCAGGGGCAGCAAGTTACAAGTAGTCTGCAAGTCTGATGCCAACTTCACCATATTTCCACCGTGATTCTTGTGTACTCTCTTTTCTCTTTCATCTCTGTGCATAGTTTCACATTCTCCCTTCACTATTTGAGAGCCATAGATCCCCATTTCCCTTTCCTTCAATAAACAAAACTCTTGTCATGGTTCTTTCCCTCAAATATGCAACTCTTTATCCCTTAAGTTTCCCTTGTTTGCATTCCTTTTGTCATCTCCATTAGCTTTCTTGAGTTCCATCACATCTCACACACCACTTGTGATAGCTTTCCAACTAAGGTTTGACATTGTGCCCACTATTCTTTGCACACACCACCATCACCTTATCATTAGGTCTGTACACACTGTACATTTCCAATAGTGCTTTGTGAAGATTGGAATATACCTAACAGGGAAGTGACTGAGTCTGTCTCCTAAATAGCACACCCTTTTCCCCTTATCTACCAAGCTGAATTTGGATCAGATATCATCAATTTGCAAGCAGGAAAGAGACTACAAGCTGGAGGTGAACAAGATGTTAAAGTTGCTGAGCTGCCAGAGATAAAGACACCTACCAGGAGGGGTTGTGACTCCTTGCAACTCCTCACTAGACAGCAGCATCACCCAGAATCTCAATTTTGACCCAACAATCTCCTATTTTTCACCAGAGGGAGTTCTAGGTTCTCCCAGTCCATTTCTAGTCCCAGATTTACCAAAATCAAGATGCATATGTAACATTTTCAGCTTTCTTTCCTGTAATCTTTCAAGTTACAATAATCACTTCCCAGCACTTGTATTTGATAACAATAGCATAGATCAGATTAGGCAGCATATCTCTGTTATCTGCTGTAATTTCTGGTTTTGTATCTATTAAGTTCTTAGAAAGTGAAAAAGTGTTTTCTTGTATACTAAACTAGGAATACTTAATTTTCATTCTTTTGAGAGCAAGGGCACAGCTATTTAGGAGCTTTACATAAGGAGAAAAATAAATTAAATAATTGTATAGATTTGTTATTTTCTATGATGATGATAAATGATCAACCATCCTACTATATATGACACTATGATGTGCAGTGTACTCTTCTTCTGGTTTAAAAATAATAGAAAAATTTAAAACCAACTAAAAGTTTTTTAAATTCAGCATCTTGCATGTTTTTTAAAGGTTTTTACAGATTTAAGAGAAAAAAATGTGTGGAAGTCCTGATCTCTGCGCAGGCATTGCAGCGGTTGGAGGGCAGAGGCTTTCAGGCGATGGAGTGCAAGGTAAGCATGATGCACAAGAGCTTGCAGCTGCGGTGGATGCTAGAGGCGCCCAGAAGGAGAAGTCAAAGACAGCTAAGAAGGGCACTGCACAGGATAAAACTCAGAGGCAGAGTTCCAACCCACCTAGGGCTCTAGAGGTGGGAATTCGGTTGACCCTTCCACCTGCTAATCCTTTGTCCGCCAATCCCCAGTCATCAGCTCCTCTCTTCATCAAGGGTTGCAGAAATCAGCATAATCCTTACCATGTCTGCACTAAATTTTGCAAATCACAGGTTGTCAAGGAAAACCCTAAGCTGCCACCAAAACCACCTTTGTCGGTTTCGATATCTCCAAATGCTGATCCGACTGGCTTGCAAGTCTGCACGATGGGGGATTCTACAGTTTGGTTGGCAGAAGACCTAGTGGATTTTCATATTTTGGATTCAAGCATCAAGATGTAACTGTTGAGATTGGGAACAGATCCCTTCTGGTTCAATGCCTGAGCAAGCGGCCACCAATTGATCAGTTTGTTGACTGGACGAAGGTAACTTGGAGCAACCTATCCACTCCTAACATTGATATTTTGGATTTTGGTTTCTTCCTGCTCCGTTTTACTTCTATGGAGGATTGTAATTTTGTTAAGCAGAATGGTCCTTGGTTTTATGGCCAGTCGGGCCTTTTCATTTCATCTTGGTCACCTTTCTTTGACCCTGTCGCAGCTAAGATCACTTTAGTGCCCATTTGGATCAGACCGTATAACCTCCCGTTGATAATGTGAGTGCCGGAGCTCATTAAGAACTTGATCGAGCAGATTGGTTCCTTTGTGAAGTTGGACTCTGTTTCAGTTGCTCCCCACTACAGATACACCAGGGTTTGTGCCATCATCGACATCTCTAAGCCGGTGCACCATTATGTTTTGATCCATTCTTCTCTAGGCACTTGGACCCAATACCTTAATTATGAAGGTCTCCCCTTCAGGTGCTTTCTTTGCAACAAGATTGGCCACAAGGTTGTTGGCTGCTCTTCTTCCAGTTCAGTTGCTACAAGGAGTTTCAGCTTCAAAAAATGGGTCAAGAAGCCTAGTAATCCTGACACTGATTTCATTTGGTGTAATCAAGGGAAGTTTATGGCTAATCATGAGGAACCTGAGCCTACTTCAGAAGCCCCTGCTGTTGTTTCCACTCCTTTGGAGCAGCACTCCTCTATGCCCATCGGTGTTTCCACTGAGCCTCCTTCCTCTCAACACATAGCCAGCCCTCAAGGTCACGTCCAGCTTAATGAGGTGGCTGGATATGGGTTTGATTCTGAGGGCTCTTTTCCCTTCATGGAAGATCTGGATGAGGATTTTTCTGATTATTTGGATTTAGATAAAATGGCTGTTCCAGTCAGAAAATGCACCATTTCCCAAACTGCAAGTGGCATCTCCAAACCAAACTTCCCAACCAAAAGGAAGAAAAGACACAAGTCTAAAGCAAAGAAGCTCTGTATCGAAGGGAGAGATGCTGTTGATGAAGGAACTTAGTGGACAATGGATGCCCTCCTCACTAAGAGCATGAGGAAGGGAGTAGCCAAAAAGGCTAAATGAGATGTTCCTATCGGGTGGTTGTTTCTACAGTCTTGGTGATTGCAACAGTTTTGTTTTTCCTGTCAATGTCTTTGCCTTGAACTCTCTTTTGGTTCTTTGAGCTCTCTTTAGGATTCTTTAGTCAGTTTCGTTATTCTTTGTGCTCCCCATTCATGGGTCTGAACCGGTTTTTACTATTTATTTGTTCATATATTGGAAATGGGCCCTAACCCCACAGCTTACCGATCAAAAAAATAGAAAAAAGGTTTTTACAGATTTATGTTATTTTCTAATATGTTGAGTTTTTGCTGACTCCTAAATCGAAGTCAACATTTAGGTTTACTGAGTTTTTGCCAAGTCCAAGTTTCTGAAATATGATTTGCACATTTCATTGCCATCTTTTTAGCATTTCCAGTATTTTTGTTTGTCCTACATGCACATTTTGTACAGCTTGACCAGCTTTTTTCAATACTAACTTCATTTTTTCATTTGAGAAATAGCATTTGCTTCCAGTATTGAAAGAATGGCAATTGTAATCAATTGGCCTCCTTTATGTATTCTTCACTTTCAATTTTTTTCCTATTTTTCCCCTTCTCTTCTTTTATTTTCTTTTAATTCGTTGGTTCTTTTTTGCCCATTGCTTCTTCTTTTTTTGCATATGCATTTCTAAAAATGCATTGCCTACGGCTTAGTCTGAGGCGAAGACCTTTTCGTTTTGCTTCTCTTCATGGTGCAAGCTAGATTTCTGTCTCCCTTAATCAGATGCTCAATGGTTTCAACCATTTTGTTATGCTCTGACATCTCCAACCCGTTTTTTCATCTGCCCATGACCTTCGTTTCTTCAGTAGTTTTGATTAGCACATATTTAAAATTCATTGAAAACTTTGAGGGGAAACCTTTGTGCACGTTACCTCCCCAGTTTCTGCAAAACAAAAACGGATTTTCTCTTTGACCCCCTTATGCTTAGATTTGCCCTCTTTACAAACAGAAGTTCCATATTTCCTTCTCTTCACGCCTTCTGACACCTTGTCAGTCATATCTCTAGGCAAGAATCGTCAACAGGAAAATATAGAACCAACTTCCCATTATTAATACAGCTTCTGGAACATCTCCGTACAAATGTTCTTCAATATCAACATTTTGTGCCACACGTGGTTCATCATTAGGATGAATGATTGATTAGAACACAGATTAGGGCTTCTTATAAAGATAACCCCGGTTAAAAAACATGGTAAAGAGAGGCAAAGGGGTGCCTGGGCAGCAAGAGACAAGACTGGAATGATAGCAAAAGGAGAGCTGCTCGGTTGTGATGGCTGGATCCTACCACAGGCCCTTATGGAAACCATTGTTTATTAAAGCATGTAGTGAGTAAAGCTCTCTGTTGATCAAAGCATAAATCTGGTATTCATTATTTTGCAATTCACTCATCTAAAACAACTACATGCATATGCCATGCCTTGTCGTGTTCGGCGACTCTGAATGTTGAGAGCTCCTAAAACCTAGTAATACTAATACATGATTGTGTCTTTCCTTTACTTAGCCAGGTGTACAGCGACGTTTCTCATTTCTCGGAAAATCATTGTACTTAAAGCAATGGTTCTCAGGTGGGTGCAATTTCAATTTTTTAATTAAGGAAATCCCTCTTTGTTGAAATCATATGCATTAACTGTAACTTAGCTTATTCAAAATGAATAAAACATGAGCATCATAGGGTAAACGTACCAAGGAGTACGAAATTCTGCAGTATAAGATGAACTATGATTTCGAGTGCATTCCTCCACTCTTCTCTTCTCTTCTCTTCTCTTCTTTTAAATAAAGTTGCTATCTCTGTCTCTCAATCTGCCTTCTGCAACCATGTTTGTTGAATACGCACGTATACTTCATTTTAATTGATAAAGGGAAAAGATCGGGTGAAAGCGAAAGAAGGAATAAAGGTGGCAACTTGTGTTAGATTGCTTTGTAAAAGTTGCGCACCTCCTAGCAGCATTTGAATCAAGCTTTGCAGCTCCTCCAAGCTTGGCTTTTGATTTAGTTTCAGACAACATAGTATTATTTATTTATTTTTATATTGAACCAAAGCAATTATAACAATAATGGCAAAATTAGAACTATTTATTATTTTGACTCTCAGGACAGTTATGTATTGAAAAATAATGAAGACATGTTTGATGTGTTTTCAAGATTAGTATAAATGTTTTAAGATGTACAAATCAATGTTGGCAAGGTTATATCTCACATTCTTTAATTACTATGTTTAAGATATTAGTATTTATCTTTGACTATTGCAATCAGTATTGTTTAATTAATTATTAATATCCATTCTAACTAACAATTGTATATTATAATTTTGTTTGAGTAGAGTATATATTTATCTTCATCAATATAAGTATGGATAATTTCATTATATATTATATTTTTTCATGAGTTAAAGTTTATATTTATTTTGGCTAATATATTTAACTGTATATTATATTTTTTTATGAGTTAAGTTTATATTTATTTTAGTTAATATATTTAATTATATATTATGTTTTTTGAATTAGTTTTTTTAATTTTATATTATAATTTTCTTCTCTTTTTTAATTAATACAATAATTTTAAAAAAAACACACAATAAAATATTTATCAATTAACTTATTCTTTATAATATTGCAATATTTATTTATATTAGAAAAATTACAAATATTTCTAATTAACTTGTAATTTGTAATATTTAATTTTTTTTAAATAATATTATACACCTTTCAATATCTTATTTATAATCTATTGTGAATTATTAAGATTTATAATGTGATATTGCTATCAGGATTCAACTTCAACTATGTAGTTCTGTGAGTCAAACTCATTAACCCATGTTTCATGAGTAGTGGTTCACAAGAACCCATCTCTCGTGATAGTGAATGGTCCACTTAGCACTCATTGCTAGGTGATTCTCACAGAGGTGAAGCATTGGGCCTTCTCGAGATGTCACCCATCTCGATACTATTCCAACTCAAGTGAGCTTAACCACAGAGTTTCCCCCATGGTTAAGCCCACTTATCTTGCAACCCCATTTGCAAAACCTTTAGCAAGTATTGGGATGGGTGACCTCCCAGGAAGGCCCAGTGCTTCACCTCTATGAGTATCACCTAGATGCAACGAGTGCTAAGTGGATCATTAACTATCATGAGAGATGGGTTCTTGTGAACCACTACTCATGAAACATGGGTCAATGAGTTTGACTCGTAGAACTACACAGTTGAATCCTTATAGCAATATCACAATTTGACACATTGTGTGTTGTACCCAAAATAAATTTTTGCTTTAATAAGACATTTTTCTTAAAAATGATCTAAATCATGTAAAATTGTTGTCAAAAGTATGTTTTAGGTCAGACCAAACATAGGCTTTTGTGAGTTTATGTCAAGGAAGATACTTGCAAATTTCTAAAATTTTGAAAAATTAGTGTTTCAAACCCCTATTTTTAGGAAAACCCCCTAAAAATAGGACCTTTCCGGAATTGATTGAAAATGATTTTGATAGGATGAATTGACTTTACGATCACACTAGTCAAGTCAAAATCACCAAAAAGTATGCTTTACTCTGGTGGGTCTATTTTCATTTTTCAAGAAGAAAGCTAGGACCTTCGCAGCCATTAATGGCAGAATGGCCAGTACCAAGTGGTGAAATCTAAGCCTCGAAAGCTTCAACGAAGAATCCATGGTGAAAATGCTCAAAAAGATGCTTTGCGACAAAGGGGATTTTCAAAAGTGAAATTTTTTGAAAATTGACTAAGTCTGGAAAATGCACGCCTTACTACCAAGAGGAGGCTACACAGTCAAATGCCTTAGTCATTTTTCCAACACTCGTACACATAGCATGATAAAGGTGATTGTTAAGATGCACGCGTCTACGTCGTCAACAACAATGTTGAAACCAGTCAAGCTACACAGTGAACATAAATCATGAAGAGATGGAGATTTTCAAAGGAAATGATGGAACTATAGCTAAAAGCACCCTTACTAGCCAGGGGCGCCCTTGAATTCAAATGGTCAAAGACAGTCATCAAAGCAGTCATTTCCTTCATGTTTTTGTTGGCTTTCCAACACATGGTCAAGCAAGGTCACCTAATTCATCGATCACGGGTAAACGTAAGCGAAGTCAGGAGATACTGCAAGCAAGCATTATAAAAAATGGCAGTCAAACATGGGAAAAAGCACCCCTGCTGACCAAGGGTGCCCAAGAACAAGATGATCTAGATGTCACTTTTGAATGAACTTGTCTTCAGGTGATCTCCCCAGCATCAGCTCAACCTTGCAACAAACCTGTTCGCCAGCCTGCAAGACACATCAAACAATAGCAACTATTGATCATTAGAGCATGCAAAATGGAAGGTAAATCAGTGCATATCAAGACAAAAGTGCCCCTGCTAGCCAGGGGCGCCCTTCATTTTGAGTCACCTGATGAGGTTTTCAACAACTACTTTCTACAAGGCATCTATTCAGCACTCTCTCAACTTTGCGATCAATCCAATTGCATGTTCAAAAGACCTATCAGGGGTTCGCAAAAGAAGATCAAGCATAAAACACCAAAGGTGAAGGCGAGATGAAAGACATGAAAATTTGACTAAGTGTCAAGGAAAATGCATCTTCCTAGAAATAGGCACCCAGCTTTTTGGGCAATCAGATGCAATCTATAAGCTAAGTGATCTCTAGGATGACCTCCTTCGTTTTGATCAATCTCAACAATGACACTGTCAATGAAGAAAACAGACAGATCAAACATTTGACGATAGAGATCAAATTGGGACCAATCATTAAAGTTTGCAAATTGAAAATAGCAAGTCAAAAGGTCAAAGGTGCCCCTGCAGGCCAAGGGCACCCAACCTTTTCAAACACCTAAATCAACTTTCAAGATTCGTGAACCCAGTCATCCTTTCCAAGACTGGACTATTTATCCATCCCATGTTTCAACAAGATCATTAGACTCATCAGTCAACGGTGATCTCAGATCAACGCACTGAGGGTCAAACTAGATGAATTGAAGAACACTCAAGAAAATTGACTAAGTCTGGTGAAAAATCCACCATCTTGGGAAAAGGAGCCTCAGAATCAGAGGCATCAGACTCAAGTTTTGAGCTTTGTAACTCCCAGACACACTTCATCAAAGTTGTTCCATCTCAGCAATTGATCTATCAGCAACACCTCAAGATCAACTGAGCAAGCAGAATCAAGGATCGAACAAAGGCATTTCATCACAAAAAAATAATGAAAATGTGTTCAACTCCTCAAAGGGATGCCTAAAGTCAAAGTAAGACTCAGTTGACTGCAGTTAGGATATTTTTAGCCTTTCTGTGTCTAAAACATCCCCAAATTGGTGGAAATCGGTGTTGTGAACTCTAAATCAAGCTAATTGACTCCTCCATCATGCGTTGGCACCCAAACTTGATGCATTCAACATAAATCACTATATATCAAGCCTAGGCGTCATAATTCAATATCTTTCTTTGCAGGCTGAAGCCAAGAACAATATTTTCCTCTCCAAGACGTCTTTTGAAGATGTGACAGAGGGGTTTTCATTGTTCTTCATATTTTTGAAGATTAGTTGCACAAAGGGGCAATTTATTAGAGGTTGCATCTTCAGGCATAATTTTTTCAGAGAGGTAGTTGATAACTTCCAAACTTCTTATCTTTTTTCTCTATTCTTGTCTTAGATCTGCTTGCATGTCCCAATAAACAGAGGTTATTCACAAATTTGACCTTCTGGGTATGATCAGCATAGCTTTTTCAACAAAACCTACGTGTTGGATTTTTCCAGAAATAGTAACCTTGTTACCCCTATTTTTAGGGTTTTCCTGAAAAAGTCATAATTTTGAAAATCGAACAAATTGGGTTTGTTCAGCTTTGAAGCGCCTACAATACCCAAGTGTTAGATTTTTCCCAAAAAAATACTTCTCAGCAGGGGCTATTTTTAAGGGTTTTCAAAAAAGTTACCTGAACAGTATCATGTACACAGTCGATCTTTAAGTTTTTCAGAATGCAGTTCTCCCAAGTCAAATACAAGACCAAAACGGTCTTGGTTCATGAGTTTTGGTCTTGGTTCATGACTTCCTGAAAACAATAGACACTAGTGGCTCCAGCCAATCTCGCACTAGGCGTTGTTTGTAATGCTTAGGGGCTTCACCAAGCTGCACCGAATTGGCATGTGGCATTAGAGTGAGCATGGACGCTTGATATGTTTGAATAACACTTGTCACCCGAGGGTGCCACGTGGTGAATCAATGCTTTGCATTTTTCTTTTAGGCTGTCAAGCAAGACAAGAACTACGCACCTTCAACCGGTGCAAAAAAAAAACTCGTCAAGGGCTCTCAGACAAGAACAAGTGCCCACCTGAGGACCCACACAACTTGGAGATAGATACTTCTAACAAAACTCAACACCATGAGCTTTGCATACTTGAGATAGTTAATATGTTAGCTTAATTCCCCTTCATGGGGTGCAATTCAATGTTGGCTTACGTGCCAAGGCAAGATAGTTAGCAAGATTTGTTTGATTAATTTTTATTACCCCAACATCTAGGACACATGCTATATTTGTCAGCATGTATACTACTTTGTTACACTCTCTATAATAATGTGAGAGTTGGTAAGAGTTGAAACCTTGTAACATTTTGAGGCCTTGGTTTATGATGACATTTAATGATCAACTGACTTAGTTTTATTGCTTACATGCGTTGATTATGAACATAGAATTCCCCTCAATTCAAATGTGTTTGATGCCTAATGACTTTTCCAATTTCAAACCTGAAAGTAATGCTTGTGTCACAACCTTGTTATTTATACCATCTGATAATTTTAATACAAGGGCACTAATAATCTTGCTTGCTTGGTTCCTCACTACACAGCTAGCACCATATGCACCCAGGTTCCCTTGAGAGGCCCCATCAAAATTTAGCTTTGCCATACCCATTGGAGGTGGAATCCATACTACACTATTTCGGTTGGGCTTAGTTTTTGGTAACCATGTTCCTAGGTTTGGGGAATGAATCAACTCCCATTGTGAAAATATTTTTGCATCCCAATTTGAGTAGATTTTACCTAAGCCATTTGTTTTTTACACTCTAGACATTAGTAACTCAGAAATTAATATTTCAATTTTACATATTACTTCTTCCATTATATGGTTCTCCTTACGAAATATTATTTTGTTCCTTTCCCATCATAAACACCATATTAGTGTTGAGGGGATTATTATCCATATTAAGGAGAATAAAGAATCTTTATTCAATATTGGCCATAAGGAAAAAATTACTAACAGAGATTCTTCAAGGGGTGTGATCCAATTTAGTTTATTTTGGAGCCATGTCCAACATTGTTGTGAGAATTTTCAAGTCAAGAGAAGACGGTCTACATCCTCTTCTTTTTGGCCACACAAGACACAATTGAAAGGGGCAGATATTCCTAATTTGACCAATCTCTCACATGTGAGAATACGCTTGTTTAATGCCAACCAGGGAAACAACCCAGATTTTGGAAAAATTATAGAGTTCCAGTATAATTTATGGGGCCATTTACTGATTCAACATTTCCTTGTTGGATGACTGATGCGTAGCCTAAGATAACTTTATAGCTGCATAACTTGGAAGGAGCCTAGATGAGCCTATCAGGGTCCCTAGAAGAAACAAGTTGTCTTTGTTGAAAAAATTTTAACAACTAATACTTTTGGATCATTGGGAAGTTGCAACCATCAAAGTTTTTCCATTTTGTATTTGAGAGAAAGTTATCTTCCAGCTTAAGGTATTCTTTTAATTTTTCACCCTAGTGGTGCTTTAAGTATGTTTTTGCTTAGATTCTAATCTTTCAATTTTGGATCGTGGTGGGAAGCCATTCCAAGATTCTTCCCAAAACAATGATTTTTCTCCATTTTTTATAGACTAGGTTAAATGTGGGATGATAACTTCTCTACAAGTTATGATAAAGTCCCACATTTTAGAGCCCTCTAGTGGGTTTTCTATTGTAAAGATTCATTCGAGAATTGTGGAATCCATAAATTTTCTTTGCATGATTCTATTCCATTTAGAAGAAGGTTTTGCAAAAATATTCCACGCTAGTTTGCCCCCCAAGGCCAAATTCCTTGCCTCTAGGTTATGTAGACCAGCTCCCCCATATTTTTTCTTTTGAAAGAGTTTATTTAATGAAACTAGTGGGATTTTACTCTTTTTCTTATTGTCAAGATTCCCATGCCAGAGAAATTTTTTGATACATTGCTCTAAATTTTGTTGCACTACTTTTGGCAGCTTAAGGACTACCGTAACGTAGTTGGGAATAACTGAAAGGATTGCTCTGGTTAGTGCAAGATTTCCTACCATTGTTAGCCATCTTGATGAATAAGGTACTAAAAAAATTTATTTGTTTTATGAATATTAAATGTTGTCATGTAGAATAAGGTACTAAAATTTCTTATTTATTTTTGGATGTTATCTTTCAATGTGTATTTTAGAGCAATGAAACATGGTAATAACCACCCTATAGGATGATTCTTGAAATTTGTGAAGGTTATGATATTGTGATAAATGATATCACAAGAGGAAAATTTATATGTTTATTTTGTGTAATTTTTTATATATTAAACTCTACATCATCATGTGATCATGAAATCTATTTAAAGGAAAATATATTTAAGAACTTGTTGAAGTGGGTATAGATGTTGGTGTATGCATATGATTCCTATTTCATAGTTTATAAATTACTAATAAGAATAGAATAAAGAGTGAAATTTTAAGTTTGATAACATGCTACAATGGGATGGAATCTCACATACTTGAGTTGATCTAATAATTTCTTAGTTTTCTAGATATGTTTTGTTATGTACTGGCTTTCAAAATGGGCGATGTAATCATTACAATATGAACATGTTTTAAAGAGAAGATTAATAAAGAAGATTATGCTTAAATTATTATTAATAGTGGGTTTCCAGTTTTTGGTATAGACCTAACAGTAAGTCAATAAATTAAAATTGATGTGAATACCCAATTTTCCCTAGACCCTTAAGTAAAAACATAATTAAGTCGCCTTAAGTAAAAAATGTTGTCAAATTTAATGGGCATGTGAGTAAGCAAGTTTGATAAGTCTTGTATGAAGAAATGAAAGACTTGGATGTATAACCATATATTTATTTTATAGTATGAAACCCTATTCTTTAATTATTATGGAACCATTATGATAAATCTTAAATGAACTTGAAAATAAAGGGCTATGCTTTGTAAACCATAGTTTCATGAGAGATGAAAAAATTAATCTATAAATATATCTCTCACATTAAAAAACTAAGCATGATACATGTCTAAATGAAGATTATAATAATGAATAAACAGTTTTAGTAAATATATGTATCCATAAATGCATTTTTAGGGAGTTGGAGAAGAGGCCAAATAGATCACTCATGAAAGTATACAAATATGGATGTGGATATTCAAAATTTGGGTGTCAAGTAAGATATCATATATTGAAGGTTTGGAATATGAACAATAAAATTTGAATGAACATAAAAATATTTGCATCACTGTAGAATTGGTCATGGGTAAGGAATTAGGGATATGGATGCACTTTTGTGAATTGTAACTTGGTAGAAGAAAGTTCAATACTTCACACTTACATGTGAGGGTTGAAGGTTTAATATACTACAATAAAGTGTGTGGACCTAGATAAAATAATATAGTTAAAGTTAAAATTCCTAGATTGACGTGTTTTTCACAAAGGTGCACTTATGTAAGGAATTTATTTGGACTTCACTAGAACTCAAAATACTCAAACTTGACTGTATCAAATTAAGACTTTAAATGCAAGAGATTCAATCCAAGATATCAAATAATCATACATCTTTCTCCCTATAAAGAAAGTATTACTTCCCCATCTAAAGATCTAAAGAAAAAAATAATACCACAAAACAAGGGAAATTCCAAGCAAAGACAATCAAAAAATTGGGGGGTTCGTATTTTTCTTAGGTAAAATGGGGCTACTTGTGTAGATCATAACTGTTGACATATGGATTTGAAGAGATTTTTTTTGGTTACTTGTTTTGTCATTGATGGCAACTAGAGTCAACAGTATGGTCCACATTGTTAGTATTGCTCCTACCGGCAAGGGAAGTAAGATTCTACAATCTTCTAGTAGAAAGAATGAAGAACAGGACATCCGGTTGGCAAGTTGATTTGATCACTTCACCGGATCATTATTTTGTGGTGTGGATCTCCAGGGAAGTTTTCCTAGCACGTATACTATCCTACTTGTGAGTTTTGTGGTGCTATATGAAATATTCCCCTTAATTTTTTCCCAAAATTAACATTCAAATCAGCAACCAATCACTGATTAGCGTTAGCTCCAAATGCAAATCAGCATGGAAAGTAACTCTAACCAAGAATGTTCACCAAGATCCCAGTGTGGGCGAGGTGATAGCATATGGTCAGAGGATCATTAGGAATAAACTGAACTGAAATTACAATTCATCTGCTGATGCAGGCATCCACAAGCAGTGGGGATACTCCACTTATTCAGTGGGTAAGATTATTACATTATTAAAGGCGGCAAGCCAGCCATTTATATCCTCACTTCCACTTATTAACGTGGGGGGAATACAGTCCACACAACCACTTATTTAGTGGGGGGAAACTTACAATTAAATAAAGATGATTATTTAAACTCAACCACTCAATCGTGGGAGTATGAAATTTAAACTAATTGCAGCAAATAAAATAAATAGCTGTTAGTACTACTAATCAGCTTTACAATGAATTAAACAGCTGCAAATAAGAAAGATATGCTTCCAAATCCATCAAAGGTTAGAGTAACACTTCCTCTAACTCTTACAATACAATAATGATATAAAAATGAAGCTCAAACCAGCATTATATCAAAAACTAACAAGTCTGATATAAAAATCTGCAATCTGGAAATGTCTATCAGCAAACAGCAAACTCATAAAAATGTTCACAACTCCTTCTAAATACCTCCGAATAAGCTGGAATGTTTTGCAAAGACCTTCTAGGAGGATGGCGCCCAAACTCAAACTACAAAACTGCATCAAAACTCAAGATATTATTCTTGCACGAATCCCAAAGCACTCATGAGATGGTACGGCCCTGTAGAGGGGCGATTTCTCTTGGAAAAATCATAAACTTGGAATTAAAATCTGAAAACCTCCAAATATGGTCGCCATTATCATAGAAATGCAATGATCAAATACCCATAACCAAAATAAATTCATACCAAAAGCTGTAAATGAAAACCACCTTCAGCTGTGTATACACCAGCAACATAAAAACTGAAGTTCTCACCAAATTCACCAATTTTGAAGCACAATCTGCTAGTCTGATTGAGAAGCAGCAATAATACCAACTAGGTGTTATCTTTCAAACATGAAATTGGATTGGAACTAGGAGGTAAGCATCCCTCGAAGTAAAAAACAAGTTGTCATTCCGACAACATAACATTAGCATAAACATTCGATAATCAGCTCTTCAAACAGCAGCAATATATAAGCTTTAGTTGGCAAATGAAGCAACAAGAACTCTTCAAATTCTTCAAACTTCCAAGAATTTGTTGAAATAATAAAATATCATTCAACTTTTAGGCATCCATTTCTTCAATAAAGCAAAACTTGAGAAGTCATCAAGCCTAGGCGTGGGGTACAACTTCAAGACATGAAAATTGACTAAGTCTGAAACTCACCAAGGAGATAACCAAATACAATGCCCAAGCAACTGATGAATTGCTAAAAATAGCAAACTGACAAATGCCAAACTGAACCAAGTTGATGATGATGCTTCTGCCAAAAATGAACTTACTAAAAATAGTAAATGCCAAAAATAGTAAGTAAACTTCAAAACCATCAGAAATCCAAACTGAACACTGAACTGCAAAGGATTGAATTGTTGCTAGATAGATACTGCCAAAAGATAGACTTGCTAAAAATAGCAAACTACTATAAATAGTAAGTCTGCACAACATCCTCTAAACGCCAACTAAGCAGTATCTGAAAGAGGAAACCCTAGTTTTATACTTTAGCTTAGCCTACGGATTTCCAGAAATAGGCTAAATCCAAAAGAAGAGTGTATGGCCAAAATGAGGACATTACACTATATTAGTCGGAATTCGAGTTAAGAGGTTCGGTAGTATGATTCATGGTCTATTCTCTTATTATAGCTGACATGTTTTATATGGCGTATCGCGGATGTATGTGGAGTATGTATGTATTTATTTATTTCTTATGTTTTGAACTTTGTTTTGGGTCCCTACTAAAGTCTAGTCGACTTGTGAGGGCACACATCAACTCTAATTAATGATTTGAGCCGACATAAGCAAGAATATTATATTTTGATGTGAAGCCGACATAAAATGAATTCCTGATTAGCAGGTATATAAAGGAGATCGAAAATTATTTTTGGTGTGTGTGAAGTAATTGTGAAAAAAGATAGAAGTGTATGTGTAGAAGAGAGCGAAAATGGACAGATCAATTCTTTGAGGGCAGAAAAGATTTTGTATGTTGAGTTCAGCTGAGTAGAGCAGGGCAGAAGTGCAAACTGGATAGAAAGATCCAGAATCTGATTGTGCACTTAATTGGAACTGAATCCAAGCATTTGTAGATGCTACTCTCTTAGTTCAAGATCTTGTTGTAATTTCAATTATACTTTGTAAGGCAGTGAGCCTTTCTCTTTTTTGAGCAGTGAGCTCTGGGCAGTGTCCCTGAATGCAAGTGCATTCCCCTTTCATCATACTTTTAATAATGTGATTGCATGTTTCCTTCTATTTATGTGTTGTGAATGCTATTAAGGGTTTAATTATTGTTGTTGATGGTTTAAAATATTATTTGAAAATTAAATATTTTGGAACACTGATTCACCCCCCCTCTTAGTGTTCCTAGTGTCCAATAATTGGTATCAGAGTTGGTTCCTCTTCTGAAGTTTAACAGCTTGAGGTGGATCTTGAATTACAATGGACGCTGGTGGTCTTCAACAACAACTTATGGTGACACTTGATGATCTTTATCAATCCAAAACAAAGGCCATGGAACTAAAAGCAAATCTTGTAGATGCCGAAAAAATCATTCAATCACTGAAGGATAAGATAAATGGGTCAAGAGAAAAGAGGAAGGAACTGTGTGATTAGTTGAAGCAAAAAGAAAGCAAAGGTCTGGATGATGTCCATTTGAATCAAACCCTAAGAGAAATAACAGAAGAATGTGAAAAGCTTGCTAAGGACAATGCAACTCTAAAGCTTGAAATGAAATCTGTTGCAATGAAGTTCACCAAAGAGATTGAAGAAAGAAAGAAGAATGAGGAGAATCTGGCCTAGTCCCTGAAAGAAAAATTTGAAGAATGCAACAGAATTAATAGTGGATTCATTCAGCTGGAAATTGAACTGCAACAATCCAGAAACAATGAACAAGAACTTGAGAGACAGGTAGTTATCCTCGAAAATGAGCTTGCTACTGCAATGAATTCAAGGAGAAATTCAAGATAAGCTCTGCTAGGATTGATGAGATAACCAAAGGACAAAAGGATACAAATGACAAGCGAGGTCTTGGCTATGAGAAGGGTGAGAGCTTTGGATCTGAATAGAAGAACCTTGAAAATAAGAACAAAGGAATAAGACATCCAATAAGGCAACCCAATGCTCAAAAATTTAATGGATATTGCTTTGTTTGTAATAAATTTTGACATATGGCTTCTCAGTGTAGAAGAAAGACAAATCCTAGTGCTCCATCATTTTTTGGTTAGTGTTTTAAATGCAAGAAGTTTGGTCATAAGGCATTAGAATGCAAAAATATGTCTATCAGTGCAAATAACATTAAATGCTATACCTGTGGAAGATTTGGACATGTTGCTAATCAATGCAGATCTGGAGCAAATCAGTGGAATGGATGGTATAGACAGAAAAATCCGGTATGCTATAATTGCAACAAACTTGGGCACATTGCAAGATTCTATAGGAACTGAAGCATGAATAAAAGTGGTTTGGTTTATCAAGGGAAAAATTCACAGAAAGACAACACAGGAAAGGAAAAGGCATCTATAGAAGAGATAAGAGATCAGATGAAGAAGATGTGGGTAAAGAAAAGTGAATCTGATGAAGGCAATAAGGTTGTACCAAAAGCTCCCTCTGTTAATTCTTTCGGCAATTGATTTCAAGCCAAAGGCCTAGGGGGAGTTTTTCATGAAAATCCTTTTGCCCCCTGTATATAGTTGGCTCTGAATCGCTGGATGTCATCAGCAGTTGTGTTATTCTTTGACAAATGTATCTGTAATTATTTGTTGTGTTAGATGAAATGTTGAAAGTCCAAAGTTGGATTCTTCGCTTGTTGTCTAAGTTTTCAGTGTAACCGGAACTTCTAGGGAAACGCATTTAATGCGACAGAAAGTTAAGTATGTGAAGTTATAAAAGGGCATTTGAAACCCTAATTCGTCATAGTGCATTGAAAGGAAATAGTTGGAGAGCACTTTCAACAAAATTCTGAAGGTACGAAAGGTAATTCTAGCGGCAAATTCTTCAGGTACCTCTGTTGCTTATCAATTTCATATCTATTTGGCAATTGGTAGAACCTTACTCAGCACAAAAATGAAACAAACCAAAGGAATAGTAATCTTGGATGAGCATAGCAGTCAAAAAGTTAGGGATGTAAGAAATTTGTTGTCTCCCGCCGAATTGAGGAGGCTTGAAGGATTAAAGCATAAGAATGTGGATATATGGAATGAATTCCCTCATTTCATCAATGCGGAAGTGATTTGGTTTATCTTAAATAGATTGGACGGTGATATCCTCACTTTGGATAAACCTTATCAAATCTCAGAGGATGTAATCAAGAATCTAACAGGTCTTCGCAATGTTGGTAATATTCCGAAGAAGAAATCGATTAGAAATATTGAGGTCGAAGCCCTAACCAGAATAAGGTGAGATCAGAGGGCTATGATAATTTCTTCAATTAAAGATCCTTTGACAAGGTATGTTGCACATGGAATCTCATATAAGATCTTCTTCAGAAACCAAGAAGGATCAACCTCGGCAGGTGTTGTATATATCGCTCATAAAATGATAATGGAAAATGAAGATTTTGACCTATGTAGCTTGATGAAGGATCAACTGATGGAGAATGTATAATTAACGAAGGATATAGACTACTCCTTCAGGTTTGGCACCCTTGCAATATGTATTATGATGTACTTTCTAAATTGCTTGCCTCTGAATGACAATATTGTGTGGAAAGAAGATATACCAACTTGCAAGTAAATTTTTAATCACTTCAATTCTTTTGAGAATGGTGAAAGATTCTATGAAAAATTCTTTAGGAAGGTGTTAGAGAGATTTGGTGCAGGTGTTATCCCTCTTCTGGTAAAAATAACTGAAGTTGGATTATCCTCCGGAAAGGTAGAGAAAAAGCAGAAGAGAGGAAGAGTTCTGGTTGGTGTCACTCTTCCGACACCCAGGTCAGCAAGAGTTGAAGAAAAAGGGAAAGGACAGTTGGTTGTGGATGTAGAGGATGAAGACTCTGAGGAATATACTCCAAGAGAAGAACCAAAACTAATTGAACCGGTTGTGGAAATTGCAGAAGAGGGTGATGATGAAGGTGCTCTATTTAAAGCAAAGATATTGCATATTATTCAGGATGAGGATGGAATGCAAAAGATAACCGATATATGCTTGAATGGACCATCCTATGAGCAGGATGTCATTGAGGACACTTTGGGAAGATACTTTGATAATTACAATATCGAATTGGAGATTTTGAAGGATGTTCTCCCAGAAGAACTGATTGAGTGTGTTAAGGAGGCTATGGAATCTGTGCCTCTGGATAGGAAAGAGGAGGAAATAATTTCCCATTTGAAGATGTAGTTTAGGCTATCTCTTGCTAAGCTAAAGAAGAAAATGAATGTGCTGAGACAATGCATTGATTCGGCCAATAAATTTTTCAATTACTGTCTTAGGTGGCCTCATGTGGTCGGCAAGTACAAGGATAAGTTGGAGGAAATTGAAAAAGAGCTTGTTAGAATTGGATAGGACTACAGTATGTTTTTGGATAAGGATGGAAAGGTTAAGGAAAAGGTTCATGGTCTATAGATTGAGCATGCAAAGGTTTACTCTGCCAAAAATACTCTCATGGATGTCTTCTGGAGAGTAAAAGACCTGACTGAAGGCAAACTAGAGCAAATGATGGAAGTGCTAAAGACAACAGAAAAGCTGGAAGAAGCTATCACTATTCTTGAATCACTTGTCCAGATTTTCAATAGGACATTAGAGAATAACAACTTGATTATAGCTATTGGGATTTTGGTGGATTCTTGGAAGAAATTCCTCCCAGAAATTAAAACTAAGTATAAAATAATCTTTTGATTCTTGCTGCAGTGTCTCAAATTTTGATCCATTTTTGCAAAGGGGAGAGAAGAAGTAAAGAAGTCTAGAATAGAAGTATAGAAGATTTGTCATTGATGTCAAAGGGGGAGAGAATGTAGTGAAAATTTTATTTTTCATCCAAGGGGGAGCAACAATTTTGGTTTTGTTAGATTTTTGGTTTTAACACTTAGTCAATTTTTCACTAAGTGTTGCCATCAATGCCAAAGGGGGAGATTGTTGACATATGGCTTCGAAGAGATTTTTTTTGGTTACTTGTGTTGTCATTGATGGTGACTAGAGTCAATAGTATGGTCCACAGTGTTAGTATTGCTCCTACCGGCAAGGGAAGTAAGATTCAACAATCTTCTGGCAGAAAGAATGAAGAACAGGACATCCGGTTGGCAAGCTGATCTGATCACTTCACTGGATCATTATTTTGTGGTGTGGATCTCTAGGGAATTTTTTATAGCACGTATAATATCCTACTTGTGAGTTTTGTGGTGCTATATTAGTCAGAATTTGAGTTAAGAGGTTCGACAGTATGATTCATGGTCTATTCTCTTATTATAGCCGACATGTTTTATATGGTGTATCGTGGATGTATTCGGAGTATGTATTTAGTTATTTCTTATGTTTTGAACTTTGTTTTGGGTCCCTACTAAAGTCTAGCCGACTTGTGAGGGAAAGCATCAACTCTAATTAATGATTTGAGCCAACATAAGCAAGAATATTATATTTTGATGTGAAGCCAACATATAATGAATTCCTGATTAGCAGGTATATAAAGGAGATCAAAAAATCATTTTGGTGTGTGTGAAGTAATGTGAAAAAAGATAGAAGTGTATGTCTAGAAAAGAGCGAAAATGGACAAATCAGTTATTTGAGGGTAGAAAAGATTTTGTATGCTGAGCCGATCTGAGCTGAGCTAGGCAGAAGTGTGAACTGGATAGAAAGATCTGGAATCTGATTGTGCACTTAATTGGAACTGAATCCAAGCATTTGTAGATGCTACTCTCTCAGTTCAAGATCTTGTTGTAATTTCAATTATACTTTGTAAGGCAGTGAGCCTTTCTCTCTTTTGAGCAATGAGCTCTAGGTAGTGTGCCTGAATGCAAGTGCATTCCCCTTTCATCATACTTTTAACAAAGTATACTTTGTGGATTAATCTCCACCGTGGTTTTTCCCCTAATAGGGTTTCCACGTAAAAATTTATAGTGTTATGGTGTTCTTTAATGTGATTGCATGTTTCCTTTTGTTTATGTGTTGTGAATGCTATTGAGGGTTTAATTATTGTTGTTGATGGTTTAAAATCTAATTTGAAAATTAAATATTGTGGAACACTGATTCACCCCCCCTCTCAGTGTTCCTAGTGTCCAACACATAACATCTTATTTATTTTACATCTTTGAAATCTAATAATTTGGTGAAGTCTCTTTTAACATTTTTCTAGTAGCCTAGTTATATTCTCAAATATTATTATTTCCTTTCTTCTTGGTTAAGTAATATCATAGTTTCCTTACATTTTATTCTATGAGATTGTAATCTTACTAGCACACTCAAACCATACAAATCTTAAAGTTCCTTCTATAGACTAGAATAATAATATATTGATGTATAAATAATTTATATTGTTATTCACATTGATAGCTTTTAATATAGCTCTCAATCCTAGACACACTTAAGCTAAGTGCACACATTATCTTCTATCAATTGCACATGGAAGTTGAAAGGATTAAATGGGGGCTTGACCACCTTGGCAAGCTCCCATGGATTCTTAACCCCTTTTCTTGTCCCAAAATCAAGTTTATCTTATGGAGCTCTCTTTGTATCTTTAGGTTTCCACTTGATGATCTTGCATATTTAGCCTTTATCTTTGGGCTTCCACTAAATGATCTCGCACTTAAATAAATGTATTATTCTATACACTCTAGAATACTCTATTGCTACTCACTATTATTTTCCTATATCTATATTGTAAATTACAAGAATTTGTATGACCTAGTTAGTATTTTATGTATGTAGGGGAAATTTTCTACGACAATATGGAATCTAATGCACATGTGGTAGCATCCTTGTTTTGAAACAATGTCTATTTCACATTTTGTAGTCTACTCTCTCTTTGGTATGTACAATTTAGTCATCAAAATAAGTTTTATCTCTTTGCTTAGCTTAAATATAATTTTCTATTTAGAACTTACCCAACTCTCATTTTTAATAAAAGTAGTTTAATTTAGTTAGATACATTATCAAAAATTAAAGGAAAGAAACTAGAAAAATATGATGAAATTTTGATTATTCATTCATTATGGTTCCTTTGCTTTGGCTTTGTTTATATATTTTTGGTAGATGGTTCTTATTCTTTTATTTTAAATATATTAGTGTCAATGAAGTTTAATTACATCACACTCTAACAAAATAATGATGATAATACACAATATTCCTATGATATAGTGTTCTTAACCTATCCTAAAACATGCAAAACTGAATGCAAAAAGAAGAAAAGAAACACTAAAAACCTCAAGATAGGGCTACGATAAACTTAAACAAAATAAAGATAAACAAGTAGATTTTTACCTTGTTTAAGCTGCTCCTTGGTTAGCTTTTGGATCTTTGATGTCTTGTATGTTCCTTTGATGGCAAGATGTGATGCAAAAGGATTCAAACTGCTCTAAACTAAATGAAGAATGCAATGAGAAAAGTGGCTAGTTAGATGGATGAATGCAAGTGTGATAGATGGAAGCTTGAAAGTATGCAACAATGGAGGTTTTGGAGTGCAAGAGTGCTTTAGAGCTAGAATGCAAAAGTGTGTGAATGCTTAATGAATGAAATGAGAGAAAAATTATCATTTTAAGAGAGGAATTCTCTAGAGAAATGGATGGTTGAGATTGAGCCAACATGGCCAAGATGGAGGGCTATGGTGAGTTGAGAACTCACAAGCCCTCACATCTTGCCATGTGGAAATGAGATGAAAAAAGGACACATTGAGATGGAGAGGGTACAAGTGAGGTGGAGGTACTTTCAAGTACCTTGGGATGAGGAGAAGATTTCCTTAAAAGGGAACTTCTTGTTCCCATATGAGAGGAAAGTGACATAGGAGGAATTTTAGTATTCTCAAAAATCTCCACGGGGAAGAGAGATGTGGTTGGGGAAATAAATGTGAATTTTAAATTCACATGATTGCAAGGGATAAGGTGGTTGGGAGAATATGGAGGATGCGACATTAATCCTGATTAAGGTGTGCACATCCTAATCATGGATTAATTCAATCAACCCAAATTAGAAGAGGGTTATGGAGGATGTGACAAGGAGAGAGAAAAAGAAGGATTTAAAATTGCTTAAATTCAAAAAGGTCAAATGACTAAATTAAATAAATTGATATGTTTATTCAATTTAGAGAGGAGAAGATGAAAGGTAAATTATTTAATTGTTAACTTAAATACTTTAGGAACCTTAGGGAAAGGGGAGATATTAATTAAATAAATCATTTAATTAATATTGATGAAGTAGACAGATAAGGGAGACAAATTTGACCATATGAAAGTGGTCAAATTTGGATGTCTACATTTTGCCCCTCTTCGAAATATTGTTAGAATAATAGTGTTTCAAAGAAAAGAAATGCAGATGACTCTATAAAGGAAGCGACTAGAAAAATGATGCCCCAGCGTGGGAGAAGTTGCGTGAGCTTTCCAAATGGAGGGAAATGAAGGTAGATGCCCCAATCTCGCAAGGAAATGACCATGATGGAGGAATGGAGGAAAATGGTAGGGTATGCCCCCTCAAGAGGACGGTTGAGAAAGAAAAAGGTGCCTCAAATGACTTCTCAATATGAAGAAACAGAATGCATGGTTGGATAGAGCTTGAAAAACCATGAAGATTGGATTTTGAACGGAGTGAAACGGACACACAATTTGCCAATGGCGGCCCTGGGAAGTTAGAGGATTAGTTGAATTAAAAGAGGTTTAAATAAAGGGTAAAAATACCCATCACTTTAAAAAGTGAAAAAAGGAGGGAAAAAGTTATATAAGGTAATTTGAGAAATTACCACTCCTCATTTGCACACCTGGCAGTTGACTGGGAGAGAGAGAGAGAGAAGAAGAGAGGAAGGAGACAAGGAGACGAGGATGTCAGACGATTACGACTCAGACATCATCCATCAGGGGGATGAGGTACGACAGTTTCACCATGAGTGCGCGGTTCCACGCCAGGTTAGATTCAAAACTCTCTTTGTGATTTTAAGTATTTTATGATGTATTTTTGAATTTTAATGCTTTTTGAAAATATGGGTTTTGGGATTGGGGTAGTTTAGGGAAATGGGTTGGGGGCGAAATTTGGATTTTGCGCATGGGGTAGGTAGAATCATCTATTAGAGGCGAGGGGAAGGAGGGTGAATTTTCCCAAGTAAGGGGCGAATACACCGATAGACAATAAATTAAATTACCGAAAAGGGTAGAGGGACAAGAGGGCAGGGTGGATTTTCCCTGGGCATGGGAAAATCCTCCCGAAAAAGCAAAGGAGAGCAGCTCGAGCAGCAGGGGATGTGGGGGCCGCAGGACATCAGGATAGAGGATAGGGCGAGGCTGGGGTCACAGGGCAACTAAAGAGGATGAGGAGGAGGAGGAGACAGTGGAGGAGAGCTAGAGCGAGGATCGAGGTAGAGGAGGGGAGAGATGAGGTAGGGAGGGGAGAGAGGGATGAGAGAGGGTAGGAGGGAGTTGGAGCAGCGGGACAACAGGAGAGAGTACAAATGGCAGTTGGAGCCACAGAGCAGGAGGAGAGGGTGGGGAGGAGGAGACCAAGGAGGAGAACCAGGGTGGAGATTAGGGGAGAGGATGGGGGAGATGATGCAGATGTGGAGATGATGGATGAGAGGGATGAGGGAGGGGCAGAGGTGATGGATATGGATGTCCATGATATTTTCCCACTAGCCATGGTGCCACCTATAGTAGAGGATCTGACTATATTGTTGAGAGGGGCCATGGCGATATTACAGATCGTTGAGTAGAGATTGAGAGACATGAAGGCTGTGAAATGCGGACTAGAGGCAAAGGTGAGGAGGCTGCGAGCAGAGGTAGAGAGGGTGCGAGAGGAGGGGTAGAGGGACTACGAGATCCTAGCAGATGAGGCATCATGGCGCATGAAGGAGATACTGGCAGAGAGGGATGGTTTGTGAGCTGAGGTGAGACAACTACAGGAAGAGGTGAATCAGCTAGAGGGAGAGGTATCCAAAGAGCATGAGGAGGCGGTGGCTGCGAGATGAGAGTAGGATAGGTTAGAGGCAGTGATGGCTATACGACAGGCGAGAGAACAGGGAGAGCGGGAAGGAGTGATAGACCAGGCATCGATGGAGACCTTGGCACAGGCTGAGAGAAAAATGGATGATTTGAGGAGGCAGGTGGAGGGACTATTAAGTGAGAGAACTGAGCTGAGGCAAGAGTGAGATGAGTTCTGTGACCGAGCTGAGGTAGCAGAGGAGACAATTGGAGAGATGGGATTGATGTGGGAGAGGGTGAAGACTATGAGGGTCCAAGTACAGACCTTACAGGCAAAGAGGGACGTAGGACAGATACAGGTGCAGACCCTGCAGGGGGAGAGGGATGCAGCACAGGTATAAGTGCAGACCCTACAGAGTGAGAGGGACACAGTAGTGGCACAGGCACAAGTGGCAAAGAGGGAGAGATGCAACACAGGCTTAAGTACAGGCAGCGCAGGGTGAGCACGGTGAGACAGGGGCAAAGGTGCAAAGATTGTAGGAACAGATACTGGCTATGGAGGCTGAGAGAGACATGGCCATAGAGCAGGTTTCACAGATGGGGGCAGAGAAGGATCAGCAGAGGTTGGCATAGGACGCATGGGCGCAGGAGTGGAGATCCATCTATGGGGATTGAGACAGATATAGACATGAGCAGAATGCAGTCAGGTATCAGGCTGCAGAGAGAGATGAGTATATGAGGGAGGCATCTTTCTGGATGTGTGCTTATCAATAGGCAATTCCAGACCTGACACAACGCACAACTCACTATGTCTGACAGATGCCTCAGATGCCTACACCATCCCAGTCACTAGGGACATGTACTCGAGGGTACAACGACTATTAGGAAACTCCTCCACATAGAGGGTCGATGCCCAACTCTCCACAGAGTTCAGATGTGGGAAGCTCATAGTAGGGATGACAGAGGATAGGTGACAGGATTCTAGTTTTTTATAGGTGCATGATGGATGTACAGTACAGAGCAATAGAGATCAGAGTTGACCTAGAGACTTGTATTTGTGCTTTATTTGATGATATATGCAATGGATATGTATTTTGGTTATATGGACATTATTATGGACTATGTGATGGACATTCATATTCTTATCTTCATATATGATATACGACTACCCTTATTGACACTATGTGATGCTTATGTGATGGATGATTTGATTTATGCATATGTGTATGTTGATGATTTTATTTATGGATGATCATGATGATGTGATATATGTATATGCTTATGATGATGTATGTTAATGCTTACATGGATTAGATGTATGACTAACGTGTATGATGCAGGGTGTGATGGATGATTTATGACTTTGTATGCTATGGATATGGTTCTAACAACTTGTGATGCAGGTGGCGATGCATATAATGTGCTAATGATATGGACTAATATGGTAATGATTAATTAATGCAACGAATCTAAGAGGTTTAGAATAAGCAGATATGATTAATCTAATGATATGGGATGGTAATGCATAGGATATGAAATGAACCTAGAATGTGACATGAGATGCAATTAAATTTCTTACAAACACTAATGAAATAAGGGTGCGTGAGACGTGAGTGTGATGGATTAACATGAAATGAAATGCAACATGAACATAAGTGCCTATAAGGGCCTGCATAATAATGAGGGTAGATGGTAGGCGTATGGTGAAACTGCACCTGTCAAGAACTGTAGGTATCCTAAGAAGAACAGAAGATGGTAGGATGAATGTTTGCACAACCAAAATCATAGGTCATAGGTCAGGTATGAATGCAATGCAATGGAGTTGATAATGAAATGCAATCCTAAAGTAATTTTCCATCTTTGGAGCATTGATTTTTGCTATAACATAAGACACTAGGTACCATGGTATGTAAACCAAGGCTAATTAGCGTCTAATGCACAAAACAAACACAACAAACAAGAAGGCTATCCCAACAACCCAAAGTCACAATGACTTTGCTCGGGCCAGGTATTGGGATAACCACAAGCACAAGAGGATGTCCCAACGTAACACAACACCTCAAGGATCTTTGTGGGTACTACGCGAGACAACCAAGAAGACTACAACAAAGCAAGAAAGATCAAGATATGCCCCTAGGTTGACCAATCAAAACACACCATAATATGATAGATCATGGCGGCCTTGACAAGTTGTAATAGGGAGCTCAAATGATAAATGAAATCCAAAAGTATCATAAGATCACAATCAATTTCAAAACGTCCTTTTCCATAGGATCAAGAGGATGGATGGGGTTGATGAGGTCTATTAGGAAGGATGCATCCTGTTGAGACCAAAGATGGATTCTAAACTAAAAGATTGATAAATGACTAAAGAAATTCTGAAGCCCGTTGAATCTCACAATACGAGTGGATCTCATTTGTGAAGAGCCAGCTAGATAAGGACATACTTGACGACACGCCACAAGAAAAGAGACACAAGACATACACACCCTAATGACCTAGGGGCTCGGGGGCCAATCAATTATTAGCCTTGCCTACGTGAAAGCGCAGAGCCCTCATAGTTGGATAAAAGGCTAATGACTGACCATGGATAAAAGCGGAAAGAGGACGAGGGAGACCTCAATGGATGACAGGATGGACAAAAGCAAAGCCCCGAGAGCAGATCAAATGATCGACCTTGCCTACGTGAAAGCGCAGGGGAAACGTAGTTCGACAAAAGACCAACGACTGACCATGGATAAAGGATGATGAGATGACCAGGATAAGTAGATAAAAAGATGGAACCGATATGATTAGATAAGATAGACCTACCGGATAAGATAGGATGATGGTGATCAGGTGTAGCTCAGGGATGGGATAGTTATCCAAATCATCAAAAGATGAATTGGGATGATGATATGATGGATAGATAAGTGATGAAAAGTGAGAGGATATTGGCAAGATGTGTGAAAAAGGTGGGATTTATGATAGTGAGAGATATGACATTGGGTTGCATGGGGGGAAGCCTATAGCCAAATACCAATGACAAGGGATTAGGAGATGGGATGAGGATAGGGAGATAAGGATGGGGGATGGAAGGGATGCTATCATGGATGGATAGGAAGATAAATATGGGGGTATGGATTGTTAGTTTGATGGATGGTAAGATAAGGATGGGGAGATGAAAATGATTGTTTGGACGGATAGGGAAATAAGGATGGGGAGATGGAAGGGATTGTTTGGATGAATGATGTCTCCAAGGACTTATGCCACAAAGGAAGGAGATTCCCCCACTCTAGATACAGGAGGGATGGAAGATAGAAGGATGGGAAAATAAAGGAGTGATATGGGTATGGACATGATGCACGGATAAGGAAGGAAGATTGATGGTAACAAGATGGGTGGACAAGGAAGATAGATGGATGCGAATAAGGATTAAGAGAGTGTATGGATGAGGAGAATGTATGCCAGGAGGTGTACACAAATTTTTTATATGTTTACCCCTATCTACATCAAGATCACAAGGAGGATGGAGGGATTGGGGTAAATGGGATATGGCAGGCAGGATGTGTAAGATAGGTGGGATGAAGGAGATGGGTGAAAGGGATGCAGTTGCCCCCAGTTGTGAAAGTAAGCTGGATGGGGGATTTACACATGACATGTGTTTACCATGTTTTCATCATGGTACTTATCCAAGGTGCTTGTTTTCCAAGTTTTCACTATTGGACGAATTATTTTTCTTTACTTTTTCTTGATTTTTTTGTATTTTTGACAATTTTTTACTTTTTTGGCTTTTTTGACTTTTTGGATAGCATGCAAATGGAGATGGATAAGGATAGGGATGTGGATAAGTGGATTTAGAAGATATGCGATAAGGAGATGGATGAAGGACTTAAGCATCAGGTTCCATACAAGGTGTTAAGAGCCCATTCGTGGAGTGACTATTGGATGTTGGTACAACCTTATTAGGATAAATGGATTATGAAAGAGAATGGATTAAAGGGATTTGATGGGGGAAATATGTGGGATGATGGATGGGATGTTGGAAAGTGTATGGATAGAATGATGGGGTAGGTTTGTGATGGGGTGATGAGTTCAGGACCAACATTGGCACATATGGTGGTGGATGTGAAATGATAGGAGGATTAGTGGATGGATGATGTGGGGATAATGGAGGAGATGGGATAGTGAACTTTGGGATATAAGGAGAAAAAATGGATTTAGGAGATGGAGGGTGTGTATAATTAGCTTTTGGATTAGAAACTTTGGAGGTTATTATAGATTTTTCATTTGAAGGCATTACATCTTTTTTCTTTGGGATCCACATGTTTTTGATCTTGGCTTTGGTGGGCCTTTGCAGCCTGTGGGTTTGATTTGGATTTTGGATTGGATTTTTCTTCTCTTCAACATGTCTTTTTAAGGGGACGTGAGGAGCTTTATATTCATATGGATGTTTAGATTTATGCATTTTTATTGTGGTATCCAAAGTGTTTTTAATAGCAATGGGATGGGTGTGAGGAGATGGATGATGTGGAGTGATGGAGGTTGGATTTTGGGGATGATATGTGGATGGAGGATGCGTAGATACATGCCTTTTTTGATCCTGATTAGGGAATATTATAGTGGTATGTTTATCTTGGGTGATATGGATAGGTGATGGGTGGATAGAAGGATAAATAGGACGAGATGGAGGAGGTGATTTTGGGATATAAGGGTCCAAAATGGACCTAGTTGCAAGAGGATGTGTGATGGTGGGTGGAGGGACATAAGGACCCAAAATGGATGGAGTAGGTGAAGAATGGGAGATGGTGGATGGAGAGATGTAAGGACCCAAAATGGATGGAGCAGATGAAGGAGGAATACAAATGGTTGTTTGGAAGAAATACAATGAAGGAGGGGGATGACAACAAATGATCTGGTGGAGTGATGGGAGGAGCCTCTTATTTGTTTAGAAGAGGATTGTTGAGGGTATGTGGAGGTTTTACCAATATTTTTGGATTGTGATTTGCAAGTAGTACATATGAGACCTCACGTATAGGAGTGTTCTTTGACTTGGATGGGCTCTAAAATACCTTACTCATGAAGGCCTAAACCTTTTCTTTGATAGTTCATGTTCTTGAGCATTCAAGCCATGATAGGATTTGTGTTATTCTGGAAGAAAGATGCGAGTCCATTATTAGGCGGAGGAGGATGGGTGGCATATATGCTTTGTTTTTCCTCTACAAGGAGGCCACCATGGAAAAATGTTAGAGTACCAAGGGGATATAAAAGCGGTGAGGGGATAGTAGGTTTAGGCGATGATGGAGGATCATGGGATGGAGATGATGGGGTAACAAGATTTGGATTGGGAGGAGTGAGTGGTAAGGGATCAAGAGAGGGATTAGGTGACATGATAGGATCTGGATTTTTGGAAACATGCGATAGGGGCTCATGAGATGGGGTGATTGGATCTTGAGTGACAAAGGGATCATGGGATGGAATGGATGGGGGATTGTGATCTTGAGGTGGACTAGATGGGATGGTAGGATATTGATTTTGAGAAGGGGATATGTTGGTATGCTCTGGATCAAGCTCTTGGTGTGACTCATCATGTGTGGGAGGCATAATAATGGAGGGTTGGATAGACTCTTCAAGTGGGGGAGATAGAAGGGTAGGGGATTCATGAAGTTCATGAGAATGGATTTCGGTGATACTAGGAGTGGGAAGAGTGGATTGGATTTGTGTGTCTTCGATGGATTGGGTGGATCTAGGAGTAAAAGATGGTGATGGGGTTTGGTTATCTTCGATGGGTTTGATGACTCTCAGAGTAGGAGATGGGTGTTCAATGGATTTGGTGGGTGTGATGGTTTCAACGGTTTGAGTGGTGCTAAGGGTGATAACATCAATGATAGGTGTGGGATGGAGAAGAGTCTCATCACTAATGACCGTGGATGAGGGATTGGGGTGGAATGGTTCCATGACTTCATGATGTGGAGTTGGGGATGTCTTCTTTGTCATGAGTCCTTGGAGAATTTTTGGAGTGAGAATCATGCATGCCTGAGCCTTAGATGGTGAGATAGGAGTGGATGAGGGATTATGGATTGGTGGAGGATTAGGACTATGGATTGGTGGACTAGGATTAGATTGAGGAAAGAGATTAGATGGAAGACTAGGAGTAGATGGTGGATTAGGATTGGATGGGGGTTTAAGGTAGGGATATTGGAATGGTGAATTAGGACTAGAGGATGTGGGTGGTGTATTAGGACAATAGGATGTGGGTGGTGGATTGTAATAAAGGTATTGGGACAACAGATTAGGATGGGAAGATTGAAATGGTGGGTTAGGATAGGAAGATGTTGATGGGTGGATTAAGATAGGGAGATGTGGATGTTGGATTAGGATAGGTTGATGGGGGTATATGATTAAGATAAGGTGTGAATGTAGGATTAGACTGGTAAGGAGAATTAGGATAGGGGGACATGGATGGGGAATTGTAATAGGAGTATTGGGATGATGGATTGGGATAGGAGGACGTGGGTGTTGTATAAGAGAAAGATGTAGATGAAGGATATGATGAAGATACTGGTGGGGATGAAAATGGATACCCCTTGTCAAAAGTAGCATAAGGATCTTTATTAGGTGTGGGTGAAGATGTGATGGGATAGCTCAGAGGGGTGATTGGATTCTAGATGGCACTCGAGGAAAGTTAACTAGAAATGATAGCATCAAGGGGATCTATATCATATTCCTCTTGATCAACAAGACTCTCGTTATCATCATCAACATAATTAGGATTCCCCTTGACTACTATTTTTGGTTGTATCGATGGAGGATAAGGATTCATGATGTTAGATTAGATGGATATGGATTGAAAATATGGGAACGAATGATTAGAAGGTGATGAAAGGATAAAGATATAGGATGGAAATGGACCAAAGCTTAGATTAGGATTGGATCAAAGCTCAGCTTAGGATGATTCGATGATGTGATGGAATTGACTCTAAACCAAGTTCAGAGATTCAATGGAATTGGATTACCACAGGATGATTACGAACCTGAATCTACTTCAAGATAAAAATAGATTGATTGGGTGATCAGATAGTGATGTGGTTGGATTAGATTGGATAAGATCAATTGATGAAACAATTGATAAGATCGAATGATGGATCAGATAGGATGATGAAAGGGACTCAAAACTCAGTTTAGAGATTACCCTAGGTGACTTAGGATGTTGATTGATCAAATTAAAGGATAGATAGTTGATTGCGCACTAAATCCACCTTGATATTGAAAGTGGATTGATTAGGATGACGATGATGATTGACTTAGGATGAATGACAATATTAAGCAGATTTGGATGATGACGATTAGATTCAAACACCTAGGTCAATTTGGATAATAATATGAAATGAAGTTCAAAGTATTTGGATCAAGAAAATGATGATTAATATGTGAATTAGGGATGCTCTAAGGTGTGCTTAGATGACTTAGATGATGAATGGATGACGTAGTTGGATCAAAATGCAAATGACGAATGAACGGTAGATGTAAATGATTGGATGAAGGTTAGGTTCGCCTATGGAAGGTCAGGTTCTCCCATTCAAGGTCAGGTTCGCCCATGCAAGGTCAGGTTCACCCATGCAAGATTAGGTTAGCCCATGCAAGGTTAGGTTCACCCATGCAAGGTCAGGTTTGCCCATGCAAGGTCAGGTTCGCCCATGCAAGGTCAGGTTCGCCTATTGAAGGGCAGGGTCGCCTATTGGAGGTCAGGGTCGCCTATTGGAGGTCAGGGTTTCCTATCTGCTTTCTGATCCTTGGAATAGGGAAAAGGACTCTTGGAACGGGTAGACGAACTCTAAGAACGGGGAGACGGATGATCGGATAGGGGAAATGGATGATCAGATCGGGGAGACGGATGCTCAAAATGGATGAACGAATGCTTGAAACGAGTAAATGATTGCTTGGAAGGGGAGAGTGACTCTCAAAACGAGGAGACGAAAGCTCGAAATAGATGAATGAGTAAACAGATGGTCTGAGTGGATGAACGACTACTTAGAACGAGTAAACGATTGCTCAGAACCAAAGACTGACTCTCAGAATGAGGAGACGAAAGCTCATAATAGTTGAACAATTACTCAGAACGAGTGAACGAATGATCAAAATAGATGAATGGCTACTTGGAACGAGTAAACGATTGCTCATAATGGATGAACGACTCTCAGAATGAGGAGACAAAAGCTTGAAATGGATGAACAATTACTCAGAACAAGTGAACGGATGATCAGAATGGATGAACGACTACTTGGAACGAGTAAATGATTGCTCAGAATGGATGAATGACTCTCGAAACGAGGAGATGGAGGCTCAGAATGGATGAACGTTTACTCAGAACAAGTGAATGAATGATTGAAATGGATGAATGTCTACTTAGAATGAGTAAATGATTGGTCGGAATGGGAGACTGACTCTCAGAATGAGGAGACAAAAGCTCAAAATGGATGAAAAATTACTCAGAATGAGTGAACGGATGATCATAATGGATGAACGACTACTCAAAACGAGTAAAAAATTGCTCGGAATGGATGAACGACTCTCAGAACGAGGATATGGAGGCTTGGAATGGACGAACGAATGTTTGAAGTGGATGGATGAATGCTCGGGATGGACGACTGAATCTCAGAATGGATAAAGGATACTCAAAACAAGAAGAATGAATGCTCCGAAAGGGGGAGAGACTCTCAGAACGAGGAGATGAATGGTCAGAATAAATGAATGATGGCTCAGAACGAGTAAGCAATTGCTCGAAAGGGGAGACTGATTCTCAGAACAAGGAGATAGATGCTCAAAATGGATGAAAGGATGCTCGAAAAGAGGAGAAGGATGTTCGAAACGGGGAAGTGGATGCTCGAAACAACTAAACAAGGGATGAAATTAGGTGTTTGAAGGGAAAGTTCGCCCAAGTTAGGGCAGGTTCACCCAAGTAAGGGTAGGTTCGCCCAACCTAGGAAATTAGTTGTTTTGATGGCTGTTTGACTAACAAAGGGTAGAGTCACCCTTGTTAAGGGTAGGTTCGCCCCTATTGAGGGTAGGTTCACCACTCTCTGGGGTAGGTTCACCTATTTAGTGAAAAGTTAGATAATTTTGATAGAAACAGGCCAAAAAATGACTGAGACAGGGGGCAGGTTTGCCCCTGTTGAGGGCAGGTTCTCCCCTCTGCAATAGACCTAGACTTGAATTAAGTGAAAATAGTTATGGAAAGGACCAAAAAAATAGCAAACAACAAGCAAATGGAAAAGGATGACTTGACTAAAAAAATATTCAGTGGTTTCACACAAAAAAGATAGTTTAGATAGCATGATCCTACGATTAGTATGAAAGGTATAGCCAACACAGTCCTCTAACTATGTTGAACAAGGTGACTAGGGAGTCCTCGATATACGCACGGTACGTGAGGCCCAAACAGTGAACACCTACCCGTCACAAGCATGAGTCGGGAACCCCAGCGAGATACTGAAGGCTCAGACCAACTCTTCACGTCTATCTAGGTATCACCCTAGCTTTGACGCTCCCTAGACACGACGTGACTGGATTGAGGTACAACTTTTTCTCTCCCCCCTTTCTATACCCTGTCGGTACGCGTGATTAGGATCGTCCCTTAGGGTGATGAAATCCCCAAAAAAGTCTGGCTAAAAAGATAACACTAACCATTCTCGGCTACTCCCCAGGCTCACACGAAGTGCAAGGGGAAAGCATGAACAAGATAGTGCCCCTTTGGATGACACAAAATACTTTCAAACATGACAAACAATAAGTTGACTCCCCCTAATTAGATCTATGTGCCTAGATTAACAAGAAAAAGGGATAAACGAACTAAACTAACAATACTAAAATGATTATTCTGCAAGAAAAGTGTTAGTAGTTTGATCTTCGTTCTTCGACAAACGTGAAATAGTTGCAAAATGTTAGGAAAAACATGCACACACTCACCAACAAATGACATTAGGGGGTTAGTACCTCAAAACAATGAAAAATGGAAGCTGGAAACAAAGTTTGAAGCACTGTTTTACCTCACAAATAGCTCTGTCTGGGCAGGTTCGCCCCTATTTGGGGTAGGTTCACCCCTTTGTAGGGAAAGTTCACCCCTCTATGGGGCAAGTTCACCCATCCAAAAAATTGCAAGCATAAACTGTCAGATGCATAGATGGGCAACTCTGCAAGGCAAGGTCACCCCTGTTGAGGGCAGGTTTGCCCAAGTTGGGGCTGGTTCGCCCCTCTGTAGGGTAGGTTTTCCCCTCTTAGGTTAGGTTTTCCTAACTGTGGGTGGGGTCACCTCTGTCTTGGGCGGAGTTGCCTCTCTACAACCTGAACCTACAAAACATGAAACAACAAAAAACGTAAAAGGAAGGGACCCGTTTGTGGGTCCCACCGGGCGTGCTAGAAATGTGATATAGTGTTCTTAACCTATCGTAAAACATGTAAAATTGAATGCAAAAAGAAGAAAAGAAACACTAAACCCAACAAGATAGGGCTACGTTAAACATAAACAAAATAAAGATAAACAAGTAGATTTTTACCTTGTTCAAGCTGCTCCTTGGATCTTTGATGTCTTGTATGCTCCTTTGATGGAAAGATGTGATGCAAAAGGATTTAAAATTCTCTAAACTAAATGAAGAATGCAATGAGAAAAGTGGGTAGTTAGATGGATGAATGCAAGTGTGATAGATGGAAGCTTGAAAGTATGCAACAATGGAGGTTTTGGAGTGAAAGAGTGCTTGAGAGCTAGAATGCAAAAGTGTGTGAATGCTTAATGAATGAAATGAGAGAAAAATTCTCATTTTAAGAGAGGAATTCTCTAGAGAAATGGACGGTTGAGATTGAGCCAACATGGCCAAGATGGAGGGCTATGGTGAGTTGAGGACTCACAAGCCCTCACATCTTGCCATGTGGAAATGAAATGGCAAAAGGACACGGTGAGATGGAGAGGGTACAAGTGAGGTGGAGGTACTTTCAAGTACCTTGGGATGAGGAGAAGATTTCCTTAAAAGGGAACTTCTTGTTCCCATATGAGAGGAAAGTGACATATGAGGAATTTTAGTATTCCTCAAAAATCTTCATGGGGAAGAGAGAAGTGGTTGGGGAAATAAATGTGAATTTTAAATTCATGTGATTGGAAGGGATAAGGTGGTTAGGAGAATATGGAGGATGTGACATTAATCCTGATTAAGGTGTGCACATCCTAATCATGGATTAATTAAATTAATCCAGATTAGAAGAGGGTTATGGAGGATGTGACAAGGAGAGAGAAAAAGAAGGATTTAAAATTGCTTAAATTCAAAAAGGTCAAATGACTAAATTAAATAAATTGATATGTTTATTTAATTTAGAGAGGAGAAGATGAAAGGTAAAGTATTTAATTGTTAACTTAAATACTTTAGGAACCTTAGGGAAATGGGAGATATTAATTAAATAAATCATTTAATTAATATTGATGAAGTAGATGGATAAGGGAGACAAATTTGACCATATGAAAGTGGTCAAATTTGGATGTCTACAATTACATATTAGATAATTCTTATGTTCATATTGATATCATCTACATGATGACAATACACTATTAAATGCATTAAGTGATATATTGGTGGGTAAAGAAAGATAATGGTTTGTTACACATAACATGGTTATTATACATCATTCCATGATTTGTCATGTTCTTTCATATTTTACTCTACTCATGGCCTTAGAATATGTTTTTCTCATGATTCTCATATATGACCTTCTAGTGGCCCTTCCTTAGGAGATCTCGTGAACTTATCTATGTATCATGATGATATGTGACATTTGGATGTTCGTACAAACTTTTTATATATATTTTTATGTTTTTTTAAGAAAATGGGAGGTACTTCCTTATCATGTCTTTAACACATATGATATTGAACAAACATATGATTTATACTCACAAAAGGAAGAAGAAAATGATGATCTCTTAAAAAAATTACTTGGTTTTGTGAGCATGGTATGCAAACACTTGATGATCCATATTTTACACCTTCCTCCACCACTATACATGATATGCAAATGGATATTGGAAATGTTGATAACGATATCTATATTTCACACTAATTATGCATTGTTTTGAGGAAGTTAAAATATGCGGAGAATTGTGTCAATTATTTGCAAATATTTCTAAAGAAAGACTACACTAGTGAGACATTACATAATCCTCTAGTATTGTAAGAGCCCAAAAATTGATAGTCATACATGGTAGTCCAATTATGAACCAATGGATTAATTCATGATCCCACATGGCATAAAAATTGAAACTTATATTTAATTATTTTTTCTATGGTTTAAGTGCTTAGTCGATTTATTAGAATTCTAATTATTTTTCTATGGTTTAAGTGCTTAATCTATTTATTGGGATTCTAATTTTTTTTTTTTATGGTTTAAGTGCTTAGTATATTTATTAGGATTCTCCCTTTGTTATTCTTAGTTATCTTACATCATTTTTAATTATCCATAGTTTCTTTAAAACTTGAAATTTAAAATTTGCATCTTTGGCTAAAAGTTGCAAGTTTTCCCCTTTAGTTTTTAGTTTGTTTTGATGAATAGCATGATGACCCCAATGAACAAATTATCGTCAAAATAGGTAAACATGTGTTTTAAATTCACATTCTCACCTTTGCATGCACTTGTATTTTCTCAATTTCCATCATTTTTAATCAAGTTGGAACCTCTTTTAGATCAATTATCTTTATATTAACTTATTTTATTCCCTACAAACATAGTCCCTCTTATATTTATGTTGATATCTAAGTCATTTGTGAGGGTTAAAATTTTGTGAGAAATTATCTAACAACTTCCATAATTTCATCCACTAGATTTTGACCTCTTTGATTTCCTTTCATGTCATAGTACAACCCATGCAAGAAATATTAATTCTAGTATATCCAATCTAGATTTTATCACAAAATAAATACATGCTTTGGATAGAATTTAAAGAACTATTTACACCTATAGTATCCAAAATCTTACAATATTTTGTTTGTTTTTATGTCCACACAACATATTTGATAATTTTTTATCACATGTAGCTTCCAAGATATTACAATTATTTAAGCGCTCATTTTTTTACCACAATAACAACTTTATTCTCTTGTTGAGAGTCATAGGGTGGAGCCGATGGACTGTGAGATCATAAAAAATAATTCTAAGCTCTAGGAGAGGCTAGTGAAGGACGGGATCACTATTTTTATTGAAAAACTTCATGGCTGGGATCTAGATGTTACCAGGTGTTTCGCCAAGGGCTGGGATGATGGCGAGATAATGTTGTTTGGGAGAAAGGTGGTCATTAATGAGCAGCTTATTGCTGAGGTTACAAGGCTTCCTATGGAGGGTATCAAATTCTACAAAGATAGAAAGCTCTCTGACCAGGCAGTCCAGAAATATCCTAAGTCTGAAAAGGAGGACCTGCGAAGGGCGACTAAAAGCAATTATTACTCAATGAGGATTGTTTCACACTGGAGGAAGGTGTTGAATGTGTTGATGGAGTATGTTACCTTGGATGGCCACTACACTAGGGTCTTTGGGTACCATTTCGTACTTCTAAACCATTTCAGGCATCAGGTTAGGGTTTCTCTCCCTTTCTATCTTGCTTCTTCTCTAAATGCTAGCCTAAGGAACCATAGATAGAATCCTATTGGGCATTCCATTCTCCATGAAGGCTTGCTTGTGTTAATTCATGATCATTTTAAAGCTATGACGACTATGTCCCACCAGGCCCCTTCCTCTAAAGATAGGGTTGCTATTAAGGGGAAAAGGAAATCTAGTGTCTCTCTCCAGAAGAAAGGGAAAAGAAAGGTTTCAGAGGACTCTTCTTATGAAATTAGTGGGGAGGATTCACAGTCGACTCCTTCTTCTGCTAATTCCAGTTACCTTGCGACTAACAGAGAAGAGAGGCCCTGCTTTCCTAGGGATCTGAAGGTGGAGGATCATTATTTTAAAGATGAACGGGAATTCCCAGGTGATATTCTGGCTAGTGCTTGTAATGGGTATGTGGATTTTTTCAGGTTAATTAGATGGGTTTTCTTTGAGATTAAGGAAATTAAGTTGAACCCGAGAGCAATGAACAGTAATATTGAGAAGGATGATGACAATAAAAAAAGAGACAACGTTAAGGCCTCTAATTTATGGATAGAGGATGAGAAGAAATACATGGTGGAGTGTCTTAAGAAAATGGTGGAGGATTTACAGCAGTTCAAAAGCAACCATGATGGGAAGTTGTCTGAGATAGAGGAAAATTTGAGGAACATAAAAGACTCCCTCCACCAGGTGCTTATTATGAGTCACAAAATTCTAAAGTCTACTGCTAAGACCATGAACACGATGGTGGAGAATTTGGAAAATGCCTATCAGGTCAGGACGACTGTGTTCATGGATGTTGAGAAAGAGGAAAGATAGCTGGAAGGTGGAGGGCCGAGCAATAGAACTAGAGCGAATCTAAAGAAGGCTGATTAGGCCCTTGTGAACATCTAGGAAATTAAAAAGTCTGCTATCAACATGAACAAGCTGGAGCAGGAGGCGATGGAGATTCTCAGGAATCTGGCCTAGCGGTTGGATCTTTTTTGGTTTTTTGATGGTTTTTGTTGTGCTGCCTTGGTTTCCTTTGTTTTCTTCTTTGTGGGTGGTGTTCTGTTTTATGATTGGACACTTTTAATTCTTTAGCTATCTCTCTATTACTGTTAAGGGTTTCGGGTCCCCTTTAAAACTTGTTTGTTCCTTAATCAAAAACAACTTTAATCTCTTGTAATCAATAATTTATATACATAAAAAAAATAAAGGAGCATTTGAACCATGTGATTTAAAGTTCCATACTTGGTAGGCCATTCTCTAACCTTCCAAGATTCATTGGGGATCCAAAAATCCATATAAAATTCTATATAATTGATATCTAAGAGCTCTTTCCTTGGGATGCAGTGGTTTCTTATTTTTTTCTTAAAGACCTTTGAGTGACTTGCTCTTGACTAGTATTACTAGTTACTTAAGGGATTGATCCACTCTTTTTGGAAACTCATTAGAGATTTCAAAATGACATTGCACATGAACAAATAACTTAAATTAGAATTAGAGAATTTTTCAACATGAAACATGATAATAATGAATTAGTCACCCACTTTCTAACATAGTGAAGATAATTTTTGTACACATCCACTAATGATCCTTGTGAGGACCATTGAGAATTATTTGATTTCTTCATACATTCTATTAGTATAAATAGCCAAGAGGAGTTCCAAAAACTCCCTTACAAATCTTACAAGAGGCATATAAAGCACTCTCCAAACCAATTAAGTAGCCATCAATAGTTCCATAAAAAATATAAAACCATTAGAAGGTTAATGTTGGAGTAAATAAGTCATTATCTGATAATTAATTAATAAGCAATTAATTATTAGAGGCTTTTTTTACTTTAGTTCACTTAAGCTAAACTTAGGAGTTGATGTTTAATCTTTAGTTTGATTCTTATTATTAGATTAGACTAAATTTAGGACAAGTCTCATTGCATGAGATTAAAACACTTGTCACTATCTTGTCAAATCCACATGTAGGGTTTACTTGTGCATTGCTTATATAAGCATGCACATTCATTTGTAATATGAGTCCAGGTAACATGGTTTAATCTAGGTTATTTGCATCACTATAATTCTAAGGTTATTGATCATAATATCGCTCATGATCTTCTCTATTGTGATAGGTAATTGCTTGCAGGTGTTTCATGGGAGTTGTGGGTTGAATCAATCAATTCCAACACGGTATCAGGGCCCAGATCTACAACCCCCTATTCAATTTTTGGAGGGATATGATCCTGAGCAAATTTTTGGTGCACCCTGGAGAAAAACATGCCTCGCCATCATGTCTGGAGCGGACGAAAACATAAAGAACACCTGTCGTTTGATCAAATTTGGTGCAGTTGCAAAAAAAGAAAAAAAATAGGGGCACGAGATCCAAGGAAGATTTTGTACAGTCGCCATACGAATCTATACCCCTCTCCACAAAAATTTCCATGCGTAGGTTTCCAATCAAGTTTTTAAATTTTTATTTCCTGCAATAAAAAAATATACATATATAAGCTATTTGATTTTTTTTTTTGCAAAAATCAAAGCAAGAAAATTAAGAGAAAAATCATTTGTTTTTAAAAAATCCAAGAAGCAATAAAAAAAGTCAAAGGGGCGATTTTTTTCAAAAATCAGCCATTAAAGGCTCTGCGCAGGGCATAGTCCCCTGCATAGGCCTGCTGCAGCAAGGGTGGGCCCCATAGACACCAACCAATGGCTTGTTAAGCCATCAAATTTGGAAATTATGGCATCTACACCATCCCAACACCCATAAAAAAATTAGTAGCCCTAACAAACTAAAACCCAACCCATAAAATTTCCAGAGGCTTTAAGAAAATTAGTGGCCTTCAAAAATCAACCAACATTAATAAATCGGTCGGTTTGCTGAATCACCAGCAATCAATCTACACCAACGGCCTTGAAAAAAATGTCATTGTTTATAAAATATCCGATGACCCTTAAAAATATACTGGCAGCTCAAATCTAGCAAGTTGACATCTTAGGCGAATCCGGCGATTTTTCCCAGCACGACAGGAGAATATTCCTCGTGAATAGTCCGTCACAGAATCAAGAATATCCCGACAAAATCTTTTTCACGACACTAGTAATTTTTCTCCGAAAAGAAGGAATTTTTTGTGATGACGGGCATCAAACTGTCAATCTTAACCCAATGAAGTGCTAACATCAACATTACGTCATCGTACGATCGACCCCCCTCCTAGGTCCTATTTGCCCTGAAGTAGTTGTTTTTTCTTATTGGCATAACTTGGGCATACGGTGTCAAAATCGAGAAAACGAGATATCGTCAGAAAGCTGCTTCCGTGAAATTTCCATTGGTATAGGTCTCAATATCATATTTTTCTAGTGGTTCCTATTATGCTCAATCAAATTCAGATCTTCATTTTGTGCTTTTACGCTCGTAACTTTTTGCCTGTATCTCCGATTTTCGTGATTCAAGTGGCATTGGAAAGGTATTTCAGAGCTCTTACGATCTATTCATGCACTTTTTCTAGAATCTTCCGTAAGTACATTTAATTTAGTATTTTGTGTTTTCACAGTTTCCTTAATTACTTAGACATCTTGGCACCTGCAAAGGATTTGTTTGCATGAGATGACATCATTTGATCTTTGTTCTGGTATGCAAATTAGAAATGGATAGCTATGTATATATTAACTGCTTTTCGAATTAGGAGGGGAAGCTACCTCTTTGCTGATGTTGCTTAAAGAAAGTAAACTAAAACTAATTTTCCAATCATTTTGCTCAGCTAAGAGCATAAGGATATAAAACTCAAGCGTCGTAGTTGAAATTTTCTCTTTTAGAAGTTCAACTACGACTAAGCATACTCTAATGATGTTTCTAACTACTCAAGTAAACACAGAGCTAGAGAATTAGAAAAGAACAAGGAATGATTCTTTGACATAAATACTTAAATAAAATTTCTTCCAATGTGCATCTACTATACTTTCAATGCAAGCTGAAATAGAGATCATGTAAGCATAACACAAAATAGAAACCTAAGATAGTACATCAAAGCAAATGAGGCATAAGATTTCCTTTTCTCAAATTTCAAGTACCAAAGATTACCCTTCTGGGATAACAGGATTGTAGCAAAATAGGCTTACAACTTAGCGATCAACCAAAACACATTGACACAAGTAACACATGAACTAAACAATAACTTGTAGCTAAAAGATGCATACAAGCTTGCTCTTACACTAAGTGAACAATACTTAATAACAATTAGAAGGAACTATTAGGCTCAACATTTTGTTATCACAAACACAGTTAAAAATAAATGGGAAAGGTTGCCCTTATTTATACACAAGCAGAGGAGTAGGGAACCCTAAAATCTCCTTGCTTTTACAACTAAGGCTTGCCAAAATGCAATCTTTATTTCTAAAACTAAAACAAGATAAGCATCTACCAATCTATGAAAGCATAAAAATAGGGAAAGCACCAACTATTACATCTAGATTCTTTCTCTTTCAAAAAGATTAGATAAGGATGATACAAGAATAGAAAGAAAGCTTGGAGAAAGCTTCAAGTTCATTGTTGCTTTAAATCTATCCTTGGAGATCTTTGTTGTCCTGATAAGATAATTCATCCATCGATATTTTGGGAAACTAAATCTGCCAAAAAGTTGGAAACTTCCTCTTTGTTAGGAGCGTTGATACTATCTAAGGCAATATCTCGCTTTTCTAGGGTTTCCTTTCCTTATGCAATTGAACTTAGAAAATCTTTGACATCTTCAACTTCTTTATCAAATCTTGCTATTTTCTGCGGCTCTGCAATTGGAGTAATGACCTTTTATAAATATATCCTCTTGCTTCAACATATCTTTCACAGATTTTATGCTTCTAACACTTCTCTTGATTTTTCAATGGAAGAGTATTGTACAACTCTTTTCCAATACTTGTCCTTTTACTCAAAGCACTTCTAAACATTGTCCAGCCTGAGGCTACAAACAACCTGCCATTCTACTGCTTGAATTTCTCGCGTTGCGAGGTTATAATGCTTGATATAAGCAATTACAAACTCTAGACTTTGCACTGAGACAGGAATTGATGTTATTGCAAGTAATCCAGAATGCCCAAGGTGCCTGACTGCAACATTGCCGGCATCTTCCAAAGCATGCAAATTGAACACTAGTTTGATATGATGCAAATTAGTTTCAACAATTTTGATGAAATCATGATATAGAATTGTCTTGGTCTTGAATTCAATGGGAGAGTACTCCATACTGAAAAACTTGAAGATTGACTGTAAACTTGACTATGCTCGAACAATTTTTGCACAAACCCTAAATTTAGTTTGCTGATTTTTCTTCTTCAAACGGGTAGATTTTTCAAAAAAAAATTGAGATATGGGTTTTGTAGACAATCTCGTTGCAAGAAGACCCAAATAGTTTGTTTTTGAAAATTGTTGATGGCTGGTTGAAAAAACAGAAACCCTATTTTTTGAAGTTTTCTTGAAAAAAAAGTTGAGAGCTAGGTTTTGTGCAAAATCATGTTTTGTATGAACCGAGTTGATCAGATTTTGAAAATACTAAAGATTTCTTGGACATGCATGAAAAAAGTAGGTTCTTGAAATTTGAAAAAAATTCCAAAGTTGTTCAAAAATCATGAACCAAGCTGACCCAGATTGCTGAAAATTGAAAATATTGACCTCTTTCTTTTGAAAATTGATGCCCTAGAAAAATAAAGCATGAAAAAGGAAGCCTATTTGTGAGCTGATCAAGAAAATATGAAGAACTCTAAAAAATCTCCAAGTTTTGGCCTCTGAATCTTGAATTGAATAAAATTTTATGTTTCTTCTTCTCTTGCCTTGGACGCCACCTGCAAAAATTGTGAAGAATGAATGCAAAGGCATCCTTAAATAGGTTTTTAGGTTGAAAATTGTTTTATTCTCCAGCTTTAAAATTTCTTGAAGTCAATCCTGAGTAGGTTCATTGAATGTGGACATTTTTCAAAAAGCTCATGATGAAAACTAAAAAATTTACTAAGGCATTGAGCCTTGGGCGCCTTTCTTGTCTAGGGGTGTTTTTCCTCTCCAGACTTAGCCAATTTTCTTCAAATTTCAACTTTTGCTTGAGTTTTGACCCCAGTTTGATTTTGATTTCTGAAAGTCAAATTGATCGTGAACTAGCTGATGATCTCATTGTGGAGCCTAATCAAATATGATGAGATTGTCCTAGAGGCAACTTTGGATAAAAACATCATCTTGAACTTCAAAAACATGGGCGCCCTTGGCTACTTGGGGCCCCCAAGCTTACCGGTGTTACCCATTTTCATTTTCTTCAACTTCTCCTTATTTTTTGATCTTCTGATGAATTCTCATTTTTGGATGATTGGGAGGTCTGATGAATTGATGGCTCGACTTGTTGGATAGCTCAAAGAATTATGAGGGGGTCTCCTGGGAGCATTATCTCTTGAAAACTGATTTTAGGGCCTCAAATCCTTGGGCGCCCCTAGCTACCTGGGGTGCCCAACTCATCCAGAGTTACAATATATTTTGAGATTTTCATCTTTGCTTTTGACTTTTTCCATTTTTCCCAATTTCATTCGTCTGCTCCATCTTCGATATCTGGTGGTTGAAAATTTTGAAGAGTTCTCTGATGATTCTGTTGAATAGTTGCTTCAAGTATGAAGAAAACATGCTAGAGGTGCCAAACCCTAATTCAATCATTTAGGCACTCAAAAGCTTGGGCACCCCTGGCTACCTGGGATGCCCATGATCTCCATACTTAGATTTTTTTCTTGATTTTCAACCTTTAGACTTTTACCTCATGTTGTGTCCTCCATTTGATCTAAATTTGCTGGCAGTTGATGAGTTTGATGATCAGGCTAAGATATTTTCTTGAAAACTAGCATAATTCTGGAGATAGTGACTGATCTGGAAAACCCTAATTGTCGGATTTGGTGACTCAAAACCCTAGGAACCCTTGGCTAACTAGGGCACCCAAAGTTTCTAGAGTTAGTTTATTTTTGATATTTTCATGGTTTGTTGTTTTCCATTTTCCAAGACTTCTCCATTCGATCTAAGATTCTAGTTGATTGACTGATCATATGACTGTGCTAATGGATTCATTGAGGAGCCTGCTGAATTTTGAGCAACATTGTTTGGGATGAGAAAACCCTAATTACGTCATTTGACCTCTTGAAAGACTGGGCGCCCCTGGCTACCTGGGGCACCCCTGCTTGGCAGTGTTAGTTTTTATTTTTCAAATTTCAACTTTTCCCTTTGTTCATTACGTTCTTGGCTGCCAAGATGGAAAAATGACCAAGGCACAAAATCCTAGGTGCCTAGATTGGGTAGGGGCACTTGAACTCTCCAAACTTAGTTAACTTTTTTGCAATTTTCAAGATTCTCCAACCTCCATTCTTGTTCTTCGTTCCTCACAATTTTTGATCTATGCAGTGCTTGAGACTTTGAATCTGGCACCTGGCAATTGAGCAACCTCCATTGATGGCCTTGGAGCTCCTAAAATAGCTTCTAAAAAAGCAAAATAGACCCATCAGGGCAAAACTGGTCTTTTGACAATTTTGACTAGACCAGCATCATGAGGAAGTATTTTAGGCCAATCAAAATCAGTTTGAGCACTGGAAGATAAATTTTCTATTTTTAGAAAAAATTTCCAACATGCATTTGGGAAGAAACCCAGAAAAAGTTCTATTTTTAGAAATTTTCCTAAAATTTAAGGCCAAAAAACTAAGATCTGGGTTTCGTAGACTAGGCCACTCTAAGCAGACCTAGATCATTAGATTTTGAAAATTTTGAGTTTTGACCCTCACGCAAGACATGCAAATTCCCAATTTTGACCTTTTTGACAATTTTAGAAAAGACTTTTGACCATTTCTTCAAAATGCCTAAGTGTAGCAAATTTTTTAATTTGGGGTACAACATTTGGCTCTGTCTAGGGACCATGTTGGATACTTACGGCATAGGAGAATGAAAGAATCTTTGTACTTTTGATCATAGACTAGTGCCTTATCCATTGGGCATCGGAGTTAGCAACACGTCCTAATCACCTATTGCAAGACTTTCCCCTAAGTCACCTATGACACGACTTCCTAGAATCACCTAATAGTTAGACTTCCCTAAAAATCACCTAAAACAAGATGCCTAATCACCTTAAACATGAAGAAAATATTACGCAAAGGGGAAACACAACATAACGAACACATCACGGAAAGAGGAAACACATCATGAAAACAAAAAGGAAATTATCATAGAAAATCTACTCCACCCCTGAAGGGATGAAGTGCTTCAGGTATTGCCCGTTGTGTGGTAGTGGGAGGAGACTGCCATCTAGGTGTGAGAGAATATAAGTATTCTCCCTTGCGAGCTCATGAATCTTGAATGGCCCCAACCATAATGAATCAAATTTGTCGTGCATTCCCTTGGGTTCATGTCTCTTTTTCCACAGCAAGACTTGATCTCCAACCTCAAAATCTCATTGGTGATATTTCTTATCAAAAAATTTCTTCACTCGCTCTTGATGTTGAGTGATTCTATCTACTACCTCCACCCTTTCTTCTTGAAGCTTCACTAGGTACGGGATACGCTTCTCGATCAAATTTTTGAACTCCCCATCTTCTACTGCGGATGTCAGGTGCAATGTGGACAACTGCAGCTTGAGAGGTAACATAGCCTCCGCACCATACATGATGATGAAGGGTGAAGTACCAATGGCTCTCTTGGGGGTAACTTTGTCTACCCAATGAGCGTCATAGAGTTTCTTATGCCAATTTTTTTGACTGGAATCAACTAACTTGCGTACAGTTGTGACTATGTTCTTGTTTGATGACTCAACTTGTCCATTACCCTGAGGGTAATAATCTGATGAATGTGATAAAGTGATAAAGTGATCAAAATAGAAATCTACTAGCTCCTCATATGAGAAACATGTATTATTTGTCACAATTTTGTGAGGCACCCTGAAGCGCATAACAATATTTTCCTTCAAGAAGTCACAGATGATCTCAGAGGTAGCTCGCTTGGCAGGGATGGCCTCAAGCCATTTGGTGAAATAATCTATTGTTGTAAGGACATAAATATGCCCCTTGTTGGAACGTAGGTTGATAAGGCAAGTATGAAATCCAAACCCCATTGCTAAAATGGAGCGTCTATAACAACTGGCCTGAGAGGAATGGCTGCTAACTTCATCTTGCCAACAAACTGTTGACACAACTGACATATGTGCACCCATTCATATGCATCACAAAACATGGTTGGCCAAAAAAATTGTGCTCGTAAAATTTTGAATGTTGTGACCCTTGAGGAAAAGTGACCACTACACGCTTGGCTGTGAAAAGCTTCCAACAATCATCGTTGTTGGTCTTTGTCGACGCACAACAAAAATGTTGCATCAAGCCCTCGCTTGTACAAAATTTTATTCATAAGTACATAGTTCTATGCTTTTATCTTTATTGTTATCTTATGTTGTTTATCTAGGTGTCTTGGGCATTCTCCATAAGTCAGGTAGTACCATATTTCAGTAAACCATTCTCCCATAGATTCAACAAATAGGACCATAGGAAGATCCTCTTTATCTTTAGGTTCAAGTTCTCGTATAGCTTCAACTTTGTGCTTCTTATCACCATCTTCTGCTATAAACTGACAAAGACCTCTCCCACGAATGAGTTTGGTTGACTTGATCTCCAAGTGATACTCTTGCACTTTTGCAACCCAATTTACTCTTTTTGTGCCCATCTCCTACTAAATTAGCATAATTTTAACTACTGGATCGGTGACATACACAGTTGTGTGGGAATTCAAGATATAAAATCTGAAATTCTTTACGGCTTAGACCACCGCATATGCATTCTTTTCGATTTGAGAGTATCGTGACTCGCTATCTTTGAAACTGTTGCTCATGAAAACTATTGGAGACTTAGTTTCTTCATTCAATTTCTGTGTCAGTATGGTAGACAATATGTGCTCTGATGCATAACAATAAAGGATAAAATCCTTATCAAAGTCAGGATGGACCAACACTGGTGCTTGGTTGATAGCTTCTTTTATTGCGACAAATGCTTTCTTTCCTTCTTTTGTCCACTTGAAAATGAACTTCTTTTTCATCATGGTAGATCTATCCTTCGTTAGTTCTGAGAAGTACGACACAAACCTTGGTATGAAATTTACCTTACCAAAGAAGGAATGTACTCTGGTTCTGCTCATTGGAAGAGACAAGTTTCTGATAGACTCAACTCGGCTTGGGTCAATTTGAGTTACCTCTTTAGAGACGATGTGGCCAAGCAGCTTGCCCTCTGTCACCACAAAGATGGAATTTTTAGGATTCAATGATTTTTTATGGTATCTGCATCTCTCAAATACTTTCCCTAAGTGTGAAAAATGATCTCCTTGTATCTTTGAGAAAACAGTGAGGTCGTCAAGATAGACAACAATTACTTTGTTCCTCAAGTCTCCAAATGCCAAATCCATGGCTCTCTGAAATGTAGCACTAGAATTGATGAGGCCGAAGGGCATCCTTTCATATGCAAATGTACCCCATGGGTTAGTGAATGTCATCTTGTACTGATCTTCTTCAGCCACTACAATCTGATTGTAACCAAAAAAGTCATCCAACAAGGACATCTTTGAACCAGTAACTGTTTGCAAGGTGTGTTCCATGATTGATAATGGATAATTATCCTTGAGGGAGGATTGATTCAAGTTCTTGAAATCTATGCAAATTTTGATTTCTCCATTCTTCTTTCATACAAGAACTGTGTTAGACACCCAGGTGGAGTGATGAATTGGAAAGGTGATTTTGGCATCCACCATTTTTTGAATTTTTGTATAGATAGTATCTTGAATTCGTGGATTATAGTGTCTTTGTTTTTTCCTGAAGGGCTTTGTTTTAGGTTTAAGAGGAATTATATGAGACAATTCTCTTGGTGTGGAAAATTTCAAGTCTTCACAGGACAGGGCGAAGACATCTCGATATTGTTTGAACAAAGAGATAAACATCTCACTTTCCTTTATAGTGCAACATTTTCCCAAATTAGAAAGTTGAGGCTTGTCATCTGTACAAATATTTACCTGATGATACTTAGGAGAGGTCCTATCTCTTGAGTTCTTTTGATCTTGAATATATATGTCATGCCTGTCAAAAATATTCTCCAAGGAGACCAAGCCCTTGGGAATCTTATTACCCTTCAACTGGATGATGCTTGTATCTGTTTCTTCTGAATTTTCATCATCTTCTACAACTTCTGGCACATTGGAGCCTTCTGTTATTGATTCTCTGAAAGAGGATGAACTGCCCTCAAAGAACAATTCTTTGAAATCATTTCCCATAACAAGAAACTCCTTAATGTGGTCATCATCATCAAAGACTTTTCAGTTATCACATTTGTCAGGTACAACCAGATAGTATATAAACTCAATGGAAAATGCATTCTGACGGAAGTCAGAATGTGGCATGAAAGGTGAAGTTGATACCGCAAGGGAATTTTCTCTACTATTGTCTAGACGTGGAATGTACTTGATATCAAATGCTTCGAACCAATCTATTGCATTCCACATCCTATTTTTGTAATGTCAAAGACAATCTGCTTTTACTCTAAATTGATCTCTAACCTGCTTCACAACCAAATCTACATCACCTTCAACTCTTAATTGTTTGATACCCATTTCCTTTGCATTTTTGAGACCTAGTAGAAGCGCCTCGTATTTCGCTGTATTATTTGTACATTCAAATTGCAAGCAGTATGCAAACAGATATAATTGTCCTTCAGGAGAAATTATTACAACTCTTGCACCTGAACTAGCAGTAGAACAACTCCCATCAAATTGCATAGTCCACAGCTTAAGATCATCTACTAATTTATCTACAGAATGTGCAACCTCTTTACTTTCTTCAGGTATCTCCAACAACATAGCATAAGCACCAAGGCCTCTTTCTTGATATAGAATTTGGGCTTGAGGATCATGAGTCTTCACCACCGCAAATCGGGACTTGGGCTCTAGTTCTAGCTTGAAAGTACCATTCTTTAGTGGAATAGTCACAGAAGACCAATCCATTTGTATCTCTCCACCGAGATCTTTGCAAAAGCTTCTGCTCAATAGCATCCCATAGCTAGCTAGAATGTCAGCTACCAATATGGTCATCATTATCTTTTTCTCATGACAAGCCCCCAACCTCACTTGAGCATCTTTCAACTGTCCGGCCAACGACACTGACTTGGACTCGAGTGAATAACATTTATCTTTTTGTCTTGGTGAACGAAATTCCTAGTGCATTCATCACGTAGAGGCATGACGTTGTCTGAGGCTCCTAAATCAATGATATAATTGCTTAGTTTGAAACCCCCTATATACAAAGATACATAAAAGGGATTAGGCTTGTCTTCCTCTGATACAGATGATTCAAGCAATGTAGGCTGCATTATAGGTTTCTTCTTCACAACCTTAAGAACTCTATCTAGTTGTTCTGGATGATCTTGGAGATATTCCAGCTGAGAAATCTGCACCTTATTCTTCATCAGGAAGTCCACAATATCAAAATTTGTTGAAGATGAGTCTTGAGCAATTATTTTAATGTTCTCCTGAGAAGGCTTAGGATTAGAAGCAAAATCCACTTCTTTTCCTTTTTCTTTCTATGCTTCCAGTCTCTCTTCTTCTTCTTCTTTCTATGCTTTCAAATGTTGATCTCATGTAAACACAGGTGTTGTAAAATTTTTAGGATTCACTACAAGAGAGTATTGGCAAGGATCTTCTTCTTCTTCTATGGTGGGTTCACTTTCAAAGTATCCCGTTGTGGAGTCGCCATCGAAGTTGTCTGATTGTGGTAAGACAACATTCAAACTACATGTTGCTACATAGCTTGGACTTGGTGCAATTTCAATGTATCCCATTATCTGATTCATCCTTAAATTTTTAGGACGTGTGGAGCCGGTATGTGCATCAGTATCATGAAAGGAACAAAACATTGTGTGTTGAGAAGAATCAAATGTCTATTTCAGTGGAGCTGGTTGTGGTGGCCTATATATGTTGTAAGGCTAAAAGTTATTTCTCCTCGGTTGGTATGACTGTTGAGGTTGATATGGTTATGGTGCTTGACATGGTTGCAGTGCAGGCAACACAAGTGGTGCAGGTTGAGCAGGTAGTGCAGGCTGAGTAGGCAACTGCCTCTTGAGAATAGTCATTTTGTTGGCAACTTTTTTGGAGCAGTGGATCTGCAGAACTCTGAACCAAAGGCCCGATAACATCTCCCTTCATTTTTCCAGAAGTAATCATGTTGTCCTCAATCTCTATAGCACCCTTGCTGTGCATTCTCCAATTTTGTTTTAGTAGTTGATTTCAGGAAAAAAGGATATCTCAAATGGAAGATTTTTGAAAAAACTACTCAATAGGAATTCAGGTCGTAGATTGAGTGTATGTGAAAGACATGTGGCCAGGTGATTAAGCCTTGCCACAAACTGTCTCATTGGTTTGTTGACCTCCATCTTTGAATTTGAAAGCTAGGTGAATAACTAGTGACTGTCTTCAGCTGGCTTGAATCTTGCCAAGAATTTTTCGCTCATAGTAGCCTAGTTTGTGATGCAACCTGGCTCTAGGTGATTGAACCATTCGACTGCATTTCCCACAAGGGTTTCAATAAAGAGACACATAACAATGTATTCATGAGCCACATGCAAAACAACACAAGTCATTGAGAAGGCTGAAATATGATCATCACGATGTTGATTTCCATCACCATGAAACTGTGGAAAGTGATTTCTTAACCCCTTAGGTAGTTCATGATTTTTCGCTAGGGCCAAAGGTCCAATTTGATCACCCCAAGGCAGCGAGATTGCTCATCTCTGATTGTGGTTATTGTTATTATTGTTATCACCCACTACTTCTGGTTGGATCACAGGTTCTTCTTGCTTGACTTTGAATTCTTCTTCTTTGATCTCAGGTACTGTGTTGGATTCAAGAACTACGTTGGATGGCTCTCCAACTTTTGTAGGCCGTGTTTGTCGAAAGAAAGGATTTGTATCAGTGTCTCCTTGAAAGAGAGGACTTGTTCTCCTCCTTGTATAAACTTTGTAAGCCAGGATTGTCTAATTCCATAAAGGAGCTGGTAATACAGGTCTTTCGGCTGCAAGGTTGGCTTTCCTTTCTTCTTCATCTAGAATTGTAGTAGCATTTCTCCACTGAGCAGGGGTTTCCTTCTTCTCAAAAATGAAACTCCTTAGGTTTTTGATGATGTTTGTTAGCTCTCCTTCAATTATCTCAAAATTTGGTTGGATAACATGAGGTGTAAGATTAGGTTGTTGAACAGGAGTAGTAGGATGGTAGAGAGTCATTCTCGTGACATAAAGTGTGAGATTTCTTGAAGTTTTATGCCTCGTGCCCCATAGTGGGCACCATAAAACTATTGGTGTTTCAATTTTCACCTCTAGTATGAGAATTAAAAATAGACAACTATGCATAGATTAACTGCTCTTTGAATTAGGATGGGAAGCTCCCTCTTTGTTGATGTTGCTTAAAGAAAGTAAACTAAAATTAATTTGCCAATATTTTTGTTCAGCTAAGAGCACAAGGTTATAAAAATCAAGCATCGTAGCTAAGTTTTTCTCTTTTAGAAGTTCAACTATGACTAAGCCTACTCTAATGACGTTTCTAACTACTCAAGTAAACGAAGAACTTGAGAATTAGAAATGAAAAAGCAATGATTCTTTGACATAAATACTTAAATAAACTTCCTTCCAACATACATGGACTATACTTTCAATGCAAGCTGAAATAGAGATCATGTAAGCATAACACATAAAACAAAAACCTGAAATAGTACTGTTGTCAAATAAAGTTGCACCCTTGCTAAGCTATTAACTATAGCAACCTATTGACACATGGGAACACTTCGAGGTTGTGGGTGACCTGGGAATGAAGTGGACCTCCAGATTATGGGCTGGTTCCCCTTAAGATAACTTGGGAAAAGCTAAAGAATGATAAGGAAAAGAGTAAGAAGGATATACTTGAAATTTAAAACCTATCACTAACAGGTGATACACCAAAGATAAAAATATGACAATACTGCAGAAAACTCACAAAAAATCTCAATAGAGCCAAACAATCTCACAATACAGAGATTTATGGTTATAAAAATGAGTCTATGTAAGGTTCTGACTGTTCTAATGCTTAACACAAGGAAAACAAAGATGTTTTCACAGATATAAACACAATAGAAAGAGATCACTAACATAAACCAGCTTTATGACATAATATTCTTTGCATCCAGTACTGAAGGAACCTAATAAAATAGAGAATTACACAGAATTTTATCATGCAACTCACAACCAGTCACTAAAACAACAAAGAAAATCTGTGAAGGAAATGACTTTCTATTGAGAAAAAAGTCTATGTGTTACAGGTCTGTAGAATTTATGAAAATGAATTACAAAGGTTGAATAATGCTCTTTCAGCAATCTCCTAACCAAGAACTGCTTTACAAAAAGGAAAAAATGCCATATATACCAAAATTGTGTCGGCCCCTACCCTAGGCCTTACAAAATGAGTCAGTGTCTGGACACATTGGCCCTAGAAGCGTTTAGGAATGAAGTTAATGAGGCATTAAATGCGCATACCCTGCTCATGTTGGTGAAAGCTCGCTCCCAGGCATGGCCTTCAGATTTTTTTTTAACAACCGCATTAACTCGCAGCCCTCATGTCCACCCTCAATACTTCGTCGGAGCCGCTTTGAATGCTCTGCGACATGGTCATTAATGTCGACCCACCTTTACCAGCCAATGTCCCAGCTGTTATCGTGACTCGCGGCCTCTTCTTCGACCTTCCACTTACGCTAGATCTTTTCGCAAGTTGGCCCCCTTCGAGAAGCAACATCATATTTACCTTGTCAGATTCAAACGTCATTGCTTCACCAAGCCAATCCATGTCGCGCACATTCTGTTGATCTTTCTTTATAGGGGAAGTCAATCAGTCAAACTGCCCATGATTTTCCCTAGCACCTTCTGATTGGTTGAACTCGTGCCATGTAGATTTCTAGGCGGTCAAAGGTCGCTTCCTTAGAATCGCATGTCAGTGAGACACTAACCGTGTCTCCTTGATGCGATTATGCCCTTCAGCAACTATCAGCAAGACATACGACGGTCGGTAAGACATGATAGCGAGCGACCAGAGTTATATCGATATCACAAACAAACATCAACAAGACAATCGATATCGGCCAGAGGTCTCACCGAAACCTATAACAAATCCATCGCTATCGGCAAGACTCCACCCTATCGGTGAGACTTCATAGCGAACTCCTCCACTCTCTTCGAGCTCCCTTCATTTCGGCAAGACCCTATCGGGTCGGTAAGACATTTCATCAAAGCCACCTGTTTCAGTAAGACTTTATTTGATCGCCGAGAGATTACGGTGAACTCCTTCCTTTCGCCGACACTAGCACTATGTAACGGTCGACAAGACCTCATCAGTCGAGGAGACATCATACCGAAGGCAAAACTCTCTTGGCGAGATCTCTTAGCGAGCCCCTCAATGTTTCCTGAGCCTGAACCATTCGGTGGGGTCAGAGCCGGGATGAAAACCAAAACGGGGCCAGAGTCAGAACAGGGAAAAACCAAACAATCCGTGGAACCGGAACCAAAACCAAATCCGGACCTGAAACTTTTCTGAAGTTTCAAGTTCGGATTCCGTTCCGATCCCGCCCTCGGAAACTCAAAGCAAGAAAGTAGAAAGAAAAACACAAGGAAGATCAAAGAGGAGGAGGCATCCCTCGACCACCAGCCACGAAGAAAAGAAGAGAAGAAAGGGTTGAACCAGGATCGGAACCGGAATAGAAACAGGAACTGGAACTTTTGGAAAAGTTCCAAGTTTGGTTTCAGTTCCCATCCCGAGTCTGGTAAAATGAAGAAAGTCCTAAGGAAAAGAAAACCCAAGGCACACAAAAACAAAGACCAAAGGACGTCAAAACATAAACGGGATCAGAATGAAAACCGATCCCGGGTGGAACACAGCGGGGGTGAATCGGAACAGAAACAGGAATTGGAACTTTTGGAAAAGTTCCAAGTTCGGTTTCAGTCCTGATCTCGGGTCCGCCAAAACACAAAAAAATGGGGAAAAAGGCAAGAAGAAAGAAACAAAGGGAAAAAACCACCCCACGGTCAAACGCAAGGTAAAAGAAGAAAATGAAATGCACATAAGTGTGGAACCGAAACAAAAATAGAAACTGGAACTTTTGGAAAGTTCCAATGTTTGGTTTCGGTCCGACTTCGCCTCCGGCAGAATAAAAAAAAAAAAGGGTCCAAGGAAAACAAGACAGAAAGGGGAAAAACAAGGCAAAAACAAGATGAAGACCCACCCAAAACAAAATACCTGCATGCTGGGCTCAACCCTTGTGGGAGCCACATTTAATCCACGTGCCGAATTTTAAAACATAACTTCCCCCCGCAGCCGCACAAGAAGCAAACAAGATAGTAAAAAGGTAACCCAGATGAAATTGTTCCTCCAGTTGGCCTTCATGAACACTCGAAAACATAGGTTACCCTGCCTGATTGAGCCCGTAGGTGAAAATTGGGTAACAAGTACATCAAAGAAAATGAGGCATAAGATTTCCTTTTCTCAAATTTCAAGTAACAAAGATTACACTTTTGGAACAACAAGATTGTAGAAAAATAGGCTTACAGCTTAGCGATCAACCAGAACACATTGACACAAGTAACACATGAACTGAACAATAAATTGCAGCTAAAAGAGGCATACAAGCTTGCTCTTACACTAAGTGAACAATATTGAATAAAAATTAGAAGGCACTAGTAGGCTCAGGATTTTGTTATCACAAGCATGGTTAAAAATAAATGGGCAAGGCTGCCCTTATTTATACATAAGTAGAGGAGTAGGGAACCCTACAATATCCTTGCTTTTACAACTAAGGCTTGCCAACATGCAATATTTATTTCTAAAACTATAACAAGATAAGCATCTACCAATCTATGAAAGCATAAAAATAGGGAAAGCACCAACTATTACATCTTGATTCTTTCTCTTTCACAAAGAATGGATAAGGACGAGACAAGAATAGAAAGAAAACTCAGAGAAAGATTCAAGTTCACTGTTGCTTTAAATCTATCCTTGGAGATCTTTGTTGTCCTGATAAGATAATTCATTCATCGGTATTTTGGGAAACTAAATCTGCCAAAAAACTAGAAATTGCCTCTTCGCTAGGAGCGTGGATACTATCTAAGGTAATATCACGCTTTTCTAGGATTTCCTTTCCTTATGTAATTGAACTTAGGAAATCTTTGACATCTTCAACTTCTTTATCAAATCTTGCTATTTTCAGTGGCTCTGCGACTGGAGTGATGACCTTTTATAAATATATCCTCTTGCTTCAACATATCTTTTCACAAATTTTATGCTTCTAACACTTCTCCTGATTTTTCAATGGAAGAGTACTATACAACTCTTTTCCAATACTTGTCCTTTTGCTCAAAGAACTTCTCAACATTGTCTGGCCTGAGGCTGCAAACAACCCGCCCATCTGCTGCTTAAATTTCTCACATTGTAGGGTTATAATGCTTCATACAAGAAATTACAAACTCTAGACTTTGCACTGAGACGAGAACTGATGCTACTGGAAGTAATCCAGAATGCCCAAGGTGCTTGATTGCAACATTTCCTGTGTCTTCCAAAGCACGCAAATTGAACACTGGTTTGATATGATGCAAATCAATTTTAGCGGTATTGATGAAATCATGATATAGCCCTGTCTTGGTCTTGAATTCAATGGGAGAGTACTCCATATTGAAAAAATTGAAGATTGATTGTAAACTTGACTATGCTCGGACAATTTCTGCACAAACCCTAAATTTAGCTTGTTGATTTTTCTTCTTCAAATGGGTAGATTTTTCAAAAAAAATATGAGATATGGGTTTTGTAGAGAATCTTGTTGTAAGAAGACCCAGATCGTTCATTTTTGAAAATTGTAGATGGCTGGTTGAAAAAGCAAAAACCCTAAATTTTGATTTTTTCTTAAAAAAGTTGAGTTGGGTTTTGTGGATAATCACGTTTTGTATGAGCCTAGTTGATCAAATTTTGAAAATACTGAAGATTTCTTTGACATGCGTGAAAAAAGAAGGTTCTTGAAATTTAAAAAATAAATCCAAACTTGTTTAGAATCATGAATCAAGCTAACCCATATTGCTGAAAATTGAAAATATTGACCCCCTTCTTTTGAAAATTGATGCCCTGGAAAAATAAAGCATGAAAAAGGAATCCTCTTTATGAGCTGATCAAGAAAATATGAAGAACTTTGAAAAATCTCCAAGTTTTGGCCTCTGAATCTTGAATTGAATAAAATTTTATGTTTCTTCTTCTCTTGCCTTGGATGCCACCTACAAAAATTGTGAAGAATGAATGCAGAGGCAATCTTGAATAGGTTTTTGGGTTGAAAACTATTTTATTCTCCAGCTTTAAAACTTCTTGGAGCCAATCTTGAGCAGGTTCATTGAATGTGGACATTTTTCATAAAGTTCATGATGAGAACTGAAAAATTTACTAAGGCATTGAGCCTTGGGCACCTTTCTTGTCTAGGGGTGTTTTTCCTCTCCAGACTTAGCCAATTTTCTTCAAATTTCAACTTTTGCTCAAGTTTTGACCCCTTTTTATATTTTGATTTCTGGACGTGAGATTGATCCCGTGAACTGGTTGATGATCTCATTGGGGAGCCTGATCGAATCTGATGAGATTTTCCTAGAGGAAACTTTGGATAAAAACATCATCTTGAACTTCAAAAACATGGGCGCCCCTGGCTACTTGGGGTACCCAAGCTTACCAGTGTTACCCATTTTCATGTTCTTCAACTTTTGCTTGTTTTCTGATCTTTTGATGAATTCTCGTTTCTGGATGATCAGGAGGTCTAATGAACTAATGGTTGGACTCGTTGGATAGCTCAGAGAATTTTTAGGGGGGTTTCTTGGGAGCGTTATGTCTTGAAAATTGATTTCAGGGCCTCAAATCCTTGGGTGACCCTGGCTACTTGGGGCACCCAACTCATCTAGAGTTAGAATATATTTTGAGATTTTCATCTTTACTTTTGCCTTTTTCCATTTTTCCCAATTTCATCTTTTCGTTCCATCTTTGAGATCTGGTGGTTGACAAATCTAATGAGTTCTCTGATGATTCTGTTAAATAGCTGCTTCAAGTATGAAGAAAACATGTTGGAGGTGCCAAACCCTAATTCAATCATTTAGGCACTCAAAAGCTTGGGTGCCCCTGGCTACCTGGGGCACCTATGATCTCCAGACTTAGATTTTTTTCTTGATTTTCAACCTTCAGACTTGTACCTCATGTTGTGTCCTCCATTTGATCTAAATTTTCCTACAATTGATGAGTCTGATGATCAGGCTAAGATATTCACTGGAAAACTGGCAGAATTTTGGAGACAGTGATTGATCTAGCAAACCCTAATTGCTAGATTTGTTGGCTCAAGACCCTAGGCACTGCTGGCTAACTAGCCCGCCCAAAGCTTCCAAAGTTAGTTTTTTTTTTATATTTTCATGGTTTGCATTGCCATTTTCCAAGACTTCTTCATTCGATTTGAGATTTTGGTTGACTAACTGATCAAATGATTGTGCTGATGGATTCATTATGGAGCTTGCTGAATTTTGAGCAACATTGGCTAGGATGAGCAAACCCTAATTTCGTCATTTGACCTCTTGAAAGACTGGGTACCCCTGGCTACCTGGGGCACCCATGCTTGGCAGTGTTAGTTTTTATTTTGCAAATTTCAAAATTTCCCTTCATTCCTTACGTTCTCAGCTGTGGGGATGGAAAAAAGACTAAGGCACAAAATCCTAGACGCCTAGACTGGGTAGGGGTGCGTAAACTCTCCAGACTTAGTCAATTTCTTACAATTTTCAAGATTCTCCAACCTCCTTTCTTCGTTCTTCATTCCTCAATCATCTGTTGCAATTTCTTGATTTGTGTAGTGCTTGAGACTTTGAATCTAACACCTGGCAATTGAGCAACCTCCATTGATGGCCTTGGAGCTCTTGAAATAACTTTTGAAAAAGCAGAATAGACCCATCAGGGCAAAACTAATTTTTTGAGGATTCTAACTGGACCAGCCTGAAGAGGAAGTATTTTAAGCCAATCAAAATCAGTTTGAGCCCTGGAAGACAAACTTTCTATTTTTAGAAAATTTTGTCAGCATCCATTTGGGAAGAAACCTAGAAAAACCCAAAAAAAAAGTTCTATTTTTAAAAATAAATTTTTTCCTAAACTTTAGGGCTGAAAAATTGAGACCTAGATTTTGTAGACCAGATCACTCTGAGCAGACCCAAATCGTCAGATTTTGAAAATTTTGAGTTTTTGACCCTCATGCAAGACATGCAAATTCCCAATCTTGACCTTTTTTGACAATTTTAATAAGACTTTTGACCATTTCTTCAAAATTCCTAAGTGTAGCAATTTTTTTAATTTGGGGTACAACAATTTGCTTTATCAGTACTGAGGGTTTTAGTCTCTGATTTTTTCATTTGAGTATCATGGGTTTTTCTGTTCATCATTCTGTGATCAACTTGGACAAGGACAATTATGAGTCTTGGAAAAATGGCATCCTGACACATCTCAGGTGGCTTGATATTTTTCCTTATCTATATGGATTCATACCTACACTAGACACACCAGGGATTTATCAACATGGGGTATCATAAGAGATCATATTGTAGGGGTTATATGTTCTAGTGTTGATCTTGACACTATGTAAGCTATATTGGACATTAAATGTCCCCACATACTTTGGAAATGACTTTGGGAGATTCGTGGAGACCCTCACATCTCTCCATACCCAGAGGATCTTGTTGCAAATTATCTCATCCCTCTTGTAGATGTAGATTGCATACCCTTTGATGACAATACTTTAGAGGAGCTTGAGTGTATCATAGGTCTAGCATGTTTCGATGGTTCAAAGACTTGTCTTCATGCTCCCACTCTTCAAATTGAGGCTACATCATCATCTTCAGTTGTTTCTGATCAGCTTGGTATCGCCACATCTTTGGCCCCTATAGATTTAGTGCAACAGGACATCATACATCTTGTAGACATAGCTACTTGGGATTCATATCTTGCAGACATATCATCCTTGTTTGTAGAGTCCTATATTTCAAATCTGGAGGATTACTTTGAGGACATTCATCTCCTCTTTGTTGATAGCCACATCAATGTTGTTGGCCCACCATCTTCATCACCTTTGTAGCTTTTTCTACATCATTCTTCATAGGATCTTAGATCGCCATCATCGATTTTCAACATGTGGATACGTGAGCACTTTTCAGAGGCATCACCATCACGTGTACATCATTTGGATTTGGATTTCGGCATCACCCATCTCATTGGATTGGCTTCTCCAATCACCGATGGATCTATTTCTTCCTAAGGGGAGAAATGTAGTTTGTAGGCAATGGATCATATTTTGTCTTTAGATGTTCATCATTGGCACATGAGCTTTTTCTTTATGGGGGGGATTCATATCCTCATTTTCTCTCTATTATTAGGGGGACATCTATTGTACTTGCATGGCAAAAAAAAATCCTTGGGGGTCACATTGAGACCTCCTACTATCCTTCTTTCTCTAGTACAGTCATTTCTTTTTCTTTGTTTTGGAGAGGAGTTTTTCCCTTGTGGTTTCTCCTTTCTCCATTTATGAGAGTTTCATTTATGTACATGGGTACCTCATCAATCCTTGTACCTAGGACCCATTTTGCATTCATTTTAGCTTCCTTTATCAGTAATTTAGTTTCTCCCTAAGTTGATCTTAAAAGGGGGGTGTTAGAGTAAATAATTCATTATCTGATAATTAATTAATCAACAATTAATTATTAGAGGATTTTTTACTTTAGTTCACTTAAGCTAAACTTAGGAGTTGATGTTTAATCTTTAGTTTGTTTTTTCTTATTAGATTGGACTAAATTTAGGACAAGTTGTCTCATTGCATGAGATTAAAACATTTGTCACTATCTTGTCAAATCCCCATGTAGGGTTTACTTGTGCATTGCTTATATAAGCATGCACATTCATTTGTAATATGAATCTAGGTAACATGGTTTAATCCAGGTTATTTGCATCAATACAATTCTCAGGTTATTGAGCACAATCTTGCTCTTGATCTTCTCTATTGTGATAGGTAATTGCTTGCAAGTGTTTCATGGGAGTTGTGGGTTGAATCAGTAAATTCCAATAGTTAATGCCTGAAGGCCAAAGAATTAATTAGAAAATCAACAACAACAATAACAATCTCACTATGCCTAATTTTTTAAATGGGTAAGCGCAAGAAGTTGTGTCCACTTATTAGCCAAAAAGTGTGTTGGTTGAAAATTATGTAATCACCTTTTCAATAGATTACACAACCTTGATTTCAACCACAACTGTGTGAGATGTAATCTCTCCTCTTAGAAATGGGAGGCATCCTTCTTACTGTTGACTGAAACTAAAGTAAAACTAATTAAGTATTCACAAAATGTACACTACAATTATGAGATGGGGAGTGTGTCACATTCATACTTCTGTCTTATTTCAAAGAATATGTTTTACAATGCTTCACGGTTCACAGTCCTGATTCAATACAATTTTAAACTAAAAACAAAGCAGTAATTCTAATATCTCTATCTTGTCAAAGCAAAGCTTAGAGATACCAGGTATGATAATAATAAACAATAAAATAAGAGAGAAAAGCTCATGAAGGCACAAAGTCATTCTATAGCTTTTCACCGATGGATCCTTGAGAGATGTAACGTTTATTGTATTAGAAGAACAAAGTCTTCTTAGATACAACAATTCCACAATCAACATGAACCATTATAAGCACAAAGTCTTGTATATAATCCACCAATAGTTATCCAAACATAAACACAAATCTGAATAAAGAGTGTAACATAAAGTCTACACAAATTTATTCAAAGCCCTTAGATCTCACACAATAATCACCACCAATTTGATCAAACCATAAGAGAATCGATTCCAACACAAAGTATGGTATGCAACTTTATTTTTTATTGATCAGATTTAGATTCACAAAGTTGAACACAAAGTTTCATACATTTGTTTCAAAATTAGCAACACTTCATTGTAAGGATGAGATGAAATGTGATGCCTCCCGGTTTTACAAGGGAGGAAGTCTGGGAGTTGGATGGACAAAATTGGGAGGTTGGATTGGGCTGGGTGGGAGAGTCTCACTGGCTTTGGAGCAGTGAGTGTTTGACCGTCTTTTGGTGTAATCTCAGTGGTCTCAGGTGTCATCGAGAATGGCATTGGGTGCCACTGGATGGGGTGCCTGTCTCAGGATCCTCCTCTGGATGGTATAATCCATGGTCAGACGTTAATCTGTGGGTGGGTGGGGTGGACGGGTGGTGGCATGACCTAAGTACCATGTTCTATTATTTCATCAATGAAATCATACAACACTTTACCTTTAGAGGCAAACTTCTCTGCCTTTTTCACAGTTGGGTCCTCAACACTTATCATAGTCAGAAGTTGTACATTGCCTGAAGATCTTGCAAGTCTCCTCAAAACATTTGCATAGCGCTATGCCTTCTGCTTGTACATATCTCAGGCTTGTTCCATTTTTTCAAGCCTTCCTGCCAATGCATCTAGACTACTTGTGCATCTGCCTTGGCACTTTCATTTGTCACTTTGTCGAGTTGGACTCTAGTGACAGTGTAGTTCTCCATGTTTACATCTCCTTCCTCTTGTGGTGGTATACCAATCTTCGCAAACTTATGGCCAGTCTTTTCAACATGAAGACTTGAATGTACTTTGGCCTTTTTCTTCCCCTTGGATTTTGAAGGGGTTATGTCTTCAAGATCGAGCTCTCTGGAGAGATCATTTGTTTCTTTCGCTTCAATACTTGAGATACCAACCAAGGGGGAAGAGAGGAAGTATACGCTTCTTCACTGACCGTTAACTCTTGTGTCACAACCGCTTTTGTAGAAATGACTGGTATGGTGACAATTGGGGTAGTATCTGTCATGACTGCTCTAGAATATTGTACACCAATTTGACTTTGCAAAGATTCACTCATAAATCTGTTGAATTCAACTTTAGAAGTGATGTCATAAGATGGATATGACAAATTGGGGGTGGACGATGGAGAGTGTGGGTGTAAAATATGTGAATGAGTAATAAAACCACACAATCAATGAAACATTACATTAGAGAATTCAAATAACAAATCTAATCGAATTGAAATAGATAAACTCTCTAAAATCATCCCATTGTTCTTTATCCTCAAGGTTTTGCTCAAGTCATTATGGCTCTCAAATTTTGTGTATGCACAAGACTTGTCAAATGACAGCTTGAAGAACGAGATGCTAGAAAATGCAAAAAATCTATTCCTACATGATTGATTGAACTATATGAAAAATGAGTGATATGATAATGATGCTAATGTTGTTGTAGGAAAATGATATGAAAAAGGTGTAATTAACTATTGCAAACTAAAATGAAGCTAAAGATAATTGCTTATAAATGCTCACAAATACTCTAATGAAAATTCAGTAGAGTAAGATTGCTCAAAGTTGGGATATGAAATGTTGTAGAATGAGGCTACATTTATAGAATTCCCAAGGCATATTATGATGTGGTAGCAACCAATGGTCAATATTTTAGCTGGAGAGATGGAGGGTGGAGGATGAAGAAGTTAGAGAGAATCAAGGAGAGTGTTCCCTTTAATAGAACACTTTGCCAAGTGTGAGAGAGAATAAATGGAGGAAGAGAGCCAAGTGTCTCAAGGTTGTTTCAAAATTTGTTGAAGATAATGCCAAATTAAATATTAAGGATATTTATTTCCATGAGACACATGAAGAACTAGCAGGAGGAAAAAGTTGTAGACATGTGATTAAATTCAAATTTAGAATTTAAATTTAATAAGAGGAAGATAATTAAATAAAACAAACTATTGAAATTTGTTTATTTAATTAAGATTAGAAGAATGTGATTTAAGATAGAAGAACTAGAAAATGAACTATATAAATAAATTTAGAATTTATTTATAAGCAGACGAATTAAAGGTCAATTAATTAAATAACTTGTATTTAATTAATTAATTATCCAGACCAATTTTAGGTGTATACATTTTGCCCCTCTTTGAAGTGATGTGTTTACACATTGCTTCAAAGAAAAATTTTCTGCTAGTGCTAACAAACTTTTTTTAATATGCCTTAGACGTTGATTTTTGAGTGATGATGGATATATGCCCCCTCGGGAGATAAATCGATGAATTTTTTAATTTTTTTTAGGATTTTTTGAAAAAAATTGAATTTTTTAATGATTTGATGATGATTTTCAAATTTTATGATGTCTCAATGATTTATCTCCCAAAAAAATACTGATCCTACCCCTTTGATGAATTGATTAATTAAGGCCCTTTTTGGAAAAATTAAATCAATCCCACTAAATTCCCACTTAATCACCCCTTAAAAAGGTAAAAGGATGAAAAAGAGCCTCATTTGAGTTATTTGCATTTTGAAAATTGGAGATTAAGTGATTGGAGCAACTTTGAGCAAGATGGTGATTCCGATCCAAATCCACCGATTTCAGCGCATTCGACGTCACAACCGCTCGACCGCGTATGGACCTCCGGTACGTACCCCGAAAAACCTCGTGAATTTTGAATTTCATTTTTCCTACATTTTTCAAGTCTTGAATTCGGTATTTAGTGTTTTAGTGCATCCAACACCCACGTTAGCGCATACAATTTTTGTTATAGTGCATAGAGTCTTTTAGCACGTAGAGTCAAGTTTTTAGCGCATAGAGTCAAAGTTGTAGCTCATATGGTAAAATAACACATTTGTGCATATATTTAGCACATCTGATGAATGTAGTCGCGCAACTAGTTATTTATTGCATAGGGACCCTGTTCTAGCACATCGGTGAAGTTTTTTAGCGCATCAATGATTTGAACGCATAGAAACACTGTTCTAGCACATTGACACCAGAATGATGAAATTTGTTAATTTACTCCTTGTTTTCGATGATTGATGATCACGTCAGCTATTTATTTGATGATGTTTGATGATGTTGATAGATTAGATGATGATTGATCTCATGATAGGTGATAATCAATGATAGGATGATGATGATTGACCTCATGATAGGTGAGGATCAATGATAGACGCTCACGAGATTTGATTGAAATCTCATTAGAGTCGATTAGATTGATAGGATGATTGATGTTGATTGATAAGATTGTTGATTTTTGATATGTTATGATGATAGGAGCCTTCAAGGATCCTTTAGTCTTGGGAGAGATTCCCGAAGACCCAGGATTTGATTCCACATCTTGTGCAGGCTGATCTAAATGTGATTGGACGATGCAGATTGACTTCTTTGATAGATATGCCCCAACATAGGATTAATAGGGGACTTCTGATCGCTTTGGAAGAGAGGTGGCACAATGACCACAACACCTTTCACTTAGCCACTAGTGAGATGGCAGTGACACCAGAGGAGGTTTATCAGATTTTGAGGATTCTTGTTGTTGGCGAGTTGGTTGTGTATGATTCAATGGAGAAAGGAGGTACTGATGCACTGAGGAGAGTTTTCGAGGATGACCATATTTGCGGATATGAGATTCCATGGCAGGAGATGGTTGATGCATATGCGACACTACCATGTGTTCTTTCCGGTTTCATCGAAGGTTTCTTATGTCCCGACCACAGGTTGAAGGGACTCTTAGTTGGTTGGGGTAAGATATTAGAGAGCATGATCACACAGGGGATTATATATTCTTGGGGCTCCTACATGCTAGCACACTTGTACCATGATCTTCACTAGGTGGTTTATCTCAGAGGGGCCAGTTTTTCAGTGGGGCTAACACTGCTACAAATATGGGCATGGGAGTGCATAGCTGTCACTCATCCAGTGGCTGATAGATAGCGTTCGACTGGTCAACCATACATTTTTGGATATACAGGTCTAGTTGTCCAACATAAGCTGGGAAAATTAGAGTACTGGCAGAGGGTTTTGGATGATTTGGATACTGTGACATGGAGGCCCTATCTAGTCTGCAAGCAGTGGCCAGATGATGACACAAAGATTCCATATGTGTGCACTGCTAGATATTTGATTGGGAGGACACCATTTGTGATAGAGATATTCCTTCTTGGGAGAGTGTTGCGACAGTAGGGGCAAGTACAGGGTATGCCCCAAGGAGTTGCTTTATATGCACATAGATGACAAGACATTCCAGAGTGGGGGCCTGCTTTATCATATGATGTAGTGTGTGAGGAGTACCTCAGATTACAAGCAGTTATATGGGAGTATCATCCGAAGATCATAGAGGTTGTAGTATCATAGGAGTATGCACATTATCTCCTTTCACATCCTTTTCCGAGGATATCCAGTCCAGACGAGCCAGTACCTTTATTAGATGATGATCAGGCATTGAGATGGAGGAGGGGTGGAGGAGGTGATGATGAGGAGGGAGAGAGAAGTGATAACGAAGATGATGGTGATGGAGATGGTGGAGGTGGCAGAGATGGTGATGGTGGCAGGGATGGTGATGGAGGCGAAGATGGTGATGATGGCGGGGATGGTGATGGAGGAAGAGATGCTTGGTGGCTGCAACACATCAACATATTCAAATTTGTTTTCCCTCTCAGTAGCAGTAGACACAAATAGTTGCTTTACAGGCCCAGGTGTAGGCATTACAGGGTTAGCTAGCATAGGCTCAAGCACAAATTCAGGCACAGGCATAGACACAAGCACATATCATTGCTTTGACGATAGAGAGAGACATAGCGAGACAATGGTGTGAGCAGGCAGAGGCCTTGTCAGAGATACTAGCGAGAGTGGCTGAGGGTACCATGACAATAGATTACCTCAGAGAGGTATGACGCTCCGCTAGGGAGGCTGAGTATTATAGGGGAAGATATCATGAGGTAGTACCTCTAGAGCAATGGGTTAGTTATGCTCAGTCTGCTAGTGCTAGGTCAGGACAGAGCTACTCGCAGAATGCCAGCAGGGGTGTGACTGGGCCACCTCGCAGAGATCTAGGTGCAGGGCCATCAGGTGGTGGAGCAGGAGGTGCAGGGCTGACATTGTCTGGGGGCTGATTTGATGTACTTGAGATATTTGTATACATTGATTTTTGCTAAGGACATTGATGCTTTTTGTCATTTTGATGATGTACCTCTTGACATATTTGGATATCATTGTACACTTGACATTATTATTTTGAGATTTATATGATATGCAACGATGATTAGTGATCTATATGTTGTCTACATGATGGATACAGTTTATTTCTATTCTATAAATGTTTATGCTATGTGATGTTTAATATGCTTACATTAGAGTTGGATATGAATGCAATAATGATGATGATGCATGATTATTATCCTATATGCTTGATGGATGATGTTTTTATACTATATGGGATGAATCTGATTATACAAATGACATGGGATGCACTTTATTTTTTTTTGTATTTTCTAATGCCACTATATGATCTAGTGCATGGATGAATGTATGATATGATAATGCTTTCTAATGTATGTATGTATGCAAATGATTGTGCAACTACATGAGAATGATATGTTTTTGTTAATGTAAAATGTACTCAATCAATTAATGATAGAGATAACATCATTTTGAAAATTGTGTCGGCCTTGGAAAATCTATAAATGCAGATGCAAAAACTAATATGGATGCAATCTACTTTAATCATGCAATTCTTAATATGCAATGTTGTCATCGTATCGGCCGATTTATTGTGCTTGGTATCATCATTGAGCCTTTTGAATTATTGAAAGTGAGTACAAACATTGATGGTATAATTAGACTATGATGACCTGAGTACTACTTCCATGATTTTTGATATTGCAAGTTAACACAAGCATCTAGGTATAATTAAACCGAGATGACCTAAACATTTCTTGTATAAACAGACAAAAGTTAATCATTTTCCTATGCAAATTCGGAATGTCATCAATGATACTTTGTAGAGCATGTCTCGCAACAATTTGCACAGTAGTAATGATTAACTCACAAACAATAGACAAAGAAAAATCATACTCCTTCCTAGCTCCTCTAGTTCAAGACATCCTCGAGGTGCTTCAGAGATATGATAACAAAAATCAAAAGTACAGTAGTTGAACATTCATGCCAAAGTGATAAAACCATGATCAGAAGGAACCTCATCCATTTAAATTTGTTTTGATTTGATTGATTTAGTGGTTTGATTTGGATGATTGATGTTTAAAATTTGTGATCTATGTTCAATGTTGAGTTTTTTCTCGTGATGATTGTGTTTGTTGTGTTGTCTAACTGTTTGTTTGTTTGTTGTTTTAAGCTCAAAGTTTATTGCCCCCAGTGAGTTCAGGATTTATCCCCCAGTCTAGGGTGGGACACAACCGTAATGCCAGGATATGTACATGAGGTTTTTCGATGACAAGAAGAATTATGGTGAAAGCGAATGGCCGACACATGCTCAAATAGATGGAAAATCTAATCTATCACAAATAGCGCCTGTTGCCAGGTTTTCACTACTTTTTATTGCACTTTTTCAGATTTTACAATTTTTTTGATTTTTCACTCTTTTTTTTGTATTTTTGTATTTTTGTATTTTTTTTGTATTTTTGACTTTTTGATTTTTTTTGTTGTCACCAAGACGCCTGTTTGCCAGGTTTTCATCAAGGTAACAATTTTTTTCAAGACTTTTTCTCATTTTTTTGTATTTTTTCAGGACTTTTACTGTGCACTGGATGAGTTAGGTGTAGAACTTCTTGAGATGAAGATTGTTGATGGGTTCCTCAAACAAGTCCCCTTCAGGTGTGGACAATTGATATGCTCTAGATCCAAAGACTGATACAATGATGCCTCGATCCTGTGTGGATGACCGTGTTGGATGAAAGGACCTAATCAAAATGAGGTGTGCAAGTGGCAAGTATGAAGGCCAATAGATGTGACAAATAAAAGAGGTTATGATAGGATCCCTAATGTGCACACGACGTGGGCTATCAGGCTTCAGACAAAAAGGAGCTTGGGTGACTAGTGAGTTATAGTACGTGAATGGGTCGTGATCAAAGACACATTGAAAAACATCACCAATGGAGGTGTAATGATATGACAGGTAGGTGAACATGGATGGGTGGAATGGAATATGTGGTATGAGTGACATGGATGAAGACCTTAGATAAACAAGTTATTTCTTTGATTTTCTTCCTTGATAAATTCCCCCAGTGATTTTTGAGGGAGAGGCATGTTTGGAGATCAACTTTTGCTTGATTTTAATTTTGATTTGTCCGATAGCTTTTTATTTTGGCTAAGAGACTTTGCTTGATCCTTTTTTGCTTTTGATTTGTCCAATAGCTTTTTGTTTTGGCTAAGATACTTTTCTTGGTTTTTCTTTCTTTGCAAGCTTTCTTTTTATTTTGGATCTCCATTTGAAAAAGGCACTTTTACCTTTGATTCTTGAATTGCCTCCTTTATATTTTCTTTGGGTGATACTTGTTGATCCATGTCTACAAGGTGGATGGATGTAGGTGAGATGGATGAAATAGGTGAAGTGAGATGGATGGATGTGGGTGAAATGGGAGTGTCGATGCCATCAATGGAGCCTTTGCTACTATCCTTTTCGGTACTATTAACATCAACAGAGGTTTGCACATCCTTAGTGACTTGGCCAAATGGCTTAGTAGAGGGAACGTTAGGAGATTCATATCCTAGCCTAGGGTAGGTGTGATGGAAGGATGATGGGTGGATATCCTCAGTAGGGTCATGGTTAAAGAGTGGGTTATCATAGATGTCCTAGCCAAATAAGGGGTTATCATAGGTATCAAAAGCTTGGGTGTAAGCAGATATGGAAAAGGTAGGTGTATCATCAGGATCCCAAAAGGTTTCAATCCAAGCACAATCATCTTTCTGCATTCCTTCGATAGTTGTCTTGACATCATTGTTGGAAGTTTGAACCTTCTTGATGAAAGTAGCATTGTCTTTTGCTAGCAACTTATCCAAACGGTATTCTCCATATCCCAGATCATGGATTTGGACCTTGGGATTTGATAGTGTGGTAACTGAAGGGGATACTTTTAAGGATTCAGGATCAACATATGTTTGAGAAGGAGGGGCTTCACAATTTCTAAGGATGGTGATTTCAGCTTTAGGGCTTAGATTATGGCAATGCATGAAAGGATTAGGATCTCCTTGTATCATGATTTCAACTCCATTGTGTGGGAATTTGATACATTGATGGTATGCAGAGGACACTGCTTGCATTTCATGTATCCAAGGTCTTCCAAGGAGGATATTATAGATCAAGGGGAGATCAAGGACTTGGAAAACCACATCCTTCACCACAGGGCCAACTCTGATTAGCAGAGTAACTGATCCTTCAGATGAGCATTCCTCTGCATCATATTCCTTCATGGTAATCTTTTTACTGGAATATATTACATTTTCTAAAAATCCCAATGCATGGATAAGCTTTAAAGTACATATATTTAAACCAGCTCGTCTGTCAATTAAAACATGTTTGACCAAAGATTTATGGATTAAAACCTCAATGTGGAGGGGAGCATTATGTGGATGAGTGAGGGATGTGTCATCGCTTTTAAAGAATGATAGACAATGAGGTGTGGTCAAATGTACCACCATGGCTTGGAATTGAAAACTCCTAAATTAATTGGTGTTGGTAGGTTGTCTTGTTTATCGTTGATTTTAATGACATTACTTTGATTGTCGACTATAGAAATGTTAAGAATGGTAGTATCGTAGACATAGTTTACCTTTTTCCCTTTGGTGTTTTTTGAAGAGGATTCTCCTTTTTTGTAGTTGGGTAAAGGGTTTTTGAATGCTCCGTGATTAGCATTTGTCGTAGGTTCTTCTATCAATATTGCCTTTATATCTATTAAATCTTGCACCAAATGTTTCAATTGCATACAATCATTTGTTGTGGCCTTTGTTTCTATGGAAATCACAAAAATGTGCATCATTCCACCATGATGGTTTAACTTGTGGGTCATAATCTCGTGCCTCTGGTAATGTTATGGGTTTGGCTTCAAGAAGCTCTTTTAATGCTGATTCGAGTGACTGTCCCAAAGGTGTAAATCTTCTTCGATTTGATGACGTTTGATATGGTGGTGGTTTAGATTCTGTATTGTTTTGATTGTTGTTTTGATTGATGTTTTGGTTGGTTTTTTTATTGGTCTTGGGAGTAATTCCTGATAGATTAAAGACTGGTTTGGCATTTTGTGTATCAGTTGCACCATCATTGTTACCAACATTTTTGTTTCTTTGCCAAAATTTTGGTTTATCGTTGTTGTTATACTGATTGGAAGAATTTGTTGAGTTGTTTCCTTCATTGTAAATTTTCAAGACTCCTCTCTTGACCAAGGCTTCTTCAATTTTGATTCCATTTCCAATCATTTTCTCAAAGGTGGGTGGACATTGCAATTCAAGTCTATAGCTCATCTCATCATTTAGATTATCAATGAAGATTTCCATCTTTTCCTTTTCAGGTATGGGATGATCATATCTAGCAAACAATCTTCTCCATCTTTGTAAAAATATAAGGAATGATTCACCCTTTTTCTATTTTGTATTGCAAAGGTCTTTCATGGTTATCTTGTGTTGTATGGTATAGGAATATTGAGCGATAAACTTATTGACCAGCTCTTCGAATGATTTGATACCTAGTGGAAGTTTGGAACCATTCCATACATTGTCCACCTAAGTTTCGTGGAAACAATCTCATCAAATAAGTCTCTTCGTGTGCAAACTCCAAGCTCATGGTTTGAAATTCCCTTACATGATCTATAGGATCAGTTTTACCATTGTACTTATCATACTTTGGAAATTCACAATGCTTGGGAAAAAGGTATCATGTTGATAGTTGGGTCAAAAGGATATGGGCAAATCTCTTGCATCAAATATCTTTTTTGTGGTTCCTCTTTGTATGTCAAGAAGTTGTTGCAGATTTTTCATTTGATTAGTTAAAGCAGCCATTGGATCTATGTTTGGTGGATCAATTTCAGTTCTTTTAGGAGGTTCTTTCAATTGATTAACATCAAAGTCATGTGGAATTTTCATACCTTGATTAGCTAGCATTAAAAAGTATTTTTCCCCATCTTTTTAAAAAATATTTTCCATGAACTTGTGGAATTTGGGATCTTGTTGAGCTGTTTGAATTTCTTCCTCAGTAATTTCATCATTTTTAGGTTGGTGGAATCTATGGAATGTATTTTCTTCACCTTCAGCCATGGTGTTCTGAGTTTCAATTTCTTTTTCCTTGAGTTTTTACTTTTGTGATCTTGTTAAAATGGGCATACAAGTGTTATAGTTTTACTAAACTTTATCTTTGTTGGAGGAGTGCCAAGGATAATAACCAAGTCAAATAGAATGACAAATTCTATTGATGAGACTAAGGTGATAAATCTAATTATACAGCGTTGTTTCGTGATGAAGGATGACAAATCCTGATAGTGAAACTTAGCTTAACAATTAGAGATGTGATTATGATTAGGCACTTTAAGGTGTTAGATCTTAGTTTGGTTTTGAAGAATTTCACTTGTAAAGGCCAGTTTCTCCAAGTTTAAAACACTATTGTGACCGAGGAATGATTCTATTCTGACAAGGATCCCCGAATGTGATTTTAATTTTTGAACAGATGATGAAAATAGCTCTCTGGTTTGATATTAACTGGATGCATTAAAATAGGGTACAAGTGCGCTAAAAGATGGAATGTATGCGCTAAAAAAAAGCCTGGATGCACCAGACTGTCCCCTAGATGTGCCAGAAAATAGACTCAATACACTAAAAGATGGATCAAATGCACTAGAACATGGACTAAATGCACCAAAAAATGAACTCAATGCACTGGAAAATGACTCAGATGTGCTAGAAAATTGGTCAAATGCGCTAAAACAAGCTAGTGATACGCTAGAATGCCCCTAGATGTGATTCAACTTGGTACTCTGTAGATGAATGCTCAAAAAAAATTTGTAAATGCGTCGGAAGATGGAACCTATGCACTAGAAAAGGACCTAGATGCGCTAGAAAATCGGTCGAATGAGCTGGAAAATGACTCAAATGCACCAAAATATGAGCTCAATGCGCTGAAATAGGGAATGCATGTGCTAATCTGGAAATTGTTCAGGGTTTTTGACTGTTTGTCTGGTTATTTTGCTTTGAATCAGTGAAATGGATGTTTTCAGGGGATAATCTTTTGAACAATGATTTTTTTCTACTTTTTCCTGTTTGTGAATTATGTGAATTAAATGTTCTTAAATGGACGATTTCTTAAAAAATGATTTCAAACACAACAAGTTGTAAAACAGTTGTTTCCATCCTAGGAACTAAATATTGAGTGTATGTTTAAGAATATGGTCTGATTCTTTTGATTTCCATAGGTATAGAACAAGAGCAAATAGATCGATCACTTTTTTAATGTCAAGGGTCATTTAAAATATCACAGCCCACATCTTAGAACTATGTCAGCTCACACAGCCGTGTCACCCCCTAGAGGGCGCCAGTGTTTTTTCCTTTCCCAAGTCTTAATCGGAGTTGAATCCTCCACTTTTGGCCAGTAATCCCTAATAGTTATATGATGAGTATCTTGGGGGCAGATTCTTCCCTCCCCTTGCACTATGAATATTAAAAATGTTCGTAGACTGACTTGGCTGAATTCTACTCTTAAAGTTCATAGTAAGGGTTTCCATTTGGTGCGACAAATGATAAAATCCCTCAAGAGACCTCCCAACCTTTAGAACAAAGGCTTTGGGGATGGTTATCTTGCACACTACCATTGAATTGTGAGTTTCCTCAAATTCACTTTTGATTATAGTGGGTCAAAAAACTTGGCTTTAGTTGTTCCCACTTAGGTCATTCACATAGGGTGAGTACTTTTTCCCACTACGACAGACCTTCTAAAGGTGCTATCAAAACATAAAAAGAGTGATTATGGCATTCTAGTCACCCAGTGAAGGGGAGAGCATAGGCCTATCACTTTACAAGCACAATAGGTAGGGTGTTCATTAAACTCTTAATTAAACTAGATGCCTAATTTAATCAAAAGAAAGCAAAAATAACTCCAGCCCCTGCAAACACCATTAGTAGTTTCAGATAAGTATCTTTGACAATGTATTTGAATACCTGCAACACAGAAAATATAGATCAGTTCTTAGAATTTCAAATTTATGCAAAGAAAACCAGATGTGCTAAAACATAGACCATATGCGCTAAAAGATTCAACAGATGCGCTAAAAGAACTACTAAATGTGCCAAAAGAACTACCAAATGCGCTAAAATAACTACTAGGTGCGCTAAAATAACCCCTGAATGCGCTAAAATATGATCCGGATGCGCCGAAAGATGAGCTGTGTGCGCTAAAATAGGGCCTAGATGCGCTGAAAGATGTTTCGTATGCACTAAACAAAACCACGGGTGCACTACATAGAAGTTCACGCCCAAATCTATAAATAAACTTTCCAGAAAACATTAATAAAAATGGGGCTATGCCCCATGATGGGCACCAATTTATGTGGGTGCAAAATATTTGAATGAGTAATAAAACCACACAATCAATGAAACATTACATTAGAGAATTCAAATAAAAAATCTAATCGAATTGAAATAGATAAACTCTCTAAAATCATTCCATTGTTCTCTATCCTCAAGGTTTTGCTCAAGTCATTATGGCTCTCAGATTTTGTGTATGCACAAGACTTGTCAAATGACAACTTGAAGAATGAGATGCTGGAAAATGCAAGAAATCTATTCCTACATGATCGATTAAACTATATGATAGATGAATGATATGATAATGATGCTAATGCCGCTATAGGAAAATGATATGAAAATGATGTAATTAACTATTGCAAACTAAAATGCAGCTAAAGATAAAGCCATGATTCTAAACTAATTGGTTCTAAATGCTAATTGTTAAATGCTCACAAATGCTCTAATGAAAATTTAGCAGTGTAATATTGCTCAAAGTTGGGATATGAAATTTTGTAGAATGAGGCTACATTTATAGAATTCCCAAGGCATATTTTAATGTGGCAGCAACAAACGGTCGAGATTTTAGCTGGAGAGATGGAGGGTGGAGGATGAAGAAGTTAGAGAGAATCAAGGAGAGTGTTCCCTTTAATAGAACACTTTGCCAAGTGAGAGAGAATAAATGAAGGAAGAGAGCCAAGTGTCTCAAGGTTGTTTCAAAATTTGTTGAAGATAATGCCAAATTAGATATTAAGGATATTTATTTCCATGAGACACATGATGAGGTGGTAGGCGGAAAAAGTTGTAGACATGTGATTAAATTCAAATTTAGAATTTAAATTTAATAAGAGAAATATAATTAAATAAAAAAAACTATTCAATTTTGTTTATTTAATTAATTAATTATCTAGACCAATTTTAGGTGTATACAGAGAGCTTGACAAAATATCAACAGTTTGTGTATTTGAAACTGTAGGAGAAGTGGCAAGAACGGTTGATGTTGTAGGGGGATGAGAAACATCCACTGCATGTATGGTAGATGTGGGAGGAGGTGATGTAGGAAGAGGAGGTGGAGGAGTGTTAGGATTATGAGATGTATGAGGAACATTTGAAGTTACGGGCGGTGACATTTGCGGAAGATCTTCAACAACATTCTCATGTGGAGATAGAGTTTGTTCTTCATCATGCCTGAGTTCCTATTTATCACCTTCTTGTTCACCTTCTTCTTCAGACTCTTGTTCTTCTACAGAATCTTCTTCCTCATCAAAATCTACTTCATAATCTTCTTCTTCAACAGATTCATCGCTTTCATTTCCTTCTTCTTCGGAATCTACCTCTTCAAAAGCAATCCCTTTTCCTTTTGAATGAGATGGTTCATATTTCATGGCCTCTTCTTCTTGAACTTCCCGTGTATCCTTCTTGCCAACAATGAACTTAATTCTAGAACCTCTTCAAGAAGAAGAGGGAATAGCCGCATGCTTGTCTTTTGTGTGGAGTTCATGTTATTGGTTGGCTTCTGCTCTACGTTCTTCTACTTCCAACTCTATCCTGAAGGCTTTCATCTGAAAACCATGTTTGTGCAACCATTCTAATGTGTTGACCAATATGGGAGCAAGCCTTTCTCTGATGGAAACACTTTCCTTCTTCGACCATTGTATTGCAGGCAAAGGTCTCTTAGAAATTTCATTTTCATCATAGGAAACATTCATGATGTCGCTAGGATCTTTGAAACCCTTTGGTAGTTCAACAATACCAAGATCCCTAATCTGCTCTACAGTTAGCTTGCAATAATCCATTTTGCAAATATCCTCTTCATCTCTGCATTTAGCCCATATGTCTTTGAAGCGGTACTTGTGGTTGTGATCCTTCTTCAATTTCCTATTCACATTCCTGTAATCAAAGTCAAATATGTATTTGTATGTCCTTATTTTCATGACTTGCATTTTTGCATAGATTGATTTGGCCTTATGTACACTGTGAATGGTATATCTACCAATCGTTAGTGGAAACTTGAAACCCAGTTTGTGAATCCTCATTCGTTCCTTGTGAACTGTGATAAGTTGTTTTCACAGCTCCATAAGTATCCACTTATCTGAGGGATACCTAGGAAACATGTAAGGGCACCTAGAATAGCAACCTACCCTCATGTAAGTGAAAGTTGAAAATTGCAAGAATATACACCTAACCTTACTCACCACTTTGTAGGCCTCGTCAGATACTCTCTTCTTTTTGAGAGTTGGGTCAAAACTGAAAAGGAGAGGTGCAAAGAAGGCATTTGTGATCCTCCTGAAATGATGAAGACTTTCTTTTAGCTCCAATTGATAGAAATACTTGTACATAGGCACCGAGTGTTGGTTTCCCTTTGTAGATAAACCTGGGAATTGCCTCATCACGGTTGCAACATACACCAAATAAGAAGTCATAGAACTTCAAAGTGGTTGGCACATTTATCATTTGTTGATGAATTTTGTCACTGATTTGTGTTCCCCAATCAATATGAGCTTTTTGTCTTCTTATGATCCGAATGTATTCATACATCCACTCCTGAAAATGAGACGATTCAAGCAATCCTTTAACCCTGCTCAGGAGTGTAATCATGTCCCTGGCATCTTCTTTTAAGTCACTTCGCAGAAGCCCCTTCGACCATCTTGAGATAGTAGGCCTAGGTGTTTTCAACCATTGGCTATTAATCAAATTTTTAGCTTTGGTTGGATCTGCATCATATACCTCTTGTGCTTGTTGCATTGAAATCTCAGTGTATCTTTCCATGTATGGAACTATGAAAACAATGTCAAAGAATTCAGGGTCTAGCCTCATCATCACTTGTCCGGAGGAATCTATTACACTTCTGCTCTCTCGGATGTAGTGGGATGCAACCTAGAGAACAAACTTTGTATGATGAGCAGATGTCGGGAATGTGGACACTAGATGCAAATTGCTATGTACAATAGCTCTCAAATTGTCTTCCAAGGGCTTTTGTTCAGTTCTTTTAACAAAGTCTACAAGATCCTGATGACCAACCTCGGTGTCCTTTATTCTGTCCACCTTTGAGATTACCATTGTAGGTGGATAGACACCTTGGTATTTATATTTCATCTGGCCTTCTTTCTTAGAAGACAGTGGAGGCTTCTTTGTTGTCATCTAGAAGAACCAGGATCAAAGGTTATCACTTTCGGGATCACTTGACGAGATTTGGAGAGAAACTGCAAGGATGGTGAATCAATAGATGTTAGGCGAAATTGAAGCATTGGGAAGCGTGAGGCAAGTGATCAATGTGGAGCAAGTGTGAAGCAAGCATTTTGGCATGGAAAATGGAGCATGAGCAAACAAACGAGGTTTGGAGTGAAAATAGAGCAATTTCGGAGCTTAAGGAGAGAAAACTGTCATTTATGTAGGAGTGCTGAAAATCAACACTCCTACATGTTTCTACATGTGGAAAGTCAAAAAAATGTCAAGGTGCTGAAAATTGGTGCCTTGACATGTCTTCTCACTTGGTATATGTTTGAAGTGCAAGGGCGATCAATTTTAGCACTCTAGCAAGTTGAGAGATAAAGTGAAATCATGCTCAGGTGCTGATTTTTAGCGCTCAAGCATATCATTCTTTGGAGATCACTTGCTTTTCAGATTGGATGTCAAAGTGGTCAAAAACACCGCTTGGGCATATAAGTGAGAGTGCACTCCATGTAGGAGCGGTGATTTTCATTGATGTGAAAATTCAGATAATTTCACCGCTCTTACATTGTAGGACTTGGCGAATCTGGTGTTCGAGTGGTGAAAATCACCGCTCGAACAATCAGAGTGATGGTCGCTTAAAAGAAATGAGAAAGCTTGAGAAAGCAACTGCATATGCTCAAAATTTCACTGCTTGAGCATGAACTCAAAGATACACGTGAAAATCAAAAAACAAGAAGGCGAAGAAGAAGCATCGGGGGAAAACAACCTAGGGCGCATTTGTAAAATGAAAACAAAACCCCAACAAAAACACAAAGAGGAGGGCACGACAAAGAAAGAAGAAATGACGAATTCCCAAAATGAAAAGAAATATAAACTTAAACATACAAAATGCTTTAGACAAGATTGAATCAAAATTTGTAGAGACCCTAACACGAATGGAAAGAAATGCAATGAAAAGAAAAATGACATACCTGGTGGAAGATGCAAAAACCCTAGCTCGAAAGTTGGAAGAAATCTTCACTTGCGAGTTTGTAGAAGGTTTGGAGATTGTCCAACATGCAGAGGAGGAAGGAATGGAAAAATGAAATGAGGTTGATTAGCTAAAAAATACTTAAAATTCACTAAAAAGCGAAATTGATGCAACTAAGAGTTCGCATTAATGAAGTTGGGTAAAGTGGCGAAAAAGATGCAGGAGCGGTGAAAATCACCGCCCTTGCATATTTTGACTTGGTGAGACTAAAATGTGCACAAGCGCTGATTTTTAGTGCTTGTGCATTTTACAACTTGGAAAAAGTGTAGGAGTGCTGAAAATCAGTGCTCCAACACTTGGAGAGAAAACTGGCTAAGGTAATATGTAGGAGCATTGGTTTTCAACGCTCCAACATATTTCACAATTTTGACTAACTCTCAGCCTTGAGAGTTTGCGAAGATATTCATTTTGAAGGTCTTCGAGAGATGGACACAGGGGAACGCTCAAATGGACTATTTGAGACTTTGGACCGCGCATCGAGGTGAATTAAAATTCACCTCGTTTTGCGTGCTTGAACATCACAAAACTATGAAATAGACAAGTTTCGTAGGGGGCTATCCGTGAATCGAACACTAATAGATTCCATGATAATAAAGTGGAATTGTTTTTTATAAAAAATCAAAGTTTGTCACAGTTGGACAAAAAATTTGAAGCACTTACAAATTAATTTTGACCTATTTTACAAATATAATCTTAAAAGTGTCCAACAATATGAAATGTAGGATTTTGAGTCTAGTTTTTAAATATGTAATTTATTTCAATACCCATATGATACAAATTAATTTTGCATAGGTTTGTACAAAAATCACTTTGTAAAAGTCACTTTTTTAGGACCATAACATGCACATGTACAGAAAGAATAATTTGACCTAAATAAAAGTATTTTTTCTAATTTATTTTGGGGAAATATCCATACTATACTGAAGATTGATGAGGATATTTTTTATATTATTTTTCCAAATTTTTAATTAATTTTTTATTGGCCTTAATTGTTATTTTTGAAAACCCCTTGTGCATAGAAAGCATAATTTGAGCTAAGCTAATCATAATATTTTTTTTCATTGTGTAAATAATGATGTCTAAATTGATTACATATATTTAAAAAAAAAAACAAGTTACTAAAACATACTAATACCTGACATTTCAAGTTTATGGACCAATTTCCTCAAAAAATGATTAATAAAAAATTACATTTTTGAGAACTACACATCATCATCTATAATGGGTTTTAATTTTCTCAAAAAATTCTAAAGACTCGTTAGCCATATTGCTAAAGTTGTTTTTCTCTTGTTGTTTTCATGGCATTATATGTGTAGGTCCAAGGCTAAGGGGTGGGTTTCCAAGCCTAAAAAAAATTCAAAGCCATGGTTTCAAATCTCAAATTTTATGAAATGCATACCCGCTCTAAAATATTTACTCATTCTAAAAAGGAGTGAGAGTATGATGCAATTAGAAACATGTACTATTTTTTTAAAAAAAGACTTATTTTAGAAATTTAGGTTCGAGGTCCTAATCCTAAACGGTTACCCATTCTTGTTGAGAAATTTTTTTCCCAACGCTTCTCCTAAATGTGGACCCAACTTCTTGGTTCCACCCAAAGTGTAACAAGAATTCCACTACACATGGACTTTTAGATGCTTCATCTATTAAAACAATAATTTTGGCAATAACTACAATTACAATAAAAATAGTTATAGGGGTAACAATTATAATTACAATGATGGATCTCAAGCAACAACAACTAAGGAACACATAGGATTTGTTAAATAATTTCAAACCTTAAGACAAATTTGACCAAACTATGGATGTAAATATTGTCAACTATTTCTAACTAAGGCTATATAACAATACACAAAACTATAATGAAAATAATAGTATGCCACATGACTATGAATGTAAGAGCTACTACAAGTTTCATCAACTTAGGGGGCATAACACATCAACAATGCTAAGACTATAACATAATAATCCAACACCTCCTATAAATTCAATAATAAAAACCATGGACATATTATTGCATTCACACGAGATAGACTAGAGGCCTAAAATTTATTAGCATAACTTTGATCAAACTATGTTAGGCCTTGTAGAACTCAATATAAACTAGGAAATATACACCACTTGTGGATATAAATACTTAAAAATACTCCTAGTGGGCCTTATGATACAAATTTCTCTCACATTTTGGACATTCTTAGGAACTCTCTCACCCACAAGAGTGCCCTCCTTGAGGCTACATGTATATGTCACTTGGCATAGGTTACTTTAGTTTCTCACATCAATAATGTTAACCATGACCTTCACCCACTTAGCTTTCCTCCCAAGTAAACTACTTTCACATTTTATTTTAAATAGTTACCTTCAAATAATGACATTTCTAGATGAGGTTATCCTACCCTTTACTTATAGGTCCTATTTTGTGATAATTATATTAAGCATATTATAGTTAATTAAATCTCCCTTTACCTCCTCTAAATTTTTTTTCCTTCACATTGAATTCAAAAAATATCCTAATGAGATTATATTCCCTATTTAGGAGGTTTCTCCGAGTGAAATCATAGAGTTGTGTCTCACTTTTGGAAAGAGGAAATTTTTTGAGTGGTCAGGATAAATTCACTTGTATACCTTTGAGCGAAGTAAAACCTTCAATCAAAGGTATGCAAATAAACACCTTTGCTAGAAGGTAGTTTCCATAAAATATTTTTTTCTATAAAATCGCTTTTTTGCATGGGGACCTTCTATGGAAGGTGCCAAAAATGAAAAATCCTGCATCTACATCAAAATATCCTCAGAAATTTCAATTTCAAACCCTAGGTTGGACTTGCAAATGAGCTTAACTTGACAAGATATTTTTCAAGATCGTAGCCCTCGAAACGAGCTTTCCAACAAGTATAATTTTTATATGTTTTCATTTTACCATGTATTTAATTTTCAATTTTTACTGAACATAGGTTTTTCTGCAAACATCAAGCTCTTCTTTATATAGAGGTTGAAAAATAGTAAAACATTGTAAAAAAAATTACAAAAATATTCATTCCCTCCATATTGATGTTCTTGTTTCACCAAAAAAAAAAAGGATTTCGACATATACATAACAAGTTAAGTTATATGGCACACACATATGGCTAAATTATAGTTACAGTGACTCCAAAAATTAATTAAAGAAAAATGTAACCAAAAATTATGAAAAAATATCCATTCCATCCATATTGATTTTAAGAATCTATATTTCAAAAATTAGAATTTTATTCTTTATAGAAAAAAAGTTGTTTTACAACACAAACAATACAAGTTTGAAAATGTTGTTTTTTGTTTAAAACTAGTTATTAAAGAAAAATTTGAAAGATTAATAATTTATTTTGGAATTTTTTTAAAAATTTATATTTAGAATCTACACAAAAATTTCCACAAATCACTAGTTCGCATCATCTTGAAATTCTTAACAGTTTAGCTGTTATAGGTCTCAGAAGATGAAGATTCAGTTAAAAATATTGACGTAAATGTCCATCTTGGACAAAAAGTAAGACATGGTATTGTGGGATCACCCCTCCCTAATATTTTAAACTAGGTGGCTTAACCCTAATACTAGTTGGTTGAACCCACACAACTTTAAAAAATGATGTGTTTAACGTGCACACTTTCTTATCTATATACACTAGAGGTAAAAATAAACATAGGAATTTCATTCTAGTTGTACATCATGCTTGGATATTAAAATTGTATGATAGTTTAGTTTACCTTTCAAAATTTATCTTACAAAGTCTCAAACACTCTCTTTGCTTTACAATATTCTAGACTGAGTAGTTACCTATTACAAACTTCCTAGGTATACCTTGATTACCCCACTAGCTTGGTGTTGGAAAAATTATTGATTTGAGCTCATGCTCATTTAATATTCACTTTCCCTATGGGTCCATGGCATGTTTAAGGAGCTAACTAGCACATCTCTCAAATTTACCTCAATAAGAGTTGATCCCAAATATCCCAACCTACTATGAGTTGCATTGGAAAGAGTGCATCCCTCATCTCCATCCTAGTTACACCATGTCTTTGTATATGATTTCCATACATCTAGGTCTAGCTTTTAGTATGTAGGCCATAGGGTTTACATCCTCTTTCTCTCATGATGTTTATACTACTTAGTCTATCCTTTACTAGTTACATTGTGAGGGTGAATTTTTCATGCACATCAAAGAGAGATGCAAAAATGAAATTAAAAAGTACCAAAAAATTCAAAGTACTGAAAAAAATTCAAAGAAAACGTGCAAGATCAAAGCTCAAAATCAAATGACATTCATTTGCATGCAAGAGAGTGAGAGAGAGATATGTAAAATGCAAAATTTAAAAGTGCCAAAAAAATTCAAAACAAATACCAAAATGCAAAGGAAACATGCAAGCTCAAAGCTCAAAATCAAATGATGTCCACATGCACATAAGAGAGAGAGAGAGAGAGAGAGAGAGAGAGAGAGAGAGAGAGAGAGAGAGAGAGAGAGAAATGTAAACTTTAAAAGTGCCTAATAAATTCAAAGATAATATCAAAGTGTAAAGGAAGCATGCAAGCTAAAAGCTCAAAATCGAATGAAAACATTCCAAAGCAAAGAAAAGGAAATTTGATGGCCATTACCCAATGCATTCTTTCTCAACCATAACCACTTCATCTAGATCCTCTTAATGAATTTTTCCCCTTTCCTGGCATGATTGGTTATTTATCTTTTTATTAGGGAGGAAAGTGTTTGATTTCCCCATTTTCTAGGGTGGTTTGCACTTAAGTCTGAAAATATTTTTCCCATCACCAAGCTTGCACTCCATTTCAATATTACTTTGTGCATGCTACCTTTCTCCTAGAAATAGAAACCTCATAAATAACATACCTTTAAATCATCATAACTACACATTTGCATGAAATTAAAATGGAAAATCATATCAAATCACATCTCATAGTGTGAAAATCATAATTAGAGCCATATCCACAAGAATCTATCTTTGAAAGCATGCAAATTCTTTTTAGTTTCTCCTTAATAGTCCAAAATCAGGGGTAAGTGGTGCCTTAGCTTAGTTTTCTTTATTTTTGAGAACCTTGAGTGCCTAATTTTTGTACCCTTACCGTTCCTCTTGCTAGCATTTTAGTAGCTTCTCATATTATTTCCAATAAATCCCTTCATCTTAGGGCCATTTCTAGTTATTTCTTTAAGTATGATATTTTTCACTCATTGTAGCAACATTTTAGTAGCCCTTCCTCTACAAAATTGCTTGTTGTAGCACCTTTCATAAACCTTTCCCCATGGTCACCACATTTCATGCTTAAATTTTAGTATATTTTCTTAACATGACAATTTAGTTTCTTGTGACAATAATTTTTGCAACATGGCAACATCTCAATTCTTATTTGACAAAAATTCTAATTTACTAAATTTGCAACATTTATTGTCAAATGGTAAAATTGCTAAACAATATTATCTTTAGATGGAATTTATTTTCAAGATAACCCCTCATGCATGTGATATACATGAGGTGTCACGAAGTATGGCTTAGATTCTTGTACATATGTACATCATCTTGTCCTTATTATTATAAAAATTATGTTGATTATCGATCTAAAATACACTTGAGCTGTGTAAATTATTCATTTGGTAAGTTTTGGATGGATGGGAGGAGCATGTAGTGAAGGTATAGATATGGAACATCAAATTAAGGTAAGTACTTGTAAGTTAAGAGATCCTTACACTTGTTTTGGAAAGTGGCGCCTACCTAATATTGTGGGATACCTTTCCCAAGGGGGCAATATGTAAGTGCCTAAAAATAGATGGGCATCTTTAACAACCCGACAATAACCCAATGACCCAACTTGTGACTCTATGTGGCATGAAAACTAACTTAAACCCATCTTTAATTAAATTTTTATGTGGTAAAAGTGCTTAGTTTCTTAGGATTCTCCCTTTTTTGTTTTTAGTTAGCTTAAGTCATCTTAGAGTGTTCATGGTTTCTTTCTATTTCAACATTTATCTTTGGATAAAAATTTTAAGTTCACCATTTCAGTTGTTGATTCACCTTGGAGAATAACCTATTTTCCTTGAGGAGTGAATTATTGTCAAAAGGGGAAAACATGTGTTCTAAATTTACATTTGTGAGCCTTTGCACATACAATTTTTTCTCAATTCTATATTTTTTACTCAAGTTGGTACCTTTTTTAGATTAATTATCATTATATTAGATATTTTTATTCTCCCCAAACCTAATCTCTCTCATATTTATGCTTATTTATTAATCATTTATAAGGGTTGGAATTGTACAAGAATTTATCCAATATATTATAGAATTTCATCCTCTACCTTCCAAGCTCTTTTGATTTCCTTGCATGCCATAATGCAACCCCAAAAAGAAAGATTTATTCCAATATTATCCAATCTAGATTTTATCATAGAATAGATTCAAGTTTTGGTTATAATTTAGAGAATTTTATCGACCTACAATGTCCAAGCTCTTACAAAGTTCTATCTAATTTTGAGTCCATACAACAAAATATTGAAGAATTTGTGATTGTCTATAATTTCTAAGCTATTGCAAATGTATACGCTCAAATTTTGTTTGGAGGATTAATTAAATACAAGTTATTTAATTAATAATCTTTAATTCTGCCCCTGCGGGTTAGCGGAGTTGGCTTGAGTCTTGGGTTTGCTCCTCGAGGTCTTGGGTTCAACTCTCGCTGGCTCATGAAATTATTCGGCCGCGGACACCTGGGGGTGGGTGATGATCGCACCGCGGCTCCAGGGATTAGTCTTGCCCTCCGCTTGCCCTCAATCTGAACCAGTGTAAGGTTGGGGCGTTGGGCAGAGGTCGCGGGGATACCCTGGGTGACCAAAAAAATAAAAATAAAATCTTTAATTCTTCTACTTATTAATAAATTGAAAAAATTATTTATATAGCTCATTTCCTCTAATTCTTCCTATCTTAAATCATTTTCTTCATATCTTAATTAAATGAACAAATTTAATTAGTTTGTTTTATTTAATTAATATCCTTTCTTTAAATTGGAATTTTAAATTTGAATTTAAGCACATTTCTACTAACTTCTTCCACCTTTCACCTCATCATGTGTATCAAGAAATTAAATATTTCTAATATTTAATTTGGCATTTATCCTCAACAAATTCTAACCAATTCAGGACACTTGGCCTTCATCTCCATTTTATTCTTCACACTTGGCAGTTTGTTCTTATGAGGGGAACACACTCCCCTTTTCTCTCTAACCTCTTCATCTTCAACCATCCATTCTCTAGATCGAATCCAAACCGTTGATTTCTGCCACCTAGGCTCATGCCTTGGAAAATCTATAAATAGGTCCTCATTTACAACAAAAAGGAGGAGCTGAACATAATTACACTCTGCAGAATTTTCATTAGCATTATCATCTTAGCATTGTCATTCTAGTATTAGCATTTTAGCATTAATTAGTTTAATCATGGCATTTTCATTAGCAACATCTTAATTATACTAGTTTAATCATATCATTTCCATTATCCGCATCATAGCAACACCATTATCTTTGCATATCATCTACAACTAGATTATCAATCATGTAATGTAGGAAACATCTCTTGCATTTCCAACATCTCTCATTCTTCAGGTTGTCATTTGGAAAGTCATGTGCACAAACAATCTGAGAGAAAAATGACTTAAAGAATCCTTGGAGATAGAGTACAATGAGACACTATTGGGGAATTGTTTGTTTCAATTTGAGTGTTATTTGAATTCCTTGATATAATGTTTCATTGGTGTGTTGTATAGGTTTTACTTGCTTATGCATAGTTTATTATTCATACACACATAAAATTGGTGCCCACCATGGGCCCTAGCCCCGTTTTTAACATTTTTTGGCAAGTTTTCGTCAACAAGTTCGTTCGTGAATTTTGATATAGTGCACCTGAAGCCTCTTTTAGCGCATAGCTAGTGACTTTCAGCGCATCCAAGCTCTGTTATAGCGCATACGTAGCCCAGACCAGTGCATCTACCTGCTCTTTCAACACATATACAGGAGTTGATTTTCCTTTTCTACTTTTCCAGAATAGAGCATTGAATGTGTTTAATAGCGCATATATTGAATATTTTAGCACATATGCTCTTTGTTTTAGCGCATACACCTTTATTTGCAAAAAATTAAAATTCTGGGAGACTAATTTGTGTCTTTCTATTTTGCAGGTGCTCTATACATCGTCAAAGAAATATTTGAAACTAATAATGATGTTTGCAGGGGCTGGATTTATTTTCCTTTGATTAAATTAGGAATATAGTTTAATTCCAAGGTTAATGAACACCATGTATATTGTGTTTGCAAAGTGATAGGCCTATGCTCTCCCTTTTACTGGGTGACCAAAATGCCAAACTCACTCTTTTATTTTATTGCAATAGCACCTTTAGAAGGCCTACCTTAGTGGGAAAAAGTAATCACCCTAAGGGAACAACCTAAGTGGGAACAACTAAAGCCAAGCATTCCAACCCACTATAATCAAATGTGAATTGTGATGAAAATCACATTCAGCGGTAGTGTGCATTGATAGCCATCCCCAAAGCCTTTGTTCTAAAGGTTGGGAGGCCTCCTGGGGGAGTTTATCATTTACCGCATCAAACAAAAACCCTTACTAAGAACTTTAAGTGTAGTAGCCAAGCTGAGTCAATTCCTGAACATTATAATATTCATAGTGCAAGGGGAGGGAATAATCTTCTCCTAAGATACTCACCATATAACTACCAGGGATTTCTGGCCAAAAGTGAAGGAATTGACTTTTGGTTAAGACCCGAAAAGGAAAAAACATGGGTGCCCTCTAGGGGGTGATAGGGTTGTGTGAGCTAATGTAGTTCTAAGATGTGGGTTGTGATGTTATTAATGACCCTTGACATTAGAAGAGTCTGATTGATATGTTTACTATTGTTCAATACCAGTGGAAATGAAAGGGATCAAACCATATCCTAGAACATACACTTAATGTTTAAATCATAGGATGACACAACTGTTTTACTACTTGCTTCTATGTTTGAAATTACTTTTCAAAAGATCATTCACCAAAAACACTCAATTCATTGATCCAAAGACAAGAAAACTAGGAAAAATTTCAAAATGGTGACATTTCTAGTTTAGTGCATAAATTTTTTGATCCAACACATTTATCCCATCTTTCAGCGCATAAGCTTCCTATTTCAACGCATTCACTGCATCTTTTAGTGCATATAGGGCTTGTTATAGCGTGTCTACCTCATCTTTCAACGCATAAACTTCTTGTTCTTGCACATTTACCTAACAGTCTAGTGCATATAGCTTATGTTCTAGAACATTTACCCCATATTTCAGCGCATATACTCCCTATTTTAGGGCATGCATCTGATACTCAAACAGAGAGCTAGATTGACCTTCTCTCCGACAACCAAAATCATATTTTGGGACCCTTTTCAGAGCAAAGATCATTCCTCATTCAAACATTGGTTTAAACTTGAAGAAACTGGCCTTTGCAAGTGAAATCCCTTTAACTAAACTTAGATCAAACAACATAAAGTGCCCAATCATCAATCTCATCTCTAACTGTTAGTTGAGTTTCACTATCAAGATCTATCATCCTTTATCACGAAACAAACGTTGTACATCAGATTTATCTTAGTCTCATCAATAGGATCTATCATCCTATTTGACTTAGGTATTTCATTGGCACTCCCAAAACAAAGATCAAAGTATAGTAAAACTCTATCACTTGTATGCCCATTTTAACAAGAGCTCAAAAACAAAAACTTAGAGAAAAAGAAATAGAAACCCAAACCATCATGGCAGAAGGAGAAGAAAATCTTTTTCACAAATTTCATCAACCCGAAACAGATGAGATAACTGATGAGGACATTCAACAAGCTCAACAAGACCCTCAATTTCACAAATTCATGGAAAAAAATTTAGAAAAAGATGGAGAGAAATACTTTCTAATGTTGGAAAATCAAGGTGTAAAACTACCCAATGATTTTGATGTCAACCAATTGAAGGGAGCTCCCAAGAAAATAGAAGCTGACTCACGAATCACAAATCCATTAAATGCTTTAACTCACCAAATGCAAAATCTTCAACAAAGAATCCTAGACATGCAAAGGGGAACAACATAGAGATATGTGTTGCAAGACATTTGTCCTTATCCCTTTGAAAAAAGTATGAACATGATACCTTTTCCACCAAATTGTGAACTTCCAAAATATGACAAGTACAATGGAAAAACTAATCCTCAAGATCATGTAAGAGAATTCTGCACCATGAGTCTGGAATTTGCACATGAAGAAACCTATCTGATGAGATTATTTCCAAGAAGTTTGGGTGGTCAATGCATGGAATGGTTTTCAAAACTCCCACTAGGTATTAGATCATTTGAGGAGCTAGTAAACAAATTTATCACCCAATATTCATACAACATTCAACATGAAATTACCATGAAAGATCTATGTAACACAAAATAGAAAAATGGTGAGTCATTTCTTATATTCTTACAAAGATGGAGACGATTATTTGATAGATATGCTTTTCCTATACTTGAGAAAGAAAAATAGATATTTTCATTGATAATCTTAACAGTGAGATGAGTTATAGATTCCAATTGCAATGTCCACCCAACTTAAAAAAAATGATTGAAAACAAACTTAAGATTGAGGAAGCCTTGGTTAAAAGAGGAGTATTAAAAATCTATAATGAAGGAACAAACTCTGCTAACTCTTCTAACCATCATAACAACAATGAAAAATACAAATTCTGGACAAGAAATAAGAATGCTAGTAATGATGGTGTAGCTGACATACATAATGTAAAATCGGTCTTCAATTTATTAGGCACTACACCCAAAAGCAATCAAAGCAACAGTGAATCTAAACCAGCTTCACCACTATGTCAAAGACAATTTACACCTTTGGGGCAGTCACTTGAATCAACGTTGAAAGAGCTTCTTGCACACAAACTCATAACATTACTAGAGGCATGAGATTTTGAACCACAAGTCAAACCATCATGGTGAAACGATGCATATATTGTTGTGATTTTCATAGAAACAAAGGTCATAAAACAAATGATTGTATGCAGCTAAAACATTTGGTGCAAGACTTGATAGATAAACGTGAAATATCAATAGATGGACATAAAACAAATGATGATCATGGAGCATTTAAAAACCCTTTACCCAACTATGAAAAAGGAGAATCCTCTTCGACAAACACAGGGAAGAATGTGAACTATGTATATGATAATACCATCCTTCACATTGCTACAGTTGATAATCAAATCAATGGCATCAAAATCACAGATAAATAAGACATTGTTGCAGTTGATAATCAAATCAATGTCATCAAAATCAACGATAAACAAAAGAACCAACCAGTCAATGTGACCATTGAAAGGAAGTACATCTAACACATCTGCTACCTTCTCAAATTGATACAATATAGTAGATCAATTGCAAAAGATTCCAGCGTAGATATCCATACTGGAACTTCTTAAAATTTCACTAGCCCATAAGGAAATTCTAGAAAAAGCTTTGGTGGACACCACAGTACTAACTAATTTGGAAGTTTGTCAATTCCAAGCCATGGTGGGACATTTTACTGCACCCCATTGTTTATCATTCTCAGAAATCGATGATGCATCCCTCACTCATCCACACAACGCTCCACTCCATATTGAGGTTTTAATCCATAAACATTGGGTCAAACACATTTTAATAGATGGAGGAGCTAGTCTAAATATCTGCATCTTAAAAAATTTTCGTGCATTGGGATTTTTAGAAAATGCAATAGATTCCAAAAGAAAGATCACCATAAAAGCTTATGATGATGAAGAAAGATCTTCTCAAGGACTAGTAGTATTGCCAATTCAAGTGGGACCAATTCAAAAGGATATAGTTTTCCAAGTTTTAGACAAATATTTGACATACAACATACTCTTGGGTCAACCTTGGATCCATGAAATGCAAGCAGTACCATAAACATACCATCAATGCTTAAAATTCCCTTACAATAGACAAGAGATCACAATTTCAACAGATTCTAATAGTCCTCAATACTACAACACTCTCAAGACAGTCCAAGATGTTTTTGTACCACACAACAAAGAAGATCACTTCTATTTCCTTGAGTAATGAAAGCCAACTCAATTCTTTGTCAAAACAGTTCGAGAAAAGGGTTCAGTTGAAAGATAAAGGCATTGGTGATTCTATTTCCTCAAACAATGAATGCCAACTCAATTTTTTGTCAAAACAATTTGAGAAAAAGATTCAGTTGAAAGATAAAGGCATGGGTGAGTATTCTTTTGAGCAGTCCTTATGTCTCTCACAACTATTACCTTCTCCAAAATCATATGGACAACCATCAACATCTAGACAACAATCTTCACAACCCATCACGATCTTTGATGGTAAATTTGTAAAAGCAGGTACTCTAGTTGATGAATATGAGGACAAAGACATTCTAAATTGGCTTTACAAAGATGAAGAAGAATCCCAAGCAACAACTTCTAATATACCAATAGAGCAATATGGTAAAGGGTTCACAATCTTAGAAAAGATGGGATATGAAGGAAAAAGTCCTATTGGCAAAGGAAAAGAAGGTATTGTGGAACCAATTCAGCCTATCACAATTAATGCAAAAGACAAGATAGGATTAGGATACAAAGAAGAGACAAAATATGAAGCCATTCAACATATTTGTGAGTGAATCCTCCAATTGCAAGCTAGTTCTGAAATAGACTCAAATGAATATGAATGTGATTCACTATCTGAAGAATCTTGTGAAGACAAGAAAATCGATGTGATAAAGAAGTATGCACCCATACGTATGGAGGGACAAAGTTTAGCGTCTAGACCATTTGAATTTGGATCATTACATATTGATGACTCTAGTGAGGACAATCAGACATTGACCAAGATAGATCATTCAGAGGAGAGTAACATTATAGACCTTGACATTGCTTTTGAACACCTTGAAAAATTTTCCATCATGACCCTCACCGCCTTTGATCTTGACCAATCTGATGATTTCTTACCTTTGATACATCTTGAACTCATTGACTGGGAACAAATTGAGCCTCTTGATATCCCTATCTTTTCAAATGATGATGACATTGCCAATTTCCTTTGTTCTGAAAATCCATAAACAAGTTCCACCAATTAATTTCATAACGAAACTTCAAACAGGGGGAGTACCAAATCTCTTAGCTGCAAAATAAAGAATACAAAAAATTGATCTAATGGTGAAAACCATGCAATGGCAGTATTAGATCATGAAAAAGTAAAAAGAAAGAGTGTATCCAACAGTGAAAACCTCTATGAGGCACTGAAGGATGAGATATTTGGCACTCTTCCTGAGCATTATCATGAAAGATCTTTAGTATTGGTTGAGCCTACGCAATCCATAAACATTGGTACTGTAGAAACAACAAAGACCATACACCTAGCGGCATCAATGATAGAGCAAGAAAAGTCAAATTTCACCAAATTCTTCAAAGAAAGACAAATAAATTTTTCTTGGTCCTATGCTGACATGCCAGGAATAGATCCAGATCTAATAATGCATCATTTATCCATAGCACTTGGAGTGAAGCCAGTAAAGCAGAAATTGAGAAAAATGCATCCACACATCGCCCTACTAGTGAATGCAAAATTAAAAAAATTATTAGATGCAGGGTTCATCCGACCAATTGACTATACAAAATGGATTTCAAACATTGTACCAGTTTCCAAACCAGACAATAGGATCATAATATACACAAATTTTAGAGATCTTAACAAGGCTTGTCCAAAGGATGACTTTCCTTTGCCCAATATAGACATCATTATGGATTTAACAGTAGGACATGCTATGCTATCACTCATGGATGGTTTTTCAGGCTATAATCAGATCAAAATTGCACCAAAAGATCAAGACAAAATAGATTTCACAGCCTATGGGGTACATTTTGTTGGATGTCATGCCTTTTGGATTAAAGAATGCAGGAGCCACCTATCAGTGTGCAATGACATTCATGGAGGACTATGTGGATGACTTGCTAGCAAAATCATTCACCAGGGAAGGACATCTAGAAATCTTGGATAAAATCTTTAATCGATTGGAAAAATTCAATGTGTGTTTAAATCCAAAGAGGTGTGTATTCGGAGTAACATCAACAAAACTCTTAGGATACATAGTCTCAACTAAAGGTATTGAAGTAGATCCAGCAAAATTCAAAGCAATCATGGAAATGCCACCTCCTAAGAACATTAGTCAATTAAGATATCTACAAGGAAGATTCCAATCCATCAGAAGATTCATCGCACAACTAGCGGACAAAAGTCATCCTTTTACTCATTTGTTACACAAGAATGTTTCTTTTAGATGGGATGAAAGATGTGAAGTTTCCTTTAATGAATTGAAACAATATCTGATGAATCCACCTATATTGGTACCACCAATAGAGGGAAAACCACTTCTACTCTACATAGAAACTACTAAGGTATCTTTGGGAGCTCTACTAGCACAAGAAGACTCTACATGAAAGGAAAGGGCCATCTACTACCTCAAAAAAATACTGAGTAGCTATGAACTTAACTATAAATTCATTGAAAAAGCTTGTTTGGCAGTGGTGTTTGCTACTCAACAATTGCGACACTATATGTTAACACATACAGTCAAACTAATAGCCAAGATAGATCCATTAAAATATCTATTCAGCAAAGCCACTCTAACAGGAAGATTAGCAAAGTGGGTGATGATATTGAGTGGATTTGACATTCAATATGTGGATAGAAGAGCAATCAAGGGCCAAGTAATAGCAGATCAGTTAGCTGAAGCATCGTTGCAAGATGACCATCCTATGCACATTGAATTCCCAGATGCATATGTTCTCACAATGACAACACAACATTGGATATTATACTTTGATGGGTCTTACACTCAACATGGATTGGGTGTTGGAATCCTATTTGTTACTCCTCAAGGACACACTATCCCAAAATATTACAGGTTGATGTTCCCCTGCACAAACAACATGGTAGAATATGAAGCACTAATCATCGGTATCAAGGTAGTAGTGGAATGGAAAATCATAGAATTACAAGTTTATGGAGATTCTCAATTAGTCATCAACCAAGTTAATGATGACTATCAAACAAAAGATGACAAGCTAATTCCATACAAGAGAATGGTAGATGACTTCAAGAAATACTTTTTTGAGATCAAGTTTGAACAAATTCCAATAGTAGACAACAAAGCTGCAGATGCCATGGCAACCATTGCTTCTCTTCTACGAATACCAAAAAAATGAAGTCGTTATGAATTCATGGTGGAACAATTGTTTAATCCCGCATATGACAATCCTGAATCCCAATTTGTGTGCCATCTAGTTGATGTTGATTCTTCAATCTATGGGAATATTTACACCTATCTAAGAGACAATACCCTTCCACCTTATCTATCTCGAAACCAAACGCACAACTTTATCCGTCAAACAGCCCGACACACCCTGATAGCTAATACACTTTATCGACGAGGTCTTGATGGTACTCTCCTTTGATGTCTTGAATGTGACGAATCTGAAACTGACTTACGAGAAGTTCATGAAGGTATTTGTGGTACTCATTCAAGTGGTCTTACTCTAGCTAAGAAAATCGTACGCTTGGGATATTATTGGCCAAACATGGAGAAAGAATCTTTTGAATTTGTTAAGAAGTGCAAGAAGTGTCAAGTCCATGGAAATCTCATACATGCACCAGCGCAGGAGCTACAACCATTCACATCAACCTGGCCTTTCTATCAATGAGGACTTGATCTTGTGGGTAAGATTCATCCATCTTCCTCTAATGGACATAAATTCATAATCACTACCACTGAGTATTTCACAAAGTGGATTGAAGTCATCCCATTAACCATGATCACTGGTAAAAAAATTGCCTCTTTCATCCTGAACTACATTGTCTGCTGGTATGGCATCCCTAGCTCCATTGTCACTGACAATGGTAGACCCTTCAAAAACCAAGATGTATAAGAACTTTGTGAAAAATTCCATATCCAACACCGATTTTCCACACCCTACTACCCTCAAGGGAATGGCCAAGCAGAAGCCTCAAATAAGACCATTTTGAAAATCTTGAAGAAAACTGTCAATGATACTGGACGTGACTAGCATGTTCAACTAAACCCTTCCTTGTGGGCATACCGTACTAGCATCCGCACCCCTATAGGAGCCACACCATATTCCCTTGTGTATGGATCAGAAGCCATATTTCCTATTGAGGTGGAGCTACCTTCACTCTGGGTATCATTGAAAGGAACCATTTCAGAGGAAGACTATCGAGTATCCAGACTACAGGAGTTGGAATTGTTAGATGAACGCTGTTAGCATGCTAGTGATCATCTAAAAGCTTATCAACAAAGAATGTCAAGGAGCTATAATCACAAGGTAAGACCAAGAACATTTCAGGTTGGTGACTTGGTATTAAACGAGAATCCTCGTAATCAACAAGATCGGGAAAATAAGGGGAAATTTGAACCTAATTGGCTAGGTCCTTTTGTCATTATATTAGTATATGGATATGAAGCATATTAGTTATCTACACCCGAAGGGGACTTGTTTGAAGAACCTATGAATAGCCTTCCTCTCAAGAAGTTCTATACATAACTCATACAGTGTAACATTCAAAAAGCAGAAAAATCTAAAAAAACAAAAAAAGGAAAAAAGGGAAAAAAGCAAAAAAGCAGAAAAATCCAAAAAAAGCAAAAAAGAAAAAAAAGTAAAAAGCAAAAGTTGAAAAATCCAAAAAAAGTAAAAAAACAAAAATCCAAAAAAAAGTGAAAAATTTAAAAAAATCAAAAAAATCATAAAATCAGAAAAAGTGCAATAAAAACAAGTAGTGAAAACCCGACAACAGGCGTATTTGTGATACATTGACTTTTCCATCTATTGGAACGTGTGTCGATCATCGCTTTTCGCTATCATTATGCCCATCCATCATCAAACCTCAGGTACATATCCTGGTGTCGCGGTTGTGTCTCACCCTGGCTTGGAGATCATTGTGCATATTCGCAATAAATGGTTGGTTCTCACTGGGGGAAAAATCCCAAACTCATTGGGGGCAATCTACGTTGATCTTAAAACAACAAAAAAACAACAATCCACAACATAGCAAACATAACGATCACAACGAAACTCAACATTGAACATCAATTACGATTTTTTTAGAAAAAGCAACCATCCAAATCAACAGCAAGATTAGTCAAAAACAAATATAATTGGATGATGTTCTTCTGAATCATGATTTAATCACTTTAGCATAAATGTTCAATTGTTGTATCTTGATTTTTGTTATCATTTCTCCAGAGCAACTCAAGGATGTGATGGACTAGAGGAGCTACGAATGAGTATGATATTTTCTTTGTCTGATGTCTATGAGTTGACCATTACTACTATGTAATTTTTTTGCGGGACGTGCTCTACAAAGTATCATTGATGACATTCTGGATTTGCATAGGAAAAGGATTAACTCTTGTCTATTTTACGCAAGCAATACTCAGGTCATTTCGGTTCAATTATGCCTAGATGCTTGTATTGCCTTGCAATATAAAAAATCAATGGAAGTTGTACTCAGGTCATCATGGTTTAATTATACCATCGATGTTTGTACTAACTTTCAACATATTAGAAGCTCAATGATGATAACAAGCACAACAAATCGGCTGACACGACGACAACATTGCATATCTAGATTTGCATGGTTACGATATATTGCATCCATATTAGTTTTTGCATGTGCATTTTAGGTTTTCGAAGGCTGGAAAATTTCAAAATGATTTAATCTCTCTCATTAAAGGATTGAGTACATTTGACATTAACAAAAACAAATCATTCACATGTAGTTGCATAGTCATTATCATATCATACATACATTAGAAAGTTTTATTATCGGTCATCCATCCATGCATTAGATCATATATTTGCATTAGAAAAAAACAAAAAAAACAAAGTGCATCACATCATATCTACATGATCAAATCCATCTCATATTTCATAAATCCATATAGAATCATAATCCATGCATCAACATTTTATTATTGCATCCACACACAATTATAGCATAGTCACATAAACATCACATAGCATATAGAGGGGAAATTAAATGCATTCATCATAAGAATTCATCATAAAAACATGTAGACAACATATATATCAATAGTCTCTGCTGCATCTCATATAATCTCAAAATAATCAATGTCAAGTGTATAATGATATCACAAAATGCAGAGAGATACATCAACAAAATGGCAGGAAATCATAACATCCCTGACTAAATCGGTGAATACATCAAGTCTCAGTACATAAAATGTGAACACTAAAGCTATGTGCTGCTCCCCCCAGACGCTGTAGGCACTATTGTACCTGCTACACCAGATGGACCTGCACCTGGATCTCTGCCTGATGGATCTCTGGGAGGTGGCCCAGTCACACCCCTGCTCGTAGTCTGTGACTAACTCTGACCTGACCTAGCATTGACAAACTGTGCATAACTAGGGGCACGCTGCTCTGCAGGAACCACCTGATAATATTGTAATCTGTAGTACTCTACCTCTCAGGATGAATGTCGAACCTCTCTAAGCATATCCCTTGTAGTAGTCCCCTCAGACACTCTCTGTAATCTCTCAACTAGGGCCTCTGCATGCTCACATCGATGTCTTGCAACATCTCTCTTTGTTATCAAGGAGGTAATCTACGCCTGTGCCTATGCTAGTTGTCCCTGTAATCCCTCCACCTGTAACTGTAAGGAATCAATCTGTGCCTGTTGCTAATGGGAAGACAGACATATTTGAACCTGGGATGGTCTTGTCTACTGCTATCCCGAGGGAACCATAGATCTCCTCCTCCGGGGTACTCTGAAATCCAGTATCTCTCTACCACCTGCATCTCCACCATCTCCATCATCCCCTCTATCCCCACCATCTCCTTCCTCATCATCACCATTTCCCCCATCCCTCCTCTATCTCAGTGTGTGTTGTGGTGCTCTCTCATCATCATCAAATGACGATACTAGCTCATTAGGACTGGATATCCTCGGTACGACATGTGTGAAGAAATACTCTACATACTCATCCATCATCACACCATTCACGATCTCTGGACAGTAATCCCATACATGTGGCTGCAATCCGAAATACTCCTTGCAGGCTATATCATACGATATGGTGGGTCCCCACTTTGGAATATCCTGCTGTCTCCGAACATATAACACAACTCCCTGGGGCATCCCCTGAACTCGGCCATACTGACGAAGCACCCTCATAAGCATGAATCTCTCAATAATAAATTGGGTTCGTCCAATCAAATATCTCAAAGTACAAACATATGGCATCTCTGAATCATCCTCGGGCCATTGCTTGCAATTTAAGTATGGTCACCATGTGATGGTCTCTAAATCATCAAGCACTCACCGCCAATACTCCAATTTTCCCATCTTGCACTGGACAAGTGTACCTATGTATCCAAAGACATATGGCATGCCAACTGGACAATCTCTATTTTCCAAAGGACGCGTGACAACTATATGCTCCCAAGCCCAAATCTGAAGCAATGTCACTCCAGTTGATAAACTCGTGGCTCCAAGATACACCACTTGATGCAAATCATGATATAAATGTGCTAACATAAGGAACCCCATGCATATTGGATCCCCTGAGTGATCATCCTCTCTAGTATCTTGCCCCAACCAATGGATAGTCCATTCGACCTACGGTCAAGACATAAGAAACCTCCAAAAAACCCAACTAGAATAGATGGTAATGGCTCATACGAATCAACCATATCTTGCCACGAGATCTCATAACCACTAATCCCGTCATCATCAAAGATCCTCCTCAGTGCTTCGGTACCTCCCTACTCTGTATGAGCATACATGACTAACTCTCCGACCACGGGAATCCCCAATATCCGGTACACATCCTCCAAAGTAACCATCATCTCACCGGTAGCTAGATGGAACATGTTGTGGTTGCTATGCCATCTCTCAACTAAGGCAGTCAATAGTCCCCTGTTTATCCTATACTGGAGCATATCAAGCAAGGAAGATAAACCACATTGTGCAATAACATCCAAATCCACCTGCACTAGACGCAGAATCATATCCCAAGTCTTCAGGTAGCGCTCCTAAAACTGAAGAACTCATAAGTCCTATAATCATGACATATCACAAATCAACATTTTATCAATCAACCTATCAATCAATCTAATCAGCTCAAATGAGATTTCGATCATATCTCGTAGAGTGTCTATCATTGAACCTCACCTATCATGAGGTCAATCATCATCTATCCTATCAAACATCTCTTAAACAACGACTAACACGATCATCAAACATCAAAAAAAAGGAGAAAAATCAACATTTCATCATTTTTGGTGTCAATGCGCCAAAACAATACATCTATGTGCTAAAATAAGGGATGCACTACAAAATTCCATCAATGCGCCGAAATAGAGCATGAATGCGCTAAAACCCTCAATGCACTAAAACATTCAATCTATGCGCTAAATCGGGTCCTAAATGTGCTAAAACGCTATCACAAATTTTGAAAGCATCAAAACGCATGAAAAACATAATTCAAATTTCAAAAAGATGATTTCTTGAGGTACGTACCGGAGGTCCATATGCGGTAGGGTGGTTGTGTCGTCGAACTTGCTCGAATCAATGAGTGTGGTATGGGATCACCATTTTGCTAAATTGCTCAATCAACTCAATCACTCCAATTGCAAATGAATTCAAATGAGCTCATTTTTTTCATCTTTTTATCTTTTAAAAGGGGTAAATGGAGGGTAGTTAAGTGACATTTTTATTTTCAAAAAAGGGCATCAATTAATTAATTGGCAGGGTCAATAATCTTTATCAGGAGATAAATCGTCGAAAAATTCAAAAATTTCTCGATTCATCTCCTGAGGGGGCATACACGCATCATCACTCAAAAATCAGCGTCTGGGGCATATCGAACATTTTTATTGGCACTATCAGCAATTTTTTCTTTGAAGCAATGTGTTGCAAACACATCACTTCAAAGAGGGGCAAAATGTATAAAATCAAATTTGGTCTGAAGGATTAATTAAATACAAGGTATTTAATTAATAATCTTTAATTCTTCTACTTATAAATAAATCAAAAAAATTATTTATATAGTTCATTTCCTCTAATTCTTCCTATCTTAAATCATTTTCTTCATATCTTAATTAAATGAACAAATTTAATTAGTTTTTTTTATTTAATTAACATCCTTTCTTTAAATTTGAATTGTAAATTTGAATTTAAGCACATTTCTACTAACTTCTTCCACCTTTCACCTCATCATGTGTCTCAAGAAATTAAATATTTCTAATATTTAATTTGGCATTTATCCTTAACAAATTCTAACCAATTTTGGACACTTGGCCTTCATCTCCATTTTATTCCTCTTCACACTTGGCAGTTTGTTATTATGAAGGGAACACACTCCCCTTTTCTATCTAACCTCTTCATCTTCAACCATCCATTCTCCAGATTGAATCTAGACCATTGATTTCTGCCACCTAGGCTCATGCCTTGGAAAATCTATAAACAGGCCCTCATTTATAGCAAAAAGGAGAACAAGCTGAACATAATTACACTTTGCAAAATTTTCATTAGCATTATCATCTTAGCATTGTCATTCTAGTATTAGCATTTTAGCATTAAGTAGTTTAATCATGGCATTTTCATTAGCAACATCTTAATTACAGTAGTTTAATCATATTATTTCCATTATCAGCATCATAGCGACACCATTATCTTTGCATATGATCTACAACTAGTTTATCAATCATGTAATGTAGGAAACATCTCTTGCATTTCCAACATCTCTCATTCTTCAGGTTGTCATTTGGAAAGTCATGTGCATAAACAATTTGAGAGAAAAATGACTTAAAGAATCCTTGGAGATAGAGGACAATGAAATGCCATTGGGGAATTTTTTGTTTCAATTTGATTGTTATTTGAATTCCTTGATATAATGTTTCATTGGTGTGTTGTATAGGTTTTACTTGCTTATGCACGATTCATTATTCATACACACAACAATCACTTAACCACTCAAGTATTTACCATAGGAAGAACTTCAAAGCTCTTGTAATTAAAATTTTACATAACCACAACCAATTCTCTTTTCTTTTATATTCAACTAGTTTGTTGTGTTATTCAATTGCTTCCACCAATGGGGAAAGTACCAATATGATTTGGAGGAAAATATACAAAATTTAGTGGGTCTCTAATATGTCATTTTCCATTTTTTCCAAGCTTCATATGTTTCTATCCCAAGTGCAGGTTTATCAGATGATTTAATTTTATTAGATTAATTTCCATTTTATAAATTAAGATTATTTGTTATGTGTGTGTTAAAGTTGTTTCGACTTAAGATTAATTATAGTATTAAATCAAATCTATATTTATTGTTACCTTCAAGTCTTCTCTAGGCCTTAGATGTTTCTAGTCCCAATTGTGGAAAAGGATTATATTAGTTTAATCTTTATCTTATTGTAGGATAGATTCATTTTAAAAAATCAATCTTAGATTAATTTACCATCATTTTTCAAAATAATAAATCAAATTGAAAGCTTCAAAGCCATCACAAAAAATCAAATTGAAATTACAAAGGCCACCAAAAAATTTAGATTTTACTTCAACTAGTGTTCATAAATCATCAAGGAATTAGAAAGATTCATTGTAGACTCAAAATTTCAAAAAATAATGAAATTTATTGTTGAAAATAAAATAAAAATTTATTCATTATTCTTTTATTAGATTGCTTGATTTTATCTTTCTCTTTTTTTTGTTGAATCCTATTTGTGAAAAGGGAAAGGGAAAGCATTTTGTTCATTATTCATTGAATTAAATTATCAAGGAAATTTTACTTTTCGTACTAGTTCAAATTGAATTAGATTAATTGCATGCACAAAGGTAAGCAAAAATACAAAAAAAAATATTTAGTTTTTTTTAAAACATTTTTATCCTAATTAAATTAGTTTACACTCAAATTAGTTTGCACTCAACAATAGAAAATGTTAGGATTAACATTCAAGATGAGCGAGCTTCGAGTGCGAGATGCCTCTAACGGGAAAATTTCAAAGTTTTGATTCACAAATGTGCCACGACGAGGGTTTCCAAACGGCAACGTCTGGCAGAAATTTGTATACTGGTCAAAAAATCAACAACCAAGATAGTTCAAAGGCCAATGACATGTAATCCCCTCTCCAAGTACATTGAATTGTAGGAATGGTTTCACAAGCTAGTAGAAGCTTGTATTCTACCGCACACAACCGAGATAGTTCAAAAGTTGGGGGCCCACAAGCACTCTTGCAAAGACTTTGGAAGGTGGGAAGGGTCCTGCAACTTTTCCTAATAACATCTTCATTCTGAAACCAATCCCATTTGGTGCCCCCTTTAGTCCTCCTTTACCAAGGAAACCACAGTACCAAAAGCCTAATCAAAAACTTTTTAGGTGGTATAATAAGGAGAACTCAAGCCCTAACTTTCTACAAAATGACATGAACTTGAGGCCTTACCTACAACAAAAGGAAGTGATGTGGCCAATAAAGCAACACAACAGGGTTTAAGAAAGTAGCAAAATCCTAGGAGGTGACACCCAAGTGATATTCTTAGAAGAATATCTCAATTACCAAATCAAGGAGCTTCAAGAAAGAGCTATTATTGGTAAGTTTTGGAATCTTAACCCTACCAAAAATGTTCTGATTAAATGGGTTGATGACCATTGGGTGGAAGTCAATGAAGTTTATTACATAGATCAGCGCAAGGGGTTTGTTATTGCTATTTTTCCTTGAAGCAAGCAACAAATGTTGTCTTCAAAGTGAAGACGTGGTTCTTGCAAGTTCAAGACTATATACTTAGCCTTGGGTCCCCAACTTTAACCCTTCTTCTATAGTTATAAAACTTTCATCACTTTGGGTTCAGTTGCAAAGCCTACCACTTGAATACAAAGATTGACAAATAATTGAAATACTGGGCAAGCAAATGGGTATTTTTATGAAGCATGATCGAAGCTTTTTTGACAACACTAAAGCCCATGCCTGGCTCTATGTTTTAATAGATACTACTATTAAATCTCTCCTACGAGATTTTTAAATTCATTTTAGAAATGGGATCTAGAGATAGAAAAATTTCATCGAAGGGCCTAAAATTGTTTGTCATTTTTGCTACCTAAAGATTCATCCTAGCATAGAATGTTTGCATCATGCTACACAACTTCAAGAGGCCTATGAGGATTAGGAAAACATACTAGTTGATACAACAATCCTTTCCAAGGATTATGTTATCTTATTCCTAGAGATTTTTGTAGTGACTAATGAGGCTACATTAAATAGTATTGAGGCTTCAGAGAAAATTTCTCCAAAACATAAAATAGGAAGTAAGGATTTGATGGATGTCCAATTGGAAAAGGCTCTTTCTCCTTTAAAGGTACTAGCTCACAGTAGGGAGAATGAAGTTTCAGTGCAATCAACTATATTGAATCCCACTAATGTAATACTGGAAATTCCAAATTCATAGGAACTAGAAGACAATAACCTGAATACACAATTTGATAGTATGATTTCAAACTCATTGGTAGAGGAAACTGTTATCAACAGGAGTGCACCCAAATGCAAAATCAGAGATACTTTGTAATCTTGTGTAACATGGGAATACCTTCAAGTTGTGGGTACCCTATATGAAAGTAAACCTCCAGATTATAGGTTGGCTTCCTATAAGATATTCTGATGATTGTTTGTAACTTGGCTGGAAAAGGGAAGAAAGTTTGAAATGAATGCATAAACAAAACTTAAAACTGTGGGTGATGCACCTAATTGATAGAAACATGCAACTCTAACTCACAATAATTTTCAGAAAAATCTATCCACACAAATCAATTTGGAAATTTGATCACAAAAATGATTCTAAGGAAGGCTTGAACAAATTTCTTCTTTGGAGGAAAACTGGGTTTTCACAGCATGAAAATAAAGGATTATTTCAATACACAACCCAAGACCTATGATTTTCACTGCTTTTTAATGTATGCAAGTATAAATGAGACAATGATTTTAAAAATTCTAATGTTAAAACACAATAAAATATCATCCAAATCATTTGTAAAAACAACACAATGATAAGGTAGATACTTGATTCAACTGAAATTAAAGGAACTTTTGCATTAAATGGCAAAATAGAACCTGTAAAATCTGCTATATCTGCTCCATTGAAGGTAGTGGATAGTGATCTTTGAGTGATGCTCTGTTTAAATCATGGAAATCCACACACAACCTTATCTCTTCGCTCTTCTTCCTGACAAGCACCAAGTTGGAAACCCAAGAGGTATGCTTTATTAGAAAGATAATACTACCTTCAACCAACTTGTTTAACTCTATTTTCATAAGGTGTTCCAGCTTGGGATTCAGTGGCCTTTGCTTCTGTCTCACTGGTTTTGCATTGGGCTCTAACTCAATTGTATGTTGAGCCAACTCAGGGTTAAAACCCTTCAGATCTCCATACTGCCAAGCGAATATGCCACTGAATTCTTGGAAAAGCAAGAAAAATGCTTGTTGTTCTTCCTTGGTACAGACTTTCCCAAGCTTAAGAAGCTTATCCTTGAATATTTCAATTGGTTCATAGTGCTCTTCCTTAACCGTAATGTTCAATTTATCCTTTCTGACCTGATCATCAATGTTGAAGATTGATTCAAGGGTAACCATCCCCTTAGGCAGTTTATTTTTCTTCAATTGTAGAATCTAGTCCTCATATTGTTGTTCAAGTTTCTGTTGATTAACAACAGAAAATTTTGCTTCTTCGATCAGAAAACTAATTATCTACTTATCGTTGTCAAAAATTTGTCAACTAACAGTATTATCAGGTACAAATGGTCTTAATACCACCTTGACATATTTTTGTACCTCGATATTATGAATTTCATAAGGAATATCAAACTGTGAGTCAATAGCAGCCAATCTATCTGCCTCTTTATTCATATTTCTAGGAATTGACAGTAGATTAAAAGCACTAAAATCTTCAATTAGGTCCTAGGTTCTATGTTTATATAACTTCAAAAAATCATTCTTGGTCACACTCTGATTTCTTACCTGATTTACAATCAATTCTGAGTCACCATAAGCCTACAGACACCTGATACCCCTTTTCCTGGCCCATTCCAAGCCATGGATCAGTGCTCCGTATTCAACCATGTTGTTTGTGTAGCTGAAAGCAAATTTGAATGTTGAATAATATCTATCTCCTTCAGGTGAGACGAGCATTGTACCTCCACTAGCACCTATCTTACTCCTCGTACCATCAAAAAACAGCTTCCAAAGCTGATTATCTTGCTAATCAAGCTGCACTTCTTGTTTAACCAAGTTTGGAACTATCACATCGGGCTCTTGAATCATATAAACACCCAACCCTACCTCATCCATGCGACTGAAAGGATCAATCTCATCATCTTCGGCTGCCCACTCATCAAGGTTCACGACGACTATGCATCCAATTGGTGTTCCAGAGTCTAAGGTCATGGATTGATCTTCCTGACCATGGATAGCAAGGTTGGCATTTATTGCACTAGGTAGATAGGGATCTATATGATTTTTGGCTTGAATATCTGACTTAATGGTTACCTTTGTACCATATCTGGTTCTAAAAAAATGTGAGACCAGTTAGAAGATAAATATCCCCCTAACTTAGCAGTGAAATCTCTAGATAGGCACATGCCAAAGAATGGCAACAAGTCTATAACATATATGTCCTACAAAACTGAGAAATTGGGGCAAGCGTGCAAGGTAAGAGGTAGATTCTTGGTCATTCCTACAGACTGAATAGTTGTACCATCTAGTTGTATGACCCCTTTTGAAAGGGGCTCATATGCTAGACCTAACTTATCTACTAAACCCTTTGGAATTAATGAACTGCTTGCACCAGAATCAATCATACAGTTATGGACTAGGTTGTTACCTATAATCGAAGTGACATAGAAGGGTGGTGGTTTTAACTCCTAAATGGATTGCTCCTTCTTAACCTTTGAAGTATTGGCTAGAACCCTATGTTGCTCAATGATAGGTTCATCAGAAACTGATGTTTTGGCTAAAGCCTCCTGCAGGCTTTCTTTATGCCCGGGAAGATGTAAAGCATCTAACATGGTCATGCTGATAGTGGCTTTTTTCATATGATCGATAATATTAAAAACTAGGGTACTAACCTTATGTACTTTCAGAACAGCGAGCTCTGCTTGTGCTATTTGAGGCTGAGGTTGTGCCTTTTGCTGCTCCTTAGCTACTGCAGTTTGCTATCTTGGTAGAATTTGAACATTTTGGGCTGCAGAAGGTTGAACTTGCCCCTGTTGGGCTATAGGCACTTGATTTTTCTGCGGAACAACTTGCTATTTATCATTTTCTCATTGGTTTTCGCCAAAAACAACTTGTTGTCTTAGGTCAACTGCCCTTTTCTTGGACCTTATATTGGCTACAATAGAAGTAGCCGACTGATTTTGACCTTGCAGATGATTAACTCCACAAAATTCACTACCTTGTTAGTTCATCATGGCAACGTCAAGGTCATCCTGTTGCATTTAATCATCTTGCTGATCGTTGCTCTCCTTTTATTTTTTCTCAAAAGCAGCAAAACTGTTTTGTACCATGAGGGCCTGATTAATCACCTCGTTCATACAAGTAGCCTGGTTATGAGGCTGATTACAGGGATAGCACCACATATAATCCTGTGCCAAGTTATTTTGCATAGGTACAAGCTCTTTAGAAGAGCTGGCAACATTTTGATTATATGGCCGGTTGGGCCTAGTATTGAAATTTCATTTATGTCCTTGGTAGTCAGCCTGATAAGGCAGTCTAATTGGCTGAAAGGGTGCTTGATAAGGTCTGTAACTCTGGTTTTGCTGATTTTTTAGGCTCACTAAGTCATTGCTTACTTTTTGCAACAATTTAGCCATTTGTTGTTGGGTACCTCTAAGCTCTTGCAAGTCTGAATTTGTTGGAACAACAATGTTTTGTGCAGTAGTTTGAAAGCTTAAGGCTGGAACAACAGGTAATGGGGCTATAGGAGGTACTTGAATGGGTATTAATGGCTGAATATCTGGGAAAAAGGGCATAGGAGGCCGAGGTGCAATCTTACCAGCCTGTATTAAGTTATTTCTAGCTCTAATAGCTATCTCATAGGTTGTTGGCAGAGTTACTCCTCCCATAGATTGGATCAAAAGTGCAATATCTGGTTAATCGCTCTAAGATAATACAAAAAAAGCATGATTTGGTATAGGCCTTACTATGGTTGGGATTTTGTTCCAAGTTCTTTGGAATCAAAAGTTAAAATCTATCATCTGTTCTTGTGGGGCTCTCTTGATAGTTGCCATTTTCTCAACTAGAGATAGATGATCAGATTTGTCAGAAAATTATTTGCTGAACTTGTCTCCCAAGTCATCCCATGATGCAAAAAAATTCACCTGTAAGCCTCTGAACCACTGGAGTGCCTTGCCTTTAAATGAAGTTGCTAAAAGCCTCAATGCCACGTTCTCTTCTGTGACATGATGAACTCCACAAAGTGAAGCTACGTCTCTTATGTGTTCAATTGGCGTAGTCTGCTCTTCGCTAATAAAACTAGGCAAAATTTTAAGCGCAACTACTGGTATATCATCATGCTTAGCTAAATTCAATGGGCTGCCCCCATTAAATGGTACAAAGACATGTGCTTTGGCCATCGGAGCAACTTGAACTCTCAGATTTGATACTTGTAGTACAAGATGTACTACTGGAAAAATAGGTACAAAACTAGAAGGCCTGAGACTGGGAGGTGTAGAATGAGATCTTGGATTTAATTGTGATCTTGATTTTCTCAATCTCCTTCTTGTTGTTCTGCCTTTCCTCTTCGGCGACGATAATTGTAGATGTTCAAATTGTTCGACGCTTCCTCTTGTCTGAACTCTGCTCATGTGCTACTGAATCTGCAATTAAAACCAAGTAAAACGGAGTCGCCAAATAAAATATGATAACCTTTGATAGGTAAAATTTGTTGTAATTTTTAAAACAACAGCTTGAAAGTTTTAAATTCTTTCTCTGAAGTGGTCTTCAGGGTCCCACCAGGCGTGCCAAAAACTGTTATCAACAGGAGTGCACCCAAATGTGAAAGCAAAGATGTTTTGCAATCCTGTGTAACATGGGAAAACTTTTAGGTTGTGGGTACCCTATGTTGAAAGTTAACCTCCGGATTATAGGTCGGCTTCCTTTCGAATTTTCTAATGATTGACTATAATTTTGATGCAAAAGGGAAGAAGGCTTGAATTGAATGCATAAACTAAAATTTAAACTATGGTGATGCACCTAATGATAACTACTATGCAGGCTGTTTCACAACTAATACTCTTAGAAATCTATTGACACAATTCAATTTGAGCACCTTAATCACATAAATATTTCACAAAAAAGTTTGTTTAATCTTTCTTTATGAAGAAAAATTGAGTTTCACAACCTAAGAGAAGAGATAAACTTAACACAATCTGTGACCTGTGAAGAAATTGCTTTTTGTGTACATGCATCCAGGAAACAAGACAAAATTTAAAGGCTTCAAATTTAAAACACAATAAATTTTCATCAAATCATTTAGAAGAAACAAAACACCAAAAATTGAAGAGGCGAACGCTAAATTCAAATGAATATTCTGAAGGAACTTCTGCAAATAACAATACTAAGTAACCTGTAAAGTTGTATAAAATACTGTGAAAAATATGAGTTACCAAATCAATCTCTTCTTTGCAAAAAATGCAAAGAAAAAATCATCAAGAACTAAGGAAAAAAGACTAAGTCCTTTTCCTATATACAATAAAGAGCTTCAAAAAGCCAAGAGGAGATAACTGAAGTCAAAATATCTGAACTGCAAAGCTAATGTGAAACTGCAGTTATGTCTCACCATTTGCTCCATTTTTTCTTTGCATGATTTTGGGAAAAAAGGACTATTCGATTAAATATTAAAGATAATCAATATGATTATTTTAATATTTATCATGTGAGCTCTCTTTTTTTTTTACATTGCATGGTAAATATTAAGGTAATAAAATATTATCTTTAATATTTAATTACATATTTTGTTTTATTTAAAATCATGCAAAAGATACAAGTTAAGTGTTTTTCACTTTAAAATTAAATGATAATATTGAAACTTAACTCTCAATTCCACCAATATGCATGATGAATCATCTTTGGTCGTGCAAGTTTGAAAAACATGCAAAAAAAGGTCTCAAAACTGGAGCAAGTTGAGTGATTAAGTGTCCAAAACTCCCCTTGAGTGATGGTCAACCCATGTGGGACCTCAAAACTAATGTAGAACTGCCCTTTGAGCCTTACAATCCTCCTAAAAAGGTGGATTTGTCTTTTTCCTTAGAAGTGGTGATGATTTCTCAAAAAATACGAACTGGGTTGGTGAGAAATTTAAAGGGCTTTTTTCACCTCATTGTTTTATAAATTATATCCAAAAATCACGAAAACCTAGATCATAGTTTTTGAGATATGATTGAAACACGTGACCACTATTCGTTGCATCTTTTGAATCTGAGAAGGTAGCATGCTGGGCTCAACCCTTGTGGGAGCCCATTTTACACCACATGTTAAAATGTTGAACATGATGAACTAGCCATGAAACATGTACCTATACCTGATAAATATTTGAATGTCTTCTTTTTTTATCTGATTTACTCAAATGTCAACAAAATTTCTCACCCCAATTTAATAACTGCCTGATAAAACTTTACTAATTTAGCTAGTAGCTAAAAATTAGTAACAAAAACAACAAAACATGATGTTTCTTTAGTAGTTCTAGATACAATGGCCGAAGACTTAATTAAGTAGGTCAAAGAAGGAATGTCCCCTCAGAGTACTATTGCTAAGGCTTTGGATGTAAATACTCCTAATCCCAACCATATGGCTCAAAATGACATGGAAATGGATCCACCTACAAAAAATCACAAATGGTGTAATGTCCCCTTTCTTAGTAGCCACCTTGGAGGTTGTTTAGCCTTTATTTATTCTCGAAGGCTAAATGTGAGAAATAAGGGAGTAAGTATTAAATTAATTATTTATAAAGTTATTTGAATAAATTAAATCATAAGATAACTTTATATTTAATTAATTTAATAGAGTGACATAAAATAAAATAATAAATCATAAAGTCACTTAAGGGAATAAAATAATAATATTTCTAGAAGCTTCTTGGAAGGCATTGAGAAAATATTTATAAGGAGTTGTTGGCCTAGCATTTGGGCATGCTTATGTTTGGGATTATATTCTCATTACCAGTTTGGTAAGAAACTTGAATGTTTTGCATTGTCCGAGGGTTTAAAGACTCTAGGATACCTAGTTTAATTGTGAAAGATCAACCCTAGTTGGAGTTATGGAGGAATCCATCCAGGGTTTCTACAGGTGCTTCATTGGAGAGTTTGACAGGGGCAATAGCTGATGTATTATTGCCCTTCTGACAGGACTTGAGGTTTGATATAATAGTTGGTTTATTATTGCATTGTGGCAACAACTAATGTATTGTTGCAACTAATATTTTCATTCGAGGAGGAAGTTTCATCTTGATGGTTCCATTATTCCAAATTTAATGGTCAAGGACCAAATTTGGAGGATTCAAGAAATTTGATTTTGTTGAAAGAAGCAATTGAATTTGTGAGTCCATTTCAATCAAGAGATAATTGCAGATTTGATCATTTTCATTTTCAATTAATTGGAGCATACTGATTCTTCTCTTTGGAAGGAAATTTTCATTGAAGAAGAGAAAAACACACCTCTCTGGAGATTCTGGCACAATCTACATTGGCACTGAGGTTATTTAATATTCATTATTCAAGCTCAAATTTCCCTGAGGAAAATCATTTGCAATTAAAAGAATAGTGGCGTTGCATTATTGATATCTAATGCAATTCGACTTTGGAGATTTTACTAGGCGCATCACTTAGATTGATTTTTTATTGCTAGAAAAATTATGTTGGCGTAGTCTCTATAATGAGTTTTTATCTTTGTTGGGTACAACACTTTAAACTTGTTCGATTGGGAATAATGTTGAGAGGATCAGATTATACCAGCAACTTGGCGTTGCAGGGAAATAGCAAAAATAAATGATTTTGGAAGGACAAAATTAGTTTGGGCGTTGCTGACAATACTCCATCAAGGCGTCATCAGGTTCTTGTTATAGTTTTCATCATTGATATTGATTTGCATTTCATTATATAATATGCATTTAGGAGGTTCAATTCCATTGTTATAGCAACAAGAAATAAATCATTGTAAGTCTTGCATTTATATTATAGTCAAAATTGTAGTTGAGTGTCATTAGATCACCATCTTTCAGTTGCATTATCATTAGCAAATAAATGTAAATTATAAAAGTATAACTGTTTAGATTTGTAATATGTTTGAGCCCTTCATTAGCTATGCAATATAATAAGGAGATCGAGGATGCACATAAAGTGTTTGACATAATGTCTATTTTTGTAACTGTGCATTTCCATTTCACCTTCAGTCATTACTAAAGCTTGGAAAATCATAAAATACTTGCATTGCCACTAGATTTCATTTACAATTGTCTTGCATATTTAGATAAGTTAGTTGGAGTCCTTTCATGCATTATAGCATCAATCAAAAACAGAAAAATCAAACAAGAAACTTTACCAACAAATAGTACTTTGCAAGGAAAGTGTTTGACAATATTCTTGAGCTTCAAAATCAAAAAAATAAGACCAAATTTCGCAAGGGTATTTATAGTGGTATTAGAGCTAAGAATTTTTCCAGCCCGTTGCATAGATTGGTCTTTGTTTCATCTAATCAATTGCAGATCAAAAATCCAGTTGGGCCACATGGCCACTTCTAACAATTCAAGAAAAGTTTTGTTGGAAGCATTGTGTCAACAACAAGATAAAATGATTAAAAGAGTGGAATCATTGAACCAATAACAGAATAAACTAATTGAAAAATTGGAAAAGTGGAACAAAGAACATGAGGCCATCAAGACCTTTCATGAGAGATTGAAGTTTGTTGGTGAAAAGCTAAAAAATTTATTGCAGGTCAAAGCAGCTCTTCTTAACATTTTGGAGGAAGCTGAAAGTTGTTTGTGGAAGGTTGGATAGTCACCTTCTCAAGCAATGTATAAGGTTATGAGACCTTTGGTGAGTTCTTTGGTTAAGCCAGAACTTTTGCAACATCAGGAGGAAGAAGTTAGACTTGCAGTTGTCACTTGTATGATTGAAGTTGTGAGGATTACAACTCCTACAACACCATATGGTATTGATACTATGAATGTAATACTTTAGGCAATGGTGAATAATTTATAGGGGCTACGTGATGTTAAAATTCCCACCTTTGGTTAGAAATTAAAAATCTTGGAGATTATGGCCAAGTGTAGGCTATGTTTCCTCTTGTTCGATTTCTTGTGTTGAGACACTTAACAAGGGAATTGATGATGTTTCTACAACTAGAATTAGTGTTGACCTAATTCCAAATCAGGATATGTGCATGGATGACATCACTGAAGAAAACAATTGTGTAACTCAAGCAATTCCAGAACAATCCGATGATTCCTTAGATAAAGCAAAGGTTGTTCATAAACCTAAAAGTCTGCACAACTTGGAGAACTAGTTGAAGCTGAGTGAGGATGTGATTATGGTAGTGTTATCTCATCATGATAAAATGCACAGCTAATTGAGAATCATATTTGGATGGTTCAATAGGAGGAAAGACAAAAGGGAGTTGATGTAGAATCTTCTTATTATAGCTTACAGGTAATCAAAGAAGGTATGGGGACAATGAAAACAAATTATTTGCACCTTCTTTCAGATCGAGATCGCCTTCTCAACCTCATTGAGGTCTATTTAGATGCTTTGAAAATGAAAGAAGATGAAGTAGATAAGCTTTCTCACGAGCTTATGGTTACCAGTGATTCCTTGAGGATGACTCAGGTAGCTCTTCAATAATTAGAGATCCATGTTGATGAACTCTGCTTGGAGTTGAGGTTGGCTTGATGTTCATCATGTTCAGTAGGGACTCAATCATCTATGGCAACTAGGACACTTGTTGAAGATAGTAATGTGGGTTCTCCTAGCATTCACACTCAGGATTCAGGTGCAGTGCCTCTTGTGTTGGATAGGCATGAGGAGTCAGTTGTTGATGGATGCATCATTCTTGATCTTGATAGGTATATGATCGAGTTTTTGATTGATTTCAGTTTATGGTTTGGAGATAGACATATTAGTAGCAATAACCCAACACCATCCTCATGGGTTTTATCTCCTACTTCTTGGGTTGATGGCTGTCCTACTTCGTTAGGATACACTTTGAGGGCAACAACTGTTAGCATGGATAGGAGGAGTTGGGATGGTCACTTTGGAGTTAGGATATGGAATGATGATGAGTTCTTATCATCCATGGGTAGTAGAGATACCTTTCACCCGATCATGGACTTGATTCACAAATTACAAGGTGCTATTATGATTTATGCCAACAACTTGACAAATGTTGGTATATGTTTTTATGCACCTATGTTGGGCATCTTTCACATTAGCAGGAGACCACTTAGTGTGGATTGGTATGCTGATGATACAAACACATTAGTGTTGGATACAGGTTCAGGCATCATGGCAGATTTGAGCACTAGGCTCTACATTGGCACTTTTGAGATTGACATTGGTCAGTATTTTTAGAAGATGGGTTCTCATAAGTCTTGCATGTTGGATCGTGGTATTGTTCCAACCTCTTTTTAGGAGATAGATGAAATTCATGATGGTATTCTTCTCACTCTTGAAAGTAAGTCAAGACACTTGTAGTTGCTTTCTGATAGAGGCCTTGCTACAAGGGATAATGATGATGTAGCTGCAAGAACAACTCATCCTGTTGTGAGTTGTGAGTCTTCTTCTAACGATGGAAATAAAAGATGGAATACACATGACTCCTCGACATTGGTGTAGGTAGGGGAATTTCACCTCAATTGCATTATGAGGTGTGCTCATCAGTTTTCCTTCAGCCCACATACACAGGATTTGATCACATCCTTGAGGTCGTAGAGAGATGGGTTGAATAAGAGGAGTTCAGGTTCACTCTGGTATGATATATTTCTAATTTCATAGGATGAGTCCAAGTTTGGAAAGTCTCTCACTTTGTTTTCTCCAGTCGGTTGCTTACAGATGCAGGAGTTTGAGATTTGGTTCGATTAGACTCTAGGGGTTATCAAAGTGGCACAACAAAAGTCAGTTGGTGTTGAGTTTAGAGGACTTCTAGTAAGTTCATGGGATCTAGGTGGACTTGGCTTACAGACAGTATGGATGCTCGAGGTTCATCACCGTAGTTCTTGGTTGGTAGAGTTGTGTTTCCCAAAGATCATCAGGATTCATGGGCTGCCTAGGTTCTTAGTCGGTGACAGAGACAGTGGGGTCCTGAGTGCCTTTTTGCAGGAGCTATTCAGATGGATAGATGCTGACTTGGATTTTGGGAAGTATAGAACTCCTAAGGCTAAGTATAAGATTTAGGATCACCAGGACATCTTGTAGGCACTCCAGGATAGTTGGCAGGTGGCACAAAATCAGTTTAGGGCATACACTGATAGGCATGGGTTTGAGCATAGATTTAAGATTGGAGACTTGGTCTACCTTCGGTTGTAGCTTTATAGGCAATCTTCTTTGAGGAAGAGCAGTGTGGGAAAACTTAAGTCTCAATTTTATGGACCCTACAGGATTATTAGGCATGTTGGGGAGGTAACCAATGAGTTGGAGCTGCCATAGAGTAGTAAGGCACACAGTGCATTTCATGTTTAGTGCCTCGAGCAAGCACTTGGATAGCAGGTTATTTCTTCCACAGAGCTACCACCGATTGATGAGGAGGGACATTTGGTCCTAATTCTTGAGGAGATAGTTGATACCCAGGAGAAGAGATTGAGAAACATGGTGGTTAAGAGGTATTTGGTAAGATGGAGAGGTTTGTCAATAGAGGATGCCATGTGGGAAGATGAGCAGATTCTTCAGCATCCCAGTTTGCAATTGCTTGGGGACAAGAAATTTCGGGAAGGGAGGATTGTAATGTTCCCTTCTCAGTAGCCACCCCATAGGTCATTTAGCATTTATTTATTCTCGAAGGCTAAATGGGAGAAATAAGGGAGTAAGTATTAAATTAATTATTTATAAAGTTATTTCAATAAATTAAATCATAAGATAACTTTATATTTAATTAATTTAATAAAGTGACTTAGAATAAAATAATAAAGCATAAAGTAACTTAAGGGAATAAAATAATAATATTTCTAGAAGCTTCTTGGAAGGCATTGAAAAAATCTTTATAAGGAGTTGTTGACCTAACATTTGGGCATGCTTATGTCTGGGATTATATTCTTATTACTAATTTGGTAAGAAGCTTGAATGCTTTGCATTGTTCGAGGGTTTGAAGACTCTAGGATATCAAGTTCGGTTGTGAAAGATCAAACCTAGCTAGAGTTGTGGAGGAATCCATCCAGGGTTTCTATAGGTGCTTCATTGGAGAGTTTGACAGGTGCAATAGTTGATGTATTATTGCCCTTCTGACAGGAGTTGAGGTTTGATGCAATGGCCGGTTTATTATTGCATTGGGGCAATAGCCGATGTATTGTTGCAACTAATATTTTCATCTGAGTAGGAAGTTTCATCTTGTTGGTTCCATTATTACAAATTTAATGGTCGGGGACCAAATTTGGAGAATTCAAGAAATTTGATTGTGTTGAAAGAAGCTGTTGAATTTGTGAGTCCATTTTCAGTCAAGAGATAATTGCAGATTTGATCATTTTCAATTAATTGGAGCATATTGATTCTTCTCTTTGGAAGGAAATTTTCATTGAAGAAGAGAAAATCACACCTCTCTAGAGATTCTGGTGTAGTCTACATTGGCACTAAGGTTATTTAATATTCATTATTCAAGCTTGAATTTCCTTGAGGAAAACTGTGGGCAAATAAAAGAATAGTGGTGCTGCATTACTGATATTTGATGTAATTCGACTTTGGAGATTTTACTGGGTGCATCACTCAGATCAATTTTTCATTGTTGGCGTAGCCTCTATAATTGATTTATCTGTGCTGGGGGCGACATTTTAAATCTGTTCGATTGGGAATATTGTTGGGAGAATCAAATTATACCAGCAACTTGGTGTTGCGGGGAAATAGAAAAAAGAAATAATTTTGGAAGGAGACAATTAGTTTGGGCATTGCCGACAACACTCCATCAAGGCGTCATCAGGTTTTGGTTATAGTTTTCATCATTGATAATGATTTTCATTTCATTATATAATCTGCATTTAGGAGGTTCAGCTCCATTGTAATAGCAGCAAGAAATAAATCATTGTAAGTCTTGCATTTATATTATAGTCAAAACTATAGTTGAGTGTCATTAGATCACCATCTTTCAGTTGCATTGTCATTGGCAAATGAATGTAAATTGTAAAAGCATAACTGTTCAGATTTGTAATCGATTTGAGCCCTTCATTAGCTATGCAATATAATAAGGAGATTGGGGATCCACATAAAGTGTTTGACATAATGTCTATTGCTGTAATTGTGCATTTGCATTTCACTTTTAGTCATTACTAAAACTCGGAAAATCATAAAATACTTGCATTGCAACTAGATTTCATTTACAGTTGTCTTGCATATTTAGATAAGTTAGTTGGAGTCCTTTCATGCATTACAGTATCAATCAAAAACAAAAAAATCAAACAAGAAACTTTACTAGCAAATAGTACTTTGCAAGGAAAGTGTTTGACAATATTCCTGAGCTTCAAAATCATAAAAATAAGAACAAATTTTGCAAGGGTCTTTACAAATGGGATATTATAGTATATATTCCTCCTACATCTCAAGTTCCCTCCTTAGGGTCTTTATCAACAATGGCAGAATAGATCTTAGCAGAAGTAGGAGGTAAACTCATTGATTCAATTAATGAAGAGGACCTAAATGACTTTGATTAATCTCAAATGCTCTCAATCTCACAAACTTAGTTCGATGTAATGAATTTGTCTCTTAAGACAAATACAAAGAAAGGAAAAAAGTACAAGACAAGGAAAATACAAGAAGATATCACATCTAGTTTACAAACTATAAATGTGAGATTGAGGAGGGCCTGTCGCTCTCCTTGAGATCAATGAAGGTCCTTTCATGGAATGTTAGGGGCTTAAATGCCCCTAACAAGAGGCGCTTGATAAAGCACTAGATTGATTCAAGTGATGCTGATATTTTTATATTACAAGAAACTAAATTTTTAGATGAACAAAATAAAGAAATTATGAGTAGGTGGACCAAATGGGAAGCACTTTATATTCCTATTGTAAGGGAATCAAGAGGACTGACAATATTATATGATCTATGCAAGGTCAAGGCTAAGTTTATTGTAGCCCAAAAATGGTGGATTCTTATCAAGATTGAATGTTATCAACACACATTTTGGATATTTAACATATATGGCCCTACATCAATTGCTTCCAAGAAATAGGTATGGGAATCTTTGACAACAACCCTCGATTTGTTAAAGGAGGAATTGATTATCTTAGGAGGGGATTTTAATGCTATTACTTCCTTGAAAGAGAAAAATGGAGGTATCATGCCCCCTCCAAAAGCAAAGGAGGACTTCTCTAACTTCATCCTAGATAATGCATTGATTGATTGTTTACGAACTAATGGTAAATTCACCTGGACAAACAAAAGGAAATATTTTTGTCTCATTGCAAAAAGGTTAGATAGATTTCTCCTCTCTATAATTTGGACCAACTCTGATTTCAAATATTTTTCATCCATTCTCACATTTTTTGGATTAGACCACTATTTGATCCAACTGGATATAGTTTGGAATTTTGTACCAAGTAAATTTAAATCATCCTTTAAATTTGAACACATGTGGTTCAGGGATGAAAAATTTCTGCTTTGTCTCAGATAATGGTGGGAGAACACACCATTTGTAGTAGGCTCTAGACTTTATCAAATAGCTAAAAGGTACCAATTTATAAATGGATGAATCAAACAATGGAATCATCTTCACTTCAAAAATATCTTTGAACAAATAAATCTCCTTATACAACAAATTCATGTGATTAATGAATAGGTCATTCAGAAGGGTATGAACAATGAATCCTTCCAACATCATAATCAACTTCAAAAAGAACTAGAAGAAGTTATTGCTAGAGAAGAAATTTATTGGAAATAGAAATCAGGAGAAACTTGGTTAAAAGTAGGAGATAGGAATACAAAGTTATTCCATACCTCAGCCAAGGTCTGACACAATGTTAACACAATATTTTCTATAAATTCTACCTCTAATTAGCTATTAAAAGATGAGTTACAGATTCAAAATGAGGTTGTTCTATTCTTTTCCAACCTTAAATTGGCGAATCAAGATCCTGATTTAGTTGGAAAGGAATAGGAATTTTTAAATTTCATTCCAGGGGTACTTAGCCCGAATGATAACAAGTTTCTCTTAGCTCCATTCACCTTGGAAGAGGTTAAATCTACAATTTTTGCACTTGCTCCAAACAAATCTCTAGGTTTGGATGGTTTCACTACACTGGGACTTTTTGGGGAGAGATATCTGGTTGGCTTTCTGGGGAGATATACCTACAAATTCTGAAGGTGGAGGTGGTAGAAATGGCTTGCAATATTTTCATACTTGAAATTCTAGGTGGGCTTGAGGAGGTGTTGGAAGTTGCCTCTTTAGGTCTTGGCATACCTAGGCCTCGTGACCTAGAGCTTCTTTTTGTTGTAGGCGAGTTGGTAACTTTTTACCCTTTTATCTTGGATATCAAAGGCACGAAATTGCTCGAACACAAAGAGCGGGCAGAGGTGGGAGTAAGATTCTTAAAGAATATGTTGCATCTAGAGCCAATCCAATACTTTGAATGGGTTGGAAAATTTATCAACTATTTACAAGCAATTGATGATGAGTAGTCAAACTTTTTTGTAAGGTCCACATTCTATCTTTTTTGTTCATGAAACATACAATGTTTTGCCCTAGCTGGCAAGTTATTTTGTAGTAAGGTCTTGGAGATATTTATGAGTTGATGGGTGTTGGTTTACTCAAATTTTCAAAGCTAATTTTAAGTTTGGATGTTTGCTTGGGCAACAGGGTTTTGAGCAGATGTGTCTGGCTGCATGGTTCAGGGGGTAGTTTATGGGTGTATTTTTGATATGGCCATTGAATGGTCTTGGTTGCTATTAGATTTTGTTTTGGGTTTTAAGATAAACTCCTTGATTTGAGGATGATCATACTCCCCTTGTTCAGGTGTATTGAAAACGCATAAGAATGTATTTCAACTTTTAAATTAAAATAAAATAGTTTAGGCCTTTGGCCTTTTATTAAAAAAACAATCGAAAATGCCAAAAACATCTAATTCAAATTACCAGAAATGCAAAAATAGTTGTAAATATGTTTTATTTCATATCATTGAAGCAACAACACTCTAAACTTGGTATAAAAGTCAAAACGTCCAAGCATTTCAACAAAATAACTCTTGAACACATTATAAAATATTTGAACTAGACATATCAAGAGAATCCTAAACCTTCCACTTTTGCTTCCTAGGTCATATTTAGCATCTCATTCTTGTGTCCTTGGTTGAAGCCAAATCTAATATAGATAACCTTGAGAGAGATAAGGGATATTTTAACTAATCTAAGAGAGATTTTACCTACTCTCGTAGTTATCATGGTCATAGAGAAAACAACTATTCTTGAGTAAATTTAGTGAGAGAATACTTGCTTGGAGGTGATCAAGATAAATCCTCCTACTAAGATATTTCAATGTGTGATTTCTCATTTAGATGCTCTCTCTTAAGTAACCCAACAAAGAATTGTTATCCTTTGCATAGAGAATACATGTCATCAAAACACTAACAAAAATCCTCCATATACTCCTTCCACATGGAGAGGGAATTCTACCTCACTCACACCACTAGACTAGCTTTTGCCATGTAATGAAGAGTAAACATATCTAATATTAACTATCATTTGCGAGAAAATTTTAGGGAATTAATGCATATGAAACTTTGACTTATCCTCACCAAATGGATTTATAACACTTTGTTTTACAATGTATGAGGGTAGAAGTGATCCATTATTTCATGTAAGGTCCTTCAAAACTACATGCTTAAAGTGTTTTTATGAGGAAAAACTACTTGTTAGATTGTTTCCCTTTTATTCTTTACCTCATGCTTCCTTTTAATTCTTTTGGGTATTTAAAACAAGTAATTTTGCTAAACATTTTTACACTAATGAGCCCAAGGAAACAATTGATCTTGTCACACAATGAAAACAAGGGGATCATGAGCAATCAAGGACTATGCCATGCAATCGAAACAAGGGGATCATGAGTAATCAAGGACTATGTGTTAAAATTTTAAATTATGTATGCTAACATGAGTTTCACAATACCAAATATTGAGATTCAAACTTTATTCATTAAAGGTTTACTTCTACTACTTAAAGAAAAATTCGTTTACAACCCATATCATTCTTCTAAGTTATTGTCAATGTCAAATTTAAAAATTCAATTTAATGAGGATGAATATAATGTTAACCATAGTGATGAACATTATGCCCAAATCCAATCAAAGCATTTATAGATTTCACTAGATTGGAGGAGCCTCCACATATCATATTGAAATAAACTTGTAAAAAAACTCATCACTTTGCCTCCTTTTCATATAAAGGATCTATCTCAAGGAGTTGCATTGCATCACAAGGCTACTTTTTTTATGATTATCACCACACAAATGGACAAACCATGTATAGATGCATCACACTTAAACATAAAATTTAAGATCTTATTGACAATAAGGTGATACACATTGAGGATATTCACGATAAACCTAATTCAATAGAAATAAATTTTAAGGATTCTTCCAATTTTAGTGATATGCATATATTAATTGTGATGAGAATTCTAATGAACCCATATCTAGACTATAAGGAATCAGGATGTACCCAACTAGTCTATTGTTCTTTTAGTCTTAAAATTATAGGGAATAGGTTAAAATTATGACAAAATTTTAATTACAAAATCAAATTCATCAACCCATACCCCTATCTTTAAAGGTAGGGGAAAAGTCCTACCTCATATGTTGATGTGACACATGAAGCTATCAAATAAAATGAACATGAAGTGAAAGGGAAAGGATATGGAGGACATGTCATAACATCTAAGTTGGTTCTCTCAAAGAGTATGTTAGACTTGATACCTTTATCTAACACTTTTTCATATGAACACTTCATACATATTCTCTACTCAACATGGAATTTAGTGGGTGATCCTACATAGACATGGTTCTATGTAACATATCCTTTGAGCACACTGAGATTGACACATTTGACATATATAAATTTATTAGGTAATCTCTTCACCTATCTCTTATATTACATGTTACATGACATGCTATATTCATTTATATGATTTTCATTTGATCTTATCACTTGGGAAAATTCTAATGTTTGTTTTTGTAGGGAACATGTATTCATGATTGCTTCAATTGGGATGAAAGAGGGGATATATTTCATCTTCATCCACGATCACACATATGTAAGTATCTTAGGTATACATTTGTTATATAATATGCTATATTTCTTTGTATATTTTTTACTTAATCTTGTCACTTGGGGGGAGGGTTAGCGTTTGTTTTTGTAGGGCACATATATTCACGATTGCTTCGATTGGGGTAAAAGTGGGGATATCTTGAATATTTATCCACAATGACCACACATGTGCAGGTATCTTAGGTATGCATCTTTTACCACACATTTCTAATCTATTTTTTTATACTTAGTTTATTATACTTGTGCTCAATTTTTTTACACAAATTATTATGTTATCATGCCTAGTTTTTTTATCTATTTTTCGTTTTCTCCTTGCTTTTTGTGCATCCCTTATGGAACACAAAATAACTAGGAGGGGGTATACCATTACTGATTACACTCTCAGTTTGTGTGTATTTCACATGTTGACTCTAGTTGGTACTTTGGTTATTTGATTCTAGTTGTGCTTGTTAATTTATTTTACTTTAGCATGCTTGCTTATGTAGATTTGCATGCACATTGAAGTGGTGAAATGAATTAGACTTTTCCCTCTCATATTACACCACTTTGTGCAGGTGTCTTAATTGTAAAGTCTTATCACATGATTTTGTTCACTTTGGTGCACCCATTGAACCCACATTTAGTTTTACACTTAGAAACATCATTGTACCTTTGATCTAAACATTCATATCTCTCATATCACTATTTCCTCTACTTAATTCAATACCATGCGTGTAGCCTTGTGCCATTTTACGACCACACTTATAATTGTGATCCATGGTTTTCAAATTCAAATTTAATTGTCTTAGGCCAACTTAGTCTCAACTAGTTATTACTTGCTAGCTCCCATACCAAAAATTTTAAATTATGCACTTATGAATTGTATTGAATGATGTCACCCCCAAGTCATTTTAATTATCCATCATTAGGACAACCCCTCTACATATGTCTATCAAAAGGATAACTTAACAATCACACCTTTGACAACATTGAGTGTTTTACATAAGTCAACTAAGTTACATCAACGAATTGTTAAAACCCCAATTCTCGCATTAGGATTCCCTAACATTTACCACACTTTGCTCATTGCATCAAGCCTCATTCATCACATTACCACATAATCATTAGCCACTTACACATCCATTGCATATAATGCTTGGTGTATATTATAGTTTTCTACAAACAATTAAAACAATCAACACGGCTTGAGTAAGACGCAAGGTAGGAAGCTAGTTGACTTCCCATTCATAGCACATCAAGATCCAATGATGTTTTTGAGAACCACCAAGTTTTCCATTTGAAGGTGTAGGTACATGTGAACATTTATTACATGATTGTAGGTGTAGGTTAAACCTAAGTTCACACATGGTTCTAGATTTCTTAGATCACAATAACATAAATTTTCCTTCCTAAATCTAATCTCAAGTTTTAGGCATTCAATCTCTATCATTGTCAAATCAATTTCCTCTCCAATATCAAAGTACACATTTATCTCAAGTTTTAGGCATTTGATCTCTATGATAGTGAAAATTTGATATTAAAGGATAGATTTATTTGTCATTTTATTTATAGTTCATCTATTATGATTGTTTTATTGTATTAACCAAAATAAATTTGTTATTTCTACTTCTTCAAACATCAATATATACAATAAAGAAATTGAGTTTTAAACATGTGACTATTGTCTATATTTTTGACATCTTAACCGTCTAATCTACACTAGAGCTATTTCCTCCAAAGGAAAATGTTCTAGCTCCCATCTTAGCTAGCTTGCCAAAATAGGGGGAAGAGGTTTTTTGTTGTTTTGTCAATTTCAAAAAAGGCATTTGACATGGTGACTAGAAGCAAACCTTGGGGAAAATTAGAAGAGTTGGGAATATGAAAAAAATATAGGGCAATAGTCCATAGGCTTTATGATTAGGTTCAAGACAAAATCATAAGAAAGAATGGTCTATCAAAATATTTTGGGAGTGACATTTGAGTCAAATAGGAGTGTTTGTTGTCCCCCACTTTGTTTGGGCTATACATAAACAAGTTAAAGGAGTGGATAGAAAAATTAAGGGAGAGGGTATATAAGTTAAAGGAGTGGATAGACAAGTTAGGCACGGTGGGGGTGTTCACCTAGTCATATTTGTGATAAATTTAATGCTTTATTCATATGACCTCATCCTAATGGAATAATGATACATTGTTTGTAAGAACACTTGAGAGCCCTAGAACTATTCTATCAAGAGGTGGGCATGCAAGTGAACATTGGAAAAGCTAAGGTCATGATCTTTACCTTAAGAAGAAAAAAGAAGCAAATGAAATTTGAGTTCAAATGAAGCCCCTTGCAAGTGGTAAACAAATACAAATACTTGGGCCTTGATTTTTGCCTTTAGTTAGGAGACTTGTAAGACGAAAATGACATGAGTATGAAAATTTCTATACATACATAAAAAAATGTAGATCAATTGAGCTATGGGATTAGAAAACAAAGAAGACATTGTTTGGGTTGCTTGCTACACTGGTGTTATTGTATGGTTGTGAAGCTTGGGCTAACAACACGTTAATATCAAAATGAAGATAAAGAGAAAGGTTATAAAGTAGTTTGAAAATAAAAGCTACAGTCCAACACAAGATCATCTTAGTCGAGGTTGGAGCCTTTCCAACTGAAGCAACATTGATGATTCAATTGCTTGGATATTTGAAGAGAATAAAGAACATGGAAGGACATTGTTGGCCTAAAACGGTAGTGGAGGAAAAGTTAAATAGAAGAAAGAATAGGTGGATTAATAAGCGGAGAATTAATGTGTAAGAGTGCCTAAATGCAAATATGGAAATCAAAAGGTATGTGAGAGAAAAAAGTCAAAGTAGTCATGTGTACAAAACAACTCAAGTGAAAAATATAATATTATGTCAAGCAATTTTATCCTACATGTGACCATGAGCAAAAACATTATATAGGAGTGGGTATAAAATGGAAAGCTAAAATGCTAATATTCCATTTAAGGACTAGCTCAATCCATCTTAACCATGAAATAGGGAGGTGGAAAATACCTAAAGACGAGTGGGTTGATAGGGTTTTTCGTCGTCTTTATTCATCGGGTTTAATAAAAACATAATGACATTGCAACATGGAGTGTATGATATACGAGAACATACTAATAAATTATGCTAATACTCTAAAAGTAACGTCTTTAACAACTTTGTTTGAAGAGAAACATATAACAAAAACAACAGATTACTTCATCAAAATCCATAATAAAAAATTATGATAACAAAAATCCATTTAAGAGTCGTGAACTATCTAATCACATACCTGCAATTAAAAACTTCCATTTCATTTCATTTGAACACTACGCAGATCATTTTGTTTTGGCAATAAACTAATTGGTCGATCAATCACACTTCCATCGTGGACACTAGTCTGTCTTCCACGATGTAGGAGGAAATCTGGTCTTTCGCCCGCATTGCATTATCTTAAATGTTTCACCATAGCCCCGTTGCAAATGCCTTGTAAAATCTTTTGCTAAGACGTACCTGAAAACCTCCTTTCACATTCCAAGTAGTTCAAACTATTGGAAGAAATAAGTGAAGTGCATAATGGAGGTGGCTGCAGGGCCTGTAAAGTATTCGGCACTAATACCAGCAAGTAGCCAGCAAGTGCAGATGAATTGCAAAAGAAGGTTTCATATGAGAAGCAGAAGCAAAAACAAAAGCAGAATGAGGATATCTTCCTTATACGATGAGTTTGCAGAGTTTGGCATACAGGAAGCTCGTAAACATACCCACATTCACCCTTTTCCTGTAGAGGTACGTATCCTACAATGTAGCCCTCATTTTACGAGTATATTTACGTAATAGCCTGCATACTTACCACCTATACATCCTCGATACACAACGAGGATGTGAGTACTTGGGAATTACTTACACAATAATTCATTTCCATGAAGAGGGGTCTCCAAGAAGACTCAAAAACAATGGAATTAAGAACACTACACGGCAGTTGTGTCGAGATACATGAAATTATGTCTAATTGTAAAAATATAATTCTTTAATTACTTTTCCTTACCGTGCAAACTGCATCATAAGCTGCTGTTTAAATACCAGCGTTACAAGGTACATAATTTTTGTACACCGAGTTCTCTTCCATCTAATTATTGAGTAAAACAAGCACTACTTTCTTCTGAAACCAAGCTCTCTTATATTTTGATTTGATTGGGACAGCAGTGTTCATGGAACGCCATTTTTTTAAATTAATCCCTCTATCACCTGGACCTACTAAAACAATCTTTGTATAAATGTTCTATCATAAATTAAATTGAACATGACACTAAATTTAAGAAAAAATATTACATGATAAGCAGAAAGAAGATAGCATACGATACTTTCTTGTACGGTGGTACCTTAAGCAAAGTAAAATATCTAGATAAATATGTTTTCACATTCCTTGAATTATTAGTCCATCCATATGATATTTGCAATCATGTTTCTGGTTACTCAAAGCCCACACATTGATGGATATCAATGAAATGAAAGAAATGAAAGATTTTTAATAATGTCCATGAGGCCAAAGCAACCTATGGAACCCAACAGCAGCACGGCCCCTAGCACCTAAATCTTATAAAGTTTGTAATCTCCTCTTGAGATCAGATCTTCTGCAGTGAATTTTGATCAAAAAGTTTGCAGTTTTGTCCAGCCTTGCCTCCTTAAACAGGGTGCTTAAATTGTCAATTTTCAAGGTGTCTTCATAGCTGGTGTTTATGTCACTGTATGCTGAAGACTCCATGAGGAGGTGCCATTTTGTCTCCATCACTCCCTTTTGCAAAATTGGCATATTCTCTTTTCCCACTCCTCTTTAGGTATTAGCCATCTGCTAGTCTCACATCTAAGATGATGTGAACTAGTCCTTAATTGGGCTATCAACATTTTTGCTTTTCATTTAATGTTCGCTCCTATGTAAGCTTTTTCCTCATGGTCACATGTGGGGTTAAACTCTTTGATATAGTAAGGTTTTTTCGCCCTATTTGTTTTGTCCCTATGGTGTTCCTAAATTTTTCTCTCACATACTTTTTTATTTCCTCATTAGCATTTGGATGTTCATGCATATTAACATCCCACTTCATTGATTTGTCATTATGTTTCATTCATGTGCTCTTTCTTCTAGTTAGCTCTTCCTCCACAATTAGCCTAGGCCAACGATGGGACTCCATACTTTGAATCTTCTTTATTAGGGCCAAAGTGTTTGGTGAATGCTCCTTCCAAACACCAATTGTTGTATTCTCAGTTAATGTTTTCATAATGCGCTATTGTTACATAACACAATGTTTAATAGTTAAAACACAATGTTTAAGAGTCAAAACAATTTACTGTTTCACCTACCAAGAGATGCAATGTTTCATGCCAAATCAGGAAAATAATTAGACAACCTCAGTTACATATTAGAAGGGATAGCTTATGATTTTGGAGGCATTATAGGTTGTTTATTAGACTTAAGAAAGTCAGTTTAGGGATATTTTCTGCAATAAATCGTACAATATCCATGCTTGTCTGCTAGTAGCTGTTTGAACCAACTTATTTTCCTCACAAGGGTTAACCATACATTGAAGTTATCTCTAAACACTAGGTAAATCTAGTTCAGCAGAAAGAGGGAAAAATGTGAAAGAGATAAAATGGCATTGCATCTAACAGTGTTTGAACCAACTCTATTTTCCTTGCAAGGGTTAACCTTATATCAAAGTTATCTATAAATACTAGCTAAATCTAGTCCAGCACAAAGAGGGACAAATGTAAAAGAGATAAATTGGCATTGCATCTAACACTGTTGGAACCAACTCTATTTTCCTCGCAACGGTTAACCATCTATTAGTCTGGTGTCCCAGGCTATTTCTTACCTTATCAATGAGGTTATGCCACAGACTGACTCAGAGAGGCTTAACATGAATCAGATATCAAATACACTTTATGGCATGAATTTGAAAATTATAGATAGCAGGTTGCTTCCTCGTAAATGCAGTGTTATGAAAAAATACCCGAGACTTTGTCTAACTGGAGAGTTGACTTGAGGGAGACTTTGTCAAATTGGAGAAGGCTACTGCTTCCTCGCCCTAGTCAGAATCACAAAGGAAGACTATACAACTCTTAAGTGAGAAGAACAGTAAACAGTTTCTTAAGAAATTGGGAGGAAAATCTTTTTTCTGACAGAAAAACAGGGCATGAGATCAGAGAAAGATCAAGCTGCTGACTTCAACTAGTCTTGGAGATATAACAGTACAACAAGAAGCAACTAAATTCAGGTTCCTGGTACTGCTCCCTCAAGAAGGAACGCTTGTGAAGTATTAAAAGGTATGGCTGCTATCGCACTTACTGGCCCTGACAATTTGTTTTGAACACAAATGTTCTGTACCATGATGAGAATTTGGAGAATAACTGACATTACTCATGTGTACTTGGTTAAGAGAAGAGAGCTATACATTATGCAAAGGATGCAAAGAGAGATGGCTTCCAAGAAAACAATATGTTAATTTGATCCCGCAGAAGGGATTAATGGATAGTTTCCTCTGAAGGTTTTAGAGTTTTTTTGGTTGAAACTTTTAGATTGCCTGAGTTTTTGTTTTTAGAATACTGCTTCTCAATGATGATAATGCTTTCTACCAAAGGGCAGCAATACATATTATTTGGCAGATGTTATTAGAAGACCCTTGATAATCCTTTTTGCTTCTCAGATTTATAAATAGAAATGAATTTTTGAGAGTAGATAAATAAAACTGCTGCTATGCATCAATCTGGAATGTGTGGTATGTAAATGGATGCAGAAATTTTCTGTAAGCTCATTTCTTTAATTATAACTGTAGAATAGGGTGGATGCAGATTAGTTGTCAGTTTGCTACTCTTCTTTCTCATTCCATTTCACTTTAAAGAGATGTTTTTTTTTTTGGTATTTAGAGAAACCAGTAGTTTTTCAGTATGCCTCTGGTAATGAGGAGATAGTTGTTTGAGCATGGTTTTGGGCTGTAACTGCCAGCCTTTTTTTTGGTATTGGGGCTTTACCATGCCTCAAGAAATTTGTACAAAAAAGGGCCTATTGGCATCAATAAAGGGCTAGTTTGTATAACACATATATACCTAGTCAAGAACTAAGTAGATTGCATTAGATCAAGGCATAGCAATATGTATCACAATATTCTATGCGACCATCTAGAATATGCACAACTTATTCCACCATTAATGGAGTTATGTATGTGCTCCATTGTGAAACCTTATTTCTTATTGGAAGTTCCACATCATTAGAGCCCTGGAATAGTCCATTTGGAATGAAGAAGCCATCCACTCCATCTTCAAATTTGTGGAAGACAATCTTACTGCAATTTCTAAGTACTGTATATATATGTATATATGTGTATCAAGAGACCTTTAACTTTCTCTTTTGAGACAAGGACCACTTAATTTATCAAATTTTAAGAGAGAAAACATGCTTTGGATAAGGGCAGCCAATTTGGTCAATGGAACCCTTACATATTCATAACTATCTTGTATGACCATCTCACACAATGAAGTGCACCGGTCCAAAGGTTTAAGCTGTGATGAAAAGGAGGATCAAGAAATGTTCTAGCACATATAGGAAATTGGGTAAGGCCCTCAAAGGCCATATTAAATGTTAGAGGTTGAAGATCCATTCTTGCATAGCTGACTTTTTTTTTTTTTTTTGAATGGATAAATGAGGGGTTTAACTTGGGATCCTTGCCTGTAAGTGTCCCTATGGGCTTTAGAAGCTTAGACATGCGAGTCAGTTGTGATAGAACTAACAAAAAGTTATACTATTAGTGATCTGGTCATTGTATACCAAAAGGCACTTTACAAAATACAATGATATCTTTTCCAAATGATACAAATTACAAGCAGGAATGAAGATACAACAATGAAGCTAAATACAAAACAATCCTCAAGCTTACCATGGGTTTTTTGTCCAGGTTAGCTTGAGCTTCCCACCCTCAGCTTGTGTTGGGCCTTGCTGCTACATCATCTGCAATGTGCACCACCTGTAGGTCTGCTATCTTCACCTGCTCTTCAGCAATACACTGAGTAGTGTGCACTTAGTCTGGTGCACCTCTCCTACCTCTTCCACCTCCCTCAGCTTGACTGTTCCTTTGGTGCTGAATTTTCATGTGAAGATCAAGACAAGACTTTGATGCAGTATGGTGTCTGAGAATGTACTTAAAGGCTGTCAAACTGAGCAACAAAACATAAACACACATGCATGCACTTGGGAAGCTTCTGACCATTTTCTGTTTTATTTTGTTTTGTTTTTAACTTTTGTCAAAAGGTGATTATGTCATGTGCCCCAACAGGACCCTAACAACATTTGGACCTTTTTGATGTTTCAGATTTTTGGACAATCTGTGCCCTAGCGCACTTTTGCAGGTTTTGCGTCCATTTTTCAAAATTTGAATTTTTTGGCAACTCTTTGAGATGGCATGCTCCACTGGTCTAGGGTGCCATTTTGTAAGGTTTTAACTTCTGCACATTAGGGTGTGCAGTTCATCAGCAGATGCCCACTCTGTATGTTTTCTGAAACTTGGTAACCCTTCTTGTTGGTGCACGTAAGACCATTGACTGGCCATTTTTTACTTTTGTTTATACAATTTCAATCAACCTATGCAACGGTGTGCTCTGGAGTACTTTTAGGCATGTTTTGATGTTGCAACAAAATTTTGACAACCTCTACATAAGGCTCACGCTGGTGATCTGGAAGTACATTTTCACATTCTCCTCATTTTTGGTTCTGTATGCTTCTAGCCATAGACTGCCCTTTTTGACTTTAGTGAAATCTCTGGTTAAGCCCTCATTCAGGCTGTTTTGATGACTTTTGTTTATCACTCTTAAATGACTCAAAACATGCTAATATTGTCATAGATGGCAGCCAACAATCTGCAATAAAGTTTGAAACCTTGCTGATGTATTCTGTAATGATGAGCATAGGATAGCATGTTGCTGTCTTTTATTGTCTATTGAATGATCAAAACCTTTGAACAAAGCTATAGAGATCTCTGCTGAAGATGAAGATGACCCATAGCTCGCTAGACAATAGATGACTTTCTTTTGGCATGAAGAGTGACTTCATATGAAAACTTTTGTTTAGGTACAACATCTAGTTTTGTCTAGGACCACAACACATACTTGGGGCATAGGAGAACTCCCAGAATCTCTGGTGCATTGAGTAGACTGGTGTCTTATTAGTTGGACATGGAGTTAGGCTATTCTTAGATCACCTAAATAAAAGGTTATTTTACCTAAACACCTAGGACACATCACCAAATAAAGAAACACATAACAATACCACACACATTATAACATAGACATAGTACGGCATTTTAGGACTCAAAACTGCAGTTCCTAGCTCCTAGAATAGACACTCAATGCTAATGCGAGGGGAGCAAGAATACATGGGTAGGGAGGCAAGGCTCATCAACAGAGAGAGGGAAGTTAGAAGCCAATGCATAAGAATGGGCACATTCTTCTTCTTCTTCTGGCTCAACTAGGCTAAGGGGGGCATTCCTTGAGATCTCCAAGGAGGCAAATAAAGATACACAAAAGTTATAGCTCTGGTCTTGAGTGACCATGTCCTGTGGCAGCCATTAATGGACCTATAAGACCTCGCTTTTAGCAGATGGAATCAAGATTGGATATGACCAAAGATGTGAAACAGTGCAGTACTCCCTAAGATAAGTCTTCTTAACACTGCATATACAACCTGAAATCTCACATGTATAACCCTCTAGACGTTTATCATACATTGGCTTTCTAAAGATGCTGCATAAGTTATTACAATCAGTTACAAATGTGAGCAGAACTCCTGTATGCACAACCCTCTGAACGTATGATTCAAGCATGAGCTCACTTAAGAATTAGCAAAGGTTATAAATGTAATGTCCCCTTCTAGTTAGACATTCACACATCAGCTTGATTAGCCTATTAGTGGCCCTCGTAGGCTAATAGGAGTGGTTAGAGGGTCTTTGTGGCAGTTATCTAGTCAGCGGTTGGCTTCTTCTCTTGGATTCAGTGGTTTATTGGGGGTTTCCTATGTTCTTTTGGATGTTGGAAAACATAATGTTTTGACAACATATTTGCACTTTATGAATTATAAAGTTATATTTTAATACTATTATAAAGTGCAAATAAAATAAAATAAAATAATGATTATTTAGAAGCTTCTAGAGGGGGCCTGTTGTGACCTTTTTCACACATCGCCCCATTGCAAATGGGGACCCCCTAATTTTTGCTTTGTCTTGAACTTTTGGCTTGATTTTAGTTCATTTTGTCGTTGTCTCTCTTTTCTACTGTCTGTCTTTCCGGGATTGTGCCCGTCGTTGAGCTTGAATTGAAGTTTTGGCCAAGTCTGAGAATTAGGGTTTTGAACTCTCCAGCTGATTTAAAATCAAATGAAGTAATCAAGTTGAAATCTAACCTTGGCATTGCTGTCAGTATGCTTCCAGCAAGCTTCCACTGAAATTTTCGTCAGATTCTGACAACTTACTATTTTTAGTAAGTGTGAAATTCAGGGTATTCCGTCAGCACTTTTGAAGTTTTAACGGTCACACCGCATTCGGAACGTATCAAACTGCTCGTGTGCAAAATTTGAGCTGAAACAGACAACTTTCTATTTTTAGTAGTCCAATTTCTGGGGCAAATTTCAGGGCTTAGATGCAGAATTTTTCAACGCATGTCTGGAGATTCCTTCTAGGTTTTTAGAGACCTTCGCAATGGTATAACATGCAAAGTGAGACGACGACTTTCAGAGTTCAGCCTTCGGAGGCTATTTTTAGGGTTTGCATGTCAGGGTTTCTTTTGCATGTTGGATGATTCCTTATGGGTTTTTCGAGAGCTTCGCAGTGATGTGACATGCAAATGGAGATAATCACTCAGTAAGGAACTTACTATTTTTAGCAGGTGCTTCCCGGCAGCCACCTCCCAGCACTTCAGAATCACAAGTTGATCGCAATACAACAAAAACGAGGACAAACAGAGATCATTTGATATGCATGCAGAACAAATTAGGGTTTCCAGCTTCGGGACCCGAAAAGAGGGGTAAAAAGTCAGAATTTTCGAAAACCGGTGTAAACCATCGCGATCAACATCCTTCAGGCTATCTGCTGGTAAAATTTGAAGTCAAACGGAGCACTTACTATTTATAGTAAGTCATTTTGGAAACAGGCTAAAAATAGCAAGTCAGGTGCATGCGTTGATGTCAGCAGGCAGGTCACATGGTGAGGAGCGCCTCATTCAAATTTCAAGTTAATCGGAGTTGTGGAGATATCAGAAGCAAGCAGTTACTATTTATAGCAAATCACCTTCAGAAACGGGCTAAAAATAGCAGGCCAACTAAAAATGGCAGTGTCGACAGGACAACAAGGTTGTGAGGGTGCAGTGTTCAAAATTTCAAATCATTCTGAGCTTCTGAAGTGCAAGAGTTGAAGGGCTTACTATAAATAGTAAGGCATGGAGAAACTGGCGAGGACGAAGAAAAATAGCTAAGTCTGGAACTTTATCCTTCACCACCTTGAAAATGCGCCCAGCTTGCCTTCAGGTGTTTGAAAAAGTTTCTAAGGCATTGAAAAATCCTGCAGCTACCTGAAAATGCGCCCAACTCAAGGAAGAAGCATGAAAATTTTTCTAAGTATAAAAATCCACCTCCTAGGCCAAAATGCGCTCATGCAACAAGTTAGTCAAGGAAAGTCAAAGAACTTCATCCTGCAGCTATGCTAAAATGCGCCCACCTTGAGAGAGTTGATAGCAAAAATTTTCTAAGTGTTGAAGTTATCCTCCACCACCCCCAAAATGCGCCCAGCTCAAGGTCTCAAGTTTTAAATTTTTCTAAGTATGAAACTCATCCTCCTCACATGCTAAAATGCGCCCACTTCCCAAGAAGGTCAAAGTAGTCAACAATTTTCATCCTTCATGAGGTGCAAAATGCACCCAAATCAAGGCATGTGAGGACAAAAAGCTAAGGCGTTGAAAAAGATTCCATCCTCCTCAAGGCAAGAAATGCGCTCAAGCTAGAAAAAAGTCAAGGGAAGTCAACGAATTTCATCCTCCTGCCGTGCTAAAATGCGCCCAAGGAGAAGGAGAGAAGTTATGAAAAGTTTCTAAGTAAAAGAGGATATCCTTCTCCACACCTCAAATGCGCCCCATGCAAGCATAAGCTAGATAAAGTCAAACAAGTCAAAGTATTCATCCTCCATACATGCCTAAATGCGCCCAAATAGAGGCATGAGAGGACAAAAGTATCCATGCAAAATTAGAAAAAGAAAAACGCTTACATGCAAAGATAATCAAGGCGTGTGCATGAAGACAAGGAGAAAGTAGGTATACATGCATCCATGCAAAGCTATAAAAGGTGGCGTTGGAAATTTTATTCCTCTCCTCTTATCATATGCGCCCAAGGAAGAGTCTAAGGGGTCAAAGGTCAAAGGTGGCGTTGGAAACATGTTCTCCATGGCAAGTGATATGCGCCTAAGGTGGTGAATAAGAAGTGAAATACTCCTAGGCGTGGTTATTATTCCTCTTCAAGTGTCAAATGCGCCCCAAGGTGGTGATGAACATTGCTAAGGCGTTGGAGAATAAAATGCCTAAGTGTTAGAAAATATTGCCAAGGATGAATAAAATGCTAGGCGTGGTTTTATCCTTCATCAAGTGTCAAATGTGCCTAAGGTGTTGATGATAATTGCTAAGGCGTTGGAAATTTTATGGAGAATAAAATACAAAGTGATGAATAAACTAAAGCATGTTGGGCGTGATGTGTTTTGAAAGAAAATTCTCTGAGATGGATGAAGTTGGATAAAATTTTCTCATAGGCAAAGTGAACAAAGTGAGCAAAGTTGAATAAAATTTCTAAGGCAAAATTTTTGAAGTGATTTAAAATTTTCTAAGGCAAAATATTGTCTTCCTTAGAAAATACGCCTTGACTTGGGGGTGATGGAATTTTCCTGAAGCGTGAGCAGAATTGCCAGAGGTGAAGCCGGAAAATATTGGCATTACAGGTTGATGAAAATTTTCCAAGTTAGAGCAACAGGATGTCCACTGAGATGAAGAACGGGATTAAATTTCATGATGAATTATTTTTCTAAGGTTCAAAATTTTAAATTTTAAAATGAACCCGTTCGTCGTACACCCATGAGTTCGACGCATTCTGAAGGAAATTTTCTTCTGGGTATTGAAGATTATCGATGAGGAATGGATTTTAAGGTCTTCCACAGCTTGCCAAGGGTTCTGAGGTAAAGATTTTTGATGGGCACTAGGTTGATGAATTTTCCTAGGGGAAAATTTAAAAATTTTCTAAGGCAAGGGATAAAATGTGCCTTGGCAGATGAATTTGAGAACGATCGTCTAGATGATTTTTGGTCAAATTCCTGATGAGAGGATTTTCTCGAGCCTGAGTCGGATGAAACATCAAAATGAAGTATGCCCAAGCAGAGTGCAAGATTGGTTGAAAATTTGGCTAAGGCATGAAGAATTTGAATGCAAAGTTGACTAGCGAGGACGATGAACGCTTGGGAGATCAAAATGTGAAAATCTAGGCAAGTACGTTGAATTTATATTATGAAGTGTTCTCATACTCTTCTCCTTGTTTGATTTTGCAGGAGGAACGTCGAGACCAGGCGGTGATGATTTGAAGCTAGTTCAAGATGATAAATCACGAAGGAAGAAAAATTGCAAGAAAATGGCTAAGTATTGAGACTTAGTGACAAAGAAGAAATGTTTTCAAAACTCAAGATGGAGAAAAGAATCGAAGCTCGAGCAAAGTTGAAGAACAACGTCAAGAAGAAGATCAAGAGCAGTGCGAACGCGTTTCAAGGTTGGAATCTTTTAGAAGGATGATGGACATTAATGGCTCATTTATTACTCCACTCCTCTTGGTGGCGGTTTTTAGGGCGAATCTTGTTTAGGGCTGAGGTGGCACAATCTGGGCCATCCAGCCGATTGTAATCTGAGCCGTTCGTTGGACTTGGCCATCTATAAAAGGGGGAGTCTCCCTCATTTGTATCTCATTAGAAGTAGAAGTTAGACAATAGAGATTAGAATAGAGAGACAGCTAGGTGATAGCTTAGAGTAACTTAGTATAGATTGATAGTGTAGTTGAAGAAGAAGGAAAGTTTTCCTTTGAAAACTTTTGCAAGAAATTGTTGTGTAAAACTTTCATAATAAAAGATCTTTTCATTGATGGTGAAATTCGTCTTTGTTATGGATAGCTAGCGAGGTTTCTTCATCCCTTCTACTTCAAGTAGCGTAGAAGCGTAAATTTCATTTTCATGCAAGTAGATGTTAGCTGTGGAATGTGGTGTTTGATCTAAGCAACTTCGTCTATCCATACCACTAGTGTGTTTGCTGATGGTGAATGCGCCTTGGTGTTGTCAACTGGAAACGTTGTGGGCCTAACTTCAATCACAGTTTGAATGATGGTATGCGTCGTTGTGATGGTATCTTCATGTCAAGTGGTGGTTTGAACATCTTTAGTCATCTCCCTTGAAGATTGCACCGACTCTGTGGAAGCTGTCCGATGTGAGGCAAAGCGAAGTCCGGTTGAAAGTTTGCTGAAGTTGAGCTCCATATCCCACATTTAGAATAGATTTAGACTCTCTTAACCTTACACCATTTCAATTCAGTACTTTCTGATTAGAATAGGAAACCTGCGCTTCATAGACAAATCTTCCGAGCATTTGAATTCCTTCCTCTGTTGTTGAACAATTCCGTAAGTCCCCTTGAAATACCAGCAAATCACATCGAGCCAATTGAGCCTATTCGCACTGAAAGAACCTTGGGGTTGAACGCACGAACTCTCTCGCAATCTTAGTGTGCTGGATACTTTGATCAAGAGAGGATAGGGTAGCCGTTGGCGACTTTATTTTGTGTTGGTGCGGTCACGAAAAACACATCAACAGGGCCGACCTCAAGAGGGGAAAAGTATATTAAGAGGGGTTGGGCTTGCTTCTATTCATCCAGGACATTTGACACTTGACTTTGATATGCTTGTTGTTGTGGAGCAGCCTTGGGTTTCTGCAGACTACATTGGAGATCTTTGGGAACGATGAATCCCATTGATTTGCATAACTAAGGTAGTGAAACTATCTATTGAAGGGTTGCAGCTGTTGGAGGAGATATTTCAGTCTTCTCACCATTACAAAAATTGTGGCCAAGGGCCAATTTTGTGGAGTTTGATTGAGGATTGGATTTGGAGATCATATTGCTATTGGAGACTTCATCGAATTGTCCTTCCAAGGACGTTTTTGCATCATCTATATTCTGATATATATTTTCAGTCATTATTACAGTCTAATGGAGACCACGATTTTGATCATGGAGGCCTTGGGTTGCATCGATTTCCTTAGCTTGAGCGCACCATTCCTTGATGCTATGCAATGATTTTTGGAGCTTGAAGGGGACGATAGGAGCTGCCAATTATTTTATTTGTGCAATCTGATCCAGAACAGGGGCGGCATACAAGAAGGGGTCGATTTCATCATTTTGAGGAATCTACATCATCAACAAGGATTGCTGTATTGTCTCCAGCACTTTGACATTATTTACACCAGGTTCCTTAATGTTGTAGAGCATTTGCATTGTCATATAAATTTGCATAGGTTGTTGCTGTAGGTGCTCATTCACAATCAGATTTGGCATTGTATAGAACTCTTATTGTAAGCCAAGAGTCTTGGCAATTCATAACATCATTGTACTTGGGATTGCATTCAATAAAGGAGTTATAAGTTGCATGCCATATGTTCGATGTAATGTTCATCTTTATAGCATTCATAAACAACATATTAGTTTGCATGCCAATTGTTTGACAAAATGTCAATTGGCTGTAGATGCACTTTTCTTATGTAGTATTCATATATTTGCATTTGAAAATCCAAAAAGAAAATTGCATTGCATTTAGTTCTTTGCTTAGACATCATAGAAGTCCTTTGCAAGCATTTAAATCATATTTGACATCATTTCAAGGAAACAACAACGAACTGAAAAACAAAACAGCAAGTGAAGACTTTGCATACCAACTGTTTGACAATATTTCAAAGGCGACAAATTGAAGTGTTTTGAGTCAGATTGGGTTAGGCTCATTACAATGGTATCAGAGCTTTGATCCTGCCATCCTGGAGGGTTAAAAGCTTTTCATGCAGCCACCAAAAGTTGGTCCACATAGATATTATACCTGTGAAAGAGCAGTACAACAAAGAAATCAGTTTGCAAATATACAATAGGGCACAATGGGAGACAGAGGAAATGGTAGCCCACCTAGAAATGGAGGAAGGAATGGGGGACCTAATGAGGATCAAAATGATCGTCAACTTTTTAGACGATTGGCAGCTGGTCAAGAACAGGTTGCACTGGCTGTACAGGCACTTATGACATAGTTACAACAAATGAATACTCAAGGGAGACAAAACCGTGATATTGATGATAATAGGAGTGTGGTTGGAACACCTAGAGCAGAACAAGCAAATTCTTGTATTGCAGATAGACCTACACGTCCTACTTTCTTGAGAAATGAAGGGGAAGAGGAAAATGTGGAAGAAGAGGTTGAGCCAATGTTTGCTGATAATCTTATGGCAGCAAACGATGAATGGGAATTGTTGACACCAGAGGTTAGAGAGTGCATTAGTTTTGATAGGTTCTTAAGTCAAAGAAGAGAACACTACAAAGAAAGACAAAAATCGGAGACCAAGGGGCCAAAACAAAGAACTTAAATAGGCTACCAGCAAACTCACATTACCTACCTTTGATGGTAGCGGGAAGATGATAGCTCAATCATGGGTGCATAAGTTAGATACATTTTTGAAACTTCGACCCATGACAGAAGAAGATGCAATTAAATATGCCACTTTACATTTGGTGGGGGTAGCACATGAATGGTGGTATCATGGGATGGTCACACTACAACATAGCAACATTACTTCATATCAGGAGTTCATTGACAGGCTAGTTGAGCGTTTCGATAAGAAGGATCCAAAGACATAATTTCGAGACTTGGCTCAGCTCAAATAGGTTGGTAGTTTGGACAGCTACATTAGTGAATTTCAGAAGATTTCAGTCATGGTTCCTAACATATCCGAGCGAAGAATTGTGGTGCTATTCATTGAAGGCTTATTGGAACCATTGAGAGGGTGGATAAAGGTATTTAACCCACCAACCTTGCAAGAAGCAATGAAAAAGGCAAGGAACATGGAACTTGCAGCCCCACAAAACAAGTTCTCATCAAAGGGCTCTTCTTCATACAAGGCCATCAAATCATTCTCCAAGAAGAAGGAAAAACGTGATGAAAAGGGGAAGTCAGCAGCACCCATGGATATGGAGACACTTAATGATTTTTTGCAAGAAGAAGTTGTGCTTCTATTGCAAAGGGCCTTACAATGCAAACCATTCAATTTCCCTTTGAGACCTAAGGGCAAGGTGAATAGGATAATGTGGGCTTTCTATGAGGGATTCCGAATCTGAAAAATCCGACCAACAAAGTGATCACAAGGAATCCGAGACAGAACATGAGGTAGAAAAGGAAAAGGAAGATAGTGAAGCAGAGGTGAAGCTTCAAGAGGCACATCTCACGAGTATTCAGTGTGAAGGTTCATTCAAGATACGAGGAGTTTTGGCTGGACAGAGGGTCATCACTCTACTTGATATAGGTGCCACACATAATTTCATTGATGCTAGATTGGTTGAGAGACATGGGATTCACACTGAGGAGTTTGAAGGCATAAGGGTTAAGGTTGCTGATGGGTACATTCTTAAGTGTGATAGGATGATTCTAGATCTCCCCATGCATTTGAACAACTTTGAATTCAAGGCAGATTTTTATGTGGTCAACATGGGAGAAACTGATATGGTGTAAGGGATGAAGTGGCTTCATGACATAGGAGAGTTCACCCTTAACCTTCATGTGATGGAGATGAGATTTAAGGTGGATGGGAAGACTCATGTGCTTAAGGCCATTAGAGATGCTAGTTCCAGGATGATATCATTCAGGAGGATGGAGAGTCTTATGCCGCATGACATGGTTGAGTGGGCAGCAGAGTGTGTTTTGATGCCAACACAAGGGGAGCAACAAAAACCAGTCTACCGTCCAGATATTCAGGAGTTGAGGATTAAGCACAGGAAGGTATTCAATGATATTCCACCAGGTAGACCTCCAGACAAAGGGATTGAGCACATAGCTGAGATGGAGGAGGGCGCCAAGCCCATGATTGTCACACCCTATAGGCACCCCAAGCAACTTAAAGATGAAATAGAAAAAACTATTAAGGAGCTGCTCGCTATGGGTCACATTAGGCCTAGTAAGTCACCATTTGCTTCATCCGTTGTTTTGGTTAAGAAAAAGGATGGTACCTTGCGGATGTGCATTGATTACAGGCTGTTGAACAAGAGGACAATAAAAAACAGGTATCCTTTCCCTAGGATTGATGAGCTGATAGATGAGCTACATGGTGCTCGTTACTTTCAAAAATAGACTTGAGGTCAGGGTATCATCAGATTCGTGTTAGCGAGCAGGATATTGAGAAGACAAGATTTCGTTGTCATTGTGGGCACTTTGAGTTTGTGGTTATGCCATTTGGGCTAACCAATGCACTTGCTACTTTTCAGTCCACTATGAATAGAGTCTTCCAGTCGCAATTGAGACGGTTTGTACTAGTCTTCTTTGATGACATTTTGGTGTACAACAAAACATGGGAGGAGCATATTGCCCATCTAGATATAGTCTTGGGTATTCTTGACAGGGAGTCCTTATATGCCAAGGAATCCAAGTGCGATTTGGGCATGATTGAGTTGCTTTATTTGGGCCACATCATCAATGCAAAGGGAGTGCATATGGATACTGACAAGATCAGGGCTATTATTGAGTGGCCTACACCTGAGAGCCTTACACAACTTAGAGGATTTTTGGGCTTATGTGGTTTCTACCGCAAATTCGTCAGCGGATATTCATGGCATGCAGCACCACTTACGGATTTGAATAAGAAAGGGGCATTCGTTTGGACTGTAGAGGCACAGGATTGTTTTGAAAAGTTCAAGAGGCTGATGACTACTTGCCCATTTCTTGCATTGCTAGATATCACTAGACCCTTTGAGCTACAGTGTGATGCTTCTGGTGAGGGGATTGGTGTAGTCCTTATGCAGGACAAGCATCTGATAGCTTTTGAGAGCAGGAAGTTACGGGGTCCAAAGAAGAGCTACAGTATCTATGATAAGGAGATGTTGGCCATTATGCATGCATTGGCCAAATTCAGGCAGTACCTTGTGGGAAGCAAGTTTTGTGTCAAGACAGATCATAACAGCTTGAGGCATTTCCTAGGACAGTGGGATCTCAATGATTGTCAGTAGAAGTGGGTGAGCAAATTGTAATCATATGATTTTGACATTGCCTATGTCAAGGGGACTCAAAATGTAGTTGCTGATGCTTTGTCTCGCTGTCCACATTTGAGCTCTATGGTGGAGATTTTAGAGGATTGGAGACACTTGATTGTGGCAGAATATGCCAAGGACTCATGGGCTTTTGGCATTGTTGAGGGGTCTGTACAGGACAACAGGTATTTAGTTGTAAATGATCTTATCATTTACAAAGGGAGGATCTTTTTGACCCCAGGATTGGAGATGAAGAGCACGGTGGTGAGATCCTTTCATGATACACCTATAACAGTGCATCCCGGGTATTTCAAGACTTACAGGCAGATTCAGGATAGCAAGTTTTGTGTCAAGACAAATCATAACAGCCTGAGGCATTTCCTAGGACAGCGGGATCTCAACGATCGTTAGCAGAAGTGGGTGAGCAAATTGCAATCATATGATTTTGACATTGCCTATGTCAAGGGGACTCATAATGTAGTTGTTGATGCTTTGTCTCGCCGTCCGCATTTGAGCTCTATGGTGGAGATTTCGGAGGATTGGAGACACTTGATTGTGGTAGAATATGCCAAGGACTCATGGGCTTTTGGCATTGTTGAGGGGTTAGTACAGGACAACAGTTATTTAGTTGTAAATGATCTTATCATTTACAAAGGGAGGATCTTTTTGAGCCCAGGATCAGAGATGAAGAGCACGGTGATGAGATCCTTGCATGATACACCTATAGTAGGGCATCCCGGGTATTTCAAGACTTATAGGTAGATTCGGGAACGCTTCACTTGGAAAGGGCTCAAGTCAGATCTTCTTCAGTATGTTAGAGAGTGTCTTGTTTGCCAGTAGAATAAACAGGAACACACATACCCTATGGGCTTACTACAGCCACTTCCAATTCCTGACAAGAAGTGGGAGTGTTTATCGATGGATTTCATTACAGGCTTGCCGAAAGCCCAGGATAGAGATTGCATCTATGTAGTTGTTGATTGTTTGACGAAGTATTCACATTTCTTTCCGATCACAACTACATATTCAACTACTTAGGTAGCAGAGCTATTCTTCCATGAGATATTCAGATTGCATGGGTTACCTCAGAGCATTGTTAGTGACAGGGACAGTCGGTTCTTGAGTCATTTTTGGCAGGAACTTTTCAGATTATGTGGGACTGAGCTTACTCCGAGCACCAATTATCACCCGCAGACGGATGACTAGACAAATATTGTTAACAAATGGGTGGAGGGATATCTCAGGAACTACATTGCAGGGAAGTAGAAGGGTTGGGTTAAGTGGATTTACCTTTGTGAGTACTGCTATAATACCACTTACCATCTCTCGATTAAGATGACACCATTTATGGCATTGTATGGATATGAGGCGCCTAGCTTCCTTGACTTACTGCTGAGTGATAGTAGAGTGCCTAGTGTTGGGGATTTGTTGCAGGAAAACCAAGATATTATGAGGGCTCTTCGAGAGAACATACAGAAGGCACAAAATCAGTAGAAGCAGTATGCGGATCAAAGGAGAGTTGAGCTTTCATTCAAGGTGGGTGATATGGTGTATTTGATGTTGCAGCCCTATCGACAGTCCACTCTCAAGAAGAGTGGTGCAGAGAAGCTTAATCCACGCTACTATGGGCCTTTCAGAATCATCAGGCGAGTTGGAGAGGTGGCTTATGAGTTGGAGTCACCTGCAGACAATAGGTTGCATAATGTGTTTCATGTGTCATGCCTCAAGAAGGCGTTAGGACATCGTGTTGTTCCTTCCACAGTCTTACCACCCTTGGATGATGAGGGGAAGTTGATTCTGGTGCCCGAGGCTATTTTGGATGTTAGGGAGAGATAGTTGCGGAGACGGGTTATCAAAGAGTATTTAATTAAATGGAGGGACTTGTCGGTTGAGGAGGCTACTTGGGAGAGTGAGGAGATTCTACAACATCCAGAGTTGAGATTGCTTGGGGACAAGCAATTTCATGTGGGGCGGACTGTAATGTCCTCTTCTAGTTAGACGTTCACACATCAACTTGATTAGCCTATCAGTGGCCCTCGTAGGCTAATAGGAGTGGTTAGAGGGTCTTTGTGGCAGTTACCTTGTTAGCGGTTGGCTTCTTCTCCTGGATTCAGTGGTTTATTGGGGGTTTCCTATGTTCTTTTGGATGTTGGAAAACATGTGTTATCAAGATGTTGAAAAACATAATGTGATATCAGGATGTTGGAAAACATAATGTTTTGACAACATATTTGCACTTTATGAATTATAAAGTTATATTTTAATATTATTATAAAGTGCAAATAAAATAAAATAAAATAATGATTATTTAGAAGCTTCTAGAGGGGGCCGACCTCAAGAGGGGCCGACCTCAAGAGGGGAAAAGTATATTAAGAGGGGTTGGGCTTGCTTCTATTCATCCAGGACATTTGACACTTGAATTTGATATGCTTGTTGTTGTGGAGGAGTGTTGGGTTTCTGCAGACTACATTGGAGGTCTTTGGGAACGTTGAATCCCATTGATTTGCATAATTGAGGTAGTGAAACTATCTACTGAAGGGTTGCAGCTGTTGGAGGAGATATTTCAGTCTTCTCACCATTACAAAATTTGTGGCCAAGGGCCAATTTTGTGGAGTTTGATTGAGGATTGGATTTGGAGATCATATTGCTATTGGAGACTTCATCGAATTGTCCTTCCAAGGACGTTTTTGCATCATCTATATTTTGATATATATTTTGAGTCATTATTACAGTCTAATGGAGACCACAATTTGGATCATGGAGGCCTTGGGTTGCATCGATTTCCTTAGCTTGAGCGCACCATTCCTATTACGCATGTAATTGGTAAAATATTTGATGTTATTACAAGAGCAATGTGCTCAATAAATACTTTACAAGATGTACAAAAGATAGGAAGGATAAGATCGGAGACGATCTTATCTTCAGGAAAAGCAGGAAGTTTCTAAAAGAAACTTTAGATAAGATCTCGGACAACAGAGATGATCTTATCTAGATATTTTACAATAGTTGAGCATTAATAAATAAATAATATTATTTTAATACCCTCCCTTAATGCTCAATCTATCCACTACACCAAGATGCACTCTGAATTTTACAAACTTATCTGGACTGAGAGATTTGGTGAGAATGTCTACTGTCTGCTCCTTTGTCGGAACATACAACAACTGAATTGATCCGTATTTAACCAACTTCCGAATGAAATGACAATGAGTTTCCACATGCTTGGTTCTCTCATGGAAGACTGGATTCTTGGCAAGTTTGAGAACTCCCTAATTATCACAGAACAAGGGAGTCGGACCTGCTTGAGATATTTGCATATTCGCAAGCATCCGGTGAAGCCAAACTGCCTCACATGCTGCTTTTATTGCTCCCCGATACTCTACTTCTGTCAAGGAGAGAGCCACTGCCTGCTGCTTCTTACTAGTCTAGGTGACTGCACCGGATCCCAAATTGAACACATACCCAGATGTTGATTTCCTATCATCAATTGATCCTGCCCAATCTGAGTCTGTGAAACCACTAAGTGTAGGATCGTGACTCCGAGTATACAAGAGTCCAAAATTGGAAGTGCCCTTCACATAACACAGCACATGCTTCGCTGCTATCCAATGATCAGCCTTGGGGGCTGTCATGAAGCGTGATATGTAGCTCACTGCAAAACTGAGGTCAGGTCTAGTGGTAGTGAGATAGATGAGACTGCCCACTAGTTGCCTGAACAATGATTCATTTACCATAGGTGAGTCTGACTTAGCTGACAATTTAAGCCCTTTTTCCATGGGTGTGGAGGCAAGTTTGCAATCCTACATTCAGAACTTATCCAGAAGACTTCGAGCATACTTGGACTGGGAGATGAAGATTTTGCTCTCGGTCTGCCAAACCTCAACACCTAAACAGTAATGCAAAAGTCCCAAATCTGTCATGTCAAATGTGCTGCACAAATCCTGTTTGATCTCATCGATCAAATGTGCCGAATTGCCAGTAATAATCAAGTCATCCACATAGACAACAACAATTAGAATCTCATTACCAGTATTTTTGACATACAGATTAGAGTCAGATGGACTCCTCTGAAAGCCATGATCTGTGAGGTACTTGTCAATCTTTATGTACCAAGCCCGAGGAGCCTATTTCAGGTCATAGAATGCTTTGACCAATCTGCACACCTTATGTTCTTGACTAGCAACTTTGAAACCTGGAGGCTGCGTTATGTAGAGTTCTTCCTTCAACTCACCATTGAGGAAAGCACTCTTCACATCCATTTGATGGACCTGTTGTGACCTTTTCACACATCGCCCCATTCAGATGGGGACCCCCTAATTTTTGCTCCGTTCGGGTCTTTTGGCTTGGGTTTTTCTCTCTCTCTCTCTGTCTCTTTTCTGATGTCCGCCTTTCGAGGTTGTGCCCGTCATTGAGCTTAAACGTGAAATTGACCAAGTCTAAAAAATTAGGGTTTATCTTTCCTGGTCAGTCCAAGGGTGAACGGGTGAATAAATTGAAAATTGAGCTTAACATTGTTGTCAGCATGTTTCCAGCGCGCTCCCAGCAAGTTTTCATCTGATTCCGAGGAACTTACTGTTTTTAGTAAGTGTGAAATTACAGGCAATCCGTCAGCATTTTTGAGATTCCAACAGTCACACGGCATTCAGAGCACATCAAACTGCTCGTGTGCATTGAGCGAAAACAGGCAACTTACTATTTTTAGCAGTCCAGCTTCCGGGACAAATTTTAGGGCTTAGATGCAGTATTTTTCTCTGCATGTTGGCATATTCCTTCTGGGTTTTTCGAGACCTTCGTGACGGTATAACATGCAAAGTGAGACGACAACTTTCAAAATTCAGCCTTCCGAGGCTATTTTTAGGGTTTGCATGTCAAGGTTTCTTTTGCATGTCAGATGATTCCTAGTGGGTTTTTTGAGAGCTTCGCGATGGTGTGACATGCAAATGGAGATAATCACTCAGTAAGGAACTTACTATTTTTAGCAGGTGTGTCCCGGCAGCCGCCTCCCAGCAGTTCAGAATCATGAGCTGATCACAATGCAGTAGAAACGAAGACAAACAGAGACCATTTGATGCGCATGCAGAGAAAATTAGGGTTTCCAGCTTCGGGACCTGAAAAAAGGGGTAAAAAGTCAGAATTTTCGAAAACCGGTGTAAACCACCGCGATCAGCATCCTTCAAGCTATCTGCTGGTAAAATTTCGAGTCAAACGGAGCACTTACTATTTATAGTAAGTCAATTTGGAAATAGGCTAAAAATAGTAAATTGAATACATGTGTCAATGTCAGCCGGCAGGTCATGTGGTGAGGAGCGCCTCATTCAAATTTCGAGTCAATCAGAGCAGTGGAACTATCAGAAACAAGCAGTTACTATTTATAGTAAATCACCTTCAGAAATGAGCTAAAAATAGTAGGCTTGCTAAAAATAGCAGAGTCGACAGAACAACAAGGTCACGAGGATGCTATGTTTAAAATTTCAAGTCGTTCCGAGCTTCAGAGATGCAAAATCAGAGGACTTACTATAAATAGCAGGGCATGAAAACTGGCAAAAATGAGGAAAATTCTAAGTCTGGAACTTCATCCAGTAGATAATGCTAAATGCGCCCAGTTGATGAGGAGGCATGAAAATTTCTAAGTTACAAGCTCGTCCTTCACCTAGGCCAAAATGCGCCCAAGGTGCAAAAGTCAAAGAAAAGTCAACGATTTTTATCTTGTAGGCATGGGGAAATGCGCCCAACTTGAAGAAGGGAAAAGTTGAAATTTTTTCTTAGTCTGAATATCCGCCACCACCCTCCAAATGCGCCCATCCTGCAGCAGGGGTAAAATGCGCCCAATATGAAAGGTGGTCAAAGCAGTCAAAGTTTTTCATCCTCCTCCTAGGTAGAAATGCGCCCAAAAGCATGCATGTGAAGACAAAGAGGGGAGATGAAAGGTCACAAGGGACGTGGTAACATGCTTTATCCTCCTCCACATCAAAAATGCGCCCAAGGATGAATGAAAGTCAACAAGTCAACAAGTTTCGTCCTCCATCAAGTCTAAAATGCGCTAGAATTAGAAGAAAGTCAAAAAAATAACATGCTTCGTCCTCCTCACCCCCCCAAATGCGCCCAAAACAAGCCATGTCAAGACAAAAAACGGAAGTTGAAGAGTCATCCTCTTGGCAAGCTCAAATGCGCCCAAGTTGAGGTGGTAAAAGGTAAGTAAATGGAGTAAAAGGTGAGTGAAAATACCTCAAGGCGTGGTCAATGTAAGGTAAATGCTAGGCGCGCCCAAGGTGGAAGGTGTTGAAGATGTTTTCCTAGGCGTGATTTTGAATTCCCTCTTCAAGTCCCAAATGCGCCTAAGGTGGTAGGTGTTAGAGAATTTCTCTATGGCGTGTGAAGTGTGAAGACAAAATGCTAAGGCGTGATTTTCCTCAAGACACAAAATGCGCCTAAGATGTTGAGTGAAGAAAAATGAAATATTTCTAAGGCGTTAGAATTTTAAATAAAATTGCCTTGCAAGTGTGAAGTAAAATGCAAATGGTGAATGAGAAATAAATTGTGCTAGGCATGAATAAAATTTTTAAGTGAAGTTGGTGTTTTACTCATAGGCAAGGATGAGCAAAATTGAATAAAAATTTTCTAAGGCAAATTTCCAAGGCAAAGAGATGATTTAAAATATTTTCTTCCTTAGAAAATACGCCTAGAGCTCAAGGTAGTGAAATTTTCTTTCGTGAAACCCCGGCAAACTTTTCAGGGATGAAGTCAGAGAATGATGATAATGCAAGATGATTCAAAATTTTCTCAAGTTGGAGCAACACAGGATGATCACAGGCGAAGAATGGATTTAATTTGACAGGATAATATTTTCTAAGGTTCAAAATTCAAAAATTAAATGAACCCGTTCGTTGGGTACCCATGGATTCGAAGCATTCTGAAGAAAATTCTCTTCTGGGTACTGAACATTTGCGATGATAGATAAATTTCTATGTTTTCCGCACTTCGCTAAAACTTTTTCAGTGAAGAATTTAATCAGTGCTCAAATTGCGAATTTTCCTAAGGGAAAATTTAAAGTTCTCTAAGGCAAGATGAATAAAATGTGTTTTCAGAATAAATTTCTCTGAATGATGAATTTGAGATGGGTTGCCTAGATGATTTTGATTGAATTCTTCAGTGATGAATTTTCCAGAGATGATGAAGAGTTAAATTCGAATTCAAGTGACAGAGTTTCGGCTGGTGAGTTAAAAAGATGAATTTAAATTAAAATAAATTCAAAGATGCTAGTCAAAGTCAAGTTTCTAGAAGAGCAAGATTCCTGACGTCGAGAGACAAGTGTCAGAAATACCAGAGAGGGAAAATTCGAATTTTTGAAGTGGAGTAGTGGAAGTTTAATGCACTGGCTAAAATTGGCTTCTTCTAGAATTCGAATTTTGGCTATAAAATGAAGAAGTCTCACTTATTTTTCACAGCTGAGAAGTCGAACTTGCTCTGAGTAAGTTGCTGAAGACTGAGTGTTGCTGAAGCTTGAAGAAGTTCGAAATTTTGCTGAGGATTGGAATTTGCTGAAGTTTAAATTTGAAGTTGCTGAGACTGCTGGAGAAGGACGCCTTGAGTTGCAAGTGTTGAAAGTTTGAATTTTGTTGAAACCAAGAGGGATGCACTTGCTGATTGCTGAAGCTTAGTTTATTGCTGCCAGTGCTAAGGAAGACGCCTTGAAGCAAAGAAGTTGCTGAAAGTTTAAAGAGTACGAAGTTGTTGAAGCTTGTGAAGTGCGCACTTGCCAAGTAAGAAGTACGAATTTACCAAGGTGTGAGCTTGCTGATTTTTTTTAAAAAGTGCGAATTTGCTGACTGCTGATTGCTGGTGAAATACGAATTTATCAAAGCTCAAGTTGCTGATTAAAGATTGCTGAGAGTAGTGAAGTCACTGAAATTTACTTAGAAACTTTTTTCTAAGTGTTGAAGTTCAAGAGAAGAAGCTGAGGTTTGCAAATAAGAAAAGTTATTGCAGCTTCTTGAAGTCAACTGCAGCCCCTACGCAATGTCTTATCTTATTTTATAAATTTAATTTGCTGATGAAAGTTTGTTATGTTGCAGATGGCTGAGGCAAGGGCGACTGGCAAAGACAATGGTGCATCCAGGCAAGTTGTGATCAAGAAGCTGAGTAAGACATTCATGCTAGAATCAAAATTCATTTTAAAGTTGGGCAAACTGACAGACACCAACTTGGGCTCCGTCAACCTAGAGACCTTCAAGAACAGGATGTTGGGAATTGGAAGTCATCGACCTTCGACCACTTCACACAATATTGTTCGAAGTGGGTTATATGCAGCTGCTGGTTTCCCGCCAGCCATTCAATGCTCGGAACTGATAATGGAGTGCGCCAATTATTATGAGAAGGATCATCGGTCAATCATGTCACCAGATGGCCAAGTACTAGCCAATCTTACTCCAGCGGCCATTGGTGAAGCTTTCGGGATCCCGGTGCACAGAAACATGGTTTACAAATCCAGAGAGCGAGCAGAGCGAATGTACGCTTCTGCATTCGAGAGATGCACGGAGACGATTATCACTCACTGGATGAGCACTCCCAAGCCTTCTCGTACAAAGTTGCCGAAGCAGATCATAGCGGAGGACTTGAAGCAAGAATATTGTGATCTCATTATGATGCTGAGCAGGGTTGGTGGTTGTGCACAGTCATTTATTTTCGAGCCTTGGATGTTTTATTACATCAACCTCGTGCTGGAAGGGAAAGACTATGTCAATTGGGCCGAGATGATCAGTGACGATTTGCATGAGCAGCTCCTGAGCCTGAGACGAACGAAGACATTTTATACGAGCTCTTACATCATTTATATGTTGGCACGTATGACGAAGTACAGAGGGATCTCTTACAAAGAACCTGTCGGTTGTGGCTCCCACCAGTTTAAAATATATGATGCCTGTCCACAGTTGCATTTGGCGAGCACAACTCACTACAAGCGTGTCAACGATGCTTTCACCATGCATATCACGAGACTGCTTCAGGAGCGGTTACATCACAGAATCTCGAGGGAAGCCCAAGAGCTGATTGAAAGGTATGGGTGCTGGTTCATACAATTTCCAAAATTTTCTTACATTAGGCTGCAAGGTTTTTCATCGTACCCATATAGGCTGCCTAAGTACCCAACAGATAGAGTTTTAATGCTAGAAATATCTAGGCAATTGCTTGCCTTTGATAAAATTCAAAAGAAGAAGAAAAAGGGGGGAGTAGAATTTCCAATTGTCATGGGCAACTCGGATGAAGTGTGTCCCTCAATATAGGCAGCTAGAGAAGCTGAAAGTGAGCTTCAGTTTTATCATTTCTCATATCACACCAGCCGACAGCACTACGACCCACATCATAACATCAAATGGGTATTGTCGGAGGAGTTTAAACATAAGGCCACCATTGAGGATTATTGGGCTGATGCAGCTGATGAAATTGAAGTTAGGAAAAGAATGTTCTCTCGGTTACCAATTACTTTGATTAGGGAGTGTGAAGTTGTGCCGGTTCCAGACCAGGTGAACGAAGATATGGATGTTGTTCATTCGGATTATGCAGCAGTGAGAGATACTCCACTTCCACCTCCAGATTGGTCAGAACCTGAGATTGCTGATTTAGATACACTTTCTATTCCTGTCCTGACATTCACTAGAGCATGGGTTGATAGGCGTGTGAGCAGGTTGAAGAGCAGGTCAATTGCTTTGACTTACAATTTAATGGGAGATCACAGGACGCCCACCACTGGCAGAAAGAAGCAGATTACACGAGGTCCAGAGTCTAAAAAGGAGCTAGTTCGACAGGAGCCTACTCAGCCAGAACCTCCACGAGTCACAGTTGCATCACCATTGGAGACACGTTCTCCAAGTATACAGGAGGTCTCTTTGTTTGCTGATCAGAGGAATACACTGAATCAGGTGCAAGTGGTACAGGATAATATTCAGCCTCCACGGAGAGAGTCGGTTGGCCAGAGTGTCAACGCACCTATTGGGGCTGATCAGCAGGATGATGAGGGGACTATTACTGACCCTCAGTTTCAGCAGGAGTTAGAGGCGGCTATGAACGATGATGATGATATTGTTTCAGGAGACACTCAGCCACTTGAGGACAATGAGCCTCGCCAGAATGATATAGAAGTTGAGCAAGTTCGAGAAGTAGAGGCACAGGAACAGCAGCCCTTCAATATACAGTACGATGTGCCTGATTGGCTTAAGGATAGAATGAGAAGAAGCCCCAGCGAGGAAATTGATCCAGCAGTTGAGATGGAAGAATTTTTGAACAGGATCAGTGCACCTCCACAGAAGAAGGCAAGAAAATTTTCGAAAATCTCCACTGAAGGGGATGGCTCTCGCACCCTTCACGTTGCCGTGCCACAAGTTGATTGTGACCGAAATGAAGCAGTGCCTGAGAATTATGTGGTCACGACTTTGGATTTGGGACGCCCCACTGGTGCGCAGATTGTAGAGGAGTGTGATAACTCCTATCTTGCCCTCAAAGACAGATTATTCAAGAAGGAAGGAAAATACAAAAGGTTGAAAAGAGAACACAGGGCTTTAATCGGATATATGCAGCAGCTGTCTCGTTCTCAAGGGTAGGATATTCCAGTTATAGAGCCTCCAGCAGAGATACCCAGGGAGTCCATCAGTGGCTTGATGGAGTTAGGAAAGATGGCACAGGAAGCAGACAAGTGGGTCATGGGAGTTCGTGCCGAGACATAGAAGTTTATGGAGGACCTTGCTTTTGCTTTCCAGCAGGCCTCTAATATTTTGGCACGGATGGAGGCAGTTGATCATGCTTGGGGCGATGCTTCTATCTATCAGAGCAGAGTAATTCAGCGTCTTGAGGCATTGAGGCATGTTCCGTTGCGATTGCTGATTGATGGAGGTGTCATTCAGGAGAATGACAGATATGATTTCTCGAGATGGTATTCTTCAGCGATCACGGGGCGTGGTTTCTTCGACGCGACACAGGCGGATTCAGCCAGGATACATAAGGCCATGGCTAATATCATTGATGGAGTTCAGAATACCTTTGAGGCCATATTTGCTAGGCGGCTGAATCCAGATGAAGTTAATGTTGATAATTTGAGGGGTAGGCTGGTGCCTTTCTTTTCAAATGTTAAGACCTTTGTACAAGATGATTTCGAGAACACTTCTACTTTCTCCAGTTTGATTCAGAGCACGCAGGATTCCTTGGTTGCTTGGAGAATATCTTGTACAAGGCATGAGCATTCAGTCACGGTGTTAGAGTTTCAGCTAGATTGTGTTCCACCCATTTCAGTTCAGGAGGTTGAGGCTGTACTTGGCAGATTTGTTGAGCTTGCAGCTAGAGAGAAGGAGAACGGGAACACACTGCTGGACGAGGATCTTCTAGAAGGACTGATTGTGGGCATTTATTGCCTTTACTATTTTTGGGAGTGAGTGGGAATCTTTGATTCATTTAATGTACCACTCCCCATTCTGGCAGTTTTTAGGGTTAGGGCTGAGGTGGCACGATTTTAGCCACTCTATTGATTATAACCCTAGCCGTCTTTTGGACTGGGCTAGCTATATAAAGGGGGAGTCCCCCTCATTTGTAACTCAGTAGACATTAGAGATTGGACATTAGCATTAGAGCTAGAGCTAGAGACTAGAGAGTAGAGCATTGTAGACATTTTGCATAGTGGAGAAGAAAAAAAGTTTTCCCTTTGAAAACTTTTGTGGAGATTGTTGTGTAACACTTTTCATGATAATAGATCTTTTCATTGATGGTGGAATTCGTCTTGTCATGAATAGCTAGCAAGGTCTCTCCTTCCTTTCGAATCCAAGTAGCTTAATTTTCATGCAAGCATTTTACTTTGATGTGTGGTGTTTTGTTTAGGTAGCTTCTTTCTATTCCATACCACTAGCAGCTTGTTGATGATAAGTTCGCCTTGCGTGGTCGACTGGAAATTATCTTAAGTTTAACTTCGATTGTGATTTGTATACTTATATGCGTCGTTCTGATGGTGTATGTATGCCAAATTATAATTTGAACATCTTTTGCTATCCCTTTGAAGATTGCACCGATTTTGCTGAGGCTGTCCGACGTGAGGCTAGGTGAAATTCGGTTGAAGTCTGCCAAAATTGAGCTCCACATATCCTGTATTTAGAATAGAATATAAGTTTCTTAGGCCCTATACTCTTTACTTTCTGCACATTTCTGATTAGCTTTAGGAAAACGAACTATATTGCCAAATCATACACGCAAGAATCCCCTTTCAAATCATACACGGACTGTTAACTGCAAGAAGTCTAAACAATTGTGTAAGTCCCCTCGTAAGTACACAGCAATACACATCAGCCAACTGAGTCTATTCGCATTTAAAGAACCTTGGAGTTGAAAGCATGAACTCACTCGCAATCTTAGCATGCTGAATACTTTGATCAAGAGAGAATAGAGTATCCGTTGGGAAACTTTGTTCTGTGTTGGTGCGGTCTCAAAAACCACGTCAACAGGACCTTCCAACCAAATTGGGCTGCTAAGGCAAGGATGAGCCGTATGGTACTCATTTTGGCTGTAGGAGCAAAGGTCTCCTCATAGTCAATGCCTTCTTTCTGTGAGAACCCTCGTGCAACCAGACAAGCTTTGTACTTGTCAAGGGTTCCGTTAGCTTTGTATTTCACCTTTTACACCCATTTACAACTAATGGGCTTCTTCCTTGGAGGAAGATTAGAAAGGACCCAAGTATGATTCTTCTGAAGACTGGTATTCAGATTCCATCGCCTTTTCCCACTCAGGAATTCCTTTAGCCTCTGAATATGTCTGAGGCTCATAGACACTATGGATGTTGGCCATAAGAGAAAAATTGACTGTAGGCTGCTAGTTGCTCTTATTTCTAAATGATCTACCCTCAACGAGCTCATCCTGTTGAAGATCACTGATAGTCTTAAGCCACCATTTCGGCCGGAGAGTAGAACTGCCAACATCAGATGTAACAGGAGGAGCTGGAACTAGTTGTGGCTCTGGAACAGGTTCAGCAGGGGGATTTTCACTATCATCCGGAGGAAAATCAGGTTGAGCATCATCAAAGACTGACTCTTCGTCATCCCTCCCATTAGGTGAACCTAATGGAAGTCGGACACCCACGTCAGGAGCCTGCAGGGGCTGATCCTCTGAATGCTGAATAGGTGAGGAAAGGTGAAAGGGTCCTTGTTCCTCATCAAAAACAACATCTCGACTGAAGATAAGATGATCAGTGTCTATATCAATCAGTCGGTATGCCTTATGGTTGTCACTGTACCCTGTGAACATTAGTTTCTGGCTCTTGGAGTCCAACTTAGAGCGCTTAGCATCTGGAATCCAAACATATGCAAGAGAGCCAAAAACTTTGAAATGACTGATCCTGGGTTTGCGACTAGTCCAGGCTTCCTCAGGAGTCTTCCCCTTAACGGCATGAGTGGGTGACCTATTAAGGAGATAGACCGTAGTATTGATTGCTTCTGCCCAAAACTTGGTAGGAACACTCTTGTGTTGCAACATGGAGCGAGCCATCTCAACAATTGTACGATTGTGCCGCTCTACAACACCGTTTTGTTGAGGAGTGCAGGGTGTGGTTAACTGTCGTTTAATCCCATGTGTATCATAGAAGTTGGAGAATGCACTAGAACAAAATTCCCCCCCATTATCTGACCTAAGAGTTATTATGCAAGAACTGGACTCTTTTTCTACCAAGGCCTTAAACTTCTGAAATACATTAAAGACTTCTGATTTCTGCTTAAGAAAGTACACCCACATTTTCCTACTAAAATCATCAACAAAAAGTAGAAAGTACTTGCAACCAATTACAAAAGAAGTAGACATAGGCCCACAAATATCAACATGAACTAATTGAAGTACCTTAGAAGCTCACCAAGAGTCGCCATCTGTGAACGGTGTCCGATGCTGTTTCCCGGCCTGACAAGCACCACAAACGCCCTGATGCTGAGTCTGAATGTTAGGTAAGCCAGCTACAAGTCCCTCCCGAGCAAGCTGAGAGAGATAGTGCATGTTCAAGTGCCCATACCACTGGTGCCAAAGAGTGGTGACTGCTGAATTCCTGGCTGCCATGGCTAACTCCGGAGAATCACCTGTGTCCACAAGCCTGTAGAGGCCATGATCCTCAATACCAATGGCCACCATTGTGCGAGTCTCCCGATCTACAATAGAACATTTGTGCGAGCTGAACACCACATCCATCTGAGGAGAATGCCGCATGATCTGACTGACTGAGAGAAGGTTGAGCTCCATATTAGGTACATAATATACATTGAGGAATATGAGACTCCTCCCACCAGACTGAACTTGAACAGTGCCTGTACCGACAACTGTGTATTCTTCGCCTCCTCCAAAAATCACTGAGTCAGTGCAAGGGGAAAAGTCTGTGAACTAGTCACGCTGATGAGTGAAATGATGCGAGGCACTAAAATCAATGTACCAAGCAGAGGATTTGACATGGTTTGCAGGCCTTTTTGCCATGAGTGCATAAAAGGCAGATTCCTTCCGCTTAGAGTGCTCGGTGACATTTGCTTTCTACTGAGACCCTTCCTGCTTCTTTTGTTCAGAAGCCAAACGTGCACGACAATCCTTCTTTATGTGGCCAAATTTATGATAGTAGTTGCATTGAATATTCTTCTTCTTAGGGTTGGTTGGGGTTTGACTAGAGCCTTTCTGCTGCGAATGCTGACCTTTCCTTTTGTGCTTGGGCTGGGTTTTAGCTGCAAAGGCTTGCTTCGTGGAGGATGATGATGCATTGCTATTGAACTGTTGTTTCCAGCGATCCTGCTGCAAGAGGATCATGCAAAGTTTTGGAAACTTTAGGTCAACATTAGCAGACGTAATGTTGAGAGTCTCTATGAAATGTTCATAGGACTTAGGTAGGCTCTTTAGAGTGATCACGACCATGTCTTCTTCCTCCATTTTCCAACCAATCGCCTCTAGTTGATCTTAGATCTCCTGGATTTTGTTCAGGTGCGCCTGCAGAGTTGTCTTCTCATCCATCATGATAGAAAACAACATATTCTTCAAGAAAAATGCACGGCTTTTGTCGGAAGTCTCATGCAAACCCTTCAAATGATCCCAAATCTCCTTTGCTAATTTTCGAAGCGGAATCTGAGGGAGCTGATCATCTGTGACTGAAAGTTTAAGAAGCATCATTGCTTCATGATTTTGCTCATCAAACTTCTCCTGATCCTTACTTGCCATTGTGGGACGAGTAACATTGCCGAGGATCATCTGATCAAGGTAGTGGTATTCAAAGATGGTCATCATCCGCTGCTTCCAGGTGTTGTAATTTTTGCCGTTGAATCTCTGACTGCCCTCCAGCATAAGATTATTTAAACTGGCCATTTTCATGCTTTTCGAGGCACGAAAAACGAGTTGCTGAGAAGAGGATGATGCACAAAACTCGAGGCACGAGTTTCAAAACAAGGAGGCAGGTTCAGGCACATAAAACAATGTAAATCCGCTGGCTCAAAATTCGAGGCATGAAAAACGATGCACCTAGAAAAATCGGAGACCAACCTAGTTGAGATCTCAAAAAACCCACCAAGAATCTGCAATCAGAATTTTTTTTCAACTTGATCTTAAGGGTCAAAACCCTAGCCGAAAGTTCTGGAACCCTAGTTCGCCATAGATGACCAAAAACTTGCAGAAAACCAGCTCGAAATTCCACAAAAATGTGGCAAGAAGAATCTGAAGGTCGCATTTGACTATGCAGAGAGAGAAAACTACAAGATGCGGCTAGAAGGATACTGAAATTCGCGTCCCAAGAGAATGAAATCGCCCCAGGAGTAGGTCGCGCCACATAGCAGAAAAATGTCACAAAACGCGATGCCCAGACGCTGAGGTGTTATGAACACGCGGGCAAATTTAGGTAAAAAACGTGCCACTCAAACACGAAGGCCCAGAAAGAGCATCGTGCGGCCACACTGAAGAACACGTCAAAAAAAAAACGGAAGAAGGAACGCAGGTTTTAGAAATACAGAGGTCGGCCAGAAGCTTCAGAAAGATTGCGCCCAAAACCAGACGCAAGAAACACTCGAATCTTAGCCACAAAAAATGACGACGAGCCATGATTTGAAGAAAATCACGCCCAACTGAAAAAAATTGTGTCTTAAGATCCAAACGCAAAAAGCCTTCGAAATTTTAAAAAAAATTGCCCACGAAAATTCGAGATCAAAAAAACCTTCATAATGTTTCTGAAGAACCACGAAAAATTTCGAATTTTTTTTTCGAAATTTAGCTCACAAAAAATCTTTGAAAAAAATTTGAAGGACTTAAAAAATCTTTAAAAAGATTTTTATGAATTAAAAATTCAATTTTGAGCAATCCGGCTCTAATACCATATTACGCAAGTAATTGGTAAAATATTTGATGTTATTAACAAGAGCAATGTGCTCAATAAATACTTTACAAGATGTACAAAAAATGGGAAGGATAAGATTGGAGACGATCTTATCTTCAGGAAAAGCAGGAAGTTTCTAAAAGAAACTTCATATAAGATCTCGGACAACAGAGACGATCTTATCTAGATATTTTACAATAGTTGAGCATTAATAAATAAATAATATTATTTTAATAATTCCTTAATGCTATGCAATGATTTTTGGAGCTTGAAGGGGACGATAGGAGCTGCCAATTATTTTATTTGTGCAATCTGATCCAGAACAGGGGCGGCATACAAGAAGGGGTCGATTTCATCATTTTGAGGAAGCTACATCATCAACAAGGATTGTTGTATTGTCTCCAGCACTTTGACATTATTTACACTAGGTTCCTTAATGTTTTAGAGCATTTGCATTGTCATATAAATTTGCATAGGTTGCTGCTGTAGGTGCTCATTCACAATCAGATTTGGCATTGTATAGAACTCTTATTGTAAGCCAAGAGTCTTGGCAATTCATAACATCATTGTACTTGGGATTGCATTCAATAAAGGAGTTATAAGTTGCATGCCATATGTTCGATGTAATGTTCATCTTTATAGCATTCATAAACAGCTTATTATTTTGCATGCCAATTGTTTGACAAAATGTCAATTGGCTGTAGATGCACTTTTCTTATGTAGTATTCATATATTTGCATTTGAAAATCCAAAAAGAAAATTGCATTGCATTTAGTTCTTTGCTTAGACATTATAGAAGTCCTTTGAAAGCATTTAAATCATATTTGACATCATTTCAAGCAAACAACAACGAACTGAAAACCAAAACAGCAAGTGAAGACTTTGCATACCAACTGTTTGACAAAATTTCAAAGGCAGCAAACTGAAGTGTTTTGAGTCAGATTGGGTTAGGCTCATTACAATAAAACTGGAATATGCACATAGGCAGGGATGAAACTAACGCTACACTATTTGAAAGAAGTGACGTGATGGTGATTGATTACAAATTAAATGAGGGTGGGAGGACAACTTGCAGCAGACCAGTTTGCCCTGATCCTATTGGCAACCAAGTCAATTGCCTCTCTTCTCATGGACACAATAACAAATACAATCATGAGAACTAAACATAATTTAAATAACCATAAGTTGGGATCTATAGCAACTCAAATGCATATTCATACGTAAAACTAGGTATGTAAACAAACATGCTTTAAAGATCCTTAGTTAGACAAATTGAATCCATAAATTGTATTGAAATGATTGCACTAAATGCGCTCTAATGCAGTTTTACAAAGCCCTATGATGATAACTAATCAAATACAACACCAAGCTAGCAAGTGTAGCTTCAAGGAGAAACATAACCATACTTATTCCCTGAAAATAATCAGAAGACTAAGGAGACATCTGTACTACAAAGGGGGTCTTGCATTTTAACACCTTCTCTTGGCTTGGAGCATATGTGTACATCAGAAAACAGGGTTGAAATACATCATTTGATACCCTAGATATTGCCGGATCAATGGACACAAATATATACAGTAATAAACTGTCCCAAGCCAGTGAACCACCAACCCATTACTTTTCTAAGGCCTATATATATAACATTACAATTCAGTTTACAACCACATGGGTGTAGAAAAACAAATGACATAGCAGGTCGAATTGGCATTTACATCTTGTCATAGTTAGCATTGTTACAAACATAGAGAAAAAAACTTGAACATGGGAGAAACCATCTTGGATCATGATTTGGTACTTGGGCACAGAAGAGTTTTTTTTTCCAGAATATACAAGTCATCACATTCAATTTGCAGGCTTGCAGCAGCATGGTAGACACCTATATCTTGTGCAAATATGACCTCGAGCCACATCAAAGCCATACTTTGTAATAAATGTATCAACAAGCCAAGAGGTTGCCTACATAGTTTGAAATCCTCTGTGATAACTTTGTACTTTGCACACTGCTCCAGGAGTATTAACATCACCTGGCCCCACAGGTCACTAGTGAGCTCAACAATGCCACCAAGGGCAAGAGGAAAGCATCTGGAGTCATTACATTAATATTGCTGCCCAAATATGCAAGAAAAAGCCGTTCAAAAAGAAAATAAAACCTTTGCTTGACTGAAAAATATGGGCCCAGATACAAGCACAGAAGTCAATAGGTAAAACCATGCTGATTGGGCAATAATGCGCTTCGATTAGCACCAAAAATCCTCCTGGTAAGCAAAATAAATCCGTGCAGCAAAACATTTACACAATCAATGTAAACAGATCTCCACACTAGACAAGAAAGAAGGAGATGCCAAAAGAAGGTGTTGATATTGCCAAATCTGAACAAAGAGGGGCCCACACAGCATAAGGGCAGCCCATGGCACATATTTTGAATTTTAGACAAGCCTTGGTTCATGTAGGCTTTGAACTCTTCTCACATGATGTGGGTCCTCAGATGTTTTAAAGTTTATTACAAAAATAATTGGAAGAGCCAAGTCATCCATGCCATGGGCTCACCATCTGACTTTGACAAGGTGATGTGGCACTATTTATGTGGTCTACGTATACCATCACAATTGATATGTCCATCCACATGAAATTAAAACACATCAAGCTTGGAAGTGTTAAGAGTTATCATGCATTAGCTAATAATTAATTACTCTTTAATTGATTATTAGTCTAATTTATTCTGATGCACTTAAGCTAAACTTAGGAGTGTTTTAATGCTTTATTAGTTGAGCTAATATTAGATCGTTATGTCTCATCTCATGTGATGTTGACACTTGTCATGATCTGATCCCTTTCTCATTTAGGGTTTTTCTCTTATAAGCACTCAACCCTCATTGTATATCTCTGGACCTTTCATATCTTTTTGAGAGTCTCTTGCTTCTGTAGCTTTTTCTTGTTGAGGAATATTGCACATATTGTTTGCAAATCTCTTGCGTGGAAGGTGTATTTGTTTGTTGTTTGATCCATGGCTCATGGTTTTGTGCTTGTTTCACAATACTAACATGGTATCAGAGCATGGATTCAGCGAACCCCTTCTCAATTTATGAGGTTTTTTTTCTTCAACAAAGGTTGCAAGCTTCAGATCTGAATTCCCTTTGCTTCTTTTGCAAATTTTGAAGGTGGACAAATTTTTGGTGCATTTTGGCATGAAAAGAACTTCACCATTGGATTCAGAGTTGTCGAGAAAGTTAGAATTGCATTTTGCTTTGCCTAATTTGGGTTCCTAATGCCAGATCTATGAAGATTTGAAGTGGTTGCTTTGTTTCTAGATCCGGGAGGTAGTTGCTTTTTTGGTGTGTTTTGAGTCAAAACGAAGGTTTCCATTGCGCTCAGAAGGCCCAAAAACCTTAAGATCGCTTGTCAAACCGTCAAAATTTGTGTTGGGAGTTTCTGAGGCAATTTGTTTTTGCCAAGGAGGCCATACGACCTCCTCGCACGCAGATCGAGGTAATTTTAAAAAAAATAAATTGTTTTTTTTAATTCCTGTGAATAAAAAAACCCTTTTTTCAAAAGGGATCGGTTTTCAAATTTAAAGGGGAAGTATGTATGCAGGTACCAAGGTACCGCCGCTGCCAATGGCAACAGTGGTCTTGGGAACCGCGTAGGGTGAGTGGGCTCTGCCCCTCCATTTAATTTTTTAATATTTTTTTCAATTTTTTTTTTAATACTCTTTCTTTTAAAAAAGCAAATAAAAGTTTTTAAATTTTTTTTTTATATATTTTTTTCCAAAAAAATGTATAAAGTTTTTTTTTGCTATTTTTTTCTTTAAAACTAAAAACATGTATATTTTTTTGCAAATAATGTCACATGCACTGTATTTGGAGACATTTTTTCCCAGCACCACTATATTTGGTGGACCTCTATTTCTGGAGGTGTTTTTGACAAATTTGGAGGAGTTTTTTTCTGCCCTACTCAACCCCTCTCCGATGGGCTTTTCAGATTTGCGCCCTATCTTCCCGAGGCCATATCTTGGTCATACGACGATATTTTTTAGTGCAATTTTTTTTGAAACGGGGTAGAATTTCGAACTCTTCGCAGTGGTGTAGGTCTTTTCCAGTTTTGGCATCTAGTTTTTCCAGAATTCAGTTTTCTCGGTGCTGTTGCTGTTCAGTTCTCGTTTTGGTTCTGTAGCCTTTTGTATTCATAGTATGATATAAAGTGCCATGGGGGGGTTGATGTTTGCCTTTGGTTTTCCATCACACCTTCGTCAAGTGAGTGTCCCTTCCACGACAGCAGTGAATCTCAGTGATTCTTGCCTCATGCGTGTGTGCATAGTTTGCATACCCTTTTATTTGTAGGTTGTTTCTCTATAATGTCCCCAAAATTTGGATGAAATGACTTAATTATTTAATATTGCCTAAGTCTTAAATTACATTTAAGTGGGGGATATTAAATAATTAATAAATCAAGTTATAAAGTGACTTCATGAGATGTTCCTAAAGTAACTTGTGAAATATTTGGAATATTACTTTGTAAAAGTCACTAATGTTTTGATTATGGAAAATTAAAAAGGTGACTTATGAAATAATTGAAATATTATTTTATAAAGTTAAAGGAGTCACTTATGTTTTGAAGGGAAAAATACGAAAGGGAGAAAAAAGAAGGATTCGAAACATTCTCATTGTTATGATTTTCATCCTTCACGGGAAAAGCTTGAGAGCTTCTTTGATGGCGGGTTTCCAGCCATGGGATACCAGTTTCGTCAGTGAAATCATCTGACCTAGCTGAGTGGATTTACATCAGATTTCGTGATTTTCTTAGACTGAGATTTTGCTTCTTCAAGGGTTGAATCTAAAGCTCATTTCAGACTTGTTGAAGGCGTGGCTGCATCAAGAAACCCTAGGCGCCTAATATTCAAGCAAAATACATTGATGGGGGTCGAGATGTGAAGAAGTTTGGGCGTTTTTGGAAAAGGACGTGATTTCTGGGCAAAGGCGACCTCTGGAACTGAAATAGACTGGGTCCTAGGAATTATTTCTGGCCTATTTGAAGACGTCTTGCTGCTAGGAGGAGGGGCGCACCAGAAATAAGAGAGAATGGTATGTAAAGCTGCTTGGAGTTGGCGGTATTTGGAGCAGTTTTGAGTTTAGCAAACTCGTCCCAGGTCTGAGCATGTTTTGTTTATTATCATCCTTGCATTTGAGCTGTAGATACTCCTAAATGCTTGAGTAAGAAACTAGTATCGGGCACTAGGAATTGGGAACTATAGATTGTCATCACCCGTCATTATAAGAGCAAAAAGTTGTATTTAATGACTGCTGTTAAAGTCTGAAATCATTGCATTCAAGTCTGAAATCATTGCATTCAAATCTGATATCTGCTGTAAGTTGTTCTGAGCACATTTACTCATATATTCTACTGTTAACTGGGTCTGTGACATTGTATCGTTCTGGGATTGGGTTCTAATACCTGTTATAGCATTCGGTAACTTCTGTGCATGGTTTCCAGTCCTACAGTACTCAGAAAATGCCATTAAATTACTGTTACAACCTTGTGTAGTTTCTGTGCATTAGGCAGCAAGTCTTTTGAGCATTGGAAATAGAATAACTTCTTATTTGTTGCAATCTAACATTGTATGAGTCCTTTAGTCCTTTATCAGATCTGCATCTTTTGGACTCCGTTCTAGTATTGGGTGAGGTTGTGAAATCATATGTCAACCTGAGAATTAAATATTGTAACAGTGATGTTCTAAATATGATATGTATTGCATTTCCCAAATAACCGATAATCTGCTACAGCATTAGATGTTCCTTGGTTGATTTCTGCTCAGACATTGTAATGATTATTGCACTCAGAAATCACATTACAGTCTGTTGTAGTCAGTTTCCAATCACTTTTGTGTACTGTCAATGCTTCTGTGTGGAGCCATGAACGTAGTTGAAGTCTTGTCTATGTGGATCTGCACTGGACCATTTTATTGTGGACACCCACAAGTATTTTGAATTAGATGAAATAGCATTTGAATGCATTTAGCATTGTCCTCGCTCAACTATACACTCTATTGTTTGTTAGATTTGCATATATTGAATCATATCAATTGGTTAAACATAAATCACTCAAACAAAGACAAACTCAAAAAATTCTCAGACTACAAGTCAGTGACTTTACATTCTCTTACATGCACTTCTTGGTTTCACACAGTTTCAGTGTTCTTGTCATGGCTCTCCCTTTTTCAACATTATGGGGGGGTTTCTACTATTGGTGCTAATGCTTCCTTGGGTTCGCATTGGAGTGAGCTATGTATATAGTATTTGTTCCTATGTACTTTCGGATGCAGCGTACATCAGTGGCTGGTTATTTGCATTTCAGTGAGATGGATCATTTACCATATGGACACTTTTGCATTCCTATTTCTGGAGGTTCTTCATTTCAGCACTCTATCAGTCATCTTTCGACAACAGTCTACACCTTTGTGCTTCTGGATGTTCTACATGTTCCTATTTTTTTGGGACATTGTCTTGTTTGGAGGCTTCTTCAGTCCTTCACTTGGCTTTCATCTCTTTTTGGAGTGGAGTTTTTCCCATGAGGTTTTCTCTATTTCTCCGCATTATAGAGATCTTCTGTTTGTACATGGGTACCTTACATGGCCTTGTTTGCTGGGACCCATCATGCATTCTTTTTAGGGTTTTTAGCTACTCCCTAAGTTCATCTTAAGGGGGGGTGTTAGAGTTATCATGCATTAGCTAATAATTACTTACTCTTTAATTGATTATTAGTCTAATTTTTTCTCACGCACTTAAGCTAAATGCTTTATTAGTTGAGCTAATATTAGATCGTTATGTGTCATCTCATGTAATGTTGACACTTGTCATGATCTGATTCCTTTCTCATTTAGGGTTTTGCTCTTATAAGCACTCAACCCTCATTGTATATCTCTCGAGCTTTCATATCTTTTTGAGAGTCTCTTGCTTCTGTAGCTTTTTCTTTTTGAAGAATATTGCACATATTGTTTGCAGATCTCTTGCGTGGAAGGTGTATTTGTTTGTTGTTTGATCCATGGCTCGTGGTTTTGTGCTTGTTTCACAATTCTAACAGGAAGCACAAGATATTAGTTGTAAGAGCAATTAGTTCAATCCAATATTGGCCCAATAGAGCTTAGGGCCACTATTGGATTGGCTAGCATTAAAGCATGTGGCAAAACTACAAAGAAACATATTAAACCCTAGTATAAGTTATCTTGGATTGGTTGTCAACACAAGGTTACGGGAGCATGAGATCACAATTGCACAAATTTTGTGGAAACATCAAACAAGGATGGGTGTTAACATAGGATCTAGCTGGGGATGGGTGTCACATGTTGGCACTACAAGAATCCAGCAAAGCTCTGAGGTGCAGCCCAAAATTTCAAAGGGGGAAGGCCAGAAATATAGGGGGAGGGGACAAAGAGCATAAAACAAAAACATAGACAAATTATACACAACACAACGAAGACAAGGAAAGATAGATCTAAACCTAACATAAAACACTGAGACCAAACTTGCAGCTAACAGACATGAAGGCATGATAGAAGATTACTTAAGTATGGTGTGCAAGTAACATTAGAAACATGTAGGTCAAGCCTTGCAAAGAAATTCTATGGCACAAGGCCGTAGGCAAATTGAAGAACATCACTTGCCTCTATCAAAAGCCGCCTTGATGAAGGAGCTGACCATCTTTAAATTGAGTATGTACCCTTTGTTCAGCTGCAATACAAAGCATCTTATACACCAATGTGTGAGTAGATCCCCAATGCTGAAGAAATCAGATTGAACTTGAAATTGATGGTCACCATGACAATCATGCACATGAAGCAAAAATAAATTGAGCCATGCCCATCCAGCTGTCATATAATTCTTTAACATCGAGGCCAGAGTATGGTGGTTCATCAATAACCAGGTCAGCAGCATTATTAAGGCACATAGGGAAATAAGGTCAGCAGCATTACTAAGGCACATAGGGAAAACAGACGTTTTGAGGGAACAATCAGCCTTCATGTTGATATTGACTTACCTTCTATTTGAGGCTTGAATTTAAGTTACACCAGGAGGGGGAAGAGGAGGAGGTAGATTGTATTTGACAGTTTTTTTGATATATAAATAGTTATAGTACTGTTATACAATTATCATTTATAATTTTTCTGTAATACAATGTATTATATGGCTTTGAAACTTTGAAATTTCAAATTTTGAGCATTTGAGGGTCATATGATATATGTAATACTTGAATTATGACAAAATGATGATCACAATAGACTTTTGTGTTCTCTAAATCCATTAATTTCTATTTGTCTAATTATGTTTTTAGTAAGTGCCTCAAAACGGAACCAAAAACCTCTGAATAGCTTAGCCTTAGAATATACCAACAATCTAGAGAGGTAAACACTGTCAACTGCCACCTGAAGAGCTCATTAACACCCATTGGACCCTCTAATCACTGAACACTAGCCTACGAGGGTCATCTGATAGGCTAATCCACCGAACTCTGATGCTCATGAAAATGGGGACATTACAGCTTTGGAGAGAAACCTAGGGTTTCATTGTAAATTCAATCATAGAGAACGTAGCCTCTCTTTGATTGTGCTTCCTACAGTTGAGAAGATCACCCAAGGGTTGCATCTACAGGTGGCTTTACATTAGAAGTCACATTGTGCATAGTTGAAGTGATTACTTCAAAAGTTTCAAGGGTTTGAATGAAATATCAGAATAATGCAAATATGTTGATCATTATTTTAAGAGCAAAGAGAACTACAGGAGAACTTCAATCAATAGGTGGTTGCTAGGCAACAAGGGTTTTGGCAATTTAATTGTATGCAGCTTTGCACTAGGCGTGGGAATTGGTGTGTAATGTCCCCTTTTGAGAAAACCCTAATTTCCTGCTCTAAAAATATAAGCTAGTGTGGTTAGGGTTACAACTTATCAACTAAATGCTTTAAACCAAATGAATCTTGGTTTAGGTCCTACAAATCATGTTAGATAATGTTGGAATATAATTCACATAATCAGACATATAATAAGTGTTTATCTATTCACGCATATTTAAGGTACATAAGCCACATAATATTTATAATTCCCATTGGAGGTTGGATCATAAGGGGGAGTGGATGAAAAGCGTGATAGGTCCGCCCGAAGCTACCACACCAAGCCCAAGAGCCGATATACCATCCCTCTTGGCCCTCATTTGGCGTACTTAGTTATTCTGCATGGGGTGTCTACTTGGTGGACAACTTGTATCTGCATTCCCTATCCTTGCTATCTTATCCATCCCTCTTATGGTTGAAACCCCTTGAATCAATCCCATCAATCAATCCATGTGGAGGTTTGGAAAGAGCTTACTATAGGAGGCCCGTAAATGTAATGTGCCGGCCAATTTTTTTCAATTTTTGAATGAACACACTAGCACAATAAGCACCCGTTAAGGTTAGCTTAGACCAAAACCAGCAATCGGAAAGTAACTCTTTGCCAAGAATGCGCACTCAATCTCAAGATGAGAATGATGCTGTCATATGGCAAGAGGGTCGTCAGTAGCAACTTGAAAGTATTACAATGCTGAAAGAAGCTCAACGCCAAGAATATGCTCTCCAACCCAAAGTGGGAATGGTGCTACCATATAGCGGAGGTACTATGAAAAGAAATGCAATGCTGGAAAGTAAACTCAACACCAAGCATGTGCACTCCAAACCCAAGATGGGGATGGCGCTATCATATGGTGGAGATTCTATTGATGACAATGCAGTGCTGAAAGTAACTCATTCATCAAGCATGTGCACTCCAAGCTCGAGGTGAGCTAGGCGCTATCATATGATGATGAGGATCTAATGCATTACAAAGAAGACTAAGTGAGGGCCAGTCTCTTCCACAACCGTGGGAATACAATGTGACTTAGCAAGAAATAGAAATGGCTGAACAGTACTACTGTAACAGCCTTACAATGAGAAGAGTTGCTTGCCAAGAACACTGAATTAGAAGTCTATCAATGCTGCAATATTATATAATGTCTCCCCAATGCACAAGATGACTCCAATACTCAAACTCAACCCCAAGGACAAAATCTTACAATCTGATATGACTGAACAATGACTGAAAATGCACAACCAGCAACACTGTAACTCACTAAAATGCTCATAACTCTCTCTAGACTTGTCCAAATGACATGAAATCTGATGCAAATGAACACTATGAAGATGGCGACCAAATTCTAATCAAGAAATGACTCTAAAAACTTGTAATTTTATTTTCTAAACATTTGCTAGGCAAAACAGAATGGTATGGCCTCAAGAGGGGCGATTTTTACTAGATAAAATCAAGGACTCCAAAATAAAATTTGCAAACCTGCAAGAAGGGTCGCCCCTAGTTGAGAAATGGATTAGTAAACTACCCAGAACCATATAAAATTTACTCAATGACTTATGAATAAAAACCCCAATCAACTACAATGGACCAACAACTCCAAAAAACTGACTGAAATGCAAGAAACTCAACTACAATGTGCTCCAATCTGCTCTCAGAGAATAAGAACAACAATATCTCAACTAGTTGCTATCTTTCAAGCAAGAAGTCAAGCCCAAGCTAGGAGGTATGCATCCCTCGAAGCATTCACTCACCATTTCGGCAGCATATCGATATAATTTGTTCATGGATGAGAAATGAAGAACAAGTGATGAGAAATGAAGAACAAGTGACTCCCTTTTATAGATTTGTGATGATCTTTTAGAAGCCTCTAGAAAGTGTGCCCAAATTCAAATTCCAAGTTGACTTCAATTTCCCCCTTCAAATGGAATCCAAATTCAAATGCAATTGCATTACTTCTCCAAGTCGCCCTTTTCCAAGAATGAAGTAATTCTTTTAATAAAATAATGCTCCTCTCCAAATTGGCCTCCATTTCCCAAGGTGACATTTTCACTTTAGAAATATCAAAAATAACTCCTCATGAGGTGTCCAACCCTCAAGTTCCCCCTTTTTTTAAAAACAACTTGAAGTTGTGATGCTAGGCTAAGGGGATAAAGTGAAAATATAACATTATTAATTTAAAAAAACTCTTCTCACCCAAAAATTGCATCATAAAGCCAAAAATCAACATTTCCACTGAACTGCCTGAAGAGGAAAGCCAACTGTACTGAGGCCAATAAGGACCACTACCAAAAATAGAATTTACTAAAAATAGTAAATTCAGCAAGTTGCTCGGATCAATGTGCAAACCGAACCATTGTGAAGTTCTCTGAAAACCCAGAAAGAATCTGTGATCCAAAATCCCAAACTCCAAGATGTAGCCGTCGTAACTTACTAAAAATAGTAAGTTTGGAAAGGTTGCCTGACGCAGTTACATGTCATACCACTGCGAAGCTCTCTGAAAACTCAGAAAGAATCCAAAATTCAAACAGCCAAACTTCTACAGGCAAACCCTCGAATCTTCAAAAGAAACCACCAAGCAGCCTGAAACCCTAATTCTACCTTTGACTAGCCGACAGCACACTGGGGATAGGCTATCAATCACTGGAAAGTGTAGTGCTAAAAATGGGGACATTACAGTAAATATCTTCTCCTAAGCGCAAGAGCGGATATCACCCCCTTGGCTCCAAGAGGTGCACTTAGTCATTCCATCATGGAGTGGCATACTTAGGAGGAAGTCTAGTATCTGCTCTACCTACTAGTAGTCTATTCCTCACTTCTCCCATGGTCGTTTATAAGATAAATAACAAGATAGATATGATTGCAGACCCAATAATTATGATAGAATATATCCCAATAACATAATTAGTTATCTAATTCAAAATGACATATTAGAAATGCTAGTAAAAGTAAATAGTAACATGTATAATATTACGATTCCAAAATAATATTACTAGAATTTATATCCACAAGTATAAGCTATTATTTTAATCCACATGCAAAATAAAACCCTCCCCAAGGGTAAAATCCTCTTGAATAAGGAAAATAGAGAAATATTTAACGCTGTTCTTAAACAGCATTTCCATGATTTAAACCATAGTTGGAAAACTCGCCCCAACAAAAAACTCGCCAAGGGAAAAATTGGAGAGTTTTTTAAAACTCGGCAAAAACTCGGAAAAAACTCGGCAAAAAACTCGGGAAATGAAAAAATTGCTTAAATTTCATTAAAAACACATTTTTTTTGCAAAATTCAACGACAAGATGAATCCAATGAATCCATAAATGAGTACAAAAGTGTTTTCTATTAATTTTGATTGACTTTAATGTAAATTGATTACAAAATCGCATTCTCATGCAGAATCCCGATGGCTAAAAGCCTGAAAGTTTGATGCATGAAAACAGTAAAACTAGAACTAGAAGCAAATACTAAACAACAACTAAATACAACATGCTAGGCTTTCCTCCTCCCTAGTCTAGCAACAGCTAGGGAAGAAGGGGTGGGTCCTCTAGTCCTGTCGCGTGTGTGTGGTGCTGGTGGCAGTGGTTGTGGTGCTATTGCTGCTGGCTCTGGCTGAATCTCATCCAACCCTACATCTCCGACTCTTGATGCACCCACATCCTCCATTGCCTCTCTCTCGAAGTCAAGGATTTCATTTGCGCTAAACAATGGAGGTTGCTCCTCTCGCCTGTCCAATCACTATAAGGATCTATCTCATCTAAGTCAATAGGATCCAGTGATTTTTCTTCAACTCTCTTTATGCGCAACCAAAGGTTGTATTGCACAAAGACCAGGTCATTGAGGCGCTTTTGTGTTAACTTGTTCCTCTTCTTCGTGTGAATGGACTCGAATAAGCTCCAATTGCACTCACAATTGGATGCACTACAGGGCTGACATAGAATGCGGAGGGAATTTTTTTGTAAATTTGGGGTTTTTCCACCCCAATTTTTCCACCAAACATCTGCAAAAAAAGAAAAGAAAATTGAAGAGTTAGAAAACAAAGTCAAAGACTCAAAAGTCAAAAGTCAAAACACATTTTATCAAATTCTAAGATGCATGTGAAATAAACTTAAAATTTAAAGACTCTGAATTTTATACCTGGTGGCAGAGTGGTTCTTCCTCTAACAGCCAGCTCCGAAGAAAAGAGATTACTAGTTGCCTCCCTGTATATATCCATCTCCTTGACGATGAGGTCTCTCACTGCAACCTCGGGTTCCATCCTCTGAATGCATGTTGTGAGCCCCTCCATAACCTCTCCATTAGGATCAGAGAAGCTCTCTGAGAAGAGATAAGAAGGGTTGAGGAAGTACCCTGCTGCATGGATGGGTTGGTGGAGTTGATTGTTCCACCTCCTATCAACAATCTCCCATATGGGATCAAATTTGAGGCTGTCCCCCATGTAATAACTTTTGATGGCCTCCTTGGCCCTATCCATGGCCTCATAAATGTATCCCATTGGGTTTTCATCCCCATCTACCAAGCGGAGGACTCTAACCAAGGGCTCCGACACCTAGATTAAAAATACAAAAAGATCAAAGTTAGAAATTTATAATGAAAGGCTTAAAGTTAAATTAAAAAATATATATTTATATTCAACTTGAGATTAAAATTAAAATCAAAGTTTTGAAGTTACCCTCACGATCTCTGTAGCTTTTTGTGCAAACAAGGGGTCGAAGACTATTGCAGAAATTCTATCTCCTTCGGCCTTCTTTGAATATGAGGAGTCATTCCATGCTTGACTCACGAACATTTGTTTTAGAGAGCCCAAAGAATCCAAAATGCTTTGCAATGTTAGGAAAATTGTTGCAAACCTTGTGGCACCCGATCTCACCAACTCCTTCCCTTGCGTATGCTCTCTCATCAAATTAAGAACCCAAGGGTGATTGTAGATATATTTTGTGATGCTCCTTGCATCATCTACAATCGGTGCCACCCAAACAAGTTTGCCTATGTCCTCCAAAAGAAGGTCAAGGCAATGAGCCGCACAAGGTGACCAAAAGAGTGATGGATGTCTACTCTCAAGCATCCTTCCAGCTGCCACATACACTGCTGCATTATCTGTGATGACTTGCACCACATTAGCAATCCCCACCTCCATCACAACTTCATCCAACAACGTACACAATGTATCTGTAGTTTTTATCTTGTTGGAAGCATCCATCAACTTCCAAAACACTTCACCTTTGGAAGCAACCAAAAAATTAAGGATGGTGCGGTTTCTCCCATCCGTCCACCCATCAGAAAGAATTGAGCAGCCGAATTTCTTCCATTTAGTTTTTTGCTCTTCCACCACATGCATTGCCCTTTCGGTTGCATTTGTGAGCAACTTGCAAGTACAAAGTAAAATAATTAAATAAGTACAAAATTGTAAGTTTTAAACAAAAAATAGCTTGAATTCAACATAAATAATAAATTAATTTAAATTTTAAATTAAAGAACATAAAATTTAAGTTGACTTGTCACTTACCTCCCACTCAAATCTTTGCGAGAAGGTGGCTTGAAGCCTTTTCCCGCAACTGTCAATGAAGTGACCATATTGTGCCAATAGGGACTACTCGCCACATTGAATGGTATGTTATTGAAATACCAAAAATCAGCACATGCCATGTTGGCATGTTCATGCACCTCCTTGTTCCACCCTGTAGCCTCCAATGATACTTGTGCTCCTGGTGTGTTTCTTGGCACAAAAAAACTCTGTGGGTTGCGTGAAGATGAAGGTGGTGGTGGCATTGGCACTCTAGTTGAACTAGAGGAAAAGGGGGGCCTAGAGGATGGTGTGGCTGTGGCGGCTGTGGCATGAGTGCGAATCCGTGGACCATGAAGAGAGCCCACAATGCCAATAATATCTGCATCCTCATTTGACTCTATCTTCATGTGCTCGACCCCGTGCTCCTGAGTCCCATGGGCATGCGCATGTCCACTGGCTATGGATGCTGTTATGGCTTTTTTAGCCCTCTCCCTTTGCATTTTTTTTTCTTTAGCATGTGAAAGTAGGGCAAGCATCTCTCTTCTAATCTCTTCTTTGGGCTGCCCACAAACGTTGGAATCACGCTGAGGAATGCCTGCTAGATGGTATTTGAGGCGATTTATGCCTCCATGATATGTATTTTTGCATTCACCGCAAACAACTGTTCCAGGCACTGGCCCTCTGACACCATATTTCCATGTAGGGTCTCTAGCCCCTGCAGGACGAGTGCCTGGAACCCATGATGATGGTGTGCGAGGGGTGGAACTTGATGGGGCGGGGGCGGAACCTGATGCTGAGCCTGAACTAGAGCCAGAAGCCATTATAGTGTGTAATGTGTATTCACTGATCAATGATCAATCTACACATTCAAAAATATGTACAACATATTAGTTTTTTAATACAAAAAAATTTAAAAAACAACCTAAAATCATTAAAACTTCAAAAATCTAGAGCTAAATTTGATTTAAATTGATACAAATGTGTTTAAATGAATTATCAGTTAACATTATTAACTAATCTTATCATTCTACACAAAAAATGAACCTAGGTCTGAAAATTTCAAAAAACAGTGAAAGAAATGAAAAAAATCAGCAAAAATCAACAAAAGATTGTGATGAATCTTGTTTTTTGGATTCTAAATGCAAAAAAATTGTTTTTTTGTGCTCTATCATGTCTTTTTTTCAATTTGGAATGAGTATTTTGCAAGAAGAATGAAAGAAAATAATTAATCAAAAACAAAAACCCTACTTGTGAATCGAATTTCCCTTCAAAATCCACACAAAATGGCGTTTGAATCCGCTCTCCTCGATGGCAAATCGTTGGAAATGATATCTCCTTGCTTGGGGGGGGGTTTTAGCTCCTCACACAAAGTATCAAGTGATTTTGAAATGAAATGAACAACATAAAAGACTCGGCGAGTTCTTTGCGAGTATGCCAACTATGATTTAAACAATGGAGAGGTCAAAGCAACAAAAGATGGGGACATCCACATTCATAGCAATTCGTTGATCCCAATAATTCACGAGGCTTTAAATGCATGCAAAAGGTCCCACCCCAAGATGAGGGCTGCAAACACTTTCCCGACAAATCCATGGTATGATGAAGAATGTAAGGCAGCCAAGAGATCACTAAAAAAGAGAGGAATGGACAAAGAATACAAGAAAAAATATGAAAAATTGGTGCAGTCTAAAAAATATGATTATGTAAATGAAAGAAGGAAGGAGCTAATCTCGCTTGGAAAACATAACCCTAAAGGTTTTTGGAGAGAATTGCAGCAAAAGAAAAAGAAGATTGAAAACAGTATTACAGATGTCCAATGTCTAGAATATGCTAGGCTTCTCTACAAGCGGGTTCATGAGAAAGACCATCCACTTGTTATTAACACATCAATGGAACTATTCACTGTGGATGATATTAAACAAGGAATAAAGAATTTAGCGAGTGGTAAAGCACAGGACATAGATGGGTTGTAGGCTGAATTTTTAAAGTGGGGGATCGAGACTCTTGCTCCTCACATAAAAAGAATTTTCAATAATGTCAATCAAGAAGGATTTCCTATGGAGTGGACCACCAGTGTGGTTATTCCTCTATTTAAAAGTGGTGATATCAACAATCCATCTAACTACCGCACGATTATGGTCAATCCTATCTTTGGCAAGCTCTTTGGGAGCATGATTGAATGAAGGATCAGCAGTTGGGCAGAAAATGAGGGCAAAAGGGCAAAGGGGCAGGTTGGCTTTAGGTCAAGACACTCTACCATTGATCACTGCATCACCCTTAGACATTTGATTGAAAAAATTTGGAACACTCAGGGCGAGGAAGCTTATTGCTGTTTTGTAGACTTCAAGAAAGCTTTTGACACGGTACCTAGAGACAAACTATGGAATAGAATGAAGGAATTAGGCATCCCAAATGTGTATAGAGCAGCTGTTCACAGATTGCATGAGAAGGTTAGAGCTAAAATCAGAATAAGTGATGGTATGTTAGAATGTTTTGGTAGTGACATTGGAGTTAAACAGGGCTGCCCTCTATCTCCCATGCTTTTTGGGTTATACATTGATAAGTTGGAAGCTTGGTTAAGCAAGACGGATGGGGAAGGTATTCAATTGGCAGGTTATGTGGTGAAACTACTTTTATATGCTGATGATCTTATCATAATTTCAAAAACAGCTCATGGGTTAAGAGAACATCTAAAAGCTCTAGAACTCTTTTGTCACGAGGTTGGGATGCAAGTGAATATCACCAAGACCAAAATCATGATTTTCTCATTGAATAGAAAAGATAAGTAGAATACCTTTCTTTTTGAAGGCAGCCCGCTTGAAATAGTGAAATAATACAAGTATCTTGGGATTGACTTTTATTATAAGCTCAGTTGGGAGACTTGTCGTACGAAAAGGATATAGGGAGGTTGGAAAGCTTCTTACCTTCTACAAAATGGGTGTAGAAAAGCTGAGCTTTGGGATTGGAAAACCAAGAAAACCCTTTTTGGTTTGCTTGTTACTTCGGTTGTACTTTATGGGTGTGAAGTATGAGGAAGCAGTATGTCAAAGTGTAGTTGGAGACAACTTGAAAGAATTCAGAAACATCTAATAACAAGCAGTCTCAAAGTTAAAACCACAGTCCCCTATGAAATTATTTTAGTTGAAACAGGGTCTTTTCCATTGGAAGCATTAGCATTAATCCGGTTGATAAGCTATTTAAAGAAGGTTGAAAACATGGATAACCACTGTTGGCCTAAAATAGTTATGAAGGAGACACTAGATTGTAGGAAGAAAACTTGGATGAAACAGAACCACAAGTGGATGAACAAGTGGGACATCAATTTGCATGAGTGTCCTAGCACCAATAGTGAAATAAAAAGCTATGTGACTAAAAAATTCAGAACTGCCATGTGGACAAACCAGATTGGGTGAAAAAAAGCATACTACATCAAAGAGTTTAACTCGGTGAAAGATCATGGTGAAAAAACTTATTTAGGTGCAGCTATTAGAGGGAAAGCGAGGTTGTTAGTGGCACAATTGAGGACGGGATCGCATCACCTTAGGTGTGAGACCGGTAGGTGGACGATACCCAAGGAAACTTCGGAAGTGTTGTGACCTTTTCACACATCGCCCCATTCAAAATGGGGACCCCTAATTTTTGCTCCATTCCGGTCTTTTTGGCTTTGGTTTTTGTCTCTCTCTCTCTCTCTCTCTCTCTTTTCTGGTGTCTGCCTTTCGAGAATCGTGTCCGCCTTTGAGCTTAAACGTGAAATTTTGGCCAAGTCTGAAAATTAGGGTTTCATCTTTCCTGGTCAGTCCAAGGTGAAACAAAGTAAGTAAATTGAAAACAGAGCTTAACACTGATGTTAGCATGCTCCCAGCAGGTTCTCAGCTAAATTTCATTAGTTTCTGAGGTACTTACTATTTTTAGTAAGCGTGCAATTGCAGGCAATCTATCAACATTTTTGTGAATCCGACAGTCACACTGCATTTGGAGCACATCAAACTGCTCGCGTGCAAAATTTGAGTTGAAACAGGCAACTTTCTATTCTTAGCAGTCCAGCTTCCAAAGCAAATTTCAGGGCTTAGATGCGGAGTTTTTCAACGCATGTCTGGAGATTCCTTCTGGGTTTTCAGAGACCTTCGCGATGGTGTAACATGCCAAGTGAGATAACGACTTTCAGAGTTTAGCCTTTGGAGGCTATTTTTAGGGTTTGCATGTCAGGGTTTTCTTTGCATGTCTGCATATTCCTTATGGGTTTTTCGAGAGCTTCGCAGTGGTGTGACATGCAAATGGAGATGGTCACTCATTTAGGAACTTACTATTTTTAGCAGGTGCGTCCCGGTAGCTGTTTCCCAGCACTTCAGAATCACAAGCTGATCGCAATGCAACAAAAACGAGGATAAACGGAGATCATTTGATATGCATGCAGAACAAATTAGGGTTTCCAGCTTTGGGACCTGAAAAGAAGGGTAAAAAGTCAGAATTTTCGAAAACCGGTGTAAACCATCGCGATCAGCATTCTTCAGGCTATTTGCTGGTAAAATTTCAAGTCAAACGGAGCACTTACTATTTATAGTAAGTCATTTTAGAAACAAGCTAAAAATAGCAAGTCAGTTGCATGCGCCGATGCCAGCAATAAGGTCACGTGGTGAGGAGCGCGTCATTCAAATTTCAAGTCAATCGGAGCTGTGGAGCTATCAGAAGCAAGCAGTTACTATTTATAGCAAATCACCTTCAGAAATGGGCTAAAAATAGCAAGCCGACTAAAAATAGCAGTGTCAACAGGGTAACGAGGTCGCAAGGATGCAGTGTTTGAAATTTCAAATCGTTCTGAGCTTCGGAGAGGCAAGAATTAAAAGGCTTACTATTTATAGTAAGGCATGGGAGGCTGGCAGAGGAAGGTAAAAAAATGTCTAAGTCTGAGTTTCATCCTGTAGCCTACTTCAAATGCGCCCTCATCCAGTTGGCAAGTGATAAAAATTTTATAAGTGATGAAGGTATCCTGCTCATGCCTCCATATGCACCTAACTTGCCTAGGGAATGTGAAGAAAATATTCTAAGTTAAAATTTCATCCACCTCCCCATGCCAAATGCGCCCAAGGAGAAATAAGTTGGTGAAAAATATTCTAAGGCATTGTTTCATCCTTCAGCCATGCCAAAATGCGCCCACATGCAAGCTAGTAGCATCCAAAAATTTTCTAAGTATAAAATTCATCCTCCTAGAGGCATCAAATGCGCCCATGCAGCAAGAGAAAGTCAACAGGTCAATGCTTTTCATCCTGTAGCTAGGCCAAAATGCGCCCAAGGGAAGTTGATAGCAAGAAAAAAATTCTAAGTGTTGAACTCGTCCTTCACCACCCTCCAAATGCGCCCAAGCTAGAGAAAGTCAAAGTAGTCAACGATTTTCATGCTCCTACATAGGCAAAATGCGCCCAAATGGGGCCATGTGAAGACAAAAATGGAGAAGCCCAAGAGTCACTTGTTGAAGGCGTTACAAGTTTCATCCTGCATGCATGAGAAATGCGCCCAAGGTTAGAGTGTGAAAGGCGTTGGAAACTTCATCCTTCACCTATGTGAAAATGCGCCCAAATGGGGCCATATGAGGACAAAAACAAAGAAGTCGAAGAGTCACCTGCTAGGCGTGGTAAACATTAATCCTCCACACATGCTAATATGCGCCCAAGTTGAAGTAAGATAGAGGGTGAATAAAGTGTGTTAGGCATTGAAATGCCAAGGTATTAGAAAATATTGCGCCTAGGGTGATGAAGTGGAAATAAAGTGGTAAGGTGTGAAGTAAAATGCAAAGTGTTGAAAATATTTTCCTAGGCGTGGTGATGAATATCCTTCAGCATGTGTCATTTGCGCCCAAGGTGTTGAGTGAAGATGAATAATAATATTGCTAAGGCATTGGAGTTTCAAATGAAATATCCTTCAAGTGTGAAGTAAAATATGCTAGGCGCCTTCATGAAAAATAAAAAGTGAAGTTGATGAAATTTCCCACACTGGCAAATGAGCATGGATGAAATAAAATTTTCGTCACAGGCAGGGTGAATGAAGTTGAGTTCAAATTTCCTGAGGCGAAATTTTCAAAATAATTAAATTTTTTTTTTTTCTAAGGCACAAAATATTTTCTTCCTCTAGAAAATACACCTAGACTCTGAGGTGATAAGATTTTCCTGGGCATGAGTAAATTTGTTAGCGGATGAAGTCAGAGGATGCTGGCATGGCAGGATGGACAAAAAATTTCCGGGTCAGAGCAACAGGATGTTCACAGATGTGAAGAACGGGATTTAATTTGTTGAAAATTATTTTTCCAAGGTGCAAAATTCAAGAAAATTAAATGAACCCGTTCGTTGTGCACCCATGAGTTCGACGCGTTCTGAAGGAAATTTTCTTCTGGGTATTGAAGATTATCGATGAGGAGTTGATTTTAAAGTCTTCCATGCTTCGCTGCGGCCTTCGGGATGAAGATTTTTGATGGGCACTAGATTGATGAGTTTTCCTAAGGGGAATTTGAAAATTTTCTAAGGCAAAATGAAGAAAATGTGTTTTCAAGGTGAAATTCTCCAGACGATGAATTTGAAAGGAACTGCCTAGGTGAATTTGCTCAAGTTCTTCATGAAGATAATTTTCCTGAGCCAGAGATGAACGAGATCAAAATTGTGAACGCCTCAGTTGGAAAAGTAAAGGGGATGCAGTTGAAGTTAATATTGTCAAAAGGATGATACGCCCTTGAGGAAGATGAAGTTTGTCTAAGGCATGAATTTGAACGCGAAGTTGGCTAGTGAAGACGATGAACGCTTGGAAATTAGAGCGTGAGAATCCTGGTAAGTAAGTTGAATTTATATTATGGGATGTTCTAATTCTCTTCTCCTTGCTTGTTTTGCAGGAGAAACGTCGAGACCAAGCGGTGATGATTTAAAGTGATGAAGAAGATAATCCAAGATGACATCTCGACCTCGAAGGAAGAAAGTTGCGAAAAATGGCTAAGTGTCGAGACTTAGTATGGCTCAAGTGACAAAGAAGAAGTTGAAGAACAACGTCAAGAAGGAGATCAAGAGCAGTGTGAACGCATCTACAAACGGGAATCTTCTAGAAGATGGTGGCCATTAATTGCTCATTTATTGCCCCACTCTCCATTATGGCGGTTTTTAGGGCAAATCTTGTTTAGGGCTGAGGTGGCGCAATCTGGGCCATGTTGACGTGGTTTTTGTGACCGCACCAACGCAAAATAAAGTCGCCAACGGCTACCCTATCCTCTCTTGATCAAAGTATCTAGCACGCTAAGATTGCGAGAGAGTTCGTGCGTTCAACTCCAAGGTTCTTTCAGTGCGAATAGGCTCAGTTGGCTCAATGTGATTTGCTGGTATTTCAAGGGGTCTTACGGAATTGTTCGGCAGCGGAGAAAGGAATTCAAATGCTCGAAAGATTTGTCTATGAAGCGTGGGTTTCCTATTCTAACCAGAAAGTACTGAATTGAAATGGCGTAAGGTCAAGAGAGTCTAAATCTATTCTAAATGTGGGATATGGAGCTCAACTTTAGCAAACTTTCAACCAAACTTCGCTTTGCCTCACCTCGGACAGCTTCCACGGAGTCGGTGCAATCTTCAGGGGAGATGACTAAAGATGTTCAAACCACCATTTGACATGAAGATACCATCACAACGACGCATACCACCATTCAAACTGTGATTGAAGTTAAGCCCAAACGTTTCCAGTTGACCACACAAGGCGCATTCACCATCAGCAAATACACTAGTGGTATGGATAGACGAAGTTGCTTAGATCAAACACCACATTTCACAGCTAACATCTACTTGCATGGAATGAAAATTATACTACTTTGAACTATTTTACGCTACCATCTGAATCGGAAGGACGAAGAAACCTTGCTAGCTACTCACAACAAAGACGAAATTCACCATCAATGAAAAACTCTTTTATTGAGAGAGTGTTCACAACAATTTCTTACAAAGTTTTCAAAGGGAAAACTTTCCCTCTTCTTCAAACTACACTATCAATCTATACTAAGCTACTTCTAAGTTGTCCCTCTACTCTCTACTGTCTAACTTCTACCTCTATGTCTAATTTCTAATGAGATACAAATGAGGGGGACTCCCCCTTTTATAGTTGGCCAAGTCCAACGGACGACTCAGATTACAATCGGCTGGATGGCCCAAATTGTGCCACCTCAGCCCTAAACAAGATTCACCCTAAAAACCGCCACCAAGAGGAGTGGGGTAATAAATGAGCAATTAATGGCCACCATCTTCTAGAAGATTCCCATCCAGAAACGCGTTCACACTGTTCTTTTTCTTGACTGCAGACTTGATCAAATAAATTCAACTATAGGCACGTTCTCGATCTAACTTCAAGGCGACAACTTCATTCTTCTGTTTGATGATGATTTTCAACACTTGGGTCTTCATCTTTTCTTTTATCCTAGACTTAGAAATATTTTCTTGTCATCTTTTTCTCTGAGTTGAGTGCACGTTTGAGTCTTCAAGGAGAAACTCCAACACTTAGCCATTTCTCCCAACATCTTCCTTCATGATTTTATCACTTCAATTCATCGTGCTCTGGCCCCGACGTGCATCCTGCAAAACCAATAAAAAAAAGAAGAGCATCAGAACACTTTATAATATAAAATCACCTAACTTACCTGACATCCTTTTCATCGTTTTTCTCAAATTTCACTTCATCTTCAAATTTCTCGTGCCTTCGCCAGATTTTCCCCTTAGAAATTTCATCACAAATTACCCAAGCATCCGTCTTGAACATTTGTTTCTCAGACTTAGAAACTTTTTAATCTTCTGCCTAGAAAATTCCATTCAACTGACGTCCATCAAAAATCCCCATCTCAAAATTTCCAGCGGAGTGTGGAAAGCCTTGAAATCATTTCCTCGTTGCAAAAATTCAATACCCAAAAAAGTTTTCCTTCAGAAAATGTGAAATTCATGTGTCTACCGACGAACGGGTTCATTTTAATTTTTTGAATTTTGAACCTTAGAAAAATAATTTTCATCAAATTTAATCCATCTCTTCAACTCCAGGCGCATTTCCTTGCTCTGACTTGAAATTTTTTAATTATCCTTGTGAAGCTGGCGTTCTCTGACTTCATCACTGGCAATTTATCTGTGCTTCGGGAAAATTTTATCTCCTTCAAGTCTAGGCGTATTTTCTTAAGGAAGAAAATATTTTGTGTCTTAGATAAAATTTTAAATCATTTTGAAAATTTTGCCTTAGGAATTTTAGTCAACTTCATTCAATTTGCCGTGGTGAGAAAATTTCATTAACTTCACTTTTTATTTTTCATGAAGGCGCCTAGCATATTTTACTTCACACTTGAAGGATATTTCATTTGAAACTCCAACGCCTTAGCAATATTATTATTCATCTTCACTCAACACCTTGGGCGCAAATGACACATGCTGAAGGATATTCATCACCATGCCTAGGAAAATATTTTCAACACTTTGCATTTTACTTCACATCTTACCACTTTATTTTCACTTCACCACCCTAGGCGCAATATTTTCTCATCAACTCTACTCCACCTCCTTCAAGGTCTACTTAGGCGCATAGCATACTTGATGAAGGACAAAACCACGCCTAGCATTTTATCCACCCTTGGCAATATTTTCTAACACCTTGGCATTTTCAACGCCTAACATACTTTATTCACCCTCTATCTCACTTCAACTTGGGCGCATATTAGCATGCATGGAGGATTAAACTTGTAACGCCTCCAACAAGTGACTATTGGGCTTCTCCATTTTTGTCTTCACATGGCCCCATTTGGGCGCATTTTGCCTATGTAGGAGGATGAAAATCTTTGACCCCTTTGACTTATTTCTTGTTAATTCCTCTTGGGCGCATTTTGGGCATGGTGGAGGATGAAAATTGTTGACCCCTTTGACTTTCTCCCCTGTTAATTCCTCTTGGGCGCATTTTGGGGGTGGTGGAGGATATTTTAAACACTTAGAAATTTTTTTTAACTCTCATGCTTCAAGGTGGGCGCATTTTAGCATAGCTGCAGGATGAAGTTCTTTGACTTTCCTTGACTACCTTGTTGCATGGGCGCATTTTGGCCTAGGAGGTGGATTTTTATACTTAGAAAATTTTTCATGCTTCTTCCTTGAGTTGGGCGCATTTTCAGGTAGCTGCGGGATTTTTCAATGCCTTAGAAACTTTTTCAAATACCTGAAGGCAAGCTGGGCTCATTTTCAAGGTGGTGAAGGATAAAGTTCCAGACTTAGCTATTTTTCTCGTCTTTGCCAGCTTCCCTGTGCCTTACTATTTATAGTAAGTCTCTCGATTTTGCATCTCTAGAGCTCAGAATGATTTGAAATTTTAAACGCTGCATCCTCACGACCTTGTTACCCTATTGACATTGCTATTTTTAGTCGGCCTGCTATTTTTAGCCCATTTCTGAGGGTGATTTACTATAAATAGCAACTGCTTGCTTCTGATAGCTCCACTGCTCCGATTGACTTGAAATTTGAATGACGTGCTCCTCACCACGTGACCTTACTATTGGCATCGGCGCATACAGCCGACTTGCTATTTTTAGCTTGTTTCCAAGACGACTTACTATAAATAGTAAGTGCTCCGTTTGACTTGAAATTTTACCAGCAGATAGCTTGAAGGATACTGATCGCAGTGGTTTACACCAGTTTTCGAAAATTCTGACCCTTTACCCTCCTTTTCAGGCTCTGAAGCTGGAAACCCTAATTTGCTCTGCATGCATATCAAATGATCTCTGTTTGTCCTCGTTTCTGCTGCATTGCGATCAACTCGCGATTCTGAAGTGTTGGGAGGCGGCTGCCGGGATGCACCTGCTAAAAATAGTAAGTTCCTTACTGAGTGATTATCTTCATTTGCATGTCATGCCACTACGTAGCTCTCGAAAAACCCATAAGGAATCATCTGGCATGCAAAGAAAACCCTGACATGCAAACCCTAAAAATAGCTTCGGAAGACTGAATTCTGAAAGTTGTCGTCTCGTTTTGCATGTTATACTGTCGCGAAGGTCTTGAAAAACCCAGAAGGAATATCCAGACATGCAAAGGAAAACTCTGCATTTAAGCCTTGAAATTTGTCCCGGAAGGTGGATTGCTAAAAATAGAAAGTTGTCTGTTTTCGTTCAAATTTTGCACGCGAGTAGCCTGATGTGCTCTGAATGCCGTGTGACTGTCGGAATTTCAAAAATGCTGACAGATTGCCTGTAATTGCACACTTACTAAAAATAGTAAGTACCCGGAATTTGATGAAAATTTGCTGAGAGCCTGCTGGAAGCATACTGACAACAACGTTAATCCTCGTTTTCAATTTATTCACTTTGTTTGACCTCGGACTGGCGGGAAAGTACAAACCCCAATCTTCAGACTTAGCCAAAATCTCACATCAGACGGGCACACCCCGAAAGACAAACAGTAGAAAAGAGAGACAACGACAAAACAAACTAAAATCAAGCCAAAAGACGGAAACGAAGCAAAAATTAGGGGGTCCCCATTTGCAATGGGGCGATGTGTGAAAAACGTCACAACAGGCCATCCAGCCGATTGTAATCTGAGCCGTCCGTTGGACTTGGCCAACTATAAAAGGGGGAGTCCCCCTCATTTGTATCTCATTAGAATTAGAGGTAGAAGCAGAGCTTAGAGAAGGAGTAGAGAGCAATTAGATAGTTGATAGTATAGTTTAGATTGAAGAGGAAGGAAAGTCTTCCCATTGAATACTTTGTAAGAAGTTGTCATGAATGCTTTCATAATAAAAGAATTTTCATTGATGGTGATTTCTTCTTTGTTATGAGTAGTTGTTGAGGCTTCTTCGTCCTTCCAATTCACGTAGCATCTTGAAGTAGCTTAAAGTAAAGTAGATTTCATTTCATGCAAGTACTTAGCAATTGTGGAATGTGGTGCTCGATTTGAACAAGACTTCGCTTGTCCATACCACTAGCGGGCTCGCTGACGGTGGGTTCGCCTTGTGTGGTCAACTGGAACTTTGTGAAACTTAACTTCGATTATGGTTTATATGTTGGCATGCGTTGTTGTGATGGTGTCTTCATGCTAGATCATGATCTGAACATCTTGAGTCACTCCTTTGAAGATTGCACCAGTTCCGCGGAAGCTGTCCGAAGCGAGGCAAAACGGAGCTTGGTTGAAGTCTGTGAGAATTGATTGCCATGTCCCACACCTTAGAGTAGATTACAACTTCTTAGGCCCCACACCCTTTAAATTCAGTTTACTTCTGGTTAGAATTAAGAAACTCGTGCTCACTTGCCAAATCATTTGAATTACACGAAAGCCCTTAGTCTACTGTTTGTTGTCAGCTGTCGAACAATTGCGTAAGTCCCCTTGAAATACCAGCAAAATCACATTGAGCCAACCGAGTCTATTCGCATTATCGGAACCTTGGAGTTGAAAGCATGAACTCACTCGCAATCTTAGCATGGTGAATACTTTGTTCAAGAGAGGATAGAGTATCCGTTGGGAAACTTTATTCTGTGTTGGTGCGGTCTCAAAAACCACGTCAACAGGAAGAAAGAACTTGTATTTTCTGCAATAAGGGAGTCATGGAAACGGAATGGCACTTCATCATGGAATGCACTGCTTACGAGGATATCCATACTCAACATGAAAATAGTTTGAAAGATGACAATATGCACCAGCTATTTGAGGAAGATAAGATTAATCAGACGACTTGCCTTCTAGTGAAAATTAATAGCAGGAGATCCGACTTGGAATAGAGCATGAAGACAAATTAGGCCTATTTTGTCTCGGTCCCATAGACTGTTTAGTCTTGTGGACGTCATTAAAATCTTTCATTCATTCATTCATTAAGGCATTTTGCTTAAAATAGTCTAAACCTTGTAAAAATGATGTCAAAACGCAGTTTTTGGGCAAATCAAGTATGGGATTTTAGTTAGTTTGATGTCAAGAAGATATTGGTAGAATTTGAAAAATTGAAAATTAGTGTTTCTGGACCCTTGTTTTTAGGTCAAAAACCCTAAATTTTTTAAACTTGTCAGAATTGACTGAAAATTGTTTTGATTGGCTTATTTCACTTCTCAATCACAATGGTCAAGTCAGATTCAGTTAAAAGTCAGTTTAAGTCTCGTGGGTAGTTTTCGCTTTTTCAGATGGAAAGTTAGGACCTCCGAGGTCGTCAATGGTAGATGGCCAGAGACCAGGTGTCGAAATTTAAGCCTAAAACGCTCAAATGAAGAATCTATGGTGAGATATGTTCAAAATGATGCTTCGTCTCGGAGGGGATTTTTCGCCGAGGTGAAAATCATTGAAATTTTTCTAACTCTGGAGCAAAAGAGCCCCTGCAGGCCAGGGGCGCCCTAGATTTTAGAGACCTAGATTTCATTTTCGGGATTTGTCACTTCCAAGAAGACTTCTTTGGAATATTGTCAGCTTCACGATAAGCCTACCAGCTAGCCTGGAAGATCTGTCTAGCACCTGATATGGGAGATTGAACGTGTAAAGAGGGAGATGAAAAAATGACAACACTGGGCAGAAAAGCGTACCTCCTAGCCAGGGGCGCCCATCTTTTTGAGGTACCAGATGAGGGTTTTTGACCAAATGATACCTAGAATGTTTGTCTCAGACTTGATCAGGCTTTGCAACGAATCCGTCAGCGGGTTAATTTGAGTTGCTGAACTGTCAGAATCAGGAATCAAACATAAGGTTTAATCATGGTCAGAAATGTCAAGAAACAGCAAAAGCGCCCCTGGAGGCCAGGGGCGCCCAAGTTTTTCAAGCCTCAAATGTTGTCTTTTTGGTGATCTCAGGTATTCATCCTGTTCGTGACGTTTCTAGCTTTCCGTTGCATACCTTGACTGGGTTAGAGGACTTCTTAGCAGCTTGTAGCTAGGGATTGAGTGTGGATTTAGCTAGTTTGAAAAATGGCTTAGTCTGGGAAGCCTATGATTTTAACCTAGCAGATGATGATTTTTGAGAAAATGCTCTCCAAGAGCTCTTGTGCAGAATGGAGCCAGCTCCGCAGTGAGCCTGTCAGTCAGTTCTAAAGTTTTGCTAAGTGCCGAAGGACACGAGATGAAGGGAGGTCAAAATCACCTTCAAAATGATGAAAATGCATGAAAAATTGACTGTCTGAAGCTAAAAGCGCCCCTGGAGGCCAGGGGCGCCCTGAATTTTGAAGCCTCAGATCTCAAAATTAGGCTTTGCAGCCTCAAGCAGGTTCTTGTTAGTTTTGATCCTGTTCTTCAATGAAGCTATCAGCCAGTCTTCTGGACACATCAGTCAATCAGAATTAGTGGTCGAACATGGGCTTCGGTGAGGTTTGTAAAATGAAAATTTCTAACTTTGGGAAAGTGACGCCTAGAGTCAAAGTTTGACTTTTTGACTCAAGTACATGAAGCGCCCTATAATGGTGGAGATTGTGAACTGAACTTAAATATTATTTAATCTTCAGTTAGTCGACTTCAACTAAACTTAATTTTTGCTTGCAAAGGGGCGACTTATTTTTGCATGTACAGTTAACTGAATTTGGTCCAATTAGAAGCTAGCGCTTTATTTAGGGTAAATTTCTCAATTAGTTAACTGAGTTTTGGGGGTCCAATCAGAAGGTGTCGTACATTATTGAGGTTCAATCAGGGTGGTGCCTAAATTTAATGCATATTGTGACGCCTTTAGACTTAAATAATTTATTTAAGTCATATTGGTGTCCATTATTCTCATAACAGGTGCAAGCAAACACGATTTTCTTGAGCAAACGGAGATCTGAAGGTGCTTCAAGTAATATTTTTTAATGTTCTTCTCAGTGCCAGGTCCAGATTGTTCAGAAGATATATTTTCTAGACTTCATTTTTCGAGTACATGCAGACTTCATCAAATCCAGTTCAAGCATAGACGACTTTTTCAAAGGCAGAATAATAACTTATATTTTCTATCTCTAAAATTCTTCTATCCTTGTCTTAGGTTTTCTCTCGCATGTCAAAGTAAACGGCGGAATTTTCAGAATCTGATCATTTGGGTTCACATATTTTAGTGTCAGCAGCAAAACCCATGTCTTAGATTTTTTCAAGAAAATTGCCTCACTGCTTCCATCTGGGAAGCACTGCGCTTTTTTTTCGAAGATTCCTTTGCATGTGGGCCAAAAATATAAATTTTCCAAAATCGAATCATTTGGGTTGGCTTAGAATTCCATTACCTACAAAACCCATATGCCAGTTTTTCTCGTGAAAATTCCCCCCCAAAAGCTCTAAAACCCCTACAGTTCTCGACTGAAAAGCCTTTGCATGCCTTGCTAAAACTCAAATTTTTGAATTTCTGATGATCTAGGTTTGCTTAGAATTCAATTCTCTACAAAACCCATGTTTCAGAAAAATTTCCAATTTATTTTACCCAATTGGCTATTTTTAGCCTCATCCAGAGCCTTTTTCAGCTTTTTCTGAAAGTTGTCCGAACATATCGGACTATACAGTCAAAAATCTAGATTTTCAAAATGCAATTCAACCCCATAGAATACAAGGCCAAATCAGTCTTAGTGCACAACTTTTTGTAAACCTCGGACACAGACTTGGGTCATGTCTATCCAGTGGTCAAATTGAGCATGTTGGAAGGCGTTAGCAGCACCATAGTGAAGAATCTTGAGCGTTCCAGGTTGCTGGCAGTAGCATCTATTCCTATCATGGTTTTTGATCTTGAGTTTGTCATTGCTTGTATTAAGCATTACGACTCATGCACAGGACAAATCAAATCAGTCGATGGGAGAGTCATTTGCAGCCTCAAGCCAAGGGATGTTGAGAAGTGCTTTGCTATTCCTCCTCGCTTAGATAATTTTACCATAGTCATTGAGGATTGTGACAAGATATGGTACGGAGACCAAGAAAGATCTTAGAGAAACGCTGCTTAGAGATTGTTGAAAGTGTAGAAGACCAACATGCCAAAGAAGGTTGGGCATGGGGAGTTCAAGGATGAAGTTGCTATCTTGATAACTTTGCTCAACCGGGTTATAGGTCAGGAGAAAGCTAATATTTTCTGACTGTGGATGTTCTATGTCATTTCCCGGATTATCGACAACAAGGAACACTTTGACTGGGCCATGTTAATCAGCGAGTGTCTTCACCAACAAATCACAGGATTCCTTAAAATCCACGAGTTTCACATGGTTTCTTTCTTGGTTTACTTAATTGTGTTCCAAGGCAATTTTAGACATTTGAAGACCAATGGAACTCTTGGCGTTCAGCATGTTCACGAATATTACTCTCAATTGGAGTTCTCAAAGGCTGAACAGGATTTCAAAGTAGTGGATGATCACTTCCTCATGAAGACAGTTAGAGACCTCGATAATGAAATGCACATCAGGATTTAACCAGAGGCAAGATCAGCAATGGAGAGTTGGGCGGATTGGTTCATTCAATTCCTCACTTTCACATATATTCGATTGTATGGTTACACCGGAGAACCTTTGATGCTACCATGGTACTCATTAGACAAGGTCCTATTCATTGAGTTTCTGAGACAAGCTCAAGAGGTTCACTCTTTTCTTCACAATCGACACAAGCAAGCATTTACCTTTCCTTTCAGATGAGGTATTTACAAATGCAAGGAAATTGCTGATTACAAGTTAATGACGAACGAGTTAGAAAAATTCAATCTCAGGTATCTCATCAAGAGGCGTTCTTATGATCCATTGGGTCATTACTCAACACGGTTGGAGCGAAGTAATTCACACAAGCTAGCACTTGAGGACTTTTGGGCCAATTGCGAAGATGGATTTGAGGTGCGCTGATGTCATTACTGTAGACTTACTCTTTCTTAGCTCGCTAATTTCCTATCAAAAGATGTTGAGGGTTTGTCGGATGATGACAGAGAGGTGTTACCTAGCACATTCGTCAAACATCAAGTTGCTCACCAGCCACTTTGCCAACCAGATTGGTACACCAGGGAGAGTACTTCAATTGAGGACCTATCAAGGACAGTTATCAAAACTAGCATGCACTTCTTGGACAACAAGAGAAGGCGAAGGACAGTTCCAGTCACAGAGCCGCCAGTAGGGTTTTCTTCACTACCTTCTACCTCAAGGTCAAGGCCTCAAATTAAGGTTATCTTGAAGCCGCCTGAAGGTGTTAGAGTCAATGGGAACACAAAGGGAAGAAACACATGCAAACGGAAGCAAAAGTAGATAGAGCAGGCGCCGAAAGTTCCAATGGAGACAGTGATAGAGGTTGAAGCCGATTCTTCATCTCCTTGTTTGCCATTTCCACCACAGTCACCTCCCATTGATATTGACTCAATGCCAGAATCACTAGTTCGGCCAATCTCAACGCCAATTGATCCATTAGAGGTCGATACAACAGCAACATCTCTCCTCGAGAAGATAACATTGATCATTCATGTTGGCTCGAGAGGTCTTTAGGAAGACGGAGGCAAAAGCCTTCATATCAGCTTGATTTGTTTGAGTTTGGCGATCCTTATTAGGATAGGTCGAACAAGAAGGTCAAGAAGTAGGTGCATGTAGAGAAGACTCCTAAAGCAAAGATTATCATTGAAGTTGCTACACCGCCAGAAGGCAAGAGCCTGGATGAAGTTGAAGTTGGTGATTTCACCTTTGTCAAAGCAAATATTGGCAGGAGCACTCGGCAAATGGATGTGAGTCTCTTTAAGGTTGTCGCAAGTAATCTTGAAGAGCGCGTCATGAAGGACGGAGAAGATAAGGCAATTCTCAAGGCTGAAATCAAGCAACTCTGGCAGTACATCTTAGATCTTGTTCATGGAAACTCAAGCAGAGCACCTGGTCTTCCACACCTTCAGGGGACACCTGCAGAACAACAAAAGTTGGATCAATTAGTCAATCGTGGAAGGCTCTTGGACAATTGAGTTGAAGATTTCATTGTTGCAGGCTGTTACCTTCTCACAGAGTTATGTCAGTTAAGGTACAATGCACATAATCTTTGTTAGGGGATCCATCAGCTTGAATTGTCTATAGCAGAGGGCACGCCAAAAGACCTGATACTCATATCTCAGTTAGCAGTTGCATACGACGCCATTGTAGAAGATGAGGATAAAAGGAATGTTTTCGCTTGGAGAGAACATCTCTTCAAGGTGGAAACATATGAAAGAATCTCTACAAAGATGGTTGCACTCAGAGAGAATGTGGACGGAGCTCTCAAACTCATTAGTGGGTTCATCACTCAGATTCCTTGCCACTATCTTCTTGAGGATGGTACATACGCTGAGCTTGATGTAGTTTAGATTGATTTCGAGAAGCTTGTTCGTGATAGTCTGTGATGTCCCCATCACAAAGGAGTATTCGAGATAAGTATATGGTTAATGCATTTATACATTTAAATAACATATTTCCATTATGTACATTTAGATAATCGAATTTGAATAAATTGCTGTTTTCCCCAGATGCTAGGGTCGACTAATAGCCAATGAAGATTAAAGAGAGATCAAATTATGGTAAATAAACATCTAATAAATAGAGTATTATTGCAAACAAATCTCTAATCACACTTGCAGGGACATGTACTAAAGGGAGAGACATGATCAAAGGCTACGAACTTTAATATGCATCATATTTAATAAAAGCCACGCGGCTTCAAAGGATCTCGCTTTCCTGTCGATGAGATCGACAATCGTCAGGATCCGCTCGAACTCCTCAAATTCTCGGGATCGACAAAGAATCACGTCGTCTTTCTCGTAAAGGCAATCATCTCAGCTCATCAGGACAGACTCAGACCGCCGCCATATAGAGTCGAAAAGAAGAAGACATCCGTCAGGCATACCCAGGACCTTGTGGTTGGCGCACACGAATTTTGAGAGAATTAGCATCGAACCAATCTGCATTTGATATCCCAGGCAGTAAGGAAAAGATAATAGAAGAACCTAGACAGAGGTTTAGAAGCTCATCCTGCAGCGACATAGTGATTTAAAGATTAACTCCTTCAGCATCACTGGTGTTTATTATCAGACAATTACCTTATTCCAAATCTTTTGAAGTTGAGTCTTTAAGTGGATTGAACATCTTGCAGAATTTGGTTGATTACTTTGGCTACTAATCTCTCCATCGTGAGAAAGTTCATCATATAGTTTAGCAGGGCTTTTCATAGTGGTATCAGAGCATCGGTCCTGCCAACCTGTAGGAGAAAAGTTATGATAACTTAACGCAGAAAGGGAACCATTGCAGGCCTTAAGAACTTAAAAACTTCATGGAGCAAACCAATGAGAAACTCGAGCAGACCAATCAGCTGATTCTCCAGACTCTTCAATATGAATAGCCATAACACTCAGGAAAGAACCAATCGAAGGAAAGAAATGCATTCAAACCATTCGAAAAACGAACATTCAACCCAAAGTTCCTCACTAAGACCAACCATGCCTCCTTTCCTTCCAAGCGGAAATGTCATAGAAGAAATAGAAGAGCCAAATTCATATAGTGCAGAAGACATTGCTCTTATGTATGCCGAGTTTGTCCCTACAATTCAAAGACTCGTACCTTTCAAGGAATATTATGAAGTTAAAACCCAAGCCAACCCAAACAGGAGAAAGAATCATGCCAACAAAGACCTTAGATCTAAGATTAATAAGATGACTTTGCCTTATTTTGATGGCTCTGGGAAGTTCACCGCACAATCATGGGTTGAAAAGCTTGATACTTATCTTTCCCTCAGCCCGATAACTGAAGAGAATGGCATCAAATTTGCTGTCCTCCACCTATTAGGGATAGCTCACGATTGGTGGCATCATGGACTCATCACCCAAGGCCATCGGAATATAGTCACCTATAGTGAGTTCACTCAAAAACTCATTAATAGATTCGATCAAAAGCATCCCGAGTGGTATTTCAAGGAACTCACCCAACTTAGGCAACATGGAACTGTGGAGTAATTTGCAAATGACTTCCAAAAGCTAGTTGTCATAGTCCCCGACCTATCCCAAAGAAGGCTTACCTATCTATTCATTGAAGGACTCAAGGAACCAATTAAGAACATAGTAAACCCATTGGAACCCCAAACTGTGGGGGAGGCAATTCAAAGGGCCATGAAAGTGGAATCCAACTCTTCAAAGGAAAAATCTAAGAACCCCTCACTCAAGTCATAGCCCAAACAAGACCAATGAAGGGGAAATAATAAAAAAAGAGCATGCTACTTTTGCAATGAACCATGGATTGTGGGCCACCAATGCCATGACAAGGAAGCAATCAAACGAAGGAAAGGATTAATGGAGAGAGGCTTATGTTTCAAATGCAAGGAACCTTGGGGACAAGACCACCAATGCAAGAAGGGACAAATACACAAGATAGAAGAAGCATCGGATGAAGAATCAAGAGAAATTCCTGCCAAAAAGGAAAAATGGGACCTGGATGAACAAGGGACATTAGCAATCATCTCTCAAGCAAGTGAACATAGACCCTTTCAGATCAAAGGCACACTAAAGGGACAGAAAATTATTGCCTTGGTTGATTGTGGGGCTTCTCACAACTTTATCAGCAAAGGTTTAGTATCAAAACAAAGATTGGAGGCTCAAAACTTCAATGGTTTCGAGGTAGCACTAGCAAATGGAGCTACGGATCAATGCTCAAAGATCATACCTCAATTAGAGATCACTTTGGATGGACATACCATAAGAGGGAATTTCTATGTTGTGAACCTACAAAATGATGTGATTTTAGGGATGCCTTGGATAAATTCCCTAGGGCGCTTTACCATGGATAACCCAAACTTAGAAATCTGCTTCAAGCACAATGGGCAAGAAGTTACACTTAAAGGATTGCCAAATGGATCTCCAAAGGTGGTATCGTGCAAAAGGATGGAAAGGATTGTAAGGCATGGCCAAGGGGCATGGATAACACAATGCATGGTGTGTTGTACCCAAAACCAAAATTTTTGCTTCACTAAGGCATTTTGCTTAATTGAGTTTTAATCCTGTTAAAGTGATGACAGAAGGTCGTTTTTGGGGTTCTTAAATATGGAGTTGGTGTCAGTATCATGTTAGTCTGTCACTGAAAAGATTTAAGAAAAGTGAAAATCTGAACGGAAAACATCAAAATTTTCTATCTCTGGAGAGGGGAGCACTTTCTCAAATGGGCGCTCTATCTTTTAGGGGCCCAGATCTTGTTTTAGGGTTTGTCACCTCCAGCAGACATTCGTCCGGCATCACGTCAGCTTCGCAGTGAGCTATCAAGCCTGTCAAACAGACCTGTTTCGAGCAAGTTGTGGTGAATACAGCGCAAAACAAGGCGAAAGTGAAAATTGACTAGCACTGGTAAAAAGCGCAGCTTTTGGAAATGGCGCCCATCTTTTTGAGGTGCCAAATGAAGGTTTTTGGCTAAATGCCACCCAAGATGTTTGTCTCACTTTTACGATTTAGGAGCCCATGGATTAGCTGGTGAATCGAGTTAGCGAGAGTCTACTGAACGAAGAGGTCAGCGTAGATTCAAATCTTGAAGATGATCAAAACTCCGGAGGAAAAAGCAAAAGGAGACACATTTTGGGAAAGGCCTAAGCTTTTCAAGCACTTTTTAATGCTTTCTTTTGATGATACGATTATTCAATGTGTCGTGTGCAGCTCAGCTTCCCGAAGGTTTACTGTCTCAGATGGGTTAGGTAGGGATGCCTACGGCAGCTTGCGGTCGAGGTTTTGTGATATTCTGGCCCGGGTTCACGAAATGGCTAAGAATGCAGGATGAAAGAGCAGCTTTTAGAAAAGCCCTAGTTTTTACCACCCTCCGGATGTTTTCTTAGAAATGTGCGAAATTTTGTTGAATGCGGAATGAAGTCAGCTCGATGAACTGAGATCCTTAGTCCTGAAAGTTGATAGAGTGGGAAGTTATGAAGGATTTATTTTTTTCCCTTCCGTCGCAATCTGAGAAGTCAAAAATTGACCAAGTCGAGGAAAAGAGCAGCACGAAAAAAGAGCGGCTTGGATTTTTAAACTAAAATGTCAATTTTGCGTGCAGTCTCAAGATATCTTTGATCGAAGTTTTTACTAGGCGCAATGCACTGTCCCGACCCGATCAATGCGAGTCCCGGTCAAGAAAATTTGGTGTGAGACAAGAGCAGAGTCCGTGAAGGAATTTTAGCTTAAATTCATGAAATTGGCTAAGTCTGCTTGGAGTCCAGCAAGAGTTCAAAGTTGAGATTTTGAAAGTGAGTTGAATGGGCCTTAAGCTGGAGTTACATTTAGATTAGACCTGGCATTTTACGGGTTGTCATCTTGAGTTCATATGTTGGCATATTAAGGTAATTCGGTTGCATAGCAGGGAAATTAACTAGTTTGCATGTTGAGTTAACTTCCTTGCATGTTGAGTTAACTTGATTGCATGTTGACTTAACTGAAGATTATCATTAAATGTCAACTGGAGTTCACATGCATGGCGAATTTGGTTGCAGTTGTGAAGTTCTGTGAAGATGGCGCTTCATTGAGTGTCAATTTGAGTTCAAAGAAGGGCGTGCTTATTTTTGATGAAGCATTAATGTTTGAAGTAAGGCGCATTTGAGTGTTAACTTCAGTTATGAAAAGGGTCGCCATATTTAGTGTTTATTATGATGAAGCATATTTTGTGAAGCTACGCACTTTTCAAGGAATGTCAACTGAAGTTCAAAGAGGGTCGCCATATTTAGGTTTTATTGATTAAAGCATGTGAAGTTGGCGCACTTCTTGAAGGTCAACTGAAGATTGAAAAGGGTCCCTATTTTTAGAATATTTATTGCATGAAGATGGCGAATTTCTTATCTCAATCAACATTGTTAACTTTAGTTATCTGAAGGTACGCCTTAGGTCAAATTTGTGAATCATAAAGCAAGTTTGAAGATGGCGAATTCATTATAGGTTGCTAACTGAAGTCAAAGTCATATGAAGTTGTTAACTGAAGACTTGTAAGGCAAACCCTAATGCATGGTGCTTTAATTAGCTTATCTCAGTTCCAGTTAACTAAAATGGGGTCCAATTAGAAGCCAAGCGCACTTTTCAAGCATTCCTTGCTTAGTGCGAATTTTCAATGATGAAATTCTATATATTTCAGCCATGGCGTCCATTATTTCATCATCTTTTGCTCTGAAGCTCATATTCTTCTTGAGCGACCAGCAAGCTAAAGGTGATTCAGGTGTCCGAATTCAGCGTTTTTCGAAGCAACGAGTTCAAATTATTCAGAGGAAGAAGATTCTAGACTTTATTTTCACTTTGCATGCAGGTTTTATCAAGTTCCAAAGAAGAGGTTGGCAGATTTTTCAGAAGCAGACAAGCAAAACTTTCTATCTTCTGTCTTATTTCTTCTATTTCTCACCTTAGGTACTTTCTTAGCATGTCAAAGAAATTCAACACATATTCAAAATCTGATCATCTGGGTTCGCATATTTTAGGTGTTTGCGGCAAGACCCCGTCTTAGATTTTTCGAAGAAATTAAGCCCCGCGCTACATTACGAAGCTCTGTTGCCTTTTCAGAGAATCTCTCTCTTTGCATGTGGGCTTAAATTTTATTTTTCGAAAATCTAGCTATAAGGTTTGTTAAATTCGGAGTTGTGCACAAAACCATGTTCGAAAAAACCCGAGAGTTTCTTCCGTCCCGAGAGGCTATTTTTAGCTTTGTCAGAGGAGGAGTTTTGAGAAAGTTTTCAGGGAATATATTGACTTTCTGAGTCAAAGTCATCATTTTCAAAATGCAGTTCAATCTCATTGATTACAAGGTGAAATCAGCTCTTACACATAATTTCATCAAAACATCAGATAGGGACCTAAATCATGTTTATCCAGTGGTCAATCTGAGCAGTTTGGAAGGTGTTAGCAGCAATTCGTTGAGGAATCTTGAGCGTTCCGGGTTGCTGGCAGCGGCATCTATTCCTGTTACTACTTTTGATCTTGAGTTCGTACTTTCTTGCATTAAGCATTATGACTCGTCTTCACGACAAATCAGATCAGCAGATGGCAAGGTTGTTTGCAGTCTCAATCCGAAGGACATAGAAAAATGTTTTGCTATTCCTCCTCGTTCAGATAACTTCACTGTGGTTCTTGAGGCTTGTGAGAAGATATGGAATGCTGATCAGCAACGTTCGCAGAGGAAAGTGGCTCAAAAATGGTTGACAGTTCAGAAAACTAATTTGCCTAAGAAGGTTGGTCACGGTGAATTCAAAGAGGAAGTTGTTGTTTTGATAACTTTACTTAACCGAGTTACCGGTCAATCTGATGCTAGCACTTTCCGTCCATGGATGTTTTACCTGATTACCAGAATTCTTGATGGCACAGAGCATTTTGATTGGGCTATGCTGATTAGTGATTGCTTACATCAGCAAATTACTAACTTTCTCAAGTATCACGAGTTTCATATGATATCCTACTTGGTTTACTTGGTTGCTTTTCAAGGTAGCTACAGGTTTCTTAAAACCAATGGCACTCTCGGTGTTCAGCGTGTTCATGAGTATTATCCTCAGTTGGAGTTTTCTCAATCCGAGCAGGACTTCCAAGCAGTGAATGATCACTTTTCCATGAGAACAGTAAGAGATCTTGATGATGAAATGCACATTCGTATTTCTGCCGAGGCCAAATCAGCGATGGAGACTTGGGCGGATTGGTTTATCCAGTTCCCTACTTTTACATACATCCGCGTTTATGGATATGTTGGAGAACCCCTGATGTTACCGAGATACCCTTCATATAAGCTCATTTTTATGGAGTTCCTCAGACAGATGCAGCACGTTCATTTCTTTCTTCGTAGTCGTCATAAGACTGCGGCTAATTTTCCATTCACATTGGGAATTTTCACATGTGATGCGGCGACAGATGCCAGGTTTATGTCTACTGAGATAGAAAGGTTCAAACTCAAGACTTATATTGAGAGGCGTTCTTATGATCCTCTCGGTCATTATGCAGATCGGTTAGAGCGAAGGATTGCACATGCGCCAGCACTTGAAGACTTCTGGGCTAATTGTGAAGATGAATTCGAGGTCCATCATCGTCACTATTGTAGACTCACTATTGGTCAACTCTCTGATTACTTGTCAGAAGATGTTGATGGTCTATCGGATGATGATGGAGAAGTTCTTCTCAATTCATATGTCAAGGATCAAGTTGCTCGGCAGCCACTTCGCTCACCTGATTGGTATGCCAAGGAGAATATTTCTATCGAAGAGGTTTCCAGATCAGTTATCAAGACTAGTAAGTTGTTCTTGGAGAGCAAACGTACACGGAAGTCAGTTCCTGTAGCAGAGCCGCCAAAAGATTTCTCTTCGTTGCTTTCTACTTCTAGAGCAAGACCCAGAGTCAAGGCCATTATAATACCTCCTGAAGGGGTTAGACTCAGTGGAAACACAGGGAAGAGAGCTACTGGTAAGAGGAAACAAAAACAAGTTGAGAATGTTCCTGAGGTTCCAGTAGAGACAGTTATTCAGGCCGAGCCTCATGTTTCTCCTCCTAGTTCACCTCATGAACAGCCTATTGACATAAGTTCTGAGCCTGAGACACCAATTCCAGCTGGATCGGAGACACCTGAACCACCATAGGTTGATACATCAGGGACAGTCTCTCCGCGAATTGAGAATATTGTTCAGTCTTGTTGGCTCGAGAAGTCTTTAGGGAGACAGAGGCGTGAACCTTCATACAACCTTGACTTATCTGAGTTCGGTGAACCTTATCAGAGAAGGTCAAACAAGAAGATAAAGAAACAGGTGCACATTGAGAAGACTCCAGAATCAGAAATTGTTATTGAAGTTGCAGTTCCTCCAGAGGGTAAAAGCTTAGATGAAGTCGAAGTTGGTGACTTTACATTCACTAAGGCTAATCTTGGCAGGACTACACGAGAGACAGATGTATCTCTTCTTAAGATTGTTACCAATAATCTTGAAGAGCGTATCACCAAAGATGGAGAAGATAAGGCATTACTTAAAGCTGAAATTGGTCAACTTCGTCGATACATTTCTGATCTTGTTCATGGGAATTCGAGTAGAACACCTGTTCTTCCTCAGCATACACCTGCAGAACAACAAAAATTGGATCAGTTGGTTAGTCATGGCAGACTCTTGGACAACTGGATTGATAGTTTAGTTGCTGCTGGTAAAACTCTTCTTGCAGATTTGTATCAGTTGAGGGGTGATGCACATAAACTCCGTCAGGGTGTTCAGTCGCTTGAGATTGCAGTTGCAGAGAACTTGGCAAAGGATCGTGTTCTGGTATCTCAGTTATCAGTTGCATATGATGCCTTGGAGATTGTTGAGGACCAAGACAAAGTTTTTATTTGGAGAGAGCAGCACCTTCTCAGAACAGAAATATGTGAGAAGATCTCTACTAAATTGTTTTCACTCAAGGATGATGTGGTTGGAGTACTTGCACTGGTCAGTGGCTTCGTTGTTCAGATTCCATGTCATTATCTTCTGGAAGATGGCACATATGTTGAGTTGGATAAAGTTCAAGCAGAGTTCGAGAAGCTGATTCGTGACAGCCTTGAAGGTGAACCTATGGCGCCTAAGTTAGAGAATATTTCAGTGATTGCAGCCAGTTTCAGAAAGGCGACTGAAGAATGTAAAGATGGCATGCACACAATTATGGAAAGTGGCAGAGAACTAAAGAAACAGACTGTTGCTTTGAGCAGTGTTAAAGTGCCAGATGACAGAGAGATTGATGAGTTCTTGGTCGAAGTGTTAGACCGAGTTGACATGGAGTGATCTGCCAGTTGGAACCTGCAGTTAATTTCGAGGGTTGAGTCATGAGTAGCAGTTAACTCGACGTTCAGTCTTGAGTTTACTTGCTGATCTAATGCATGCTTATCTCATCCTTGGAATTATCGTCACAGGAGTTAGGGTTAGGGTTTCCACCAATCAAGGTAGTGCCAGCTAACTTTGCTTTGGGCCAATAAGGACGGTATGCTTGCACATGGTCCATTTAGGGGTTATTTGTACCAGCTAATCAGATGGTAGCTTTCCAGCTTAATCAGGATAGTTTACTTCATTAGGTTTAATAATTAATCTTGCATGCATTTGCGAGATCAGAAGTTAACACAAGGTGATTTTAGGGTTCCCTACACCTTGATGTATATAAATAAGAGCTTTTGCTCATTTGTAATTAACTTTTGCTTGAGAGAGAAATATATGCTGTGCCTACCTTGCCCTCAATATTGCTCTTTTGGTATTTGTTCATGCGTCTTTGCTATTACAGTTAATTGTTATGCCACATAGGGTTTCATGCAATTGTGATAGTGGATTCTTTCCATAGTTTAGATAAATCTATCTTGTGAATCATTTGTCATTATTGATCAAGCGTTATGCCACATAGGGTTTCGTAAGATTGTAATGATAGATCTGTTTTGTGAAGTCTTTACTGTTATGATCAAGTGTTATGCCACATAGGGTTTCATAAGGTTATCATGGTAAATTCTTAAATCTGTTTTGTGCCAATAAACTTGTTCAGATTGAGATAATAGTTGCGCCACCTTGCCTTCAAGTAGAGAATCTGAATGCGTTTATCGTCTGATAGTCATAACCTTGCTCCGTTTCCTCATGCTCTGTTTTCTTGAGAGAACTGGATAGAATTTAAGTTATTAAGTTTAGTTGTAGTTAGTGAATCTGCGAAACCAGAGAAAACTCAGCTGCAACGTATTAGTTTTCAAGAAAGCCTTGTACCTCTATAGCTGAAACAAAAAGACAGGATTTAGCTTAGTTTATTTCCACTTGCAAGTACTTTTGTAAAGCACAACGAGGGAGCTTCCCCTCCTAATTTGAAGAGCACTCATTGCGTAGTGTACATAGGTTGTTCAGAGCAACTCTTACTGAGGTGTTAGTTGTTATGCCAACTGTGATCTCAGCTTATATGATTTTAAAATGTGTTATTTGATATTCGAATACATATACACATATTTACATATTTCACATAATGCATGCGCCATTTCGAATACACACACACATTCCAATAATGTGTGTGTGTGTGCATATTTACATATATTTATATATGTATGTACATTTTTGTCACATACTACATACACATATATTACATATATATACTATTACTTTGATATTTATGTTAAAACACATAATCACCTTCTCATATATATATATATATATTGAACGTATGCATATGTGTGTGTGTGTGTGTGGTATATGTCGATTTGATTTCCCCATGCATGTAATGTACTCGTGCATGGGTTATCATTTTTACACACACACATGTATATATATTCATTATATATAATCATCAATTAGTAAATACACAAAAGAACTTGCACATATCAAAGAGACTTAATCGTATATCCCAAATCAAGAACAATCAAGAAACCAAAGACTAAAACCAAAATCATTCAATTCACCCCAAACTATGACCAAGGATTACTTACCCAATTCTCAATCTAATTTGACTCAACTTGACCAAACTAGAAGTGAGTGTGTGAAAGCTCAGCTAGGTTCATTAAGAGTTACCAGACCAAGCCCCTCTCGTGAGTGATACTTCCCCTCTCTTTCGAAGGCTTGACCTTGTTCCTGCATTCAGCTTTAGCACATTAGCTATTCACATGAAATCCACTTGCATCATAAATCATTTGCATCGAAAAAGCATTAGAATATTCACATTGCGGTATACATTCTTTCATTGCATTTCATCAATATAAACATAATTACTCATTTAAAAGCAATAACATCTTAATACCTATTTCATTATTTCATTCATTTATCAAATGTATTAAAATCACAATTAGCATTCATCATCATGTTTACTTATGAATTTAAAAGTAACTTGGTAACAATAAGACAAGGTGTAACAAGTATATCTATTTAAAAGATGTCAAGAGACATTATTACTGAGGCACATATATTAAATATATCAAATAGGGTTAGGTAGGTGTCTCAAGGTTGAAAAAAATTCTAAAAATCAAAATTGATAATGTGGGTTATATTAGTTCATTTTGAACAAGTAAATTTGAGACTACTCATCTTTCCAATATCATGAAGAAAATGACCCCATAAAACAAAGTATATTATAGTGATGACACTATCCACTAGGTTGGTTCTTTTTTCAATTAAGGAAAATGATAAGAATAGAAGAGATATATGAGCTAAATAGAAGATAACAATTGTAAGCTAAAGAGGGGTCACAAAGTAAAAAACTAAAATTGTTATAATCAATGTAAGGAATAAAAGTGTATATAATTTACTTCTTTATTTTACACCACTTTGAGAAAATGTTGTAAATATATTGGCATAGTGTTCAATTTAATCTATTTGGTGCAAAAAATCAATTCCTATCCAAAACTCACTAGCAAAAACCTAATTGTTGGTTTTTGGTTCAAAATGATCCATAACCCTAGGTTACTTAATGCTCAAGACTAGATTGCATGGCACGACTTAGTCCATAAACTAGGTTGTACATTTTTTAGTCCACCTAATTTAAATTTTGAATCCCACACTCCAAAGCCAACCCTTCCAAAAATTTATCATTCTTATATTGGCTTTTATGCTAAAAACTTGATATTGGGTGACTATAAACTTGCATTTATATTATAAAGTCATTAAAAAAATAGCAAGGGCATAGGTGGAAGCATAAATAAGAATAATTTGATTTGCAAATATTCTAAAGTTATATATCTATATTTACACCAATTCATCAAACTTGCATTTGCATTGCATGTGTAGCATAATTATGAACTTGTACTCTTCATATAGAGGCTAGACTACTACCAATACAAGTCTAGGACTCCTCTTGGATTGAAGCTAGCCCCACCATATTTTTCAGCATAGCCCTCTACCAAAATAGGATCCAAGCAATGATGAATGAGTTCAACAAGGAATATCAACAACATACTAGGTTGTGGTAGATGGACTAAACCACACAATCTAACCAAAATCAACCCTAGACCACATAACATGCCATTCTACAATAGTTACAATGTCTAAATGTTTTTCATAGTATTATGATTACCTCTCATAGTACACTAGCAATCAACTATAAATTCAATTACCTCCTCATTCAAATTAGATAAGCACCTCAATCATTCTCTTATTACTCAATTTATCGACTTTTTTATTTGATATAATTTGTTTGTCCATATTATTTGGTTAGCTGATTAGATCATGATCATCATATATAGGAGATAGTGTATTTATTTCAACACATTAATTTTATGAGAGCTTAGCTCTGGGGTATCCTTCATTTGTTTCTCACTTGATCTATAATAGTATGTTTTCCTTGCTACATTTTATGATTTTCAAGCCATTTTAGGACTCTATTAAACCCGTATTAATCATTTATGAAATATGTGCATTAGACCATGGTTGAACATTTATTACTCCTATGCACTAGCATTCAATCTTCATGTTCTCACCTAAAGCATGCTTGAGTGTTCATGGAATCTAACTAACCCGTACATTGTTAGTATCAAACTTGCAATGATAAATAAAAAATGACAATACAAGTGATTTTGGAAGAACTTTCTTGCATTCATTCATTCCTTCTCAATGTATTACATCAATAGGGCTATATAGGAACTTAGACCTTGCACAACTAGTTCTAGAATTTTTATGCTTGTTCATGCATTTATTCCATAACATGCATATTATAATGACATGCCTCTACTATGTGTTTACTACACTCTAAGACAAATAAGCTTTATCTTTATAATATTTTTGCTTCATGCATGCACTTATATTATATACATGAGTGCATTATCTATGATCATTGAGTGTAATTGTAATATCTAAAATGTGATTATATTATGGTGTCAACATCCTCCTAGTGCAAATAGCATATTTTCCCTCAAAACATAAAAAGGTAAAGGAAATACAACCAAAAAGAAATAAACACCTATAAAATAAAAATGTGCAAACTATTTTAAAGGTGACAAAACCCAAGAAACTTTGAGCATGATAGGAAATTTTTTATTCTTCAAAAAATATTGTCATCAAGCCTAGGCATTAATCATAAATTTATTAAAGTGGAAACATATTTAGCAAGATGGTTTGATGTCATCTCCATCATGTTCATCAAGTGAAAAAAACAATTGAGTCAATATAAATATTTATTGTTAGGACTAAGGTGATATTAACCTTACAAATCCTATTACTTAATGTGTCTCCAACATATTGGAAATGGGTTCTCAGACACTTAGGCGAGTGGTTGAGGGATTATTTAATTATTATTCTCTCAAGACTTGAATATTAGTTGTACTCTTTTATAAGGAGGGTTATAATTGGAAGGAGTTACAATCATCATCATCGCAAGAGTAATGTTCTATCTCTCTAATGGGGCACTTGGCAATTACTTTGTGATTGAAGCATCCTATTATGAAAGGTAAAAGGGTCCATATTAGTTGTAGATCTTGGTTGATTCTCCCTATCACCTAAACTAGGGTAAAGATGACCAAAATCACTCACACTATCTAGGATGGACACCATGGCAAGTGTAAGAACACTAGAATCATTAGGTGCGGGCACAATAAATCCATCAAAAGCCACACCAATTTTTATACAATATTATGAATAATTCACCCTTGAAGGAGAGGTTGAGCCAACCATCAACACAATAAAAAAATCTCACACCCCTAAAATCATCATTTGTAGAGGAAATAACCCTAGAATCAAGGACTCTTGAAGTTCCAAATACATGTGGGAGGGCATTGTTTGAAATGCTAAAACTAAAAGGAAAGTCGAGTGTGAAAATGCTTCCCTAATGAAAATCAATCAAGGAAGAGGTTGCAAAATTTTGTTTCAAATATTTTACTTTTATAGTTTCACTTAAGAATGTTCATGCAATTACGTTATTTCATATTTAAATCATTAAAACACATAACACAAAATTTACGTAGGAAAACCCTTTCGAGAAAAAACCTGTGACACATCAAAACACAAATCAATTGTATTACTATTATAAACTATTACAATACAAGTCTCAGAGTCTACGCTCTTGCAGGTGTAGTTTCACTGTGATACAAATCTGGAGTGAATCCAACAGCATAACAACATCTCAAAAAATTACAATCAAGCTCTCTAAACAAATGCACTAAGGAATCAATAAATACTTCTCATACATGGGCGTTGATTTTTTCCATGTGTCAATCTCCTAGTCTTTGCATGCATGCAAACTAAAATTGACAACATGCATGAGTCCCAAGTGACCTGATTAGCAACCTGTCAAACATGTATGTACATGTACCAACATGTAACAACATGCAAACAAATGCAAGGCTTGTAGCATAAAAAATCAAGAAACCTCACATGTTAGGTTCCCCATAGAGAAAATTAGTTTTACTACCAAAATATAACTCACGCACAGCTCCTAGTCACTCCAAGTGACAACTCAACCTCTGTTAAGCAAGTTTCCTCTTCAATATTCAATCAACAAGTCCAAAACATGCCACATGGCATAAGGGCACTCATCCTAGAGGATTTTACAATTCCTCAAGCTCAAATGGGAACCCAAGTGACAAGTGTCACTTTCCTTTGCTTTTGCTTTTTCAAAGAGATAAACTCTCACACAAGTGGACGCGACCAATACTTGCCTCCAAAACTAACTTCCACATGTTAGCATGGCGCTCTTTTTTAATGTAGAAACAATTTCCTTTTCCCAATGGAGTGCCCATGTGACATGTGTCACAATTTTTCCTTTCCACACCTTGCATGTAGGATGTCAACTCCCCACTAGGTCCTACAAAGTGACTTAGCAATTTAGAAACAAATATTTTTGCATTTAATAAATTAAATCAGCAACTTAGGGGAAAATAATTAATAAATTAATCATGGGACTCACTAAGGTTGATATACCTTAATCCCAACAAGAACAAGGAAAAAGACTATTAAAGGATATTGTTCTTTTACCTGACTATAAACATGTTATACCTATTAAAGTAGGTAAGAAGTTTAACTCTAAACCATCAAATGAAAAGACTGATCTATAAATAAATTTGTAAATTTTGATTTACAATATTATTTATATGCATGCTATCGCCTATGTAACAGGTATTTCATCTAGATTTTACCTATACATGGATCAGTAAAAAGACAAAAGAATATTATGGTATAAAGTACAATTAAATATGGTTTTTATTATTCCTATACCAAAAATACCAAATTATTTGGTTATTATGATACTAACTATGTTGGTAATTATGTTGATAGGAAAACCACCACAAGCTATATATTTAAATTATAAAATGTAAGTACCATCACATGGAGTAGTAGAAAGTAATGCAACCTTATATGAATTCTTCATCCATAAAGATTGAATATTAAATGCAAAAGAAGCAACATAGATAAAGAGATACTTAAATGAGCTTTATATGGGTACCAATGAGAGTACCACCTTATTGTGTGATAACCAAAGATGTGTTGCTCTTTTCAATAATATTATAATAGATCACATTGAATTCCATATGCACTTTATTTGAGAAAAAATCTTAATGGTGAAACTAGTCTCTAGTTTTGTCAAAAAATTTGTCAATATGACAATTATATTCTATAAATATATGGCTATGGAGATGATACTAATCCTAATAGCCATTAATGATCATATAGACCTGGGTTTGAATCTAAATAGTTATTACATTTATAAAAGCTCCAAATTTTCTTAATCTAGGGCAATGCTTGACCTCAAGGAATTTCCATCGAGGAGAAGTGTGCATGAAAATGCCACCTTCTAAATGGTCAACCATTATTTAACGTACAAGTCTATGGGAATTGTTTAATTATTTTCTTTGTATTTCTTCCACTTGTAAAGCATTTTATTATAAGACCTACATGCAATATGCAATGAACCTGGGTGAGTCATTTATTGTAATTCCACAAATTTTCTTAGCATAGGGGGTTGCATCACCATTGTATGTATCCTACTTATCCCTTGGCCCTACCCTATGTGTGTTTGTGCCCATGGATGCCACATTGGGCCTTTTACGGTACTTTTATGAGTGTTTTTTTTCATTGAAGTTTGCATCATGTCATTATTTTACCCATGTTGGGGGTAAGGGTTCTATCCTTGATTATTTCTCTAATCTGAATTACCATGCTTCTCACAATGTACCTTTCTAGTTATGATTTTTTGTGTTTTCTTACTTGGATGATTATGTACACTATTGATGACTTTAAGAAAAGGACCCTAAATATTTCTAGAAAATCCTAGTGAATCCTAGCTAAGTGCATTAATTTTCATGGTGAACCTTTAATTTTTTGGGAAATATATTAATTTTCAATGTGAATTTATGCATATCACTAGAAATTTGTATTAAATCTGGGTGAATCCTAATGAATATTAGTAAACGGAAGTAATTATCATGACAAGCCCTTCCTTTTAAAAAATGTCTTTATCAATGAAATCCCCCCAATATATATTCTTTTTCTTTTTTCATAATGTTGAAGTGGGGGGCCAAAGGCAACAACCATTAGTAGGGTTGAACAGTTATGCCCCTTATCAGGATGAAGGGGTACACACCCCCTTAACAAATATATTATCAAGAAGGCATTCAAACACACATGAAATAAAAATTTCAAAACTCTCTTACCATAAAAATAAGACTCTTAAATAACTATGAATCTACACATTATGCTGCCTTATTGATCAAGTAGTTATGATTTGATTCCATGAGTTTATAAGCACATCTAAAAACTATTTACTATGGTCATAATTTAATTTGGATTGTGTGATTAGATATCAATTGATAGTTTATATAAATTAATGTACATCTTATTTATTAGATAATTGTAACAACCACAACCTTATAACAAGGAATTTATTTGGTATTTTAACCAAAAGATAAAAAGTACTTATTCCATAAAAAATAGGACATAAAAATTTTCTTCAATAGTTGAAAGTTACAATTGCATAACTAATAATATAAGCATAGCATAATAATTTCATTTCACTTTTTCAAACTAGAAAGTATAAACTACTATTTTTTTCAACATTTTCCATATGAATATTTTTACATATATAACATAAACAATTAAGAAACAAGGTCAGAGATCCTTATCTAGATTCTTTCTTTCTTTTGGTCTCCCAAGACTCAGAATGTCATTTGCATGAGGGGGAGCATCACCCAAGTTCTTTACCTCCAACCATGGACCAGTGATCCCCCACACACCTTCCTAACTGGAAGTAGCCGTACTCTTCAATGAAGGAAATAGTTAAGAACCCTCTAGTAATTGTCATTTGAGCTCTGGTGTTATTCCCAACCTAACCAATACCATCATTCAACTATGGAGACCTTCCAACTATGAATGAAAACTCTAATTGTATTAATTATCTAGAACATCGTGAACCGAAAAGTGTAAGCAGAGACTATTGCACTCACTTTGGCCAAAGTATTTGTAATATATACAATCGCTACTTACTTGGAGCAAAGTCGTTCATTCACCCACCCTACTCGACTTGGAGAATTTAATCTGAACTATGGTTAAAACATATTGTAGACCAATGGTTAACATTTTATACAGATTTTCATTTAAAAAGTGATGCCTTTATCTAAGTCATACTCCTAGACACCTATCGATATCAAGCATAATTTTTCCCCTTGACTAATGTCCATCTTGAGTATAGTACTGCCCCTTTTTGAGACATAATTCATCTATATTGGTTAAGTCTTCCTAACTTTAGAACATTCATGTTACGTTCACGTAACGTCTTGGACCTTGGCAACTACCTCTTATCTAATGTTCTTACTTACTAAGTCGATAAACAACTTGACTGGTTATACTTTACTGACCTTGAACACCCAAGTTACGTTCTTGTAACTTATTGGGACTTGGCAACTACCACTTATTCAATTCCTTCATAATAACCATGAGAGTATTTTCTCTCTCATTCTATGCACAAATAGTAGATACTGACGACCCACTATCTTTGACTAGACTCTCTTGGTCACAACTAAAAGTATTGAAATATGTTCATCATATATAAATAATAAATATTATTCTTGAACCAAAGATTCCTTCTTCATTTTATAATCTCGGATGTAAAGTGTTTACACTAGTAGAATTTGGCAAATAAATGACTACATGACTAAAACTTTCTCACAATAACTAAAAATGACTAAATTCTACTAATTTTTTGGAACTCGGCTATAAATGAGTAAATAAATGACTAATTTGGTCATGAATAAAAAATTATTTAGTCACACAAATAAAAATGACTAAATAGTTAGTCATTTATTTAGTCACAATCCATTTGAATAGATCATTTAAGGAATCAAAAATCAATAGTGTTATTCCTAATTTTCATTTTAATAAACATACTCTAAAACTTTCGTGGAAACCTTATTTTCAGGCGTAACCCTCCAAGATAGAGAATTTAAATGACATAATTTTCGTTTTAATAAACATACTCTAAAACCTTCATCGAAACCTTATTTTTAGGTGTAGCCCACCAAAATGGAGAAGTGAAATGGCATGCTTATGTTCTCCCTGTAAATAGTTGAAGCTAGTTGGGTTCAAGCTTTTCAGTAAAGAATGACAGAGAATGGTAAGGAGATGTGTGCGACAGGAGGCATATGATTCATTGCTTCTTATCTCATTCCTGCTCTGCTCAACAAGGGTTACATTGTTCGCGCTACTAATTGTAATCTAGGTATTTAATTAACATATATTTGCATAATTTCAAATTCCTTCAAATTCTTTTGAAGTATCAATGTATCCTATATAGGGTTTAGAATGATTTCTTTTAATTTAAAAAATAAATAAATGATGTATTTTCCTGTGATTAGATAATGTTCTCTTGGCACTGTATTCACTACTCCAACAACTAGGGTTTTGCATGTGACATCTTTAATATCTTCATGGCAGTGGCTTTTAAATAGATCTCAATCTTTTCTTTAATCTTTATCATGGTAACCCTTGAGTTCCATAATCCACCTTCAATCTCTTCTAAGAATGTTGTCTTAAGCT